>CM029613.1:6616802-7216802 GCA_017311315.1 Dendrocalamus latiflorus | reverse complement strand
AGCAGGTCGGCGTCGGCGGATTTGAGGAGGCGAGCTGGCGAGGAGCAGTCGGGAGCGGGCCGACCGGCCGATTTTGGTTTGAGGATTCGGTGGCAAGCATTATATCCAAGATCTGCTCCTTGCTAGAGCAGGACTGAAAGGGACATGGCTCGGATTAGGATGATCTCTATTGCAGACTAAATACAACTAGAGCTTGACTCATCAGAGAAAAGTTAGAATTTTTTGAGAGAAAAGTTACATTTTCTGATTGCGGCTTAATTCAGTGACAGAGTATTATGCTTTCCTTGCACCTGATATGATATGGCTTATTTTGCTTGTCTTAGCTACACTCTTAGTATTGATGGGAGGGTAACTGGAAGTTAACCACAGTCCTTTTAAGTTTTAACAACAAACTGGATTTTTAATTATTGATTATTAGTTATTTCACAAAATGTTTTCAGTACACTTATGGATCTGTGTAGAATTTACATGTTATATTGCTGCTGCATCAAGGTAAACATTATGATGATAATGTTCATATATTTGCAGGAAAAGAAAGTTGTAGTAGAAACAAATGGACCTCATATTGCACGTATCTCCGTTTTTGAGGTATGCTGCCATTGTGTTAACTAAAAATATGTTAATTTACATGCATAACTGCATTATTTTCTGCTGTAAGCATTCCACATACATATGCTTGAACATAGGCAAATTAATGATGAAAATCTTTTGAAGAACTTGAATTGATGGAAGTGTAAGTCAACCAAACCTACCCAGGTTGGCCGAGTTTGGTCTAGCCACACTCAGAAATTCTGGCCGGGCTGGTCTCAGATCGTTTTATTTAAGATTTGGCTACCTCAAGTAATCTGATATGATCAGAACAATGAGCAACCCAGTTTATAAATAATGCTATAGTTTGCACTGATTTATGTGAAGCTAATCTTGTGAACTGGCATATCGTTTTATTTAAGATTTGGCTACCTCAACCGATCTCTTTTTATTGCATCTTTTATGTTCTATTATCAAACTGTGATATTACTGATCCATCCATCTTTTACAATTGACAGGTTGTTTCTTCTACGACTCATCGATAACTGTGTACTAAGCTTCATTAGTGAGGTATTGTTTAATGTCCTACAGTTATCTACACATGTTTGGATTTGAATTGTAATTATTACTTCCATTTTGTATCATATACTCTTATTAGTGTGATTGCAATATAGTTTGATCATGGATTGTTTTGTTTTTGGCTAATACTATTTGCTTCACGCTTACAAGTTCATCCTAGCTATATTTTTTTTCTGGGTCCGCCACTGGATTGAAGTGAGCGGCGGCCGAGTTTGTTGCTGGCGTGTTTTGGTGCGACGGCCGAGACTCTCTTGTTGTTGAGTTTTGGTCCGGCGGTCGTGTTGATCGAGCGAAAAAAAAAACTCGCGGCGTTGGAGTGAAAAGCATGCATTGCTGATGGATATGTAGGTGCTCGACCGTGAGTTTATGGTCAGGCGAGATACTGAGTTGCGGCAGTGAGGGACAGCTTTTGAGGAAAGCAAAAATTAATTGGCGCTTGCATACGTGATCTGGTCGGCAGAGACTTGAGGCGTACGTTTTGTTCCTCGTCGTCGGTGACGGCGAGTCTTGGCTTTCTTCGTCTTCGGCATAAGTTCCAGTAGCACTATGTCTGTCCCTTCGGTCAAGCACGTCGTCACGGTTGCCTTGATTCACATGTGATCCACCCAAAATGCTTCGCCGTCTCGTCGCCCGTGACACTGTGAGCTTAATTATTCTTATTTGTTTTTCAGTCTTTTTGCTTTTGTGTTTTTACAGAATTAGCAGCTTAAAAAAATCAGGAGATAGCAGATTATATAAAAAAATTCTGTTGCAAATTACAATCATTCACCCCTCTGATTGTCATCGACGATCCTACAATTTTGTTTTTTCTTTTTCTTGTTTCTTGTTTCTTTTTTCCTATTTTTCTTTGCATTGTCCGTAGATATATAATAATGTTTTTATTTTTCTCTTTTTAATTGAATGACTTAGAAAAAGATAATAACTGTTATAGTATAATTTTAGCAAAAAATCAACAATTGAAAGACAGAAGCCGCTAAGAAAAATCGGATTGAACACCATCATTAGCTTATTCGGATCGAGGACATCGGGCACAATGCAAACTGCCAAAGTGCATAGAACAAACGACACTATGAAATGATATCGATAGGTGGATTTTTTAGGCTGTGGTTTATGGTTTAAACTTTTGAATTCTAGTTATTTGTGAAAGATAATATGCAGAGGAAAATAGTTACATGTAATTTTAGTGGTACAGCTGAACTTAGTACACTTTTTACTATAATATTTCTGTTAACCCCGTCTTAAAAAACAGACCATTTAAAAGCTAGTTACTGTAATATAAGTTATAAGTCACAAGACATAAGTAGAAAAGAACTTAACCATATTTTTTTATGTGAAACCCTATACTATTGCTGCTGACAAGTAAGTCGGTCTAATGATCCATTTATTCTCGTTGGTCCGAAACGGTTCTTCCTGGTTAAAGATAGTTGGAGCATGAAACCTGGGTCTGTTCTTTTTGGTTGCGGCTTGTGGCTTTTGGCTGTGACTTGTGGTTTTTAAGCTGCTTGTACAAGAGATACAAAATAACAAAAATTTACGTGTGATTTTTGCCGATATAAATGAAGTCACTAAAGTATGTACTACAATTAATTAGTAGATTCTATCTTGAAAAAATACTCTGTTTAAAAGTTAGTTACTATAGAAAAGTCGAAAAGTAGCTTTTAGAAGCTAAAAAAACCAGAGCCCTAATCCACCGAGGCCGATCGATGTGGCTGTTGTGTCGGCCATCTGCTTGTAATTCTAGCCCATTCTGGCCTGCTACGGCTTACTTTCTAATTATGCTGGATCACATTGTGGGTCAGGCTTCCCCTAAAAAAGAGAAAGAAAAGAAACCAAGAGGACTGACCGTCACATTTTTCTTTAAGAGTATTGCTATACAACATTCGATGGTTTTTGAGGACAAAAACAGTTAGATTGATCTGGGACGTTAGATCTCCATCCAACGGATCCACCCATACAAGCCCCCCTCAAAAAAAATGACCCGCTCCAAAAAAATGATCTAAGACGTTGGATCTCCATGTAACGGCTCAAAATCTAACTGTTTTTGTCCTTAAAAACAGTCGAATGTTGTATAGACAATCCCTTTTCTTAACGAAAGTTGGCCGGAGGGCTGCCTGCTGATTCATCAAGTTGGCATGAAAGCTGTTTATCGTGTTGCCAAACTAGAGATCACGCTTATTTTCTGGAAAATAAGATGGGGCCGGGAACAACGTTCGCATCAACACAGTAGTATTAGTAAATCAAGGACGGAGCGTTACCTCGATGTTTGGTAGACGTCTCGCTCGCCAGATTCGATCCGAGGAGATCGAGCCTCATGCGCCTGGTCGAAAAAGATTATGCACATATGTACTCAGTGGGAAAACGTGTATTTACACTGTGTAAGGCTTTGGTGCCTTGGTGTATCCACCACTTTTGGCTGGCTGGATGGCACACACAAGTTTTGACGTACGCCGGCACGAGGCAGGTCAATATCAATTGGACCTGAACTCTCGAAGACTGCTACAGTTCCGTCATGTTGAGGCGCTGCGCGGAGCCTCGAAGATTCTTGGGCTGATGATACCGTGTTCCCTGGCGCTGAATCCACAGATGGCGGTTTCTCGCCGTTCGGTTTGATCATTCCGGCGCCCACAGAACTGCATCTGCATGCGCGGCGGCGCCGGCGGCCATTGACGCGGTTACTTCCTGCAGATCCCATGGCACCTACGCACTGTTCATACACATGGGACTTTTTTTTTTTTGAACTGATACACATGGGACTTGGATACACACCCATGGGATACTGGATACAGGCACCCGTAGTAGTGCAGCCCTTCGCGCAGACTTGGCAATCTTTGGCTTGTACTGTACCTGGTAAGCGGCCTACTTGCAGTAGCCTAGTTCAAATTACGTACGGACTAGTTGTTTCGGATTCTTTTCGTGTGTAATCGGTGGGCCACAGGTTGGGCTCGGGCACCACTTTTCTTTGTATGGGCACCTGAAACCAGCATCAACCAAGCCCTGTTTTTGGCATTTTGTCCTTTTGGTGCTACTTGTGAGTCGAAACATTCACGGTAAGAATCTTTTGTATCCTATAGGAATACCCAGTTAAGACTCGAGAACCCATACTTTGACGCTTAATTCTGCGTGGAACGACGACGGCGACACCCCTCGAGCATCAGCCCCTCACGTAATTAACGGTAAAAATGTACTGCAAGCGCGTACGTCATGCAAGGTGACGCCAAGCGCGTACGTCATGTAAGGTGGCGAAAATGCCGGCTGCTACGGTGAGTCCTTCCTGCCATCAACGTGCAGGAGGCAGCTAGCCGGCAGCTACGGTGTGTCCTGCCTGCCATCAACGTGCAGGTGGCGGCTAGCCGGCTGCTACGGTGTGTCGGAATCGTCGAGGTGCGTGGCCGGCGACAGAGGCGCCCGCAAGTGCATGCACGCGGTGCGCGGCGTGATGCGCGAGGTGGAAACCAGGGGCGGGGAGCCGAGCCAGAGGCGAACGTGTCGGCTCGTAGTGTGGGAAACGGACGTTCATGTAAGGGCATGTACCCACAGACAGCAAGTTGTTTGTAAGTTTTGTCCACCTCACACAGAGACGACTGAACAGACAGTTTGTACAATGGTTTGTCTATTTAACTGTCTGCAGATTATTTAATGCTTGCATGTAGTTATGATCAAGCATAAATATGATTTCTGTATACTATTGTGTTGCTTGTTGATACAAAACAGATCAAGCATAAATAAGATGAACATGATTACAATATTTTTAGCACCATCAATATAAATGATATATTAATATATTTATATCTGAATTCAAATCAAAATTATTTTTATTTTAAAATTCATACACACAAACACAAATATTTATATCTGTTTGGCGCGTAGCTCAGATTCTCCCGCGCGCCGCAGCCGGATCCGCGCCTCGTCGCTTGGAGGCGACAACCCTGTACAGCGCGCCCTCCTCGTCGCTTGAAGCCTGGGAGCACGAGTCGTCATCGTCGCCTCGCGAGACGACGACCTCGCCCTGCTCCCAGCTCGCGAAGGGCTTTTTTGCAAAAAGTGTGATATACAGATGGCTCATGTCGACGCGTTGTACGTGCCCTAACGTCTCTATTTTTGGTAACGATGGTAATTCTCGTAACTGTTCACCGTTTAGTTACAAAGTACTATATATGAATGAGCATCAGTTTAACATATACTTACAACAAAACAAAATCAAACTTTATTATAAAAGCACAGCTTCACAGCTAGGTTTGGACACAGCGGACGTATAAGCCCAAAGTTATCTTACAACACAAAAGGAATTCCCACAGACGTACTTGAGCGAGGTTAATATCTAAAACCATTGGTCGTCGACGAAGTAGGGCTCTTTCGGATCTTCATCGTCCCATTGATCTTCTGTTTATTATTTAGTAAATAATGATTACAATTATATCCAGCAAGTCACAATGGTAAAATTCTACTTTATCTATTTGCACGGATTGCAAATAGATGGGAATATACTTGTTTTATTAATGAGAGTATGAATGCAATTTTATTTGTAAACATTTACAAAGAAGAAAATATAAAAACAAACACTTCTCATGATTAGGGGGCTTCAATATTTGATTACTCAGTTTACTCGGATTAAAACATAAAGAAATCTACTAATGCCTTGCTAGTGGAATCACCCATTAAACACAGCTTCATTTACCGGAAGCACGGCGTATTCGTATGTCATTTATTTCACTTTATAGAGTTGTACAGCTTTACCCACAAGATTTATCAAACTCCCAATGTCATGCAATAGATATGCTTCAGCTAGCGTGCGACTGAGTTGATAAAATAAGGCTTTTCACTGCTCAATTCTTTATGTAGCCTCTACCCGGTAGATTACCACCCAGACCCGGGTATCTACTCACCAGCTCACAACACTTCCGCCTGTTCTGAGTGGAACCTACTGTTGTTAGGTATGGTTTTACCATTCCCACACTAACGCCCCTTCATCTTCACTCTTACCTCCTGTAAAGATTCAATCGAGTTGATCAGTTACTAAACTAGGGTTGACAAGTCAACACTTGTGGTTGAGCGATCACTGTGTCCTTTACTCAGCATATGGTTCCAGTCCTTACTTTTCACCACGATGCTGCCATCCACACCCAGATCCTCAGTGCTCTACGGTACTGCCACCCGTCTACTCAAGCCTTCTCCCTAGGGTAAGGTCGTGGGCTTCAACCATCGGCTTTTCACGATGCCTCCTTACCCTAGAACAATTTAAATAAATCTACCAGCAAAATACCAAGTCACTTAGTAGTACAAAGTCTTGAGTGAACCACTCTACAATTATTAATACAATAATTAAATATTACTAAGATTGTCAAGGTGAACATGACCTTAAATTTAAATGGCATTTTTCGGTGGTAGGACATAACTAATTTACATGTCACTCTAAACATTCATTTTAATTAAATAAAATTGTGTACGTAACAATAATGCAAATACTGTAATTAAATAATTTAAATTCCATGGGATTCAATATGGTCAAAATTTTATAACTTGCCTTGTTGCTCTATGAACTTAGATGTCTCGTACATTTCGATGCTTGGATCTGGTCCTTGCATAGTCACATCAGAATACTCGGGAGCTAACGCAATTACATAAAATAACATGAATCTACCCTTGAAACTAATCAAGTTAGGAAAATAAATAAAATAAAAAGGAGTAAAATGCAATAAAAATCAAATAAAGTGGGTTTGGATTTTATTGAAGCTTGGATTGGTGAAACGGGGGGGGGGGGTTCAAAAATGGATTCATGGTGTCGAAATGAACAAAATGGTGGTATTTTTGGAAATTTGGGTTCGGATGAATAGTATCTGCTATAGTAATGAATAGTACTGGGCCAGCCTGATTCAAACAGTGTGCATGCGGGATTTATTTTCAAACGGCCAGGTGGCCAGCCGATTCGGCCCAGTCACGTGGCTGAGATGGCCCAGCTATGCGTCCGCATAGCCAGCTGATGGATGGCGCACGGACGGCCAAGATGAAGTCATGTCGCCGTCTCCTTCTACCTTCGGTTTCCTCTCTCTCCAGCGAAAACAGAGGCATGGCCTCCATGGCATATTGCGCGCCGGTAGAGACTTTCGGTGAATTCCTCCGGTATGAACGGGCTCTTGAGGCTTGGAGATTCCATTTTTGGGGTTTAGGAGGTGAGGAAAAAGGTGACGATGGCTGGTGGCAAGATAGAAGCTCTTGGCTTCCACTATGGTTCAAAGCTACTTAGGTGGGTTTTCGACGAGAATAAGGGTGTTTTGACCATCCGCAGGGGAAAAGAAACATCGGAGTGGTGACAGTTTAGGATGAGGGATTCTTAGATGGGCTATCCATGGCAAGGTGTCATGGCTAAAGGAAGCTCATGGTGCAAGGCTCTACGGAACTGCTCTCGTTTAAGTGAGTTCACCAGTGTGTTTGGGATGCAGAGGTGGTGTTGTGGGTGAATGCAATTGAGTTTTAGTCAAAGGAGGAAGAAGTTTGTGTCTATGGCTCATCGGGCTCAGGGGAGATCGGTGAGGGAGATGTGGTGTGAGTGAGTTCAATTGGGTCACTTTGTTGTGAGATTGGGAGTGGTGTGAGGTCCTCTGTGAAGGCGATTGGAATTTGAGGCCATGGAGAGGCGGTGGGAGCAGTGGGGCGGTTTCAGGTGTCGCCTATGTGTGAAGGGGTGAGACGGTGTGAGCTCTGCCGGGGAAGTGGGAGTGCGGGTGAGGTGGCATACGGTTCCTGCATGGGTTGGCAACAGATGACGGCAATTGGTATGGGAGGGTGCGTGTCGGTCGGGGATGGTAGTGAGCTGTGGCAGGAGAGAAGCGAGTCAACCGGGTGCGTTGCGTGAGGGAGGGAGTGAGGTTAGTAGGGAGGGGTGAGCCACTGGAGGGTGGGGTCGCGACGTCAACTCTGGCGGGGGGTGGGTGTGAACACCTGGGGTGAGCGCCGCTGCAATCTGGGGCGCGGATGGCCGGCCGCGTGGAGGGGGAAAATAGGGAGACAGTGGCGGGAGGCGGAGTCTCAGAGGGCGCCAACGGGTGGAGGTGGTGGAGAAGTAAAAGAGGAAAGACACAATTTCAAGGATAATTATCAAATTTGGGAAATAATTGAGAATACAATCAGAAGCCAAAGAAATTTAAACTTTTAAATTTTGAGGTGTTTCAGTTCAGGCCAGGGTCCAGCGGTAAACGCATATTACATCACGTCGTGTGTAGTGTACCAGTGTGTTGCGTTGGGTTAAGATGAATCCATCCAGACATGGAGAGTTCCATACTTGCTACCACTTGCATGCGCACCAGCTCACCGCGGGCGATGGAACTTGCAGGACGGCCCGAGGTTTTGGTTCACCGAAACACAACCCAATTAGGCACAGGGCCCGGCTTGCATGCTTCAACGGAAAGCTATATATACCCTCAAAACGCTCAGGGCTCGCAGGTCATCACCACAACTCCACAACCTCGTACCATCACAGACACACGAGTCCAAAACAGGTCAAGTACTCGAGTCACATCAACTCCTCACTGCTTCCTCGGCTAGTCGGCTTTACGTGCCATGGAGACGGCGCTGGTCGGCAACCCCGCGAACGGCACGGTGAAGCCGGCGTGCAACTCCGTCGGGTCGCTGCCGTTGGCCAACTCCCACGCCGTCATCCAGCCGCCGACGGCGAGCGTGGCCCCGGCGGGCGCCACGCTTGGCAGGCACCTCGCGCGCCGGCTCGTGCAGATCGGCGCCACCGACGTGTTCGCCGTCCCGGGGGACTTCAACCTCACGCTGCTCGACTACCTCATCGCCGAGCCGGGGCTCACCCTCGTCGGCTGCTGCAACGAGCTCAACGCCGGGTACGCGGCCGACGGCTACGCGCGCTCCCGCGCCGTCGGCGCGTGCGCCGTCACGTTCACCGTCGGCGGCCTCAGCGTGCTCAACGCCATCGCCGGCGCTTACAGCGAGAACCTTCCCGTGATCTGCATCGTCGGCGGGCCCAACTCCAACGACTACGGCACCAACCGCATCCTGCACCACACCATCGGCCTCGCGGACTTCTCCCAGGAGCTCCGGTGCTTCCAGGCCATCACTTGTTACCAGGTGCCCACACCGACCCTGTCTTTTCTGGGCTGGGTGCCTTCCGTCGAACACCTCTGTTTGAACTCTGGACCGCGTCTTAAACAGAGTATTTTACATGCACGCAGGCCGTCGTGAACAACCTCGATGACGCGCACGAGCAGATCGACACGGCCATCGCGACAGCGCTACGGGAGAGCAAGCCCGTGTACATCAGCGTTAGTTGCAACCTGGCTGGCCTCTCTCATCCGACGTTTAACCGCGAACCAGTGCCCTTGTTTATCTCTCCAAGGTACTGAATTAATCGCATGCATGTACTGTTCCTCGTTAATTCTTGCTCCGATGACTTCTTGGTTTCAGTTTGTTTACCTTTGTTATTCGGTCCATCAGATTGAGCAACCAGGCGAACTTGGAGTACGCCGTCGAGGCCGCGGCCGACTTCCTGAACAAGGCGGTCAAGCCGGTCATGGTCGGCGGTCCAAAGATCAGGGTGGCCAAGGCCAAGAAGTCCTTCGCTCGCATCGCGGACGCGAGCGGGTACCCCTTCGCCGTGATGCCGTCCGCCAAGGGCCTCGTGCCGGAGCACCACCCTCGGTTCATCGGCACGTACTGGGGCGCCGTGAGCACCTCTTTCTGCGCCGAGATCGTCGAGTCGGCTGACGCGTACGTCTTCGCCGGCCCCATCTTCAACGACTACAGTTCCGTCGGGTACTCCCTGCTGCTCAAGAGGGAGAAGGCCGTCATCGTGCAGCCCGACCGCGTCGTGGTCGGCAACGGGCCGGCGTTCGGGTGCATCCTCATGGACGAGTTCCTCCGCGCGCTCGCCAAGCGGCTCAAGTGCAACACGACGGCGTACGACAACTACCGCCGGATCTTCATCCCCGACCGGGAGCCGCTCAACGGCAAGCCCAACGAGCCCCTCAGGGTGAACATCCTCTTCAAGCACATCAAGGACATGCTGTCCGGTGAGACCGCGGTCATCGCCGAGACCGGCGACTCATGGTTCAACTGCCAGAAGCTCAAGCTCCCTGAGGGCTGTGGGTAAGCATCAAGCACCGATCATTTTCTCATCCAAGTTCCATTTTCGTGCAACTTACTTATTAAAATTCAGTAACAAGGATGGTGACTTTGAACAGGTACGAGTTCCAAATGCAATACGGCTCGATCGGGTGGTCGGTCGGCGCGACGCTCGGGTACGCCCAGGCGGCGAAGGACAAGCGTGTGATCGCGTGCATCGGCGACGGAAGCTTTCAGGTCCATCCTTGGCAGCTCAACCGCAGCCATCTGCGAGTGGTGCTGCTCTGTATCTTGTCAAAGTGTTGCGCTTGTGCTCATGGTACGATCGACGTGTGACAGATGACGGCGCAAGAAGTGTCGACGATGCTGCGGTGCGGGCAGAACAGCATCATCTTCCTCATCAACAACGGCGGGTACACCATCGAGGTGGAGATCCACGACGGCCCGTACAACGTCATCAAGAACTGGGACTACACGGGCCTGGTCGACGCCATCCACAACTCTGACGGCAGCTGCTGGACCAAGAAGGTTGGGTTCAAAGACTAGCTACTGAATTCAGCTACATGCCAACGGTCCATTGGGTTGCTCGACCGCGACAGCTCAAATCTTCGCCGTTGTTTTTCTGCAGGTCCGGACTCAGGAGGAGCTGAAAGAGGCGATCGCGACGGCGACGGGCCCCAAGAGAGACTGCCTCTGCTTCATCGAGGTGATCGTGCACAAGGACGACACGAGCAAGGAGCTTCTCGAGTGGGGCTCCAGGGTCTCGGCTGCGAACAGCAGGCTACCGAATCCCCAGTGATGTGGCCTCTCCTGTGATTCTGCAGTGGCGCCTTGAGCAGTTAGTTCTTCGAATGTCCGAGTTATTGTTATCATTGGTTACTACGTTCGCATCCGGTCAGGTTTAGGCAAGAGTACGTTTGCATCCGAGTTATTGTTATCTGTTGGTTAAAACGTTTACAAGTCGATGGGGTTGCCTGTCCTATAATAATGTTTGTAATTCGGTTACTTGGAATTGAGCTGTGTCGTAAACTCGTAATGCATTGCCAAATCAATAACATGGAACAAAAAGACATCACCTGACCTGAGCACTGTACATGTTTCATGTGTGCGGTGGAATAATTTTTTTTAGGGTATAAAGAATACGTACATAACCCACGCACACCACACTCATATCGTGTATATATACACACGTACGTATTTTAATCAGAGATCTTATAATCTCCGGAGCACGAAAAGGCCATTGGGTCCCTAAAGGTGCATGAGGAGAACCTCAAGGGACGTGGACATGCATGAAAGAGCAGGTTTTCATGGCAAGAGAAGGTGGCTCGTCATGAGGACAAAGGCGTGGCCGCGGTCAAGGACGCAGAGAAGATGAATGTAGAGATAAAAGCAAGGTGCGTTGCTTCGATTGTGAAGAGTTTGGGCATTACTCGTATGAGTGTCATGCGAAAGAGGAGAAGAAGAAAGAACTTCTGTGTGAAGTGTGAAGCGATGATGAACCAGCTCTTATTTGAAGACTTGTGGAGTAGGACGTGTCAAGATTAGGGGGAAAATTGTTGGCCATAATCTTGACATGTAAGTAGTTCAGCAGTGTGTGTTCGAGTGCTCATGGTCGTAATTGAGTACTCGTGATCGTAAACGAGTATCCAACACTCGTGGTTGTGTGTGTTGTCGTAGGTGCTAGTACTCGTAGTCGTGTGTGCGGTCGTAAGTGGCTGTGGTCAAAAGTCGTGTATCCGAGTGCTCGTGTCTAGTACTCGTCTGTAGCTAGTCGGAGTCGAGTGGTCGTGTTTGAGTCTATAGCGGTCGGAGTCGAGCGTATGGTTGTAAGACTCTGTGTGGTCGTAAGACTGTGTTTAGTGGTCGTAGTCAAATAAGCAGTCAACCGAGTGACGGTCATAGTAGCGGTTGCAGCCTGAGTCAATAAGTAGTTAAGAGGACCGAGTCGTGCGGATCGTGGAGGAACTTTAGGAGTTAAGCGCATGATCATAGGTAGTGGGTGAGTGGTCTGCATGAGCAATCGATTGTTTCTATTTAAAGCGTCTCAATCGAATGTAATAACCAAGTCATTTGCAGTAATCATTTGTCTCCTAAGAACTCGTATTTGTTTCTTGAGAGAAATAGAAAATATAAGAGAGAGTGAGTGAGAAATCTCGAGAGATCTCGAATAGAGCTCTGCGATTGGCTTGTGATTAGCAGAGGGAGACCACGTCTGGGCATCAGCCGCTCGATTTTGGGCCTGGGAGCTCTCCAGGTCAGCAACCAACCAGCGTCCCGGCTGGCTCCCGGCAGCATCCCAGCCAGGCAGCTCAGACCCAGGACGCGATGCAAACACGCCCTAAACCTACGGCAGCAACGAGCATGCGCCGTTCTTTTCAGCCTGAGGGAAGTAACGGGTACCGATACACAACCCGGCCAAGAATGTCACGTCCGTGGTCATCAACTCGTCACTCATCACCGACCCTTTTCGTCACTTTAACCTGGCTTTCCGACAAGGCCAAAACACTAGCAAAGCTAATAAAAACCAAACGGTAAAATTAACCATGTCATCAGTAAATAAACAAACGATCTATACACTTGGTGTACCAACCGGGCCTGTGTTACGTAGCTACACCCGTCCGGGCCTTGACAAGATCCTGACGTACAGCATGAGGTTCCAGACGTCGGGCACGCCGGGGAGGCACCAGTGGATGCAGTCGGCGTAGGTGGCCGGGTCGGCCTGCTCCTCCGGCGTCAGCACCTTGCCCTGCCGGATGGTGTGCACCGACGTGTGCGCGTCCTTGCGGAGCTCCGACATGGCGGTGACGTCCACGAACGTGACGGGCACCCGCGCCGCGCTGACGGCGCCGGAGGCGTTGGCCGCCGCGTGGAACATGTCCCAGGCCGTGCCGAGCCAGAGCGGGCCGTGCCAGTTCTGCAGCGGCGCCGTCTCCTTGGCGCACCTCACCCCGCTCGGGTTGCCCCACGCTTCCGGGCTGTTTCATCAGAGAAACCAGTGTGTTCAACTAATGTAAGTCAATTCTCCAGTGCTACGGCAGTTGAGCCTGCACAGTTAGTCACATTTTATTTTATTTAATCACAAGGTATTTTTAATTGAGATTTGGCCATGTCAAATTAAACATGCTTCCGGTGTACTAATTCGTAGCTTTTTTTTTTAAAAGAAGAAGAAGATGTACTAACGTAGTGAATTGGTTGGTGGATGTAGTGCTATGCTAGATGTCAACGCCTTGGATCCGTTGTGAGTGTATCACTCCATCCCAATGTCCAAAACTAATGCAACATGGGCGGCACGCTAACGGGTGAAAGCTACCTCATTTGTTGATTTGTCACTTTGGTTGGCGCCAGGTCGCTTATGTGACGCACATCATGGACTGGCTGAAGTCCTTGGAGAAGCTAGAAGAAACCTTGAAGGCCCTCTTTTTCAGCCTTTAGGTTCAGTTTTTAGTTTTTCTATAGTAACTAGTTTTTAAATAAAATATCTTTTAAGATAGTGTCTACTAGTTAATTGTAGTATATGCTGTACTGATTTTATTTATATTGACAAAAACCGCACGTAAGTTTCTGTTACTCTGTAATCTCTCGTATGAACAGCTTAAAAGCCACAAGCTATAGCCAAAAACCATAAGCTTCAGTTAAAAAGAACAGTCCCAAAGTTTGATGTAACTTCAAGTATCATCTTAAAATTGTTTTTGCTCATTGCTGTTTGGTCACTAGGTATATGCACATATGCAATGCCAAAGTGGTCGCCCCTTGGAATATCGTGTCTTAAAGCCGTGACATTAGCCTTGTTCTGTTTATACCCCTCGAAAGGAAAGAACAAATGGATAGCACAGTACTATACAGCGTGTGTGTGCATTCAAGTTTGTGACTTAACAGCTTAACACAAATTGTTCTTTGTGCGGACCTTGTGGTACGACCACAGAATAGCTATTCGGACAAATGCACAGGCACGCCCCAGTCGACATGCAATATCTCAATGTCCAAAACCGACCGTGCAATGATTTGCATCGCACCGGTTAATCGGTTAATCTCCAGTTCGTCTCGATGCAGGTCACCAAAGTGTGCTAGCTAATTTTGCCTTTTGTTCACCAACTAGATTTTTTTCAAAAAGAAACTAAATTTTGATTCATCAGCTGTACGTGGTACGTGCCGTAATAATTGAGTGTACTTCTCTTTCGCTTCAACCCTCAGTACCCAACGACCGTAGGTACTACGCAGTTAAGGCCTTGTTTTGATCAGAAAATGGAGTGAAAAGGAGGGTAAATGCAGTTACGTATGTACCTGATGTGAAGAGGGGAGATGCTCATGAAGAACACCGACGTGCGCGCGGGGTCGACGTTGCCGATCACCCAGGCCGCCCATGTGTCGAGCACTCTCCTGTACGCCTCAATCCTAACCACCTCGTCGTGCTCCTCCCACGTCTTCCCCGTAGGCCTCCTGGTTAACCACACGCACGTCAACGACAACAAATACTCACCGTTAATCCCAGAACAAAGCATTGACAGCATTGGTTGGATCGATCGATCGTTCATGGCGCTTGCTTGCTTACATGACTCTCATGTTGCGCGTGTTCATCCACCAGATGTACGTGTTGAAGACGAGGTAGTCGACGCCGCGCCAGTTGTCGGCGTGCGCGGCGATCGCGTCGGTCTTGATGACCCGGTCCCGGATGCTGTGGATCTTGGGGTCGTCGGAGTTGGACTCCACCAGGAACGGCGCCCAGTAGAACTCCACCGTCGCGTTGTACTCCACGGCGTGGAGCACCACCCGCTGGTCCTCCCACGTCACGTACTTCTTCCCCGGCGACAGCGCCGGCTGCACCAGGCACACCATGGACTCCCACTGGTTCCGGTTCAGCGAGTCGCCCACGAACATGAACCGCTTCCCGCGGAGCCGCTCCATGAAGAGCTTCGCGTCGAACGTGGCGGGCAGGGCGCAGTCCCTGGGCTGCCACCGCCACTTCTGGTAGGCGTTGTCGCGCCGGCCGTTCCGCTTGCAAGTCACCTGCGCCGTCAGGAACTCACACTCCTCCTCGCGGTACAGCGGGTAGGTCGCGTTGTCGAGCACCCACTGGCCCTTGGACAGGTCGCAAGTCTCCGGCACGCCAAGCACGGCCGGCGCCAGCTGCTTCTTGGTCGCCTTCGCCTTCTTCCTCGGCCTCTTGACGGGCTTCCGGTGCCTCTCCGTCACCCTGTGGTGCTTCTCCAGCTTGCCGTTGTGGTGCAAGGTGGGCTTGACCGAGAGGTCGTGGCCGGGGAGGCCGGCGCCAGCCGATGATCCCGTTGTCGGCGACGTTGACCGTGTCGCCGTCAGGTACCGGATGTCCTCGCGGTACATGAAGAAGACGCAGACGACGAAGAACACTCCGGCAACGTAGACCGGGAGACGGCCGCTCTTACGGAGCGACGGCACGGCGCGCCTGGCTCCCAGCGGGTCACTGCCGCCGGCTCCTGCGAGCAACGACTTCCGGCGGCCGGGAAAGTGCATGGCGCCGGCCGGCGCGTGCGTATGTATATCGTTTCAGCTCGTGAGCTCGCTGTGGCTGCGCAAGGCTGGCGTTGGAGACCGACGCGCGATCGAGGTGGTGGCAATGCGCGCGGTTTGTGAGAGAGGTGGGGATTTTATGGCGTCTAAGCTTCGTTAATCAGTAGGAGCCGTGGCTTAATGGTTTTTTTTGGGTTTTGAGCGGGCTTGATGGGTTTGTTGAGAGGATGCTATCTTATAATTTCCCGGCCGTTGATATCTGCGTCTCTCCTAGTGGACGTTGTTGAACGACTGGATGCATTGACGTGGCATACTTCTGCAGGCTTTTGTCCAATAATCCAGTATGTGTCTTTAGCAAAAGCAAATGATATTGGTTTGGGGAAGAACTTTGCAAGTAGGGAATTAATAATGTCTAGGCAATTGTACTCAGCAAGGTCGAACCCATGGGCCTACAAGCGCCCAAGACCACTTCAAAATGTATTTTGGGTGCATATGTGTGTAATTTCATGATCAAATGACCTGGGCGAGAAAGAGACTGCTGAAGTACTGAACAATAATGTACCACGCAAACCGCCGTCTGAACCTCCAATGAAAAATCCAAGGGGAAAGCAAAGCCAAAGTCTAGAATCACACTCAAACATGGAGTTATGCAAAATTGTACGTCACTTAAAACAACCCATTACATATTTTTCACCTTCTCTTTCACTCAACGAAAGCAGACCATCGATCAAGCTTGCTTAAACTAACTGCCGTGTCCATTTGTTGCTATCTCTTGTCACATTCCAGAAGCAGAATTGAGCTGTGCTAACTGTGTTCGTAGCTTATTGCCGAATGATGAAAGGCTTTTGCTTTGTCTTGACTTACTGTTGTGTAATTGGAAGATGGGATGCACATTTGGGAGCTCTGCAAAAAAAAAAAAAAAAGCCATTTCGTGTTGTATGTTGTACTCCTTTTAATTAATTGTCTGAGAACAACATGTAGAGAACTTGGAAGCGATTAATCTGTTTTTTAAGTGTAGTAGCTGACTAGCTGTCGCCTGTCCGTGTTGTGGGCTTGATCGAACAGAGATCAGCTACCGGCCATTGAAGTGTTAGTTGCAAAATGCCGACTTAAATATTGGGCATATTCTTTTCGGTTTTTAAAAGTTGCTTTTTGATTTTTCTATAGTAATTAGCTTTTAAACGGAATATCTTTTCAAGATAAGATTTACTATTATAGTACATACTATACCGACTTCATTTATATCGGCAAAAACCGCACGTAAGTTTTTGTTACTCTCTAATCTCTCGTACGAACAACCTAAAAGCTACAAGTCACAGCCAAAGGCATAAGGTTCAGCCGAAAAAAACATGTCCATTAGCTTCTCTTCATGTGGCCTCCTTAATCATGTGGTACAAGGTAGGAGTATTTGTAGCGGGTTGGTTCCTATGTACCAAAAGGCGCATTCAAAACCTGTACTTTAAGATCTGTTTGATACAATTTTTGCTCTTAGATTCTCTTTGAAATCTCGTAGAATCGTACCAAACAGCCAGCTTTCTAAAAAATCGGATTTAGCTTTTCGTGTGAAATAGTGTTGAAAATGAACTAGCAAATAGAAACAGATTTTGGTAGATTCTCGTAAGAAAACCAGTACACCTAAAACAAAAATAACCTTTAGAATTGAAAAAAATTGCCCGCGATTTGCCTGATGCATCACCCCGAATCGACGCTCCGCGCACCCCCCACACCCTCCCGCTCTGCCTCCCCGTCCGACTCCCCCTTCCCGCCTTCCCGTCTCACAATTCTCCTCTTTCCCTACCCCACCTCTCCTTCCTCCGCGCCGCCGCCACCGCCTCCCGTGCTCCTCTTAAAGCACTCCCCGTCCAAACCCTACCACGCAACCTTGCCCCAGCTACACTTCCCCCAATGTCGCTCGACATTCAAGAAGGTGATTGATTTGGTTACTGTCCAAACCCTACCACGCAATGCTTACTACCGTGCGGCTCACGGAACCGATTGATTTGGTTGGCTGTTTGTTTGGGCGCAGAGGGTGGAGGGTCCGGCACCGTCGTGGTGGTTGTGGAGCTGCTCCGGCACCTCGACGCGGATGGCGTCGCTGCGAAGAACAGGTCGGGGCACTCTGTGAGATGTCGTCCTTTAGAGCACTCTGTTGCAGTTTGTGTATCTCTCCGGTAAAATTTGGAGCTTTGAGCTTGGGACTGCAGGTTATGGTTGCTGAGAAAATTGGGTATATACCACCCTTTTTGGTCCCAGGATCTGGAAATATATGCAAAAATTTATAGATCACTAGATCAGCGAAGTTGGGAATTGCGAGATTTCTTATTAGTAATAAGTTTGGCATAGCTGTTAGTAATCCTTGAGCGTGTGTTAGTTATGCATGGTAAACTTGCATGTAGTTTCTATTCTTCAGCTGCTGCATGCGCACGAGCACCGTTCGTTGTGGTCGTCGTGCACGTAGAAGGTCGTGGCGAGAATAGCTCGCGCACGACCCCGGAACCTTCGGTCGTGGGCAACATCGTGGACGTGGGGATGCACGCGTCCGTAGCGCGATGTGCGGCTAACCACCGGGAGTTCCTGCACTTTGTATTCAGTATATAAGGAGCAATAGATGATCTGAAAAGCAGCCGTTCCATTGCTGCACAAAAAGCCCTTCGTGTTGTAGTTTCTTTTCCCTTGTACTCGCGGAGCCAAGTAGTCAGACGAAGCCGACTTACGACCACGTTCACCGTGGTCGTAAGGTTGTGGTCGTAAGTTTCTACGACCACGTCTACGACTACGTCTGCGACCACGTCTACGACTACGTCCGCGACCACGTCTACGACTACGGCTACGACCACGTAGAAGCCTGATCACGTCCGCGACCACGTCTACGACTACGGCTACGACCACGTCTACGACTACGGCATGAGCACAAGGTACTTCACCTGATCAAGGCTCTCTACGGACTTCGCCAAGCCCCACGCGCCTGGTACTCCAAGCTGGACGCCTCGCTACTCAAGCTTGGGTTCGTGCGGAGTGCCTCCGAACACGCCGTGTACCTGCGCGTCCAGGACGCACGACGCCTCGTTGTGGGGGTCTACGTCGACGACCTGGTGATCACCGGCGGCAACCACTCTGACATTAACAAGTTCAAGCAGGAGATGAAGTCGACGTTCCAGATGAGCGATTTGGGGTTGCTGGAGTACTACCTCGGGCTGGAGGTGGTGCAGTCAGAGGACGAGATCACCGTGAGCAGTGGCGGATCCAGGATTTTTAGAATGGGTATTCAAACTTCAGAGCTAAGTTGTTTGGATACGTCGATACGACGATACCGATACGCGATACTATGACACACCATTTCTCCCAAAACACCGATACAAATATATGCGTATATAGATATAATAATAATAATAAAAAAATGCATAATGGCGCGAATTAAACAACAAATTATAGAGATTAATGACAATTGCATACCTTGCTAATTTTGCCCTTTTGTACTCTTTTCCCATCAGCAAGAAGTCTCGCTTCTCCTTCTGCCAGTCATCCTACAAGGCTACAATAAAAACATTATACAAGTTTAGAATTAAATGGTAAAATCATTCAAAACATGCACCACCAAGCAGGAAAAAGCAACCAACCTCAAGAACTTGCATCATATAATTGTTAAAACTCCTTAAGCTGGAACTCACCAATGACCAACCTCAGGACTGCAGATAGTTACCAGGGCATTTCTTCAAACATTGAAGCTGGAAACAATGCGTGTAATGAATTCCAGGATATGTAATGAAAAAAGAACTACACTTACAATAGCCCTCTCAGCTACAGGATATGTAATTTTGTTCCTTGTAATGTTCACACACCTACGTTATGTCATCACGCTGTTCGGAGTATTAAGTTATGTTGAACAAAAATTGACACAACTCAACAAGAAACTCCTAATTGGACAGTGGACACAAAACAAAATATTTCCAGGATATATCCTTCCCTTGGATGAAGAATCCAACAAGGTGGGTTGGTACTTGGTACTGAACCACTTCCAAAACGCTAACCAGACAAAATAGATAAACTTGATGAGATTCATAAATAACAAGGAAATAGCTTTTGAAGCATAAGCAAAAGCTCCTGGCTTTGTACCTGCAAACCATAGTAGTTGAAAGTTGATAAATCCATTCTTTCCTAAACCATCCACAGCAGCCTTTATAAATATGTTATCAATTCACAATTGCATAACCATATTGGACTACTGCAGAAACTGAGATTCTGAGAAACATATTGGCCAATTCACAATTGCATAACCAAAGTACCAAACGTCCATAATCCATTACTCCATTTCCAACTTCCAAGTATTGCCATATACTCATATACACAAATATTGCCATATTGCCATATACTCAGACTCTCAGGGACAGGAGGATAACGATAAAATCAGTAAGCAATGCAAAACATCTATATGATCTTAACATGTATTATGCCATTTCTACTCATCTCATACAAAATCTACTCATACATAAAGCACAGCAAATGAGGCAACACAGATCAAAGTAGAGATTAACTACTTTCTCAGCCTCTCAGGTTATCCAACACACAGATCAAATTAACTAGCGCGGAGGGAACTGAAGCAATGAAGCTAACCAACAACCAATGTAGCAGATCTGAATTCTGAAGGAAGGGGAGGGGATGGATTACCTCGGGCCTCGGCACTGGGGGCGGCAGGGAGCAGGGCTGAAGGGGAGCGACGAAGGCAGAGCAGCCGGGGGAGGTGTGCAGCAGCGGTGTCTCAAGGCGTAGGGAGATGAGAGCTGATTGCCGGACTGGCCGACTGGGCAACTAGCCTGGCGGAGTGGCGGGGGCGGACTGAGTGGCCGAGCTTGAGCCGAGGAAGGAGCGCCGAGCCGCCGCCCGCTGAGGTGCCGAGCGTGCCAGCCGCCAGCTGCCGCCCGGGCACCGGATCTGAGAGCTAGGGTTTGAGACTTGAGTCGCTCGGCGCTCGCTCGCTCTGTCGCTGTGTCGTAGGTCGCAGAAGAGATGTGGTTCCGCGAGTGGGCCGTTTTGGGCGTGGGTCGTGGGAGACGGAGACGAGAGACCGCAGTGGACTGCTGGGCGCTCGGGCCGTCAGCCAGGACGTTTAGAATATTCCTAAGACCCAATCTCTAATATATATATATATATATATATATATATATACTATACCTAATATATAGTAGATTTTGTGCAAAAAATTTTGGGTATTCAGCTGAATACCCATGAATTACTGTAGATCCGCCCCTGACCGTGAGCCAGAGAGCTTATGCGGCGAAGATCCTTGAGAGCGCCGGTCTGGTTGGTTGCAACACGAGCAACATTCCCATGGAGCCCCGATTAAAGCTAAGTAAGTTGAGCTCTGCCCCTGCTGTCGATGCCACTCAATATAGAAGCATAGTGGGTTCTCTTCGCTACTTGGTGAATTCAAGACCAGACTTGGCATTCTCGGTGGGATATATCAGCCGGTTCATGGAGAACCCGACCACCGAGCACATGGTAGCCGTGAAAAGAGTGCTCCGATACATTGCTGGGACTCTACACTATGGCTGTAGTATAAAAGGAAGAAGGAGGCTCAGCTTGTCGGCTACAGCGACAGTGACCTTGCAGGTGACATTGATACAAGGAAGAGCACCTCCGGTGTTCTCTTCTTCCTCGGCAGCAACATCATCACCTGGCAATCTCAGAAGCAGAAAGTTGTGGCTTTATCCTCGTGTGAAGCTGAGTACATCGCCGCAACGATAGCAGCTTGCCAGGGGGTTTGGTTGGCGCGGCTCCTTGCAGAGCTCAAAGGCAAGAAGCCGAGCGCCATCAACTTGAAGATCGATAACCAGTCAGCCATCCAGCTCAGTAAGAACCCCGTCTTCCATGATCGCAGCAAACACATTGATGTTAGATACCACTATATTCGTGAATGCATCGAGGAGGATAGGGTCAGGGTTGAGTCCGTTGGGACCGCTGAACAGTTGGCTGATATCTTGACAAAGGCCCTGGGACAAGAACGGTTCTGCGAACTTCGTTCAAAGATCGGGGTCATTGATGTACAGCGCACACGCAAGGATTAGGAGGAGAATTTGTTAGTAATCCTTGAGCGTGTGTTAGTTATGCATGGTAGACTTGCATGTAGTTTCTATTCTTCAGCTGCTGCATGCGCACGAGCACCGTTCGTTGTGGTCGTCGTGCGCGTAGAAGGTCGTGGCGAGAATAGCTCGCGCACGACCCCGGAACCTTCGGTCGTGGGCAACATCGTGGACGTGGGGATGCACGCGTCCGTGGCGCGATGTGCGGCTAACCACCGGGAGTTCCTGCACTTTGTATTCAGTATATATAAGGAGCAATAGATGATCTGAAAAGCAGCCGTTCCATTGCTGCACAAAAAGCCCTTCGTGCTGTAGTTTCTTTTCCCTTGTACTCGCGGAGCCAAGTAGTCAGACGAAGCCGACTTACGACCACGTTCACCGTGGTCGTAAGGTTGTGGTCGTAAGTTTCTACGACCACGTCTACGACTACGTCTGCGACCACGTCTACGACTACGTCCGCGATCACGTCTACGACTACGTCCGCGACCACGTCTACAACTACGTCCGCGACCACGTAGAAGCCTACGACCACGTTGAAGGCTACGACCACGTTAAAGGTGGTCGTAAGGAGTTCGACCACGACTGGAGAACTCTGACAATAGCTTCTGCTGCAATTGGCGAACCGGTCGACAAAAACCTTTTTCCAGTTTGAACAAAATAGTTGACAGTGTGTGTTTTGTATTTGTTTAAGTTATTATTAGGATTATGCACATAACATAGCACTAACTTCTAGTAGGAATACAAAATGCAGAGCATATGCGATCACTGTTTTTTTACTCTACGCAGATTTTTACTGATTTCTTTTTTTACTTGTCCATGAATATTAGCTGTTAGAAACTAGCTTGTTCGCCCGTTTCTAAGCTCAGTGTATGTGTGTTTATGAGAGATGTAAACTGTTACACTTCAAATACTGGTAGTCTGGTTCTTCAAATTTTAGATAGCAACTGGTATTAACGTTGCCTAGTTGATAATCCTATGCTATTAATCTGGTGCCTGATTACTTGTTCATGTGATGGATGGTCTGGATGTAGAATTGTAGATCATGTCTATAATCTCGACAAACACAATACGACTTACTGTAGTAGTGCGCTGACTGATAACAAAGAGAACTTGTGCTGGATGCTGGATTGTTACCTGATTTCCAGTTCTGTTCTTTTTTGATTTTACAGTCTTCAGTTCTTTATTCACAACTAAAATCAACTGTTGGAACTCTGGCATATATTGCTCCTGAAGTTTTGCTGAAGAAAGAATACGATGGCAAGGTATTATCCATACCCTTTGTGCTTTAAGTTGTTTCCTACATACTCTGCTACCATCTGCTGCCTAACTTCATGCCTTTTGCTCGACAATAGAAGCTGTGTTTGTGTTGTAAAGGTGTCATACATCTTTTAATGACATGAGCGGTGTATGGTCTTGATGTTATTATTAGATTATGGCAGAGAATCTCCAGAAATGGCTTGTTCATACATTTAACAGTCTTTAGTGTTTTGGTAGAATGCTCTTAAATGTATTTGTGGTGAAGTGCTTCTGCAATGGAAAAAGATTATGCTTATCCTCATCGTTTTCAAACGCTGGGGTCAGTTCATACTTATCCCTTTTGTTTACAACTTGTCACAGGTAGGATCCCGACCTCAACGAGTTGGCTGGACAATGTCAAGAACACGTTGAGTACTCTCCTGGTACTGCTAGCAAGGGGCATAAGAAGTATCAGCGACAACCACAAAATGTTGATCTCCCAGAAATACACCCAAAGAACAAAAAGAAGCCCTTTCCAATAATGTGACCTGATGCTCACTTGTAATTGTAACCCGCTCGTCGGCCTCGTTAGGAAACCCGTCTCCCCGCAGGCCACTTTGATCAATTTTCCTTCCCTTTTTGTGTAGCTTGTTTTGAGAGTTAGATGTGTGGATAAAAGATACAGACAAGGGGATTAAGTTTAGGAAATTTTTTGACACTGTAATTGCATATTCATATACAAAGAGATCAACACACAGGATAATTGAACAATCTTTCTTGCCATATATATTCTTGTGCAATTTTGCTGCTGTTTTGAAGTCATTTGGTTGTTTTATGATTTTGATCTGAACCAAACATGATAGGAAACGAGGAAAGCAATGCTAATGGAAGAGAACAATAAAACTTGGAAACCATTCAGCCAAATTTTTCATGCCATCTTATGTCTTTTGTTTCTGTTTTCCAATGTTCAGACTGTTAGTGTACTTTCCTTCAATTCATTTGATCGTGAGAGTTGTAAACTTGTATTCACATTCATGAATGAAAGCAACAAACATGAACAAATTGATCTCGACATCTTCAGTTCGACGTGCAATCTGCTCGTTTGCTGGTAAACAAATGAAAGAAACAAGTCCTCATTTCGATTCTGATTTCTGATCCTAGAGCACATGCTGTGCATGTATGGTCTTACAAAATTTGGACAAAAATTTCATAAATTGTGTACAAATACAAAGGAGTAAGACATAAATACAGATGAAGTGTTACAACCAGGGATATCATTGTCTTTTTGCCTCCAATCCCCCTTGTTAGGGTTTTTGGAGCTAACCTACTAGCCAAACACTTTTCTCAGATAGCTCCAGATTCTCAGAGAAATGGGTTATCAAAGAATCAGAAACAAACTGAAAAATAAGAATCTAAAGCTCTTCCAAACATGCCCTTAGGTTTAGAATGATCTTATATTCTTATTGAAGGAGACAGACTAATCCTATAATTTAGCAAACAAAAACATCAGTTGCTTGGAAGCTTAGGGGGTTTTGATTTTTTTAGCAGAATTAGTAATGTATCATGTTAGAAATGTGTACAATATTTTAATTCTATATTTTACTACGAGGCAAATATTATAAGTAATCAATGATGCATAAAGAAGGGCTAATAACAGGCAAATTATTATACTTAAAAAACATATGTAAACAAAATTTAAACAAGTCGATCGGTCACATGAATGACTTAAAGTTGGGTGTGAGGAAAAACAGGAAGCAACACAGAACATAGATGTCGCAGCGCACACAGCGGTTGTTCCGATTTTCCTAACAAGTGCAGATACTTCAACAGATTTTGCAAAACACATTTGCAATCTATAGTATCATACACACAAGGATCAAATATGATTCCCAACAAGTTGCAAAACACATTTGCATACTTTTAAAATCATGACACAAAGAATAGGTACATGGACTCCTCAAATTTGCAAATATAAGCCTTATAGCATAAAGAGTAGGAAACATAGACTTCAAACACTTGCAAAATACGTTTACAATGTATAATCCCATGTTATAAGAATTCAAATACATAAGCTTTAACTATTTGTAAAAACACATTCATAAATATAAGTATCATGCCAAAGTGACTTAGAGTAAATGAGATTGAGCTATCAACACATGATGAGACTCAAGCTACTAAATATGACCCCTCTTAATAGTACGACAACCTATACTAGCAATTTGGTATTCGAACCAAACACCAAAACTGGTAAAAGACTAGTAATACATCCTTAGCCCTAGCTAGTCATACCTTTGCCTTTAGCATCCTCTTGAAGCTTGATGACGCACATCATCATTTCAAGTCTAGGTCATCGTCTTGATATGCATCCACTTCTTGAACTCCATCAACACATGATGAGTCTTCACTTGACTTGATGATCAATACATGTTCATCTCCTCTTAGATATGCATCTTCTTCTTGATGGCCTTCAACATATGAAACCATCTTCTATCTATATTTGATCTTCAACACATGAAGTTATCCTAAGTCATCATTATTTGTAGAATCTAACCTATTCATCTAACTCACGAAAAATGTTAGTCCACAAACTAATTGCAATCGATTTTTAAACTTCACCATTAACACATAATGGAGAGACTAGATTATACAATCTTCCCTTTTTGGTAATTCATGACAATCTCAACACATAATGGGATAAAGATAGTATTTGTGAATATACAACATGTACACAACACTTGTATACTCTAAGATAAGTTTTAAGCAAAGTTTACTTATCCGGTTGTCATCATCCAACTGTTAACAAATAATGGAGAAGTTAGATAACAACCCGATTGCAAGTGAGTATATATAAACTACATAAGCTATATATATACTTAAAGGATGTATTTTAAAGTAAAGATCCTACACATGTGTATTGAATGAAACAAGGATCAATACTTATGAAACCTCAAAGCATAGAGTGAACTCTCCTAAATGTGTGTATACAAGTATGTGTAATGAAGATATATGCACATATTCATTTTGGACTATTTGTAGAGTTCAACTATATTTTGGATCCAAGAAATGCACTAATATATAATAATGTGATTTTGAATACATACTTCTTTGATTTGACTTTTTCATCCAAATAAGACTAAGCAATAATATACTTAAATAAACATATTAGTCTCACATATAGATTTATCATTTAATCATATATTTAGATGTAAGGAATGCAACAAGATTGTAAGAAAGATATTGAATGCATACCTCAATGATGTCACCTTTTTGATCCATATGAGACTAAGTAATATCATAATCAATAAATATGGTTAGCCTTATAAATACATTTATGATTATCACCAAAACCTCATAATTGTATTTGTCATTATCACCAAAACTATTTTAATGGAGCTTGATCTTTCAATTAATGGAGCTTGATCTTTCAATCTCCCCCTTTTGGTGATTGATGATAAATCCATTTACAATAATAACATTTGGGTGAAAATAAACATATGATAGGAAATTAAATTATTCATGCATGTCACAAAGCAAATGCATGAGAGAAGGTGAAAGCATTATTCATGTTTAACTCTCCTTTTTGGCAATATTCAATTTTTTATTAGAAACTAAGCTATTATCACTCTAATTTCTCCCCCATTATCCAATATCTCTCCTATTATCAAAACTATTATCACAAATTTCTCTCTATTTGGCATTAAGCACTAAAAAAGGCATTAATCACTAAATAGTATCGATTACCATAAAAACAAGGGAAGAAGACAAGTTATGCAAAAATAGAGACTTTTCATTATTTGGAGTTTGATACCAATTAATTTAACTAAAGATATTTGAAACACATTCAAATAATCTTACTTTTAAGAGCTCCTTGAAGGCTTTTGAAGTTTCATATTGAAGTTGTAGCTGAACTTCTCTCCCATTTGGCATTTGAACCACAATCTAATTAAAGTTTCAGAATTTCGGACTTTGACATTCCAATTGGCCTTCAAAAGCTACTTGAAAGACTAACTTACAGATATCCAATAAATTTGACAAAATTTATTAATGTAGATCAGTAATAGAGGATCAAAAGTCACAATTGTGCCCTCCTCAGATTATGAGCCCACTTAAAAATACAAAAATCACAAATCAGCTCAAAACCATTAAAAACTCTGAATTTTTAACATTTTGACAAAGTGATAAAAGTACACAGCTTTCTCAAAACAACTTAAAATGCTTTGAAAATTTGAAAAAAAAACTTTGGACTTCTAAGAAAAAACAACGAATTGGATTTCTGTGGAGTCTTTTACTTTCATAGCTTCATATGAGTTGCAAATACTATTTCAAGCTAAGATACGCAAACAAATCTGGCTCAAATAGCCAAACTCGTCATATGCAGGAATGGGTCATCTGAGGTCAACACTGGTTTTGAATGAGTTTTAAATAAGTATGACTTTTCAACGGTAGATCTTTTGTAAAAGTTTTAACCTAGAGAAATATTTGAAATGACCAACCCTTTGAGTTTTGTATTGACCACTTTTTCAAAAGCTCAATAGGTTTTGATTTATAGAAATATGACATTTAATCTAAAATCAAGATCATATAAGATCATTTTGGGGCCAAATTTTATTTTGATTTCTACAATAGAAATTTTTACTCAAAAGACTTTGAAAATATTTGAAATACATACTTGAGTATTTTCATGTTGTTTTTCACAACTTTTAGCTTTTAAAGAAGATATTTAGTTTTTGACCAAAAAGGCTCTTTGAAAAGGCAACTTGCATATTATTATATTTTCACTCCACGAATTCCAAAAGAAGCAAATAAGAATAAAACTGTAACACCCTGCCCATCCTCTACCTACAATATATCATTTAAAGCAACTATTCTAGCATACTAGAGGAGTTTAAACATGCTACCATAAGCTGATATGTGAAGTACTGGTATGTAACATCCTGAAAAATGTAAATAATAAATTGTGGAGCTTTTGAATTATTTTATTTGCTTTCCCTTTGAATTCGGAGTTTATGGACTTTCTTGTAAATATGAAGGAACTTCAGAAATAAAAAGAGGGAAGAAATCAACACATAAAATGATAAAACATGAGCATCAAATAAAGAATCCGAAAAGATGATCCATAAAGGTAAGGGAGAATGTTTGGTTTAACCATAAAATCTCACCTCTAAAAATAATGGAATAAATAGTAAAGGGGTAAACAAAATAAAAATGTTAATAAATATAAATTCATGTGTGTGTGTGTGTGTATATATATATATGCATACAACTATGCATAACAAGAAAGTGGTCTCTACAGAAATTTAAGAGAGCAAATAAAATTAGAATTATATGTATAAGTATATATGAATATATATAAATGAAAATGCAGAAAATAGAAATAAAAGAAATGAGAAAAGAAAAAGGAAAACCGGGCCGGCCATCACCCCGGCCCAGCCTTCTCTCCGCACGCGGCCAGCGCGCACGCGCGGCCCAGCGCTCGCGCTTCGCAGCCCATCTCCCGCGCGCCCGCTCCCGCTGACGAGCGGACCCGCTCCCTCGCGCCCCTCTCCCGCTGGCCGGTGGGCCCGCTGGCCGGTGGGCACGCAGCACCGCTTCCCTCGCGCTTGCGCCTCTGCCGTAGCAAATCCTCCGCTCCCTCTCTCACCTCGCGGGCAAATTAAAAGGACTAGTCACAGGAGGGGGGACGCACCTCTCCCGCCACCTCTCTCCTACGAAATCCCGGAGAAGATCTCGTTCACTGCCCCTTCCCCGCGTGAACAGAGAAGCGCCAGATGCCGCCCTCGCCGCGCGCCGCTCCCCTGTCTATAAAAGCCCCTCCTGGGAGTCGCAATCGCGTCGCAATACTTCTCTCTTCCCTCCCCTGCAAGCAATCAAACAGTAGTGCCCTCAATCCCCGCTGGCGACATCTTCTTCCTCGCGGCCGGCGACCGAGCCGCCGTTGATTCCGGCCGCCTCCGAGCAATTCCTTGCTCCCAGAGCTTCGTGGAGGCCAGGCGAAGCCGAATCCCTTCCTCGCCGGGTCTCCCGTCGCGTGAACATCGCCGGCGTCGGTCAACCCCTTGGACCGCCGCCACCGCTCGCCGCCAGCCCTCTCCGGTGAACATTACCCTCCGCCGACCTCACCAGCAGCTTCACCATCACCCGGGGCTTGTATTTCACGCAGCTCCCGAACCTCTCCGGCCACCACTCGCCGCCGTCGCCACCGCCTTCTTCTTCCTCTGCCCGGCTCCCTCCCGGAGCTACTTCAAGGGGATTACTTACCCCTATAGGGTAAGCATCGCTCGGGCTGACCGAGTGGCTTTCAGCGCTCTCTCTTCCTCCCTCCTGCTCCCGCGGCGCGCGTTCGAGCCTGGCTCCGCGCGTTGCGGTCGAGCATTTCTTTTAAATTATCTTCGCTGACAGCTGGGCCCCGCTGGTCAGTGGCCGGCGGTCTGCGCTGGTTGCTGACGCTAGGGTCCCGCCTGTCGGTGCCACCGCTGACATATGGGACCCACTGTCAGAAATTTAATAATTTTGGGATTTAACTGAACTGAAATATTCAAATGGGCATAACTTATTCATTTTAACTCCAAATTGAGTGGGACAAATTTCTAAATTCATCTAAAATCAAGATCTATCCAATGGGACTAAAATCATAATTTTTGGAGTTCATTTGAATTTCTGGTGTTATTTGGTTTGATTTGCTGCTTTTCTTTTTATACAAATTTTGGCGCACGCTAAAATAGCTTACGAGGCACAAGAGGAGGAGATCGAGGCAGCAGCCCTAGAAGCACCAGAGAATCCGGATCCCGACCACTGTGACCAAGGCGAGTCAATACTTTGATCATGTTGAACCTACATTTTCTGCAAATTATTTTAGTTTAAATTATCAAATTGCATGCTGTTATGTTATATGCAAATACATGTTAATTTAAGATTCTAGTTACATACCTATCGTTTGCCTTGAATAATATTACACCTCCTTTGGAATATTTGAATGTGTGAACCTTGTCGCCCTAGCAAAATTATAATAGTAACATTTCAAAAATAAGTCTCTAAATATATGCCATGCTTAGTATTGTTTAGATACTCATGGGCGCGAGAGCGCCCAAGCATCACTTTTAATTCTGAGAAAAATTGGTTGGGCAGTCATGGTGGTAATGACTGGTGTATGTTGGATATGGCTATTCTATACTCCCAAAAACCTCGAATTGCTTATTTATCTGGGCGGATGGTTCGGGGGTATGGTGCAGGTGTGCACGAGAGTGTGGTTTGTGGTAGAACCGTCCAGATATCACTAAGGACTGAATCTTGTCATGTCAACCCGTGTAAAACAGTACAACCACAAGTCTGTAAAGTACAACTTGGTTTAGTAGATTTACCGGACCCTGAAAGTCATCCTTCCAGGAGGAGGTGTGGGATAGTGCAAGCGGCAGTCTGTGTGACGGCTTGAATGGGACACCCGGGTAGGGTGAAGTTCTGCTGTGGCGGGCTAGCAGGGGTGGGGAGCCAGCTGCTAGACGTTCAGAAGGAGGACATCCCGCACAACGTATGGGACCCACCGCAAGTGGGAACGACCCATAGGGTGAAATGATGGAATGGGCGAGGTACTTTGAAAAGTCACTGTGATGGTCTGCTCAACCACATGACTAAGGAATCGTGTGGGGCAACGAGTTGATTGTCTCTTGTGGTGAAAGTGTACAAACTCTGCAAAGTCAAAACTATTCGAATAGCCGTGCCCACGGTCAAGGGCGGACATGGGAACTTAACTGGATATAGTTCTGTTTTAAAACATTGAAAACTGGGTATGCAAACACTTGAAGGGCGAAGGACTGCCCTAGTTTGGAATTATCCTGGGTGTCGTCCCAGTGGTAATGTAAGCGGCTATAACGCTGAAGAATTGCTATATGGTGCAGATGCCATGTAACGGTGGATGAAATCTGAATCACTAGTAATATTGCATTCTTTCATATATGGAACTTTAGTTCAAAATGCTAGGTCTTAGGAATTTTTAAATAATTGTATTCAAAAGCACTCTACGCAAAAATAAAATGAGCCCCAACCTTTCCTTTGATTAGTCATACATGTTATATATTGCATTCGGTGTGTTGGCTCGCGGAGCACGGGGTCGGAGTGCTCACGCTCGCTTTTGCGACAATATTCAGAAACAGGAACACAAGACCATTATGCCTACGAGGATACACCTGCTACGGAGGAGAAGGACAACAACAGAGACTAAGGCGTAGGCCCCGTTGATCAGGCATAGACAAGTGGACTTCCGGCTTTGTGTACACGTATGTTACTGGTTAGCTGGTAACATATAATGCACACAATACCCTTCCAGTCGCTTGCCTGTGGATTTTGGGTTTACTTCTGCTATGATTCCGCTGCGTGTTTGTAATGAAGACATTTGGCCCTATCGGCCCTTTTGTAAACTCTGTCACCCGACGTGGTGTATTTCAATTTATGTAATATAATGAATGATTATGCGATGTATGAAATGATTCAGCAATGTACCTGTGTGCATTAACTACTGATCCAGGGATTAGTGCAGTAAAACACAGTAAGATTCGGATTGAAAAATCTAGGTCTGACATGGTAGTACGTGAAGTTATTCATGTGCTACTTCTGCCCGTGCATGACGTTCTTAACGGTCACCTAAAAAACAATAAAGCAAGGGTGAGTCTAGAGACTCAACAAACACACGATAAAACAGTGGCATTAACACACCACTTTAATTATTCCTATTTTTGTGAAATATACATCACTATCTCTGTAACTGTTTTACTATTGTCACTTTTATGCAATGCAATGCATCTGTACCTGTAACACTATTCTGTTATGTTTTTATGCAATGCGATGTGATGCGTCTATAACTGTAGCTTATACCGGTATAGCAGAGTGTTCACCCATCGATGAGCCACTCAATCCCCGTCCTCTTTTATACGGGGATCCAAACTCCACTCCCGTGGAGTACCTACCGAAATAGGTCTTGTTGTCTGTGTATGAGTACAATGCATGATGCAACATACTTTCAATGTTGGCATTTAATCATAAGCAGCACTCATCAAAGTATGATTAACACGTAATCAAAAGTATTGTAGAACATGGCATGGAAGACACAAAATACCAATCATTCATCACAATCCACTATTCTATCATGCACTTGCTTGGTTAGCCTTGGGGATGATGTGTGGACGGCTTTGACCTGGGACCTCCACTCATACAAACATCAACCCGACTCAATACATCATATCGATACCAGTGCTTAAGTGAGCAACGATGACTCTACGTGCAAGACTTGACACTGGCATAAAAACACCCGAGTTAAAGACCTAACGCGCAGGTACCAACCCGCTATTTATTTTTTTCTTTCTCCTCTTTTCTTTTCTCTTCCTTTCTTTTCTTCTATCTCTTCTTTCTTTTTTCTCTATTTTTTTCTTTTTTCCCCCACCTGAGCTCTCTCTTTTCTCTCTCTCCTTCCCATTTGGTTTGGCCAAATGGCCTGGCTCCAGGTGATGCGACGACGCACGGCCGAGCTCAGGCATGTCGGCCCTGAGCTCATCGTCGGTTGGCCTCTGCACACCCCCGTCTACCCCCTTCCTCCCACTTTCTCTTCTTCTCTCTTACTCCCAGATCCAGCCGGCCATGGCTAGATTCGGTGCCGTCCCGCTGCCGGTCTTCCCTCAGGCTCACCGGCCATGGCACGCCGCCGGTCGGGAGCCTGGTGCCGCTCCTACCTTTGGCCACTCCGCCTCACTTCTCTGTCTAGTGCGACCCGATCGACACTACCGTTTTCGGGGACGTCGGCCGCACCACCCTCGGGCTTGCCTCCGGTGGTGCCCCTAACATCGGATCTGTCGGCACCGCCACCATTCCCCAGCATCGACCTTAGCCTGGTTGCCGATGCCATGGCTCGACCTCCCCGCCATTGGCCTACCCCCACAGTTGTCGCCGCCAGCCGTCGGTGCCTAGCACTGACCATAGGTCCGGCACCGCTCCCCTATAGGTTCAAGCTCATCGGCCATGGCTTGCCGCCGGTCGGCCACTCCTCCTACTACCAGGACAATCCTCATCCCTCCCCCTTTTACCACTCTAGTGTTCGAGCAGCGCCATTCGAGGTTCTGTATGGGTGGAAGTGTAGATCACCATTGTGTTGGGATGCCATGGGCGAGAAGGCTGTTCTGGGTCCAGCAAATAGTGGAACGAATGATGGAAATAAGACAAAATCTGCTAGCTGCCTAAAGTAGGCAGAAGAGCTATGTAGATGTTAGGAGGCGAGAACTAGAGTTCGAAGTGGGGGGGTCAGGTGCTCCCGAGAGTATCTCCCACTAAAGGCATAGTACGATTTGGCACAGAAGGAAAGCTTAGCCCAAGGTACATTGGGTCATTTCCAATTCTGGCACAGATTAGAAAATTGGCATATCGCTTGGATCTCCCTAAGTCCATGTGAGGAGTGTATAATGTGTTCCATATTTCTATGTTAAGAAAGTGTCTGCGAGATCCCGAGCATGAGATTGTATTAGAACCATTGTCCATTAAGCAAGACCTCACCTTCGAGTCTCGTTCAGTTCAGATTCTGGAGGAATCAGAGAAGAAGTTGAGGCGTAAAATGATAAAGGATGTAAAAGTGCTTTGGGCACATCAGTCTGAGCGAGAAGCAACTTGGGAGTTGGAGTCTCGCATGCCCGAGAAATACCTAGAGTTGTTCTCTATGGTTATGAGTTAATGTTATTTTATGCGTAGTTTACTTTATTTTGTTCTTCTGTGTGGTTTGTGGAGCACCAGAATTCAGGGTCAAATTCTGTTAGGGGGGTAGAATGTAATACCACTAAAATGTAAAGGGAAGAAAAGTGAGAAATGAAACAATCCAAGGGAGAATAAAGGAAATGAAGTAGAGTTTTGCTGTTAGACCCATCGGCTTTAGAATACCGAATAAAAGTAGCACTCATAGAGGTTCCCAGACCGTCTGGGGCCGGTCGGCGCCTCTCGCTATTGTGGGTTTCATCATCCGGCAGAAAATTTATCCAATATCCACTTTTACTATCTTACCTCAGTAGAAGAGCCATTAAACAGTGTAAGCCCACCTGTTGGACCCAAAGGTCCTTAAAGCCCACAGACCGATGAGAGAGGAGTAAGGGATAAGAGGGGGCACCCAAGGTATTGCACAAAGCCAGGAGGGAAGGCAACTGAATGCCCTCTTCTTTGTAAGCCAGCCAACCCTCCAGAGGAGGTCTCACTCCATTCATTTTGCTCAGACAACTAAGAACACAGCCAGAGCACAAGCCAGTAAGAGAGCTATGCCTCTCTATTGCTCGGCCAAACCAAGCCTCAGCCCACTTCTCCCGGTTCAACCTTTCCCACTGAGAGCCAACCCAACCTAAGAAACACAGAGAGGCGACGAGGGAGAGGGCCAGAGGCAAGGAGTTCAAGAAGCAAGGAAAGACAGCAGAATGAGAAAGACGACGTAAGAACCGTCAACGACCGCCGGGAACCCCGACCCTCGGCATCACCTCGTCCCTTTCTAGCATAGCAAAAGCAAGTATGTCCCCTCACACAAGCAACCCCACAGCCGACTTAGCCATGACACACCATCTGTCATCAAACCTAATAAAGTCTCAAATTCAAACGTTTGAATCTCATTTAAACACACACACACACACACATAGAGAGAGAGAGAGAGTAGTGCACGGTTTAACAAAAATAAAGATGGACTTGGTCTGCTAACTGGTGCACCACGTCATAGCACACTCTACCTCGTCTTAGCAATATTGTACTAAGTCATACATACTTTAAAATTATAGAAAATGGACCTTACTAATACGGGTCAATTTCTAACATATCCATCGTTGGCCTGGTCAAAAGAGGACAGGGACCGCACATCTTCAGACTGCAGCAATTGCCAAGGCGTATCCGTGAGGAATATGAATTGCTAATCTTTCTCATTTATCTTGGTGATTTGGTGAATGCTTCTTTGACTTAAGAGAAAAGCAAAAACGTCAATCTGACGACCTATAGACTCGTGCAATTACATGTTTGGCAAGTTGGACCGAAATATCTCCTTTTGCTGGCCATCTTTTTTCCGCATGAGAAGAACTCCATAAGGGCTCACAAGTACACAAGAGTTGAATTTTTTAAAATATCTATTTTTTATTTGAAATTACAGAAATATACCCACGCAAATTTTTTTTACAGAAACGGACTCTATTAGACGACTAGAACCTGTCGCCCAATGGTTGTGCGACACGAATACAGTCAGTGCTCCGTTGAGCGATAGGATCCAGTCGGTGAATGGTTAGACGACTATGACCTATCGCTGAACTGGTCACGCTGTACGACCCCGATCACGCTTCAACACGTCTATAGGCCATAAGGCCCACGAAAAATTGCAACATAGGCCGTAGGGACGGAGGGGGCGAAAGGGCTCGGCGGTATGGTTTCGGCCCGTGAGAAGTCATTTACCATGAGAGATTCCTGTAGTAGAGATAGCCTCCACCTGAACCCATTCCGCCTGTTTGGGGGTTATAAGGCCCAGTGAGATATGTGTAATGACATGTATACCCCTCTAGGGGGTGCACGACCGCTGTAAGGGTATTATTGTAATCATACTTTATGGATGTATATATATGTGTGCCCTGAACATGGAGGGGGAGCATAGTTCATCTACCACAACCACTCCACTACTCTCCTAATTTACTATTTGGTCAGTAGCCACAACAATACACATTTAACCAAATCGTACGTGCCATGTAATTCACACATTCATTACACACTACTTTGTCGGTCTACACATGGTCCACTATGATAACTGTTTGCAACAACGTATCTTTACTACTTAATATAGAAAGTTTGTGATGGTGGTTCGTCTGCCCTTCCGAATTCCCTTTGCACCTTCCTAAAAAGTTCTACGCACATACAGACAAAACATAATAGGATTTCTTAATGCGAATTAAAGCACATGTTTTTAACTAGCTTTGCATAGGTATTTCACTTAAATACAAAAAAACTAAATTTATCGCGTGGCGCTGCCGAGTTGGTGCTGCAACTGAGCGCCCTAATCCCTGAGCCTGCCCCCGACTAAGGGTGGATATTGAGCCAAGTACTCGTCTTATCAAGCTTTTCCTGAAATTGGTATAGTTTTATTTCATATTATTTTACGTATACTTTGGTAGTATTTTTAGAAGCGAGCTAACGAGTCGAGCTAGAGCAACATTTAAATTAATGAGTATAATAGAATCAATTTTGAACCAAGCCAACGTGACCCACTAACTAGTTTTTTTTGCCATTCGTACCCTCGGACTCCTGCCCTGCTCGCCTGGTTCGCCTGCTGTCAAGCAGGGGCCGGCTCGGTAGCGTCGTGGGCCTGGCTTCCTACCGCACTGTGAGTTCGACTGAGCGCTCGGGCGGCATGCTGCCCCAGCCATCTCATGCTGAGCTACCCTAGCGTGGTAGATGATATGTATCGCTTGATGCACCTTCAAGCTTAGGGAGATGGCTATTTTTTTTATAAAAACTGCTATTGGAAGGTTAAAATTAAAAAAAAAAGTTACATCAGTCCAACATATGTGAATTTTTAGTTCCTGGTAGGGCGCGTGCGTGCTGAGTGCTGACGTTGAGCCTTGTTGTCCCGCAGCTTCCCCCGCAGCCAACAAAACCATGCGCGCCGCGTGCTTCCCGTTCCCCTCCCTATTCTACCATCTCGCCTCCTAATTTCCCCACCTCTCGCCGCCGCCGCCCCACCGCAACCACCTACCGGCCCTATCCGAGGAGAGCAACGACCGCGGCCGCCCGCGGAGAGCCGTGCTCCTCGCGACGCGCCTTGGGCTCGCGGTTGCCCCGCGCGGCGGCGCCGTGCCATGGTGGTGGTGAGGTGGGAAGGCGTGGGCTTTGCGGCGCACCGGGGGGGACGAAGGGGGAGGGGTGGAGGGGTGTAGCTTGGCGCGTCGCCACCGGATGGCTGCCGACGATGCCGCGCGGAGCAGCAGAAGGATGGATCTGAACCTCTACCTCGGCCTCCCCCGCGCCCCGCGCCCGCGCCGCCCCGATCTCGGCTCTGACCTCGCGCTCGGCACCCCGATGCTGTCTTCATCCCCCTCCTCCTCCGCCGCCTCCGCGGACGCGCCGCCGCCGGAGCCGGAGCCGCTCCACCCGTCGTACTCACCGTCGCGCGCCGACCTGGTGCGCCCGCCGACCCCTCAGCCCGAGCCCTACGACCCGTCCGCTCCCGAGGGGCTCCCGCCCTATGTGCCGGCCACAGAAGCAATACCTGAGCTTGCGGACGACCTTGAATTCGGTTTCTCCCACCCGCCACCGCCGCTGCGGCCCAGCGAGCTGCTCGGGTGGGTGGACCGGCCGTCGTCATCGACGGCCTCCTCTTCCTTCCGACCGGAGCGTGCGGAGCGCTACCGTCGCGTGATCTGCCTGAGTGGCCGCCAATCTCGCTGCCTCCGTCCAAGACGGTTCCGATCAGACCTTCCGCCTCTCAGCTCCGAGTCCCCTAGCCTGGAGAACGAGGCCGCAGCGCAACCACCGCAAGAGCCTATTCACGATACGGTGGAGGAGAATAAGGTGGTTGACGATGGTGCCATGGTGGGTGCCTCAGAGGAGGAGCCAACGGAACGTGGCAAAAGCGCTGCGATGTTTGAGTGCAACATCTGCTTCGAGATGGCTGTGGAGCCGGTGGTAACTTGCTGCGGTCATCTCTTCTGCTGGCCTTGTTTGTACCAGTGGCTGCATGTTCACTCAACCCACAAGGAGTGCCCTGTTTGCAAAGGTGAGGTGACTGAAGGGAACATCACTCCTATCTATGGGAGAGGGAATTCAGGTTCAGATGCGGAGAAGAAGGTTGCAGAGGATGGCAATGCATCCGGCCCTAAGATTCCGCCAAGGCCACATGGGAATCGGCTCGAAAGTTTTCGGCAGCAGTTCCACCATTTGCGCCCGATATCTAGAAGGCTTGGCGAGGCACATGGCATATTATTGTCTTCATGGCGGCGCATTCTTGATCAGCAGATTATGAATAGTGTGAGTAGGTTTGAAGGGCCTCCTGAATCAACTGTCCAGGAAATGATAGATAATGCTCATAATAGTAGCCGTTTAGGCCGAATTACTACTAGGATGAGGGCAAGGAGGTTGCAAAGAGAAGCAGAAAATGCAGCACTTGTTGCTTCTTCTGCTCCCGACAGTGGGCTGCCCGGAAACAACACGCCAGATCTGCCCAGGCGTAGTTCAAGTCCACTTTCCTCAGAAGGAATTGATTTATTGCAACGCCTTACCCTTGTTGGCCTTGCAAACACGGAAAGGTTGGCAACTGCTGTGAGTGACCTCAGAAGAATAGCTAGGCCAAGCCAATACGGTGCATCAACTTCGTCGAACCTGCCAAATCCTGAGCCGTCAGTTGATGGAACTCATGTTGCTGCTGCAGCAGATCAAGCTTCTAACTCAAGCACCATGGCTGTGATTCAGGAGGATGCTGCTTTTACTGAAAGCGCAGGCGAACCTAATAATGTGGGGTCTTCAAGATCCCTGAGGAGGGGAAGAGGCGATGCCTTAGGTTCTTTGGATGTGGATGGTGGCGGCCTACATCGGAACAAGCGAAGGCGGCTGAACTAAAGCTAAGGACGTTGAACTGAAGCTTGCAGGTTGCAGCGTTGTTATAATTTTCCATGTGTGCTGTTCTCTATTAGCCCTTTTTTTTAATCTCTTTGGGCAATATATGCTGGCTGTGATATAAAGTTCTTTCTCTCGAGTTGTTTACTAGGTATCGCTGAGTTGGTTGCCAGTTTAGTTCCTCCCGACCTGTTTAATTTATGCTATTGCTCAAGGCATGTATACGAAGGAAACATGAGGGATTATCATCAGATGAATTTTCCTTGATCGTAAATCGAATGTGTGAATGTGTATTCAATGGAATTGACTCCCAAGGTCACAAATAATACATTGACACTTTTAAGTCTTATTTGTAGATAGCTTCTGATTCCAACAGGCCTCAATGAACATGTAAAACTTTGCTGATATTGAGTCGAATGGAATAAATGAATGTCAAGCTACGGACTTCGTTGTCTATTTGCTGTTCGCCGCTGCTCTGTGGCTGTCCTTACCGGGCAAAGAGGTACGTTACTATTTCCCTTTAAGCTAGTTTAATCTGGGGGTATACCACTACTATTTCCGTTCTCGGTTGATGGTTCAGACATAGTGTATAATCTAAATTCTGTTGTTCTCACGGGGTCATGATTAACATTTGGTATGTTTCATTGTCTTCGCTGGTTACGCTCTGTTGACAGTCTTAGCTACTCACTGAATTCGATACCAGTTGCAGTTTGAAGAAAATACAGCACACGGCATGGCTGTTTTTATCTGTTTTGGAATGTCATTTCTGTTTTGGTGCAAGATTGAAACCTACTACTGGACAAAATATGTAACTTGATATTCTTGTGCATATATATACATGTATTCGAATGCTGTTGGCCTGATGACGAAGTTGAACATTGAAGAGAAGATTTTGGTCATGCAATGAACTTTCAAGGGCCTTTGATAGACTTTTTTTATGCGCCCAATTTTGTCGAGACCGATCCCATTATTCCCATACTTATTTTTGGTGGTTTTACTTGTCATTTTTCCAGGAATACGGCCATGAGGATATCTCATGTTCCGATCGCAGCCGGCTACAATTCATTCATAGGACGTGTGTATCTATCGCACACCCCCAATTCCGTGCAAAATCGTATTATCCTTATCTTGACGTATTCCTTCCTCTGGTCCTTTCGTTTTGCGACAAACACCTGACATGACATGGCTACCAACCGCCCCACCTGTTGCCCAGACAGATCGTCCTCGACCTGTCACCCGTCGCCATTCCTGTTGCGTTGCATGCTTTTGCTCCCACTTTGGACCGGATATTCTTGCTTGGACAGTGGATCGTGGACGCCACCGGCGAAGGGCAGGCAGGCAGGCAGCACCACCAAACTGACTGCTGAGCTTGCAGTGCCAATTGCCAGTTGGTGGAACGCAACTGCCGATTGCCGTGCAGAGTAGCGTTGGGGCAATAGGGGATGCTGCTCTGTGCCGTCTCAGCTGTAACTGCTGTAGCGTGTCGTTTTCGCGGTTGTCTGTTTCCCCGTCGCCCGGTTTTGCACTCTGTTCTTGACAGGAAGCTTTGATTCCTCCGTTGAGCTGCTCATTTGGATTCGGAGATGACATGTTTTCGCTAGGCGAGTTCTCCTGCAGGCTGTAGCAACTAAACACGATATTTTTCCTTGACTAGTCATCTGCTCGTGCGTTGCAACGAAATTTATTAGATATATAGAGAATCATACTATAGAAGAGGGCTACTCTGATCAGTTGAAAAATAGAAAGTGGTGAGAAGTTAAGTATGAGACGATTAGAGGAGAAAGGACGTACAACCATCAACTCGTTCTTTTTATAATAGTAATGATAAAGGCCAAATCCAACTTCACCGAAGAAGCTGTGGGGTCATTTGGACCATAGCTTTTTGCATACAGTTTTGCTATTGCACAGGCGACTGAAATTTTTTTATGTTTCAGTCACATGAAATTGCATTTTCAATGAACTAAAATTGCAGCCCCCCCTAAAAAAACAGCTGCAACTTTAGGTGATTCAGAGTGCAACTTCAGGTGACCTGAAATTGCACTCTCAATCAACTAAAATTGCAGCCCCCCTCAAAAAAACATGTGCAACTTCAGGTGATTCAAAGTGCAAGTTTAGGTGATTGAAAGATAAAAAAATTTCAGTCACCTGTGCAATAGTCTATCCCTTTTGCATAACAGCTCAAAACCTTTAAGAATTTACGTAGAAATCTAAAAAAAATAAAGATGCTAATACAGTTCCTGGTCATGCAACTGAAACTTCACAGCATCCCATTTTGCTGAACCTCCATACCGGTCCGTCCACTCGTCTGACCTTTCCAGATATTTTTCCCCTGAGCACAGGTTGATGGGAAAACCAAAGCGCTCGTGTTCCATTCTCAGGCACGCTGCCACGCATAGTAGAAACTGCCACCGAAACCAACACCACTCTGGCAGATGGACGGCTCTGGTGAGTGCTGATGACGCACATCCCATTAGAACTTCTCCAACGACTGCCTGCCGCCGTTTAACGCACGCTGTCCATCAAGATCAAGTTCCGCACGTAAAGAACCTTCTCCCCTCGCCGGAGCCGTCTCTCTCGTCCACGTGTGATGAAGCTTCGAATTATCACATTTGAGAGCTTGTGCATGAACTGATACAGCGACAGATCTTAGATACATGCAACAAGTACATCCCGGTCTGAGGGATCCATGATGAATTCTGTTGTTTTGTAACCCCGTTTCACCGGTCGCACTTACTGTGTGCACCACGTAACAGGGTCTGTTCTTTTTAGCTGTGGCTTATGGCTTTTAGCTGTGGCTTGTGATTTTTAGATTATTTGTATGAGAGATTATGGAGTAACATAAACTCGTGTGCGGTTTTTGCCGATATAAATGAAATCAGTAAAATACATACTACAATTAACTAGTAGATTCTATCTTGAAAAAAATACTTCGTTTAAAAGTTAGTTACTGTAGAAAAGCCGAAAAACAGTTTTTAAAAACTGAAAAAAGCAGGACATTCCACCGATATGAAGTTTCTGCTGCAGCTCAACTATGTCATGTTATAGCCGTACACACGAAATAAGTGCAAACTCACGTTTCGACTTGCTAGACTGGTTCACAATTCACGATATCAGTGGATAAAGTTCCAGCGGTGCAAACATTCTTGCATCCCAAAATTTTATTCTATGCACTACTGCAGCATCGGTATCTGGGTTATGCAGGCATGTCCGGGAAACATAACTAGTGTGAAAAACAGAAGTTGTAAAATGCCAAAACAGTGTAAGATACTCCAGGCTCCTCATGCCGAAAAAAGAGCGTCACAGCCTCACAGGTGAAGTCAATGAAATGCAAATATGCTTGTCGGATAGTTGCTTAAAAAGAAGAGAATAGAAGGGGAGCAAAGCAGTCGGCAAGGGAAAACGGATGCTACTTCGGCTGCAAAACGTTTCATAACAAGTCTCTACAAGGGCGAGGAGAAGCTGAACTGAATTCCCGTCTTTCCACGGTCATGCTCAGATTGCTTTAGAATATAACAGTAGTTCACCTGAGTAAATACAGTAAAAGAAGAGATTAGCCACAAGGCAGGCATGTATGATCTGTAATTTGGTAAAAAAAAGAGTTGAAAAGTCAACTGAAAATATACCTCCACCCGGAAAAGTTTGGTTGGCAAAATAATGCCAACAGCAGCAGAACTCCTAAATGTTCGTTGAAATTCAGAAAATGAGAACTTCTTATACTCGCTTTCTGACAATTTCGCAAGATTCCCAGCAGTGAGAAATGCATGACCATGTATTCCAGCATCTCTAAATAACTTCTGAGGCAGATCAAAAGAAAAGGTCAGCAAAGGCAGAAACAGCAAGATCACCACCTAGGTAATCCCTCCCTGGAAGAGCAGCAGAGTCATTATCAGATTCGCTAGGGACAAGCCTTCGTGGTTCTGTTGGGCCAACTCCTCTTGTTCTGAAACCCAACAAGGATGATATTCCACCCAAGCTGCAAACCGGGGAAGAATGACCTCCAAGGTAAAATCTATCAGGCACAGGTGAAGATGAATCCATAAATCCTCTTCCTAGTGGTAGAACGACACCCGCTCCTAGGTCAACATTGAGAGCAGCATTATAGAATCCCAAAGGCACAGCACCACGAACATCAAACTCCTGAAGCAAAGTCAGCAAAGACATATTTGTAAGAAAATAATAATGAGAACTGAGATGGCAAGTAACTTCTCTAACTGAGATGACAAGTAACTTCTCTATGATTGTGGGGAACAAACAAAAAGAGGGGAAAATCTATAAAAGGATCAAACAAATAGAAATAATGAAAAACGGGATAGAGGAAGCTGAATAAAGACCTTCCGGAAAAATCTCAATCCTTTGGTATCCCATAGACCACCAACTTGAGAGGTTGAGAGAATGCATATCCTTTTGTTGGCCTGAGATGTGAATCCCTTTGATCAATCTTGTATGTATATTTCAGTGCAGAAAGAAGATTATGTCCTAACTGCCTTCTTATGGACTTTGATGAGACAATGTGATGGATCAGTTAAGGTACGCCATATAAGGCTATAAGACAAGTCATGGCGCATGGTTGAAAGCAAACCAAATAAAAGACCAAGTAGGCGCTCCTTGTATGATGATAACTTCAGCCAATCTTGTGACAACAATGATGCCCGAGCCATCAAGGGTGTTGGTATTGGTTTAAATCTTGGTAGGGAGACTCCAATGCCAACCTCTTATGTTTGGTCCCAACCATATGCACCTGAAGCATTCCAGATGTCACCATAGCCAAACAGGTTCTTCAACTTAAGCGACCCTTCCAGTGACCAAGATCTTGCCTACAAAAGTAATGAATATACACCATGCATCAGATGTGGAAACCTCTCAAATAGTTAGCAGAGCTGATTAGAATGTGCCATGCAGTAATCAAATATAATAATGTATTTTCTGCTCTTATTCTTTAGCAATTGTAACGCCCCGCCCACTCTCTGGGCCAAGATACTACCACCTCTGCATACTCTACCTTTTCATCAACACCAGAAGAATTTAAAACCAACACTAGCTTTATTTATATTACTGCGATCAGATACATCATGACATTTCTAGTGATTACTCTAACCTAACACAGCTAAAGTACATTGATAAAAGATGATACAAGAGTGTTGCTAGTTCGTGCCGTTATTTCATGTGCTACTCCCGCCCGTGCTTGATCTCCTCAACGGTCACCTAAAAACAACAACGAAGCAAAGGTGAGTCCACCGACTCAGCAAGTACAAAGCAAAACAGCAAATAACAGGTTCATTCATTAGACCGTATTCATTCCAGTTTCATTAACCATTTTACCCTTTTACTACTTTATGTCCAGATAACGACTCATCATGCACATGCACATTTCCCTTATCTCTTTAGGTTCTCATCAACCGACCGTTATGCATATGCCCATGCACATGCTCATGCATTCTTTCTCAACTCTTTAGCCTATACCGGTACAGCAGAGTGTGCACCCATCGATGCTCACCCAGGCTCGCCCTATTTCATGCGGGGACCTCAAGCCCGTCCTGTTTCATACGGGGACCTCAGTAGCCCGTAACTCTCATACGGGGACCCAGCTCCACTCCCGTGAAGCGTCCACTCAACGTGGACCAACTTTCCTTCTTTTCATGATATGCATGCAATGCAAGTACTCCGACTATGCATACCATCATGGCATGTCTCAATATTCCTCATTTCTCAATATACATTCCGAAACTACTCCTCTCCCCCCCTCACTCTCTCGCGCGGCGCCCCTCCGATGGCAAGACGGCGCGCGGTGGCTCGGCTTGCCGGCCCTCAGGCTCACGGCCGGCCGTCCCCTGCTTGCCTCCCCTATGCCACTCCCTCCCCGATTTCTACATGCATGTGCTCCCCGTGAAAGCTCACCTTTGTGCTCACCTTGTCGAACGGAAGGGTGTGGCTATGTTGGTTTGATTCAGTGGAGAAGAAGAAGGGAAGGAAAATGAGAAGGCTTGGTTTAGTTGCTCTAGTCCTGCATGAGCTCTCGGTTGGGGAGAGGAAAATAGCTTTGCTTGATGTGCTGGCTTTATATGGGGGCTGCCCTTTGCATTTGTGAATTTACCGCAACGCCCTCGCTTAAAGCCCATGCCCCTGTCACTCACTTGGCTGCCCAAGGGCATTTTGGTCCACGGCTGAGCTGGCTTTGGGGTTCTACTGCAGCGGTAAGTTGGTCAAAAGGTAAGGTAGAAATTGCCGGATGATGAACACCCGAGACGCGAGACGGTGCCGACTGTCCCTAGGCGGTTCAGGAACCTCTGAGAGCGCTAATTATACGGCTCTCTAGACGGTGCCGACCGTCCTGAGATGGTCTGGGAACTGCTGCGCGCGACACTAAATCGACACTCTAAAAGGTTGATGAGTCTGACGGCAAAATTCGCTCTTTTTCCCTAATGTCTCCCTTTATGTAGATTTGGGGTATTACATTCTACCCCCCTTAACAAAATTCGACCCCGAATTCTAGCATTAAACCATATACATGGATGAACAAATTATAATAAACTGCTCATAACATAACATAACATTAACTCGTACCCATGGAGAACAAGTCCGGGTACTTCTCGCGCATGCGAGACTCCAACTCCCGTGTCGCTTCTCGCTCCATCTGATGAGCCCAAAGCACTTTAACATATTTTATCTTTTTATGCCTCAACACCTTCTCTGATTCCTCCAGTATCCGAACTGGACGGGACTCGAAGGTGAGGTCTTGCTTTATGCACACTGGTTCTAACACAATCTCATGCTCTAGATCTCGCAAATACTTTCTCAACATCGACACATGAAACACATCATGCACTCCTTGCAAGGAGTCAGGGAGATCCAAACGATATGCCAACTTTCCAATTCGCTCCCGAATTGGAAATGGCCCAATGTACCTCGGACTAAGCTTCCCTTTAGTACCAAATCACACTATGCCTTTAGTGGGAGACACTCTCAGGAGCACCTGATCCCCCACTTGGTACTCTAGTTCTCGCCTTCTGACATCTGCGTAGCTCTTCGCCTACTCTGGGCAGCTAGCAGATTCTGTCTAATCTCTGCCACACGCTCTACTGTTTGCTGGACCCAATCTTGTCCTAAAACAGCCTTTTCGCCTACTGCATCCCAACACAGTGGCGATCTACACTTTCGCCCATACAGAACCTCAAATGGTGCTGCTCGAACGCTGGAGTGGTAGCTGTTGTTATAGGCAAACTCCGCGAGTGCCAAATGATCCTCCCGGCTACCCTTCCAAGATAGAACACAGGACCTCAACATGTCCTCTAGTGTCGGAATGGTACGTTCAGACTGTCCATTCGTCTGTGGGTGGAAAGCAGTACTGAACTGGAGTTTCGTGCCCAGAGCGCCCTGCAAGCTCTCCCAAAACTTGGAGACAAACTTGGCGTCTCTGTCCGAAACTATGGTCTTAGGCACACCATGCAACCTTACTATTTCTCGCACATAAATGGGTGCCAACTCACTCGCTGAGTTCGTGGTGCGAATGGGGATGAAGTGCGCGGACTTACTGAACCGGTCCACCACTACCCAAATCGCATCCTTACCTCGCTGGGTACGAGGTAAGCCGACTACGAAATCCATGGTGATATCATCCCATGGCCACTGAGGAACCTCCAAAGGCTGCAATAGCCCAGCGGGGCGCTTGTGCTCAGCCTTTACTTGCTGGTAAACCCCGCAAGATGCCACATATTTGGCAATATCCACTTTCATCCTCTTCCACCAGAAGTTCTTTTTGAGATCACGGTACATCTTGGTCTTACCAGGATGCACCGTGTACGGGGTACGGTGAGCTTCTCTCAAAATATCATCCTTGACTTGAGCCTTCTGCGGCACGCAAAGGCGACCTTTAAACCGCAATGCGCCTGACTCATCAAGGCTGAAATCCCCCGTTTTACCTTCATCAAGCCGCTTCCTCACTTGCTGAAGCAACCGATCATGCTGTTGCGCCCCCTTTACTTGCTCTGGGATTGCTGATTCCAGCAACAGCTGCATCTCAGCCTGTGCTGTACCAGCGAAACAATAGGAAATTCCCATCCGTTCAAAGTCAGCAACGAGACAACCCAGAGTGGAAGGTGTCATCTTGCGACTAAGGGCATCAGCAACCACATTTGCCTTGCCCGGATGGTACTGCAGAGTGAGATCATAGTCTTTAATCAACTCCAACCACCTTCGCTGCCTCAGATTCAGCTCCTTCTGAGTGAAAATATACTTGAGGCTTTTGTGGTCAGTGAAAATATCACAAGTCTCTCCATACAAGTAATGCCTCCAAATCTTTAGAGCAAGAACCACTGCGGCAAGCTCTAAATCATGGGTAGGGTAATTCTGCTCATGCTTCTTCAACTGTCGCGAGGCATACGCGATCACTTTATTATCTTGCATAAGCACACAACCCAGACCCACTAGAGACGCATCTGAGTAGACCGTGAAATGCTTCCCTGGCTCAGGAAGTGTAAGTACAGGAGCAGTTACCAACTTCTCCTTCAGAGTGTTGAAACTGCGCTCACATTCATCGGTCCACTGGAATTTCACACCCTTCCGTGTGAGTTGAGACATTGGCTTGGCAATGAGGGAGAAGTCTTTCACGAAACGCCGGTAATAACCAGCTAGGCCAAGAAAACTTCTCACTTCTTTAACACTAGACGGTCTCTTCCATTCCACGACAGTGGAAATCTTGCTTGGATCAACTGAAACGCCTTCCTGGTTGATCACATGACCCAGGAAGCTCACTTCAGAAATCCAAAACTCGCACTTCTTCAATTTGGCAAAGAATTGATTCTTCCTCAGAGTCTCAAGCACGAGCCGGCACGAGCCTCAGATGCTGCTCATGCTCTTCCTCCGTCTTGGAATAAATTAGGATATCATCGATGAACACCGCTACAAAGTCATCCAGATACTTGTGTAGCATACTGTTCATCGTCTCCATAAAGACAGCAGGGGCATTCGTCAGTCCAAAGGACATGACTGTAAACTCATAGTGCCCATATCTTGTGGAGAAAGATGTCTTTTCAATGTCTTGCTCGTGCACTTGGATTTGATTATACCCAGACTGTAGATCAATTTTGGAGAACACCTTGGCTCCCTTCAATTGATCAAACAGGTCCCCGATGCGAGGCAATGGGTATTTATTCTTGATGGTCACCTGATTGAGAGTACGGTAATCTAACACATGCACCAACTCCCATTCTTTTTCTCAGTGAATAGGACAGGGGCTCCCCAAGGTGACATACTCCGACGAATCAAGCCTTTGGACAACAACTCGTCTAACTGCTTTTTCAACTCCTCTTGCAAGGGTCGTGCCAAACGATATGGAGACATGGAGATAGGTCTTATGCCAGGGACAAGATCAATTCTGAACTCCACATCTCGCTTAGGTGGCATACCCGGAAGCTCTTCAGGAAACACATCGGGATACTCACGCACCACGGGAATATCCTCAATGTGCAACGGTGCACTTGGCTTCTCCGTAAGGGCTAGAAATAGCCCAGACTTCATTGTGCGTCGGCCAGGGAACAGGCTGGCCAACACAAAGAGGGAACACGTGGGTGCATTCCCCTGAAAGATTATCTCCTTCCCCGAAGGAGCTTGCAAAGTGACTGTCCTCCAGAAGCAGGAAATCATGGCTTGGTAGCGATGCAACCAATCCATACCAAGAATGACATCAAAAGGCTCTAACTGAATAACCATGAGGTTGGCAACAAATTCCTCGCCATCTATTGCAACCACACAGCCAGGGCATACTGTAGAGCTAGCAAGGATTCCCTTTGGTGTACTAACCACAACCGATTGGGAAATTTGCTGAACACTCAGCTTGGCCTTCCTAACAAACTCCCGGGACACGAAAGAATAGGTAGCACCACAGTCGAAAAGAACAAGGGCTTCACATGAGTCCACTACCAGGGTACCTGTAACAACGTCAGGCCGACCCGCAGACTCAGCAGCAGGCAGTGAGTAGACTCCGGGTGGTGTCAGGGCAGTGAGAGCTCCGACGCTCTGTTGTGGCGGCAACGGAACTGGAGGTGATGTAGAATGCTGGAATGGAGTCGGTGTAGGATGCCAGTAGTACCCAGCGGGTGGAGCCCAGGATAAAGGAGGCTACAGCACAGGGGCAGCTGCCAACATCCGGACTGACCCCCGAGGTGTAGAATTCGATGAAGATGAAGATATCGGCTCCCACTTGATGACGCTGGCGGGATTCTGACGGCAAACCAACATTTTGTGGCCTGCCAGGCCACAATGCCGACAGTTCCGCGTCCAGGAACACTCAGCAGCACGGTGTCCCTCACCGCACTTGAAACAGATCATGCCTTGTCCTGGAACAGGATGCAAGGATGGGGTCGCTGACGAAGATCGAGGAGCCAAAGAAGACGTCCTCGCAGACTTGGACGATTGTGGGGGACGCTGGCCCCACTTGGACTTCTTAGGAGCGGGCCGTTGAGACGACCCACCACCTTCAGCAAAGCTTCTCTTCTGGTCACCACCAGAAGCGCTCGGATTACCAGAGGGTTGCAGCCCCTTAGTGAGCTGCATCTCCAGCTCCATCCCTCTGGCCTGCTCCACCACGGACCTAAAGTCACGCGGTGCAGTAGCTCCCATGACATGCTGGAACTCAGAGTTGAGCCCTCGGCGGAACCTTTTGGCCTTCTCAAGGTCGTTATTCGCGACCGATGGCACGAAGCGGATCAGGTTGTTGAATCCCGCCTCGTACTCAGCTACGGTCATCTTCCCCTGTACGAAGGTCGTCAAGGCGACCTCCATACTCTCCACAAAAGAATCTGGGTAAAACTTCGCTTTGAACTGCTCGGCGAAGATTTCCCAGGTAGCGGGACCCTGGGCAGGAGTCCTACCTGAAAGAACCCCTTCCCACCAGATGTCCACCTGACCCTTCAACTGGAAATAGAGATGGCAATGGGTACTCGAAACCCGATACCAGGTGGGTTTTTACTCTATTAGGGCATGGGTCTGAGTCAATTTCCTAACCCATGGGTCTCTTAATGGGCAAAAAGCCCAACCCATCGGGTCTGCCGGGTTCGGGTATGTTCCTATAGTACCCAAACCCGTAAACCCATGGGTAATATAAACCCGATCCATAGGAGTTATAAACCCAGGCTCCCAGCCTCCCAGGCAAACCAACTCAGCCCATAGCCCATTAGCCATTTAGCCCCAAGCCCCCAAATCCAATGAGGCAATGCCCCATTACCCATACGGCTAACCCTAGCTAGCACTCGGTCACGGTCACTACTCACTCCTCCCTAGTCCCCACCCCGATTCAACAGACGTCGCAGCGGCGGAGCATCTGGCGCTCCGTGCTCGGTCTCCGGCAGTCTCCACGCTCGCCCTCCCGTCCCGCAGCTCCCGCTCCTGCTCCCGCCACTCTCGCCGCACGCTCGTCCTCCTGCACGCCCTCGCCGTCACCTCGCCTTCCAGTTCAGCCCGCCGCCCCCATGCTGCAACCAACGCGCATCGCAGCAGTAGGCCCTTGGCCATGGCGCTGCCCTCCGGCTCCAACGAAGATGGCCGGTGAACTTCTTCCTCCTCTCCATTAACCATTGTTGCAGCTCGCATTACTAACCCCATGGGCGACCCGTGGGTACCCATTAACCCAGTGGGCATGGGTCTGGGCAAAAATCTGCACCCGTCACGGGCATGGGTTTTTTAGCGGGCACGTCCAACTTTCATGGGCACGGGTTTGGGATAGCAATACCCAGCGGGTTTGTGCCCGTTGCCATCTCTAACTGGAAAGCCACAAAGCGAGCTTTCATCTGAGAGCTCATCTCTAGGGCTTCGAACTGCCTTTCCATATAGCGCAACCAATCTGCAGCTTGGACTGGTGTGCCCGAACCGTCAAAAGTATCTAGGCGCAGGGCCAACCACTCACGAAGGCCCATTCTTGCCTTCGGTATGACTGGGACGGCAACAGGGGCAACAGCGGGTACAGCCGCAGCAGCGGCTGCCGGCGCTTGACGACGAAGCGCACGGACCTCCTTTATGAACTCTTGCAGCAAGGCCGAATACCTTGTCAGATCTCTAGCTACAGAATGTTCAGCAGAAGCAACCTCTGCACCAGGTGCCTCCTGCTGAACCTCAAGCGGTGGCTCCGCTTGGCCTCGGCCTCCACGGCCACGGCCTCAGCCTCCACGGCCATGTCCACGTCCTCTACCTCTCAGCATATCTGTCCACGACAGACAGCCAGTCACACAACTAGCCCACAAACATTCATTTCAACAGCACCAATCATCGACAAAGCTAGCGAAAGCGTAAATACAATGTAAAACCCACTCCCATCCTATGGTGCACCAGTGTGTCAAATTTTAATTTTTATTAGGCCTAAGTCAAATTTTAGTTGAATAATTAAGCTAAGTTATCAAATTTTCTCTACCACAGACCTAACGCCCGCTCTGATACCAACTGTAACACCCTGCCCACTCTCTGGGCCAAGATGCTACCACCTCTGCATACTCTACCTTTTCATCAACACCAGAAGAATTTAAAACCAACACTAGCTTTATTTATATTACTGCGATCAGATACATCATGGCAATTCTAGTGATTACTTTAGCCTAACACAGCTAAAGTACATTGACAAAAGATGATACAAGAGTGCTGCTAGTTCGTGCCGTTATTTCATGTGCTACTCCCGCCCGTGCTTGACCTCCTCAACGGTCACCTAAAAACAACAATGAAGCAAGGGTGAGTCCACCAACTCAGCAAGTACAAAGCAAAACAGCAAATAACAGGTTCATACATTAGACCGTATTCATTCCAGTTTCATTAACCATTTTACCCTTTTACTACTTTATGTCCCGATAACGACTCATCATGCACATGCACATTTCCCTTATCTCTTTAGGTTCTCATCAACCGACCGTTATGCATATGCCCATGCACATGCCCATGCATTATTTCTCAACTCTTTAGCTTATACCGGTATAGCAGAGTGTGCACCCGTCGATGCTCACCCAGGCCCGCCCTATTTCATGCGGGGACCTCAAGCCCGTCCTGTTTCATACGGGGACCTCAGTAGCCCGTAACTCTCATACGGGGACCCAGCTCCACTCCCGTGAAGCGTCCACTCAACGTGGACCAACTTTCTCTCTTTTCATGACATGCATGCAATGCAAGTACTCCGACTATGCATACCATCATGGCATGTCTCAATATTCCTCATTTCTCAATATGCATTCCGAAACTCTTTAGCTTACGCTAACATGGTAAGCATGCATCATCAAAAAATATTTAACTTACCTCAACAAGATAAGCAGTGCATCATCATTCAATTTTTAATCGAAATCACTACCCGAATTCACCGCTTTACAATGCACTTGCCTGGTTAGCCTTGGGGATGACGTGTGGACGGCTCCGACCCGGGACCTCCACCTGCGCACACATCAATCCAACTCAACGGCAAAACAAAAATCCAGAGCTTAAACGGAGAATGGCGTCCCTAAGCTCGTACACCGACCTCGGGCGTAATCGCACGGGTTTTGAGGGACCTGTCGCGCAGGTGCTGAACCCCTTTTTTTCTCTTTCTTTTTCTCCTCTTTTCTTTTTTTCTCCTCTTTTCTTTCTTCCCCTTCTCTTTCTTTCCTTCCTTCTTTTTTTCCCTTCTTTTCCTCACCTACCCGGCCGGCTCCTTCCCCCTCTCTTTTTCCTCCCCTCACCCAACATCTCTCTCTCTCTCCAAACCCCCATTCGGCCGAATGGGGTCTTCCCAGGAGCAACGCGGCGGCGCGCAAGGCCGGCCGGCGACCCCCTCACCGTCGGCGGCCCTTCCCGCCGCCCCCTCTACCTTACTCCTCCCCCTCTCGCTTTCTCTTGCGCGCGGGCCAGGCGGATGGCCCCCTCCAGGTGGCGCCGCACGGCACGCCGGCCCCATCTCGCCGCTGCCCGCTGGGCCCCGCCGGCCCCTCCTCGACGCCGGCCTTCTCCGCCTCCTCGGCCTCCCCCTCCGCCCCTCACTCACTCGCCTGGGGGCGGCGCGGGAGGCGTGCCGGCCCTGCGGCCCGTCAGCCACGGCCCCCTCTCTCTCCGCCGGCCCCCCTCCCACCTTCTCCTCCCCTCCCGCTCTCGCGCAGGCGCTTCCCCGGTGGCGCGACGGCCGAGCCCGGGCTAGACCGGAGCAGTGCGGTGGCGCGAGGCCTGGCGTGGCGTCGCCGGCAGCTCCTCCACCGGTCGGGCCCCCACCCAGCCTACTACTCCTCTCCCCCCTCACTCTCTCGCGCGGCGCCCCTCCGATGGCAAGACGGCGCGCGGTGGCTCGGCTTGCTGGCCCTTAGGCTCACGGCCGGCCGTCCCCTGCTCGCCTCCCCTATGCCACTCCCTCCCCGACTTCTACATGCATGTGCTCCCCGTGAAAGCTCACCTTTGTGCTCACCTTGTCGAACGGAAGGGTGTGGCTATGTTGGTTTGATTCAGTGGAGAAGAAGAAGGGAAGGAAAATGAGAAGGCTTGGTTTAGTTGCTCTAGTCCTGCATGAGCTCTCGGTTGGGGAGAGGAAAATAGCTTTGCTTGATGTGCTGGCTTTATATGGGGGTTGCCCTTTGCATTTGTGAATTTACCGCAACGCCCTCGCTTAAAGCCCATGCCCCTCTCACTCACTTGGCTGCCCAAGGTCATTTTGGTCCACGGCTGAGCTGACTTTGGGGTTCTACTGCAGCGGTAAGTTGGTCAAAAAGTAAGGTAGAAATTGCCGGATGATGAACACCCGAGACGCGAGACGGTGCCGACTGTCCCTAGGCGGTCCGGGAACCTCTGAGAGCGCTAATTATACGGCTCTCTAGACTGTGCCGACCGTCCTGGGATGGTCTGGGAACTGCTGCGCGCGACACTAGATCGACACTCTAAAAGGTCGATGGGTCTGACGGCAAAATTCGTTCTTTTTCCCTATGTCTCCCTTTATGTAGATTTGGGGTATTACAGCAATACAAGTTCAACAAGTGTCATGATTTGCAAATTATAGTCATACTAAAGTATTTGTATTTGTGTCTTTGGTACAGGATAAAAGGTAAACTATGACCATCGTTGTCACGACGCTCCAGCAAGTCACGGTGAGATCGGGGCGCCTGGATGTCTAGTCGACTAGGCGCCTGCCATGACGACAGTTATATGATAGTAATAATATAAGTAATACCTTATATGACCAAAAAATAAATAATCATACAACATAATAGTACAAATTATCCAAATAACCATGTCTTAGGAGGTCCAAATTAGAAGAAATCCATTGAGGGAGGGATCTATTCGTAATTTTCAGGAACTCGAAAGACTAAATCACAAAAAAACATCCACTCCTTTAACCCTAGCTGCCAGCAACTACCCACATTACTTCTTGCTCTCCCGGCTCCCTACTCGCGTCGCCACCTCCCCCCATGGCTCTCTTGGCCCCCCTTCCCCGCCACCTCTCCCCTCCCACCCTAGCCCTCGACGACATGGCCTCCCTCCATGACCGTCGCCCCATCCCTCCCAACGTGGCCTTCCTCTGCCTTGCCAACGCCGTGTTCCTCAGCCCCGCCAACGCCGCCTACCTCCTCTCCTATGCTCCGCCCTCCAAAGCCGAAGCACCAACGCCGCCTGCCTTCTCCTCTTCGGGCGGCGTAGACTAGATCCAGTGGTGGCAAGGCTCGAGGATGGCGGATTTGGTGGTGAAGAGGCCGGCGACAGAGAGAGTCAATGTGGAGATGGAGCCCAGCATGGGGGTTGCCGCAGTGCGGCTCGGGAAGAGCGCCAAATGAGGCAACGATAGCACGGGAAGAGGCGGCCAGCTCCAGATCGGGAAGAGCCAGAGGCGGTAGGATTCGGCCCGGAGGTGGCCGCCTAGCTCCTTAGCCTTGAACGATGAGCCATGGCGTCCCCCTCTGATCGCAGGCGGCGTTTGATCCTCAAATAGAACAATTATGTTTTAATAAAATATATGATGTAATGAGTTTGATTATTCCTCAAAAAACAATGCATCCCAACCATGGATAGTTTCATTGAAGCACAGTGAAACCTATGATCAAGCTTAGCAATTGCAGCCTTTTATTGGGTATTGGGAAAATTGTTAAACACATAAGAAGGATGTGCAGAAGAGCAAACAAGCGAACACACAAATATCAGCATATACAGTCTGTAAATCAATATATAATTGCAGTACTTGCATGTTCAACTCTAACAAGTACATCATATGGATATCAAGTCAATGTTTCTTAATGGTGAGCTAGTAAAAGAATGTTTGTATTGCAGCCACCAGGTTTTGTTGAGAAGAACCAAGAGGAGAAGGTGTTGAAACTAAAAAGTGGCCTTGTATGGGCTTCGACAAGGTCCCTGGCAGGGAATTCCAAGCTGGACAGAAGTCTCACCTAACTAGGGTTTGAGAAATGCCCGCTTGAAGCTGTTGTGTACAAGTAGAACGAGGAAGATGCAAGTCTGCTTGTTAGTGTATATGTGGATGACTTGATAATTAGTGGATTGAGCACAATTGAGATTGAGAGGTTCAAGATGCAAATGAAGTACTTGTTCAAGATGAGCAACCTTGGCCTACTAAGCTACTACTTAGGAATTGAAGTGAAGCAAACAATTCAAGGAATTTCCCTGTGTCAATTGGCATATGTAGTGAAGATACTTGAGAAGTACGGCATGAGTAGATGTAACTCAAGTCAAACTCCCATGGAGGCCAGGTTGAAGTTGAGCAAGACAAGTCCCAATCCGCAAGTCGACGCCATGACTTATAGAAGCATCATTGGAAGTATGAGGTACCTAATGAACAAAAGACCTGACATTGCTTATGTTATAGGGATTGTGAGTCGCTACATGGAAACACCTACTACCTAGCATATGGTGGCTGTGAAGCACATGCTGAGATATGTGAGTGACACACTAAAATTTGCGTGTCAGTGCATAGAAAAGAGGAAGAAGAAGCCACAACTGATTAGTTACAGTGATAGTGACCTGGCTGAAGATATAGATGACCACAAGAGCACTACTGAGTTTGTCTATTTCCTCGATGGTAGTCCAATCAACTGGGTATCACAGAAGCAAAAAGTTATGACAAAGGAGACAAACAAGATTATCTTGAAGGTTGATAACAAATCTACCATATCATTGTGTAAGAATCCTATATGTCATGAAAGGAGCAAACACATTGATATTAGGTATCATTTTATTCGCGAATGTATTGATAGCGGGAAAGTGGAGGTGGAATATGTCAACTCTGAGAACCAAGTCACAGATATCTTGACAAAGCCTTTTGGGCGTGTGAAGTTTCTGGAGATGTGTACCAAGATTGGGCTGGTTGAGTTGAAGGAATAAGTAACAAGATTAAGGGAGAGATTGTTAGTAGTAATCTTTTTTAGTTTTTTCTTATCTATCGTTGTGCTTTGGTTTGCTTATTGATAAAATGCATCAAGAGTCCTGGTGCTAAACATTTTGAGTTTGTTGCTAGTATCTATGTAATCTGGATAGAGTTTTTTAGTTGATGTGTGGGAATATAAAAGCAAAAGACGCAAATAACAGATTGCTTGCGGCGTCAAAATAACTCTCTGTGTATTCATCTTGTGAGTTTTCTATTCATTTTGATCTGTGCCGACAACGAGCAGTGACGGACCCAACCGGGGGAGGGGGGCAGCCAGGTCTGGCGCCCCCTACCGCTGGACATATCACTATTATCTTTCTTTCCTTATTGCTTTGTCATCAAGTCATGAAATACATTTCCACATAATATGAACAACAAAATATCTAGTACTTTGCAGAGCTATCTCTACTATCAGCTGTTACTTGATATCTCCTTTAAATTATTTGTTCAATTCAAAGTGAGCATGATCCAAAATATATAGCATTGCTTTACGCATTCACAACTTGAGTAGATCATAGATGAATGTTGACAAATATTTGGTATTCCTGTATTGCAGCATTACATCCGAACTGAACAACTAGAAAATGTGCTTTTAGCATAGCATAGGCAGTTAATGCTCACCAACCTAACTGCGCATAGTGATTCAACCAAATGAATCTAGTAAACTACTAAGGGCAGTCCCAACCCAGAAACTATGAGATAGTTTCCATAAATGCCATGTCAGCAAGACACTGCTCAAAGAAACCATCTCTCCTAACGCCACTAGTTTCTTCTGATCATCCTCATTAAATATTCTGATGCATCTTCTCTCTCCATCCTCTCTTTTCTCTCTCCATCTTCTGGCCGACTGCCGACACGTCTCACGGACGGAATCACGGGCAGTCGGGCTCGGGCACTCCGCACTCGCCACTCGGGCAGACCGGGCTCCTCGACGTCGTCGCTCGTTCGTTCGGTGGGAAAATAGCTTCGTCCGTTCGTCGTCTCCTCGGCGTCGTCGCTCGTCGCCTCGTCCGCCGCTCCCGCTCGGGCTCGGGCTCGCCCGCGCCAGCGCCCGGCCGCCACCGAGTGGCCGACCGCCTCCCCCTCGGCCCCTCCGCAGCTCCGCTCCGCCCTCCGCCTCCACGTCGAGCCATCCTCCGTGCCGGGCCGCCGACCGCCCCCGGCTTCCCCCTCCGCGGCTCCGCGCCGAGTCGCCGACCGGCGACCGCCTCCCCCTTCCTGCCTTCCAGGCTCGGCAGCTCCCCCTCCGCCGCGCCGGGCTGCGGGCTGCCGGGTCTTCTTCAACCACGGTGCGGCGGGGGCAGCGCGTGTGGGCGGCCGCGCGGCGTGGGTGGAGGCGAGGCGGGAGCGGAGCTCACGGACGAGCGGCTCGACGCCGGGGATCCCCGACGGGCAGGACAGCGCCGGGTCCAGCGCGCGCAGGTCGCGCGGCGGGAGCCCCGTCCGCCGCATCAGCTGCTGCTTCCCGACCTCCTCCACCCGCCACGCCCCCGCGCCCGACACCGCCGCCCACTCCCCCGCAGCCACCCCCGCCGCCGCGTGCCTCCGTCGCGCCGTCTGGGTCTCCGTCTCCATCGCGGGCGGCCTAGGCGACGGCGGTGCGGCCTGGGCGGACGGCGGCCGCGTCTACGGGCTTCGCGTGGCGAGCGGAGGCGGCGAGGGCGTTGATGGCTCGGCGGAGGAAGAAACTACCTGTTTCTCCCCATCGCGAAATCCGTGATTTCCTCGTGCCTTGGATTACGCGTCGACTTCGTTTCTTATATGAGAAACGGTTTCTTGTGTTTTTCTCCTCTTCCCTCATTAAATAAGATGCCATATCAGATTTTTTTGCCTACGTGGCAGGGTATTTAATGCTATGGAAACTATCCTAGTTGGAGGGTTGGGACTGCCCTAACAATTAGTACCTCGAGAATAGAGATAGGTAGCTCCTGACATTGCCACTGTCCCTTGAGACTTCATCCAACAAAAGGAACACAGCAAGCCCCTCACCAAGCGATCCAAACACTGTCCTCAAATATGAACTCCTGAATGAGTTCTGTGGTGTACATTCTTATCACAGACTGAGCAGATTGCGTCCAACAGATGGAGAAGGTTCCCAAGGATCAAGGGTGGACCCAACGAGGGGTGGCCGGTGATGTGCACAGCTGACCATCATCACAAGATCATCCCGTAGCCTTGCCCCCGGCGGCCGGAGGAGCTGATGTGCTAGCCGAGGCTAGCCTTCCCAGCGTACGCGCTGCCATGGTGCCGAGCGTACCTGAAGCTCAAGTGCATCAGCGAGTGGGTGGCAGAGCTAGCTCTACAGGAGTGCTGCCGACAGCTCGCCGACGTGCAGGACGGCCAGTGCAAGTGCCCCGCGGCCATCACCCACATGCTGGCCAGCATACACAGGAAGCTCGGCGTCAAGGAAGGGCAACAACAGCTGAAGGAGGAGGCGTTCTCGGGGTACTGGGTGTTCATGATGGGGCAGGTTATCGCGCAGCTCCCGATCGTGTGCATGTAGGAAGTGCCGCACTCGGGGTCGGTGTGCCTATGGGCGAACGGGTAGCCAAGGCAGATAGAGAACTAGACCACCAGCCGTGCGACTGCGGTGGCAGCATATGTAATAATAAGTGTCACATATCGATAATTTAATAGTTTGTAAACTGAATCTTTTTTAAAATTTGATTCTAGATCCGCCACTCCCAAAGGGACACGTTCTTGGATGCGTTCTCCGCGCTGCTGAGCTCGATCGACGGCGCTGGGTCGCTGCACTCGCCGAGCTTAATCATGGACAGGTTCCTCCCGGCCGCAACGCCATCGCCAACCACGTCTGCGGACAAGCACCCGAACAAATCACCGCGCCGCCGAGCGCGCTGCTCCAAGCACGGGGAGGAGGCGCCGCCCGCGGCCAGAAGGGATAGGGCTGTGCATTTTTGAACCGAACCGGAAAAACCGAACCGAAAAAACCGAACCGAACCGGTCAACTCGGTTTGACCGGTTTTCGGTATTCGGTTCGGTTTTTAAATTTTGGGTTTTTTTGGCATTCGGTTTTTTCGGGAAAAACCGGATAGAAACCGAAAATACCGAAATTACCGAACTCGGTTTGAGTAGCAGGCTGCAGGCTGCCTTGGGTAGTTGGGTTCGTTGCCGGTTGTCCACTTGTCCCTGCGCAACAGCATAAATGGGCGGTGCCCCCTGGTTTTGCAAATTGTGATCCAATGGCCTTGTGATATAAAGCCCAGAGAAGCCCACGCGAATCAGATTGGAGAAAAAAGCGTGGCTGGCAAGGGATCCAAATATCCAATGGTCTGATTTTCTTTCTTTCTTTCTTTAGCAGTTGCACTTAGGATGTGGAATCCAAATATCGTTGCACAAGCAGTTGATGTAAATCTTTCTTTAGCAGTTGCACTTTCTTTAGAAGACTTAGCTGCTTGTGGATGTAAATCTACTTGGATTCTTTAGCAGTTGCACTTAGGCTTTCGTATTCTTTCTTTTTTTAGCATGTGGTGCTTCGTCTCGTTAGTCGCTATATCGTTTGTAACTCACGTCAACTTTGGTAAATATGGTATTTACCGAAACCGCGCCGAAATAAATTGGGATTTACCGATACCGAACCGTATTTCTAAAAATACCGTATATTACCGAACTACAAATACCGTATTTACCGTATATACCGTATATACCGAACCGATTAAACCGAAAAAACCGATTGCACAGTCCTAAGAAGGGAGACGCACTCGCTGCGCCGCGCCCCCGCCCGCGAGCAGCTGAAGCACTCCCCACTCCATGCTCCCGCTCTCCAGCGCGAGGAGCGGGCGACGCCAGAAAGGCTCTGAGCAGACTGGCGCGTTGGGGAACGGACGATGGAGGCAGCCCGAGGGTGAGCATGGAGAGGAGGAGCCGCAAGCCGGCCGCCTCACGAGAAAATTGATCATTTGTCACTTTGAAGAGTGGGCTTCGTAAAATTGCCACTTTCAAAATTCGGTTTTGCTATTGCACAGGCGACTGAAATTTTTTATGTTTCAGTCACCTGAAATTGCACGAATCTCTCAATGAACTAAAATTGCAGCCCTCCTCCAAAAAAATATGTGCAACTTCAGGTGATTAAAAGTGCAATTTTAGGTGACTGAAAGATAAAAAAAATTCAGTCGCTTGTGCAATAGTCTATCCCTTCAAAATTGGCTTCGCAAAAATGCCATGCAGTACATTTACCTCTTGATTACCATGCCATTTGAGCTATTTAACTCATTTAATATTTTTTTTCTAATTTCAAGGGTTGAAAAAGACCTTTCTACCCTTGCCATTTAACTCATTTACCATGCCATTTAACGCACACGCTTGCCTCCTCATCTCTCCTCCATTCTGTCGGTCACACTAGCGCTAGCTTCCACAGCTCGATCCACGCCTAAGCTGAAGACAGAGAGATCAGAGAGACGATCGATCGATCCATGGCGCCCACGATGACGAGTGTGCCGCCGAGCCCCGGCAGGGCGATGCGATTGCTCGCTGGCGGGCACGTGCGGTCGGCGAGCGTGCCGTGCCACTCGCACCCACTGCTCATGCACGTCCACGACCAGCTTCTCGCGCTCCGGTCGTCGACGTCCAACCCCGGCCAGAACCCGCTGTCGCTGGCCCACGTCAGGGCGCTCCTCTGCGTGCTCGACGAGCTGTTGCACCTGCCGCTGGCGCAGAACGCGCTCGTCTGCAGCGCCGCCTCCACGGACCGCCTGCTCGACGGCTTCCTCGTCCTTGCCGACGCCTTCGGCTCCTTCCTCGCCGCCCTCCTCGCTCTCAGGCAGCACGCCTCCGAGCTCCAGGCGGCCGTGCGCCGCCGAGACACCGCCAAGCTCGCCTCCGCCGCCCGCGCGCAGCACCACGTCGAGAAGGAGCTTGCCCAACTCGCGGCCGCCGTGGCGCGCGAGGCCGCGAGGTGCACGCGTGCCAGCGTGGCGTCATCTCATCGTCCAGCGATCACGCAGCCTCATCGGAGCTCGAGGTGGCCCGGACGGCTCAAATATTAAATGCTCTTGAAAACTTAGCAAGGGTAGAAAGGTCTTTTCCAGCCCCTAAAATTAGAAAAAAAATATTAAATGAGTTAAATGGCTCAAATGGCATGGTAATCAAGAGGTAAATGTACTGCATGGCATTTTTGCGAAGCCAATTTTGAAAGTGGCAATTTTACGAAGCCCACTCTTCAAAGTGGCAAATGATCAATTTTCTCCCGCCTCGCCGCTGCGCTCGACGTTCGACAAGATGCCGCAGCTGAAGCCGCCGTCGGAGTTGTGGCTCAGTCACGCGCGCGGGGGCAGTGCTGTGAATAACAAAAGATGATGAGATCTGTGATCGACATGAGAGCCGAAACTACACATATACACAGATGCTTTCGTTTATGTTCTTCCTGTTTCGTGTCTTCTATAGTAAACCAGTGATTGCCATGTTTGTATCCTTTCAAGGGGGAAAATTGCACATGTACCCTATAGTTAGTAGGCACTTGTAAATTTACACCACACTTAAGTGGCCTTGTAATTTTGCCCCATACTTGACATGCCCCTTTATTATTTTGCCCCATTGCCCATTTAGCTCCTATTTTAATTTCGTTTTTTATTTTTTGGGGCAGGAAAAAGGCAGTAAAAATATTTTTCCATAGGCCGAGCAAAGAGAATGTTTTAAGCATTTAATGGACAACTTTGTAAAACGAAATTTTACAGCCCCAAAAAATGAAAAAGGAAATTAAAATAGGAGCTAAATGGGCAATGGGGTAAAATAATAAGAGGGCATGTCAAGTATGGGGCAAAATTACAAGGCCACTTAAGTGTGGGGCAAATTTACAAGTGTCTACTAACTATAGGGTACATGTGCAATTTTCCCCATTTCAAGGTATCTCAGTTATGCAATGCAGAAAACTTTTTGCTTTCCTACAGTAATTGAAATGATTCCTTTTAAATTCCTGCGTTCCAAACGAGGCCTAAAACAAATCTTTTCATAGGAATGCTGCGAACACACAATTATTCACTTTACAGTTTACTCACAATTGTTTGGCATATCCTTGCACTTTACAGGCTTTCTAAGAATAACTTACGTTTACTGAACCAAAGAATGAAAGAATAGTGTATGCAGTGAAGGCATATCTGTACAACTGTATACCTTGCCTAAAGACACTAAACTGTACAATTTTCTATATTTCTCCTATGAAATGGACAGTATGCCGAGTTACTGCAAGACAATCGCACAATGGACTGGCTTTATGACGTGATGATTTCAAGTTCAGCCCACCACAATGCACCATTTCTTGGAATCGCGTGATCTGGACAAATCCCGGTGATCTCTTGCATCCTTTTGGTTACCCCTGCAACTGTCGGCCTCTGCCTGGGGTCATCACTTATGCACAATTTTACCAGCTCTGTAAGTGCCCTGACATGCTCCTCAGGGACTGATTTGAGTGTTGGGTCAACCATACCCATCAAGGGCTTATCACCGGTGAGATATCTGTGCGCCCACAAAATAAGGAGTCCGTTGTCATCAGAATATGGACGCCTTCCAGAGATCGTCTCAAGCAGTAGCAAAGCAAACTTATACACTGTGCTGTACTCATCAGAACCGTCGAATTCATCTTCATCTTTTTTCTTGTCACCCCAAGAACTGATATCTGAAACCTTCGCAGCATTGTCTTCAGTCACGTATATGCATGAAGTGCTTAGATTTCTTAGCATTACAGGAGGGTCCTGCTGGTGCATGTAGTTCAGACAGTATATAACTCCCATGGCTATCCGTAGGCGTGACTGCCAATTCAATTCCTCTGCTTCTTTATCTGCAACATCAATGTTTTAATGGTAAATAACTGCTAATAGCATGAGCCATCTTGGCGTGAAGAATAACAAAATAAAATTGGAATTCTTACCATGCAAGTGTTCGAATAGTGATCCATTTGAGACATACTCAAACACCATCATCCGAGTGAATGGTTCTTCGTCTTCACAGTAACCCACAAGGTTCATGAAATTCTTATGGTTCACCTTCGACAAGACTTCAACCTAGAACACCACAACATCTATGTTAGAGACTCATCGTCTTACTGTTGATAAAGGGATGGAACAGAAAAAACTAGTTAGATACCTTATTCTTGAATTGTGCTTCAGCTATAGTGGACCACCCGAATGAGCAAGTTACCAACGTAGACACAACAGCTATTTCCGCTCCACATGAGAGAGTTCCTTTATACAATGTAAATCCAGGTAGTGTACCAATTATGTTGCTGAAACCTTCACAAGCTGTTTCAAGCTCTGACCGTCTAAATGAAGTTATACCTGCAGACAGGAGTTAGAAGCAGAGTCTAAGTTTTGTTGTGTGCGTCCAAAGAAACATGCACTATCCTACTCATAGAAATGCAATTCATATGGAATATTGAGTAATAATAAAACCAAGAAGCATGGAAATGCATGAGCATAGAAACCAACCTCCCAGGGTAGTGGTCTGTAATTGCCTACATGCAGTCGGGGACAAGGGTACAACAATGCTAGTCTTCCTATGACGATAGCAAAAGAAGATTGCAGCTGACAAGGCTACAACCACAAAACAAATCGCTGCCCCAATTGATGCATATATTGCTGAAGAACTGCTGCTCTTGCTCTTGTTCTCTTGGCTTGTAGTTTCGTTTGTGGCAGGAGATAAAGAAGGGGCAGGGGAGGGGACGGGTTCAGAAGGAGGTGGTGGAGGAGGACTCGATCTAGGTGGGGCCTCTCTGGGGGGCAAAGGTGGTGCTTTTGGATTTTGGCGAAGATCTGGTGGCAGTGGCACAAGAGGGATCATGTCTACTGGTGGTAATACAGACGTTTCAGAACCAAGAATCCTGTTCTTTTGGGAATGTTTTTGTTGGCTTGCTAGAAGTCTTCTGATTGTGGCATTCCTCTTGTTCCTACAAGGAGAATAAGTGACCGTTAGCGAAAACAGATAGTTGTGCAATTTATTTCTTACAGAATAAGCAGTAAACTCTTCAAGTCATCCTCCTAGATTATCATAATTTCCATTGACCAAGAACCGTTTGTCGATGAAAACACTAGTATCCTTATTAACCAAGTAACGGACAAATGGAACGCCATTTCATGGATTAAAGTACATAAATAACTTCAGAGATGCGCTATAAATTAATCACTTCCCATCACAAAATATTTAAACCAGTCTTTGATGGGATTGGCGTTCAAGTAAAAGGAGCATTCAGCAAGCTGCCCATACATTTGATGCACTGAGGTAACAACCTTGGACTTTGCTAAAAGTCTTGGTGCCGAAGTTATAATTGTTGTGGGGCAAGTTTTTACAGCAGTTTAGCTTGATTTGACAGTTTTTCAGTTGTAACACACAATTTGGCCTATTCCAGATATCCTAGAAAACAAAAGAAAAAGGCTAGGAAGATAAGACAGGAATTAAAATAACATTGACATCAATGCAATTACAGAACTAGGGCAGAAGTTCCAATCCCTGTTTGATTTATTTGCTAACTGAAACTTGCATTCAAGCCTTGCACAAATCACAAGTAATACATCAACAGAAGCAACTCAGACAAACCTTGCAGTGGATGCCCTATTTGATAAAGTCGGGTCTTTGTGAACCTGAGATTCACACAGCCTGGTAAGCTCATGTAATTCAACTGGTAAACCACTGGAAAGTCTGTTGCCTTTAAGAAAGCTGCAACCCAGGTAGTGATGTTACGGTCAAGTAGTGTTGTTAAACTGAAAGTTTTTTTTAAAAAATATATCGAGGTTCTCACATACAGAAATTCCAGAGATACAATGTTTCTTAGCTCTGACGGAATTGGTCCGTTGAAATTATTGTAACCAAGATCCAACACCTTCAACTCCTGTAAATTTCCTATCTCTGTAGGGATGATACCATAGAAAGAGTTGTTGCGCAGAGTACTGTATTGAAGAAATTAAAATTAGAACAGTATTTAGATGGAGCACCATTAAATAAATAACACACATACGACATCTGTATGTATAAGACATTCTTCTTCTTTTTTGCGCTTGGATATACACGATTCCAACAGACAGATTTCTGATTCCACTACCAATAGAAGAATATATTTACCTAAGTTTCTTCAATTAGCAACTCAGAGAGCTATATGCAATGAAGAACATGCATAGCCCAGGATTTTTTTAAAAAAAAAGAGAAGTGAATCTTTGTTTAAATTATTTGCTATGTAACAATCGTATGTTTGAAATTAGATCCATGCAGATTTCTATGGCCACAGTCTCCTTTCATTTTTCTAAACTGAAATGCTCTTGTTGGTACATTAGAATAACAACCAAACATCTGATAAAACTTTAACCACTCAAGCCTTTATCATTTTCTTACTTCCATAAGCCCATTAGATCTAAGAAGAAACAACTGTCTTGTATATAACTAGATGCTCAGAAAGAATATCCGACATGCTAACTGCCACTGATGTGCCTGAATTGACAGCTGAAAAGAGTTCATATGACCTTGAAAAATTTAGCATCACCATCAAGAAAACATATACACTATAAATTTCCAGTTTTACTGCCCAACATAAAACAACTAGACACAAAACGGATTTTGATTCAGTGCTAGTTTCAAAATGTCAAATACTATCCTATTGAGTCAAAAGTGTGAAACATATACGATCAACAAAACCAGAGTGTTTCGTTGAAGAAATTACAGAATATACTTACAGAGAATGCATATGAGTAAGTTTTCCAATCTCCGGAGGTAGCACACCCTTCAGACCAAGATTTGCTAAGTTCCTACAGCAATTGCAAACTCAAATTTAGAGTAAAACATCAACGCAGACATGATCAATCAGAACATAGGCATATAGTGCACATATCAAGAATGAAAAAAGACACTGCCAATTTATCCCAGATAAAACATGAATACATGGACTATACATACCGTGTGCAGTTGAAGCACACATAATAAGACAGCAAAACAACCAAGCATGTAGAACCCAAAATAATATCAACTCAATAAAACCCAATACTAAACTCCCTAACATGCCAGTGGATGATCAATAAAGTGTGACTAGAGACAGTTAAGATGATGCTCCACAGCTGAATTTATGACGGAAATTCCTTATCAGGATGATCAAAAAATTCTCCATCCAAAGATAGACGACCCATAAATACACAGAAAATGTCAATTATCATTCCCGCAATGCAAACATAACCTGATATAATGCTACTAACGGACACTAATGCAACAAACTGGAACAGCAAGATTTCATCATTCAACCTAAACAACCAAATTTAAGGTTACTCCTTTTTTGCCACATGGCAGCTAGTTCAGGTAATTCATTTCTAAATGAATAGGAATGATCTTTCAAGTGAACAACTTACAGGGCCATCACTCGTCCATCATCCGAGCACTCCACACCGAGCCAAGAACAAGGGCTGGCGTTCCCATCATCCCAATCCAGCAGAGCAAAACATGGATCAGCATCTAACATCTCTTTAAACCTCAGAAGAGCAACACCTGCAATTCAGTAAAGAAACCCCTTAACAGAGTCAAAGCAAAAGTTGGACAAGAAACCCACCCAAAGCAGCGATCCAAATCACAATCTGGTACCTTCATGATTCAGACATGTACACAGCTCAAACGCCATCAAGAACCAGAACAAGAATAATACCGCCGGACCTCTCCTCCGACAAGTCTCCATGCCTCAGCAAACCGTACAAGAACACAACCCCAAAGAAGCACCAAAACTCGCTGCCCTCGTGCTGTTCCTCCAAGAAATTGCACTGAAGAATCTATCTTTCCGATCTTTGCTCTACTTTTGATCGATTCAACTAGACCGGGCCGCGTGGTTTGGATTCGGGAGCCAGAGATGTGAAGCGGATTAAGCAGAATGCCAAGGAGAGGTTAAAAAAAATTCAGAATAGCCGACAAGAACGAATCAAGAAGCCGGCAACTACCCAAATCGCGCATTCAAGGAGGAGCCTAATCTCGATGGATCGGAAGAAAAATACTACCAGTACAAACAAACAAGAAAAACAAGGGAGAGCCGAAGAGCTGGTGTGAAATCGTGGTGGGACGCGGAATCTGACGTGACTTGGAAGTGCACGCGAAAAGGAATGGAAACGTTCAAATCAATAGCAGGGAAAAGGCGGCGTCAATTCCTTTCGCTTCGAAGGACCAAAGCTGAATTGGCAGTGGGTTCTTTTCTAACGTAACTTTACTTAAGGTTTATATTTTTAGTTATTTATAGGAGAGAATATAAAAAAGAGATAGTTACATATAAGTTTAGATGATATATCTGAAGTTAGTATAATATCTACTATAATTTATTTATAAATCCTATCTTTAAAAATATATCATTTAAAAATTAATTACTATAGTAAAAATCGAAGCTATAAACAGTAAACAAAAAAAGCCAGCCATACAAAGTGTAATTTTCTGTTGGACGAGTCTGGAGAACAATTATGCATATCCAATTGACTTGGTCAGTGCTTGCTTTTTTTACTGGTACTCTGGTCAATGGTTGTTGGAACGGAGGGTACACCGTGGGAGGTGCGTATCTCTGCTATTTTTACGCAGAGAGTAACATATTTTTATTATTTAAAAATATAAGTCAGTGATAATGAATATGCTCTTCCTTGTTTTTTCACAGCCATTCGATCTAGCTCTGAGATAAGATCAAAGCCTCTCAAATTCTTTTCCTTCCTCTCATTTTATAACTTAGGCCCGTTTGGTTCAAAGGAATTTTGGAGGATTTTTGGAGGAATCAGTTCCTATAGGGAAGTTGTGGGAATCTAGCGTTTGGGAAAACAAAAATCCACCCCAACCTCTTTGGAAATTCTCCTGCGATTCAAGCGCACGCAGCTACATTGTTCATTGGAAAATGTGAAGATTCAAATTTATTTCCTGCAATCCAAACGGTCCACATTTTTCGTTCCTATGGTTTGTATTCCTGTAGTTTTCCGCTTTTCACTTTCCTCCGTTCCTGCGCTTCCTACCATTCCTCTGTTTTGCATTCCTTTGTTCCAAACAGGCCCTTAGGCCCCGTTTGGCACAGCTCTAGCTCTGAGATCTATGCTGGATCTGTAGTTTGTTGACTAAATTAAAGTGATTTAAATATTTTTATGTAATATATAATATAAATGAAATGAGTCATGTAAATGCACTTAACATGCCTGCAACTCTAGATCCAGGATTTCCTAGAGCTACAGATGACCAGCTCTAGGAAATCTACAGATTTCCTAGAGCTAGAGCTCTGCCAAACGGGGCCATAGTCTTCTCCTACTCCCTCACCGTCCCATCAGCGCTGCCCCATGAAATCCCCTTTCACTCCCGGAATCAGATCGCCTGACGTTGGCCTCCTGAACTTTCCTCTGCAGTCCATCATCACAGCCATCCATTTTAGATCCAATGACTTATATTCAATCTTTTAGTATTTAAAAATATATGTTATAAAGAGTTCTAACTAAATTTTATTAAAATTAAGATTTTTATTTTTAAGTTAAAATGGATGACTGTGATGATGGACTGCAGAGAAAAGTCCTGGAGGCAACGTTAGGCGATGTGAATCCCCGACTCCCATGCCCCGCATGCTTCATTGATGGATTTCCCTTCTTCACCTGTCCTCCTTGAGTCGACTGCGGTGCACAAATTTTCAAGGCCGCAAGAGTCGAGGCCCGTCATACCACCGCCTCCTGGCCACCTCGCCGCCGCCACCCTCTTCTCCACCTCCGTCCGCACCACCCGCGCCCTCTACTTCCTCCTCGTCGCCCTATGCTCCGCCTCATCGTTCCTTCGCATCGCATCCGCCTTCGCCTACCCCAACGTCGCCACCTTCCGCATCCTCACCTCTGTGCTCTGCTGGCCTGCTAACACTCCGCCACCGCCACCGTCGTTTGCCGCATGCCCTCCCTCCTCGACCCTGACTCGGCGCACTGCCGTGCCATCCTCTTGTCCCTGTGCCAGTGCGGTGCTCGATACACGGTGGCGTTCTTGGATGACATGCGCCAGTGGGGCTTCTCGCCAAGCAGGACGGACCACAATGCTATCATCGATGCGCTCCTACGGGAGGGGATGGTGGCGGAGGCATACAGGGTCGTTAAGAAGATGGACTCCGACGGGGTGGCCCCTGGACTAGCCGATTTCGAACTTCAAACTGATACTGCAAGCGTTCAGCGACATGGGATAGTTCGGCTTGGTTGAGGAGGTGGGCGTTTACAACATGTGTGTCGGGGTGCTGTGTAGGAAGGGCGACCTGGCTGGTGCTCGCCGGATGGTGGAGTGCATGGAGAGCGCTGGCTGCCCGCCAGACATCGGGACATTCAGCACTGTAATCGCCTAGTGCGTGTTTGCCAGGGATGTGGACACAGCGAGGGAGGTGGTTCAGGAGGCGACAAGGCGGGGTTTGCCGTTTGCGATGGGATTCTCTAGTGCTGTCAGAGCTGATAGGATTGCTCTGTGTGGGTGGACATGTAGTGCAGGCTCATCCGCTATTGTTGGAGATGTTCCTGGGCGATGGGTGCACTCGGCTGGATGCATCGGTATTCAGGTAGCTCATAGGAGCACTGTCTGAGCAAGGGTTGTCTGAGAAGGCTGCCCAAGCCGTTGTTGATGTTGTGATAATAGATCAGATCAGAGTGAGTGACTAACCAAGCAACCAAAGTTTTCAGGCAATCTGTCTCCTTGCAGCTGGAGCTGTTCAACATGTAACCATAGTGTAATTGCCACAGTGCGTCCCCTGTTTGGATTTGCTAGCGGAATGCCAGTGTTGAGCAGAGCACATGTACTGTCGTGTGTGGTACAGGTGCGTATTCCCTTCGTAGGCTTGCATTTGGGAGTTGGGACACATGGCCATGGGTAGCAGTGATAAACATCGCCACCACCACGCTGGACAGGTAGAACCCATCTGTGTGCCTGCCCCTTTCCTTCATCATATGCCACGCATCAGATTGAGGTCTGTGGGTGTTGGTGACTACTGACCACATCAGATTTTGGCAGGATGAACGGATTAGTGAAGGACCTCTTATGGATAGTGTTGTAGGGGTGGCCCCACCTAAACCCAGCAGGCCCGGTAGGAGATTATAAGGCCCAGAATAGGCCATGTGTAATGACATAAGTGCCCCCAGAGGGGATAACCAGATGTAAGGGTATAACTGTAAAAGCACTCCTCATGGGTACATATATATGAATACAGGCCATGGGGAGGGGGCAGAACACTCCCACCTCTCCACTACCATCTCTCTCTGTATGGTCTGTAACCACAACAGATAGTTTCCCTGAATTGTCTGTGGTGTCTTGTAAAGGAGATGATTGAGGGGCATTCCAATTTTGCTACAAGGAGAGTTTTAGTTGGAATGCTGCAATCACAATATCAAGACATGGGGATTTTATGTGATGGGATGAGTCTTAATGAAGATGCAGATGAAGAATGCTGGAAGTTGCAGAGCAATGTGAAACATTCAGTGATATCAGCTTACAGGAAATTGCCCTTGGTATAATCCTCCAGGAGAAGGAATCAATGTTTGTGGAAGGCCAAAATTGCCTCTGGAGATTAAAACTTTTATACGGTCGATTAGCTAAAATGCTATATTTACTAGAGATAATCTGCTAAGGAGAGGAGGTCATTGTGAGAAAACCTGTGAATCTTGTTTTGCAGAAGAGAGTGTTAATCGTCTTTTCTTTCAATGCCCTATTTGCCAAGCGTATGTGAGGGGGGGGGGGGGGGGGGGGGCGCAGTGAGTCACAATGTGCCCAGGAATATAGGCCAGTTGATGAGTTAGGCTCGCCAAAATGTTTCTGGTGACAAGGAAATGCATATTGTATACTTAGCAGCAACTTGTTGGGCTTATGTGGTGCACTAGAAATGACACCCATTTCGAGGGCAACAAGTTGCAAGATGCTATATATTGATGTCATTACTAAAACTGTTGTATTCCTGATATATTGGGCAGGATTACATAAGGATAGCAGACAGGAATAGCAACGAAAACATGGCGATGCTACACGAAACCACTCAGACCTAGGGATGCAAATGGATCGAATACAGACGGATAATGTTTCTACCATATTTATTTTCATATTTTTTTCTTGGATGCGGATACGAATACAGATACCTCGGATACGAATAATATCGAATACAGATACAAAACAAATATAAATCGAAAAGACTGAGGGGCACGCACGGGTGGACAGCTGAGGGGGAGGCCAAAACCGGCCGCCCAGCCTCGCCAAAAATTCTGGCTCTGCTAGTGGGATAAGGAGAACTGTCAAGATGGGGAAGTCTGTGTTCGTCATCCATTTGAAATTCATTTCATGTTGAAGTTCAATTTGTGTTGGAAGAGAAATAAAAAGAAATCCTTGGCATATTATAGGTTACTACAGCAAGTGGGCACGTGTTATGCATATCGTAACATTATATTTCATGATTAAACAATGCGCAACCATCCTGATGTACATACTTAGCAGAATCCTACATTGTATTGTACTACCAATTTACTGTAGAAATGAATACATACGATGTTGTGTCAGAATTTTTTTTGGGCAAATCTAGTACTGTTATTCCTGTAAAGCTCGTCTAGATTTTTAGTATTTACCATTAAAATTTTAAATATTCCATATATATTGCATTGAAAATTTAAACATTCCCATATATATTGCATGCCAAGATTTTAAAATTTTGACAGCATTTTTCCCTAAGACGTCACTTATTTAGGGGCATTGAGCGTACAGTTCAGTTTAAAAACAATTCCCAATCTAAATTAGGTAATTCTTGTATTTTTAACTTCTAAGTTACGTAAAAATGAAATTTGCACCAATTTTGCATTTTTACCTAATTTTCGCCCTCCATTTGGATAAATGGCCTTCTTTGAATGTATCGTGGGCTACAGGGCCTACATGACCGTACAGAGAATGCACGCCACACATTGGGGGATGAGTGAATCCCGCAAAATCCAGACGTCGGCTTTCCTTGACCGAGAGTGGATGGAAGGTGACGATTACTTTCTGAGTTTTGATCAACGGCTAATGTTGGCATGATGTCAATGTGGGAAAAGAGGCTAGGATGTGTAAGCCAAGTTGTGCTCAGCAACCAATTGTAGTTTGGACTTTGGAGGCGCATATCAAATCCAAATCGTATTTGGATATGACAATCATGAAAGCGTGTGTACACCAACTTATAACAGATTTTATTTGTCAATTAATTTGGACTAGTCAAATTGCTCATGGTTGCAACGGATAAAAATAACATATTATCCCGTCACTTTGAGCCATCGTCAATGGGTTTAGCCTGTGCCACACCGTTGGCTCCGCCGCAGGGCCCTATTGAGCCTTGCCTATGCTTGTATAGCACCTCTATCACTGTGTTCGGCCTACATCGTTCCCTCAGCTCCATTGCTATGCCATGTTGAACTCTACTGCAGTGTGTGCCACACTTATGTTGCGATGCCCAAATTATATTGCATCCACAATGATGGCAGCACACCTGTCCTCTATCACCATCCTTGCGCCGCTCCCCTCGAGGCCAAATCAATCTCGCTAGATCCATATCTTTTGTGATCAAACACCATAATACTATAGTTGGACACCGTAATCCTAAATTAGTTGTGTTTGACCTTACCTTGAAGTGGCTTATTGTCATGCAATGAACCAAAAACACTACTACAGAAAGGCTAATACTAGACACCTCATTACAGACGGTTAACCAAAACCGTCAGTATTAAATACAATCACAGACGGTTTTGGTTTAAAGACTGTCTGTGTTGCTGCCAACAGTAAAAACCGTTTGTGAAGACGGAATACCATAGATGGTTTATGGTGAAGACTGTCTGTGAAGTATCACACAACGACGAAACTAGAATGAAAGTGACCGAGATTCACTATTTCACTGTATATATAATGCCATATATCATTTCAAAGCAGCGTTAAGCTAAATAGTTGTGTTCGATAATTTTTAGCGTTAATAAGTTAACACAACCGATGATAATGTACAATGACAAAGAAGTAGTGATCAGAATGTTTTCTAAAATGAAGAAACCCACTAATATTATTGGTTAATTGTAGCAAAATGAAGATCACAAACCTACAAAGCAACTAGGCTGCTAAAGAAAGGCCTAATGGTGTTGTTGCCAGAAATGTCGTCCCTGTAAAATGACATGAAGTTCTTTCAACACAATGACTAAAAACATCAGGCAACCAAACAGAAATTTTGCTTAATTATCCTTCAGTGTTACACATCAAGGAAAAATCCCGCATCACTCAAGCATTTCACCGTGGCAGCACCTCCGAGACGCTCCCTGCGGTGTGCGGTGTGCGGCTGTGCGCTCTACACCTCTATCTCTACTACTACTCGGTGAGACACTGAGACAGCGTCGGTGGCTTGGTGAGTTGGTGGGCTAAGTTAGCATTGGCTTGGTGAGTTGGTTAGGTGGCCCATGGCTGGCTTGGGCTGAAGAACAGGCAAAGACGCGAAGTGACAGTAGATTCGGTAGTTTTGGTTTTAAATCGGTTTTTACTGGAAATACTGAACAGATAAGACACAAAATTTTCAGATCCTTAACTGAATATGATCTAACCAAGTTGACCAGTACAATTTGGTTTTTCCGGTTCGGTGAAAAAAAATGCACAGCCCTACTCAATGGTTCGCTCTCCTCTCTCGGGCGTCGGCTCCAGCCGCCTGATCCTCCCTCGCGCCGGCGTCTCCCGCAGCTCCTTCGTCGCGCCGGCGGCTCCCGCGGTTCCTCCATCGCTCCGCCGGCTCGCAGCTCCTCCCTCGCCGCTCCCGCCGCACGCCGGAGCTGGCTGGAGCTGCTCCCTGGCCGTCAACCCTGCAGCGCTCCGCCTTCTGGTGCTCGTCTACGCCGCCACCTTAGGCCTATGCCGCCCCCTCACCGTCTCCGCCCAGTCCGCCAGCCCCCACGCCGGCCTGAGATCCATTCGATGTGTCCTTGTCAAATTTTCTTCTCCTTTTTGGTTCATGGGATGTGAGGAAGAACGTAAACTGTGGGTCGAATGACTCGAATCTTCTGTTCGGTTCAAGTAATGAGAGGAAAGTTGAAATTGTGGCCGTGCGCCTGTTGTTCTAGCGAAACGTCCGTGGGCCGTGGCGAATCTGATGCTGTAATTGGGAAGGGAATTAATCAATTTTGCTGATCTTCTGGTACAAACGCTTGCAAATTCATGCCCTGCTTAATTGATTTGTGCGGTGCTACCATGTTCTGTGTCATCTTTAGCTAGAAATCTTGTCCGCAGTGCCTTCAGACATCAGTGATTGATGCACTATATAGTTTGGGTATCTTCGGATGATATCCTGAGAACTATGCTTTATTCATTCAATCGGTATTGGGATGCACATGAATGTTTCATTGTTGTTCTTGAACATTTTCTTGATTGAACCTATAATTTTTTCTGACCTCTGTTCTTTTGTCTAGAAACTTTAGCTAAATTGTATCATACTGGCCAGTGGCCATCTCTCCAGGTAACCAAGATACAACATACATCAGATTCTATCAATCTTGCTAGGGGTGTTGATCCTTCAAGTGCAGTTCGAATTTTGTTCACTGCAGCATTTCAAATCTCAGGTGAGGGCATGTTGCTGTTGTGGTGTATCTGTGTACTTTGCTCCAACAATTTGAATTGCATAAACTAATTTGTTGACGTACTTCCATTTTTTCATCCAGCATTTAGAGGCTGTGATCAGAGCCAAAATGCTAAGTATTGTCGTCATGATTAACAAAACAATAGATGAAATTGAAGCTGAGTATTCATTTGCAGTAATGGTACCAATCTGCAAGAAAAATGAATAAGTGAGGGTTAGTCATCTTTGAGAGGTATATAGTATATATTCCAAGTTTATTTTACACTTTACATTATTCCAGTTTAACAAGCATGAAGAAACACGAAAAAATAATAAATATATGTAATTTATTCTTATTATTTAAATATATATAGCTGTATCATCGTATCGGTATTTTTTAAAAAATAACGAGGTCATGTGTCGATGTCGTATCGATATGTTGGTGTCCATGCGTTGTAGGCGACAGTCCAAAATAACAGACCGAACAACAGTTACAGAGACTGTCACAATAGTGCTCAGGACTTTCACCGTGCCAAAGCCACGGCACGGCGCGATCCGTTTCGAGATGCAGCACGGTCGAGAAAAGTGAAAAAGGGTCTGACTGGACACGAGCCAGTGCTCCCTGCCTCTCACGTGACTACTCACTCCTTTCGGTGGTGAAACAGAAGGCCTCCTTCCTTCCTCCTCCCGCCCCCTGCGACCGCCTGCTTTGCCACAGCGCACGAGACCCACCACGTGGGCGCTGTTAAATCTCCGGAATCCAACCGCGCCGCTAGCCGATCCCCGCGACGCCGACCGCGCAACGCCATGGTTTTACCGCACTCTCGCTTTGACAATGCGCGCCCCGTCGCGCGTGCCGCGGCCAGCTCGGAGCGGCATGAACACCACACCTGTTCTTAGCTCTCTTTTTAAGACAGAAGGTTTTTATATGTGTTTTTATAGACGGTAATAGACGAAGAAGACATCACTGTAAATAACATATATAATTTTAAACTTAAAAAACCGTTTATATAATCTATTTCAAAAGCTATCCAATTTATTTCAACTATCAGATAATCCAAAAACCAAATCCCTAGACGGCTATGGCTGGGGAACCGACACCAACAGCTGCAGATCGCACAAGGTGATGTAACACCAATCGGCAAGTCATCTCATCTCCGTCCGCTTTGTATATACGGCGCCTTTCGACTTTCGAGCGTTACTCGTAAACGAAAAGACCAATCATAGGAGACGACTGGATTCCTCCGGTCTTCACGCCACATCTATGCATGCACTGCATGCGTATCGTATCGTATTGTGCTCGCAACACACCCGGATATAAATGGACAAGCAACACACAGGAAGCTATGGCGACGAGATGACCGGCCAGAATGCAAGGGACAGGCAGGGAGCCCTTGCCTTAAGAATTGATAAGACTTGAAATGTACAGACAGAGACAAGTAACTATGATCTGGGTCCAAGATACAGATTAATTAAGATGAGAAATAAAAAGACAACTCTTAAAAAAAGTTCTAATCCAAGGTCGGAGGAAAGCTAAATCAAACTCCATGCCCCAGCTCCCAATCTGTGACGGACTTCGGACCACTTCACTAATCACTAATATCTATTGTACTAGACAGGACATAGATGATCTCCTAAGTTTGATGAGAAGTACTAGTACTTGTAAAGAGCTGAGTAATTGGAGGGGAACCACAACCAGCTGGATCTTGGATCTGGATCAGGCGGCGGGGAAGCAGCAGTCGGGGCACCGGACGAGGCCGTTCTCGTTGCAGCAGGCGCAGGCGCGGAAGCCGCCGCCGCCCTTGTGGCTGTACCGCCTGTGGCTCCCGTCGCAGCTGCCGCACAGCACGTAGCGCTCGCCGGCACAGCGGCCGCAGGCGGCGGGGGCGGGGGCTGGGGCGGGCAAGGCCGCTACAATTCGGTGGAGCTCGCCGGACTCGTGGAGGCCGCGGACCTCCTCGGCGCCGCCGAGGTGCCGGCCGCCGACGAAGACCTGGGGGAGGGTCACGCGGCGGCGGTGGGGCAGGAGCGCGGCGAGCTCCGGGAGGAAGCCGGGGTCCATGGACAGGTCGCGCTCGTCGACGGCCGCACGGAGCCCCCGCAGGATGGCGCGCACGGCGCGGCAGTCCTCGTAGGTGCCGCGGACGACGCGGAGGGAGGTGAAGTACAGCACCACCCGCACTCCGGCCTCCCGGCCGGCGGCGTCAGGAGGCTGCCCCGCCGGCTGGAGGGTGCGGAGGAGCCGGAGCGCGGAGGCGGCGACGCGGATGCGGTGGAAGACGCGCGGCGACGGGGAGGACGGGGCGGCCTGCGGCGGGTGGGTAGACTCCTGGAGGAGCAGGGATTGGATGTCTTTCAGGGAGGGGGAGGAGAAGGAGAGGCGCGGGGAGGCGGCGACGAGCTCGGTTGAGGTGGCCGCGGAGGCGGCGGCGGCGTTGGACGGGCGCGTCTTGACCCAGGACGGCCACATGGGAGATGTGTGTGGGGGCTTCGGCGAGCAAGCGAGGAGGGAGGAGACGGAGGTGGGGGGTTTGCTTTGCCTTGCTTAGTGCCCCTTGCTTAGCTGCTCTTGTGTTAGCCTCGCCGGCCTTGTGGGTTGGCGTGGGTTTTACGGGACGCTTTCTGAAATTCCAGCAGGAACACTCTTCTCCAACCGAGTTAGTCAACGAACGAATGCAGCCCAAAATTCAGATAACCTGATTGGCTGTACATAAATAAAGAGCCAAGCTAATATAGCCGAAATCCATCGGCATATTTGGATGAGTTTGGATGAGGGATATATTTGGCATTTAAAGATATCGAATCTCAGCGAGGCTCATGTGTCCTTAGATTGTGTTTTTTATTTAAATGAATGGAACCCAAGAATCAGATATCATGTTTGGTTATACACAAAAGAAGGAGCCTGTTATTGTATCCAAATTAAAGGTATGTTCTTTTCAGTTTCTAAAAGCTGTTTTTTAGCTTTTCTATTGTAACTAGCTTTTAAATGGAGTATCTTTTCAAGATAGGATCTACTAGTTAATTATAGTACATACTACACCGACTTCATTTATATCGGTAAAAATCGCACGTGAGTTTCTGTTAATCTGTAATCTTTCGCACAAACAGCCCAAAAGCCATAAACCACAGCCAAAAGCCATAAGCTTCAACCTAAAAGAATAAGCCCTAATATAGTTGAAATTTATGGTATGCTTTGACGATGGAATTTTAGTTGCGATCCAGTTTAGGTTTAAACCAAATCTTTGCAAGTGCTTGTTATCCCGACGAATGGAACCCAAGATTCGCATATCCTGTTTGGTTACATAAAAGAAGGAGCCCGTTATTGTATCCAAACTAATATTGTTGAAATTTATGGTATGTTTGATGATAGTTTTAGTTGCGATTTAGCTCATGTTTAAACCAAATCTTAGCAAGGTCTCAATCTTCAGGTTGTGTTCATTATCAATATGAATGGTACCCAAAATTCGGGTAACCCATTTGTACATAGAAAAGAAGCTCAATATTTATATCAGGCTGATATACTCGAAATTCACTGAGTAGTTTTTAATGAGGGAGGTTTGGTTGCGATTTTTATTCATATTTAAAGCAAATCTCATCGAGGTCTCCTAAGCCCTTATATTGTGTTCATTATCCAAATAAATAGAACCCAAAATTCGGATATCTTGTTTGGTTGTGCATGAGAAAATGAGCTCGTTATTGTATCCAAACTAATATAGCTAAAATTCATGGTATGTTTTGATGATGCAATTTTAGTGTGATTTAATTCAAGTTTAAACCAAATCTTAGCGAGGTCTCCTCAGTCCTTGGATTGTGTTCATTATCCAAATGAATGTAGCCCAAATTCGGATAACCCATTGGTTGTGTAAAAAAAGAGGTCATAATTTATCAAGCTAATATAGCCAAAGTTCACTGAGCAGTTTTTAATGAGGGAGATGTGGTTGCAATTTCATTCATATGTTAACAAAATCTCAGCGATGCCTCCTAAACCCTTAAAGAGTGTGTTTAACCAAATGAATGGAACCCAAAATATGGATATCATGTTTGGATGTACAAAAAAAGGAGCTCATTATTATATCCAAACTATTATAGCTGAAATTCACGATATATATTGATGATGGATATTTAGTTGCTATTTGCTTATCAAGGTCTCCTTAGTCCATAGAATGTGTTCATTATGCAAACCAATGCAACGCACAATTTGGATAACCCATTGGTTGTACATAAAAAAGGAGCTCATAGGGAGAAAGAAGATGGAGTGGTTTACACAGCCGGCGATTGAAAATGCAGGTGGACATGCCTAAAGCCTCATGAAAAGCCCCAAAAATTCAAACCAAAATTTTTCTTGATTTTTGCTAGATTTTTGAGTGTTTTTCGGGAACTTTCCCTTTTTGGAAAGTCGCCTCAGTTTCCGCTTTCCTTTTCTGGCCGGACTCCACCCCTCCTCGCTGGCGCCCTCCCCTTTTCCGCCTTCTTTCTTCCCCGGCGCATCCCCCTTCCTCTTTCCATTGGCACCGCTCCCCTCCCCGCTTTCTTCCTCCCCTGGCGCCGCCTCGCTCCCTCCCCTTCGCTCGCGCCTTCCTCCCTCCCTGCCTTCTCCCTCGCGCACGTGCTCGTGACCGCGCCTGCGACCGCTCCACACCACGGACTTGCGCCCGTGGTTTCGCCCCGCCTACGCCGTGCTGACGCCACCGGGTCGACGCCAGCACCGCCGCGCGTCGCCGCCCCTCCGCATGGCCCCACCTGCCAGCCTCCCCCTTAGTCCCGTCGTCGTCCAGTCCTCCTCGCTGACTGCCGTGACTGCGCCATTCCTCCTTCCCCACGAAATCCCCTCCCTCCGCCCGGGTATAAAACCCCGCCACTGCCTCTTCACTCCCCCTTGCTCCCCAAGCTCTTCTACCACCCTCAATCGCCCTCTGCTGCGTGCGCCCGGCGAGAGGAGGAAGACGAAGGCGTGGCCCCTCCTCCGCCGTCGGATCCTCCAATCGCCTTATAACCTCCGCCGTCCATCTCCCCGTACCGCTTCACCCGCATCCTTGCGTTGCAGCCGTCCGATCTCCCCGCTCCGCATCACGTCCGCTCGCTCCACCCTATCCTGAACATCCAATTAAATCCTAGAAAATCACAGAAAATCCCAAAAATTCCCAAATTTCACCACTTTGCTCCAATTAATATCCTGGACCCATTTTTGGCCTCCACTTCCATAGATCCATCCCAGATAAATTCCTAAAATTCCCCATTTGGAGATTTATGCATTTTACTCCTTTTTAATAGATTATTTTTTCTCGCTTGATTAGTCCCAAGCTGGACTTATGTTATTTTACGTGTTTGCACTAGTGTCGGAGATTCCAGAGGTTCAAGTGCAGGCTCAGGATCCAGGTGTTTCTTCGTTCGAGCTAGCCGAGATCGTCCAAATCAACGGCAAGTCCCAAATCCTTTGATCATATTGTATCCCATGACGTTTAATTATGCTACTATGATTTTTGCATTAAGCTAGTTCTGAAAAGCTAGTTCAAAGTAAAATAAAAATGTTTAGAATGACATGTTATGTAGTTAAACCTACCTCCGACAAATACCATGCTAAACTTGTAGCCATGCCTTTGTAACCCTAGAAATAATTATCTGTTAATCTAGATAACTGTAAGTTATTATTATCATGCAAGTCCTTACACTAATAAGGTTGTGGCTGCGGGCCAATAGACTTTGGAAAACCCGACTCTAGGGCAGGGTAGTATGGGATACCGTGCCCTAGGGCGGAGTATGTCGACGTGCAGAATAGGGTAAGAATACTTACCCTAGGTTGTAAGGTCGCGGACCTGGCCGGGGTTGCGGACTCTGGGGGAAAAATATAAGGACCAGACCCTTACGCTGAGCAAATGACATGGTGACCGCTCAACCACAGGAGTTGACTTGTCAACCCTGATTTAGTAGCTGCTCAACTCGATTGAAACTCTACAGGTGTTGAGAAGTAGGTGATTGGGTAACAAGGTTAGGCAGGCCGTGCTGCGGGTGCCTAACAACGGTAGAGTTCACTCGAAGCGGACGTTTGTTTTCTCTTTTTGTGTGTGTGTGTGTGTGAGCCAGACCCGAGTGGATTCTACCGGGTAGAGCCTATATAAAGAATTGAGTAGTGAAACGACCTGGCTTTCTTAACTCTTTAGCGGGAGTTAAGGGATCGTGTGGGTAAAGCTGAGCAAACTCTGCAGAGTCAAATAAATGGTATTCGAATACGCCGTGCTCCCGGTTAATGGAGCTGTGTCACTTGGGTGATTCCAGCCGCGAAGCTTAAGTAGTTCTGTACATGCTTTAACTTGTTTAGTTGGTTAATTAACCTTTCTTGGAAAACTCCTGAGATCTTAAGGAGTAGTTTTGGGTCCGTTTTATTAAAATGTTTACAAATAAAACTGCATCCACTCAAGTTAATAAACCAAGTATACTCCCTTCCATTGTAAATCCGTGCATGTAGTAAGATAGAATCCCTTTGGGGTTTGCTGAGCCGGTTGTTTGGCTCACGGCTTGTTTAATCCACTCTTTAGAGGATCAAGACGAAGGTGAAGGTCTCCCCGTTGAGGAAGTCCCGGAGGATCTCTTCTTCGACGAGGATCCGTGGCTTTAGGTCTTCGCCGCGCTCGAAGCGGATCTTGGAAGTCTTTTGTAATGTAATTATACTTTGGGCTTGCACGCCCAGCTGTCAAAACTGGATGTTCTTCCATATGTGAAATATATGCTGGACTTTTGTTGTAAGCATGCGATGGTATACTCTTGCGCGACACTCCATAACTGTTCATGCGTGAATAGTTGCGGAATGCCGTGTCCGTACGCGCCCCGGGAAACGGGGGTGTTACAAGAAGTGGTATCAGAGCAGGCTCCTTGACCGTAGGTTGGGACCTAAGGCAAATTAGGAAGCGATTTTATCGCAAAACTAATTTAAAGCCATAAAAAGGGTTTACGAAAAATATAAGTATTATTGCTGTCTTTTTCCTCTCTTATTGCTACCTTATCTATCTTAGTTTACTTCTGCTTAAGTTTTACTTTTGCAAAATGTTTACTGCTTTACTTGTCTAGCTTCAAAAGTTCGTTTCTCGTTGGAGGAGTAGCTGTTGTTCGCTAAATTAGATTGACCCTGAGTAGTCGTGGTACTTTTGTAATGTAAAGCAGGTGTATTCATGAACCCTAAGTGGTTTGTGTACCACTTGCATATTCTAAACATATGTTCAGTATCTTGTATGTTGTTTGCTTAATTATCAGTAATCCCCCTGTGTTCAAAACTTTCTCCTGTCCCCTTTTCGCTCTCGTTCTTACCTTTTTCGCCCTATACTTGCCTTGAAAATTCGAAATCTTACTTATCTACTCTTGATTGCCAAAGCCGCTGCAAAGCTGATCTCTAGTTCCCAATTGGCAGATGGATCCAGAGCAGCAGAGTGGTCAGACCAGCGCGCAGGGTGCACCTGCCATAGATCAAGCTACATTGGCAAGTGCGATAGCAATGATGGAACAGAATCGGTATCAAGGAGAACAGAATATTTTGCGAGTACTAGATCAGCATGCCAGACTTCTTGAGCAGATAGCAGCCAGATCTTCAGGCATTCAAGGTGGAAGTAATGTTCCTCGGGATGGTTCTCCAATTTCCACCCGATGGGCAGACTTTTTGAAGACGCGTCCACCAGTCTTTTCCACCTCAGCTGACCCCATAGTGGCTGAGGACTGGCTTGTGGACGTAGAAAGGAAGCTTCAAACTGTACAATGCGATGATAAGGAAAAGGTGTTGTATGCATCCCACCAGTTGCAGGGCGCTGCAGCAACGTGGTGGATTAACTATCAACGCACCCTGCAAAACAGAGAAATTAGTTGGGAAGAGTTTTTAAAGGCCTTTCGCAAGGCACATATACCCGATGGCATAATGGAAGCCAAGCGTCGGGAATTCTTGGCACTTAAACAAGGTGGACGCACAGTTATGGAGTACCTGCACCAATTCAACCACCTTTCCAGATTTGCTCCAGATGATGTTGACAATGAAGAAAAGAAGATGAGCAAATTCCGAGCAGGACTACAGCAGTCTTTGAAATTTCATATCTCAACCATGAAATTCAAAGACTTGCATGATATGGTAGATAGCCTGATCAACTCAGAAGAGGCTAGAGATGAGATGGAGGATTACAGAAAGCGTAAAGCAGCACACAAGACTCAGTCTTCTTCGCACAGTGCTCAGCGGAGCAAGACCTCGGGATCATCCTCATTTCGATCCCAGTCCTCCCGTCAGTTTGTGATGCTACCAAAGACCTAGTCTGGACAGTCTCAGCAGTATGCCACTCCCTTACCACTCGCTATCAAGTGCCCCACCTGCGGTGGCAACCATCTTGCTAGCGCCTGTCCGCGAAGGTCAAATGCTTGCTTCCATTGTGGAGAGATTGGACACTACAGGGATCAGTGTCCCCGGAAGAACTTGCCATCCGATGCAGCCAAGCTACAAGTCCAAAACCAGCAGCAGCAAGAAGCAAAGACACAAACAGGCTCTGACACTTCCAAAGGAGGTCTTTTACAGATCAAAGCAGCCGGACCCCAATCTCCAGCAGGCACAGCAAATTTCACATCTGCAGGCAGAGGCAGAGGTCGCACCAGACCCACCTTCTATGCGAGGGTGAACCATGTGTCTGCAGAAGACGCAGCTGGAGCTAGTGACATCATTGCTGGTATGTTCCCAATCAACTCCATACCTGCATTGATTCTGTTTGATCCTGGTGCAACGCATTCGTTTATTTCGAAAAGTTTTGCTTCAAGAAATCAGTTGCCTTCTGTTTCTTTGCCAAGACCTTATGTGGTTGAAACCCCTGGGTTAGAATGGAGTCCCACAGTGGGTGTACTGGACTTAATGTAAAAATCCAAGGGGTAGATTTTAGAGCAGATTTGTTGCAGCTAGATATGTCAGGATTAGATGCCATTTTGGGCATGAACTGGCTAGCCAAGAACAAAGGCAAAGTGGATTGTGAGATCAAAACAGTATCATTGGTAAATCCTGAAGGACAGAAATTGGTAGTAAAGACAGACCGAGAAGTGCTGAAAGATGCAAGAGAGCGCATGATCAACATGCTAGCAGCCACACCCGATCAAGTGCCAATAGTACAAGAGTATCCAGATGTGTTTCCGGAAGAACTGCTAGGCAGACCCCCTGACAGACAAGTAGAACTTGCTATAGAGTTGATTCCAGGCACCAAGCCAATTGCAAAGCATCAGTACAGAATGTCAGCCAGTGAACTGAAAGAGCTCAAGAGACAGTTGGATGAATTACAAGAAAAAGAATTCATTCGACCAAGTATTTCACCATGGTCGGCACCAGTTTTGTTTGTGAAGAAGAAGAATGGAGAATTAAGAATGTGTATAGACTACAGAGGTTTGAATGCTGTCACAATAAAAAACAAGTACCCATTGCCTAGAATTGATGACCTGTTTGATCAACTCAAGGGTGCCAAAGTATTTTCCAAGATCGATTTGCGCTCGGGTTATCATCAGCTCAAGATCCGAGAGCAAGATCGAGAGAAAACAGCCTTCATCACCAGATATGGATTATATGAGTTCACGGTCGTACCCTTTGGTTTAACCAATGCGCCAGCTTATTTCATGAATCTTATGAATCTGGTGCATATGGACCAACTAGACCGATTCGTGATTGTCTTCATTGATGATATTTTGATTGACTCCAAGAGCGAAGATGAGCACAAGAAGCATTTGCACATGGTTTTGACCAGATTGAGAGAGCATCAGTTGTATGCCAAGTTCGATAAATGCATCTTTTGGCTGAAAGAAGTTGCCTTCTTAGGTCATATTATATCAGAAGATGGAGTCAACGTTGATCCAGAAAAGATAGCCGCAGTCATGGAATGGAAGCAACCCAAGACAGTAACGGAAGTGAGAAGTTTTCTTGGATTGGCAGGTTATTATCGCCGATTCATAGAAGGATTCTCCAAGATTTCTCGTCCACTCACTCAACTACTGAAGAAAGACAAGCCATTCACATGGACAGATGCTTGTGAAGAGAGTTTTCAGTTGCTGAAGACTAAGTTGACAACAACACCAGTATTGATTTTGCCCAATTCAGAAAAGGAATTCCAAATCTACTGTGATGCGTCAAAGCAAGGTTTGGGATGTGTGCTCATGCAAGATGGAAAGGTTGTTGCCTATGCTTCGAGACAACTGAAGCCGCATGAAGAGAACTACCCAACACACGATTTAGAACTAGCAGCTGTGGTGCACGCACTTAAAATTTGGCGGCACTACCTGCTAGGGAATCGTTGTGAGATATTCTCAGATCACAAGAGCCTGAAGTATCTATTCACACAGCCAGAGTTGAATACGAGACAACGAAGATGGCTGGAATTGATTAAAGACTATGATGTTGAACTTCAATATCCCCCGGGCAAAGCAAATGTAGTGGCTGATGCCCTTAGCCGAAAGGCTCACCCAAGCAAAGTCAGCACGACAGAGTACCCACCAGCGTTGCAAAGAGATATACTACGATTGAATTTGGTAATCACTGAACAAGGCAGTATGGCAGCATTAGAACTCCAACCGTTGTTGACAGATCAGATCAAAGCAGCACAAAATGAAGATGAAGAGATTCAAAAACTGAAAAAGGACATTCAAGAAGGAGATTCATCAGAGCATGCGATAGACGAGCATGGAATCCTTACTTTCCGTGGTCGCTATTGCATACCCGACAAGAAGGAGCTAAGAGAGTTAATCTTATCTGAAGCCCATTCATCTCAATTTTCAATTCATCCAGGAGGCACCAAGATGTATCAAGACTTGAAGAAGAAATATTGGTGGAACCAAATGAAGAAAGAAGTGGCAGAATATGTGGCTAAATGTGATATCTGCCAGCAGATCAAGATAGACCATCAAAAACCATCGGGATTGTTGTAGCCTTTGCCAATTCCCGAATGGAAATGGGATAGTATTGGTATGTATTTCATTACTGGACTTCTCAAGACTCGTGAGGGATATGATGCTATCTGGGTCATTGTTGATAGATTGACCAAGGTGGCTCATTTCCTTCCGATCAAACAAACCTATGGGAAAGACAAGCTTGCTGAGTTATATTTGACAAGAATTGTGACACTACATGGAGTTCTGAAGAAAATTGTATCAGATAGAGGAGCACAATTCACCTCCAAGTTTTGGGAGAAACTACATGAAGCTATGGGCACTGATCTGAACTTCAGCTCAGCATACCACCCACAGACAGATGGACAGACAGAGAGAACCAACCAGATTCTGGAAGATATGTTGAGAGCTTGTGCAATTGTTTATGGAGCAGCATGGAATACTTGTTTACCATTTGCTCAATTTTCATATAATAATAGTTATCAAGCCAATATCCAAATGGCCCCATTTGAATCTTTGTATAGTAGAAAATGCAGGACACCTCTGAACTGGTCAGAAACCGGAGAACGTCAACTCATTGGACCTCAAATTTCCCAAGATGCAGAGGCACATGTCAGAATTATCAGGGACAGACTCAAGATTGCCCAAGACCGACAGAAGAGCTATGCAGATAACCGCAGAAAAGATTTGAGCTTTGAAGTTGGAGATTTCGTCTACATCAAAGTCACCCCATTCAAGATGGTCAAGAGATTTCAAGTGAAGGGCAAACTAGCACCAAGATATGTGGGACCATTTCAAATCATCAGAAGAGTTGGAGAGGTAGCTTATCAAGTGCAGCTTCCACCCAACTTGTCAAGAATACATAACGTGTTCCACGTGTCCCAGCTTCGAAAGTGTCTGCGACAGCCAACAGATGAAGTGTCATTGTCAGATATTGAGTTGCAAGATGACTGCACATATGCTGAAGAACCACTACAAATACTTGAGACGTCAGAAAGGCAGCTTAGAAACAAGAATGTCAGATTTTGCAGAGTTCAGTGGAAGAATCACACAGCAGATGAGTCCACTTGGGAAAGAGAGTCAGACTTGCAGCGGGATTTCCCCAACTTACTCCCTGGACCAAGTTAATCTCAGGGTCGAGATTCTTTTAAGGGGGATAGGTTGAAAAGCCCCAAAAATTCAAACCAAATTTTTCCTTGATTTTTGCAGGATTTTTGAGTGTTTTTCGGGAACTTTCCCTTTTTGGAAAGTCGCCCCGGTTTCCGCTTTCCTTTTCTGGCTGGACGCCACCCCTCCTTGCTGGCGCCCTCCCCTTTTCTGCCTTCTTTCTTCCCCGGCGCCTCCCCATTCCTCTTTCCGTTGGCGCCGCTCCCCTCCCCGCTTTCTTCCTCCCCTGGCGCCGCCTCGGTCCCTCCCCTTCGCTCGCGCCTTCCTCCCTCCCCGCCTTCTCCCTCGCGCACGTGCTCGTGACCGTGCCTGCAACCGCTCCACACCACGGACTTGCGCCCATGGTTTCGCCCCGCCTTCGCCGTGCTGACGCCACTGGGTCGACGCCAGCACCGCCGCGCGTCGCCGCCCCTCCGCGTGGCCCCACCTGCCAGCCTCCCCCTTAGTCCCATCATCGCCCAGTCCTCTTCGCTGACTGCCGTGACCGCGCCATTCCTCCTTCCCCACGAAATCCCCTCCCTTCGCCCGGGTATAAAACCTCGCCACTGCCTCTTCACTCCCCCTTGCTCCCCAAGCTCTTCTACCACCCTCAATCGCCTCCCACCACTCCCGAGAGTCCCTAGGAGCTGCCGATTGGAACCTCTCCGCCCGAAGCTCCGTCACCGCTCTCCCCTGCGCCGGCGACCCCATAACCCGATTCTTCCCCGTCCTCCCTCCATTTCTCAATTGCTTCCGCCCGGAGCTTCTCTGATACCCCCTAACCACCGTGGTGTACTTGCCTGGCCAGGAGAAATCCCGAGGAGTCCCAGCGTCGAAGCCCACCGCCGGCCGATTCACCCCTCCCGTGGCCAGCTCTCCAGGAGGCTCCCCAGCTAACGCCACCACTGCCATCGTAAGCTCCTCACTCCCCTGAGCGTGTAACTCCCGCCATTCGAGCTAAATCGCCGCCGGTGACCTTCCTCACCGCCGGGAAGCCGATCTCCCCCTCTCTGCCTCCTGCCGTCCCCACTGGTCCCCTCACCTTCCAAAGCCCCCAAATGAACTCCCCGTGTAGAGACGCACCCGTTGGCACCCTCCCTTGCCGCCGGAGTCCCTCGCCGTCGCCAGAGAGAGGAGCCCCGCCGTCTCTGCCCCTCTTCTGCGTGCGCCTGGCGAGAGGAGGAAGACGAAGGCGTGGCCCCTCCTCCGCCGTCGGATCCTCCAATCGCCTTATAACCTCCGCCATCCATCTCCCCGTACCGCTTCACCCGCCTCCTTGCATTGCAGCCGTCCGATCTCCCCGCTCCGCATCACGTCCGCTCGCTCTACCCCATCCTGACCACCAGACTGAGACGCGCGTCGCCCATCCGGACTGCGTGGGCACGCGGGAGTGGGCCGCTCCTCTCGGCCTGCCTCCCCGCGCCGCGCGCGCAAGCGCCTGTGGGCCGCGCGGGCCGTTCCTCGGCCGGGCTGCACTGTTGCACCGGGCCGGCCCCGTTACTGTTTATATTGATTTTCCAGTAATTAATCTTTTTCAAAATTCCAGAACATCCAATTAAATCCTAGAAAATCACAGAAAATCCCAAAAATTCCCAAATTTCACCACTTTGCTCCAATTAATATCCTGGACCCATTTTTGGCCTCCACTTCCATAGATCCATCCCAGATAAATTCCTAAAATTCCCCATTTGGAGATTTATGCATTTTACTCCTTTTTAATAGATTATTTTTTCTCGCTTGATTAGTCCCAAGCTGGACTTATGTTATTTTACGTGTTTGCACTAGTGTCGGAGATTCCAGAGGTTCAAGTGCAGGCTCAGGATCCAGGTGTTTCTTCGTTCGAGCTAGCCGAGATCGTCCAAATCAACGGCAAGTCCCAAATCCTTTGATCATATTGTATCCCATGACGTTTAATTATGCTACTATGATTTTTGCATTAAGCTAGTTCTGAAAAGCTAGTTCAAAGTAAAATAAAAATGTTTAGAATGACATGTTATGTAGTTAAACCTACCTCCGACAAATACCATGCTAAACTTGTAGCCATGCCTTTGTAACCCTAGAAATAATTATCTGTTAATCTAGATAACTGTAAGTTATTATTATCATGCAAGTCCTTACACTAATAAGGTTGTGGCTGCGGGCCAATAGACTTTGGAAAACCCGACTCTAGGGCAGGGTAGTATGGGATACCGTGCCCTAGGGCGGAGTATGTCGACGTGCAGAATAGGGTAAGAATACTTACCCTAGGTTGTAAGGTCGCGGACCTGGCCGGGGTTGCGGACTCTGGGGGAAAAATATAAGGACCAGACCCTTACGCTGAGCAAATGACATGGTGACCGCTCAACCACAGGAGTTGACTTGTCAACCCTGATTTAGTAGCTGCTCAACTCGATTGAAACTCTACAGGTGTTGAGAAGTAGGTGATTGGGTAACAAGGTTAGGCAGGCCGTGCTGCGGGTGCCTAACAACGGTAGAGTTCACTCGAAGCGGACGTTTGTTTTCTCTTTTTGTGTGTGTGTGTGTGTGAGCCAGACCCGAGTGGATTCTACCGGGTAGAGCCTATATAAAGAATTGAGTAGTGAAACGACCTGACTTTCTTAACTCTTTAGCGGGAGTTAAGGGATCGTGTGGGTAAAGCTGAGCAAACTCTGCAGAGTCAAATAAATGGTATTCGAATACGCCGTGCTCCCGGTTAATGGAGCTGTGTCACTTGGGTGATTCCAGCCGCGAAGCTTAAGTAGTTCTGTACATGCTTTAACTTGTTTAGTTGGTTAATTAACCTTTCTTGGAAAACCCCTGAGATCTTAAGGAGTAGTTTTGGGTCCGTTTTATTAAAATGTTTACAAATAAAACTGCATCCACTCAAGTTAATAAACCAAGTATACTCCCTTCCATTGTAAATCCGTGCATGTAGTAAGATAGAATCCCTTTGGGGTTTGCTGAGCCGGTTGTTTGGCTCACGGCTTGTTTAATCCACTCTTTAGAGGATCAAGACGAAGGTGAAGGTCTCCCCGTTGAGGAAGTCCCGGAGGATCTCTTCTTCGACGAGGATCCGTGGCTTTAGGTCTTCGCCGCGCTCGAAGCGGATCTTGGAAATCTTTTGTAATGTAATTATACTTTGGGCTTGCACGCCCTGCTGTCAAAACTGGATGTTCTTCCATATGTGAAATATATGCTGGACTTTTGTTGTAAGCATGCGATGGTATACTCTTGCGCGACACTCCATAACTGTTCATGCGTGAATAGTTGCGGAATGCCGTGTCCGTACGCGCCCCTGGAAACGGGGGTGTTACACCTCAGTCCAAAAGTGAGGAGGCATGTGAGAGTGGAACAGGAGAGTCTGAATGATATCATTAATCGCCCAGATGATGCACTTAGCCTTTCCATTTTGTTGTGAAATATGTGGGTAGGAGAGATGAAGAGCGATGCCTTGTGTGGCTATAATATCCCAAAAATTCGTTTTCTTTAAAAATTAGTTTCAAATTAATTATTTAAAATTTTTAGGCTTTTATTTGAATTTTTTTAAATTAATTGAAGCCTAATATGAATTTTCAAAAAAAGAAAAGAAAAAATCCATTGGGGAACCATGCCACGGATGCCACTTGGGTGGCTCACTTAACTTCATAAGCCGAACAACCACAACCACCATATGCTTTTTTTCCTTTCTCATTTAACTTCTTTCCTTCCTTTTATATCTCTATCCTAACTAATCTAATCCTACCATACCTAGTTGCTACAGTACCAAGGATATTGTTTATGTGCATAAACAGTGCATACGAACAGTAATTCCAGCCTGTGACATTAACACCTTGCATTTGTTTTATGCCATATTATCTTTCAGTTAAATAAGCATTATCTCCATTTCATGATATAAGTCATATTCTACTTCGCATCAAGACTAAGAAATGCTGAAACCAAGGTGAGAGAAGAAAACGTTGACTCGTCTACCCTTATTAAAGGCACAACATTGTCAGACCCAGATTTTTGCAATCCGGAATCCTCTGTGATTATATTGCACTATTCCCTGGATCAGTAGATATTGCTTACAGTTACAGTAATGGATGTCAAAATTCATATCATGCGGAAGCTTAAATAATGTGATAGACTTACTTATGGGCCGATTTGGCCGAAATCAATAAACTGCAGCAGCGGAATTAAGCACGCAGGTGGGATCTTCAGGACATGCCCACAGGCAGCCAACTGGAGGTTCGCGACCTAGCCCTTGACATCTTCATCTTCTTTGCCACCTTGACCAATAGTGTTGCTGAAGCGTAGTGACCTGATTCTGGATTTGTTGTGAAAGCGAGTGTGAGCACAAACCACCGTGCTCCGCGAGCCAATACACAGAATGCGATTAGATAATATGCATGGCTTATCAAGAAAATGCTCGGGTTATTTTATTTGCCATAAATTACTTTTGAATAGGATACATAGAAATGTCCTGAGACCTAGCAGTTTGAACTAAAACATATTATGTAAAAGAGTGCAATAGTAATAGAAATCCAGATTCCATCTATCGTTACATGGTCTCTGCACCATATGCTTAATCCTTCAGCGTCATAACCGCTTAACTTATCACTGGGGCGACACCCAGGACAACACAAATAAGAGCCTTTCTCTGCCCTCCACTTTACCAATTCCACCCACAAAGATTTTGAAACAGAACTATATCTAGTTAAGTTCCCATGTCCGCCCTTGACCGTGGGCACGGCTATTCGAATAGTTTTCCACTCTGCAGAGTTTGCACACTTTACCCACAAGAGATAAATCCACTCGTTGCCCTACATGATTCCTTAGGCATGTGGTTGAGTAGACTATCACATGACCTTTACAATGCACTTTTCCTAGCAGAGTTACGTCCACTAAGGTTTCCACTTCCTTCGGGGTACGACCACCCTTCCAGAAGCCCCCTCTTGCGCCGTCACGTCGGAGGATGTGGCCATCCTCTACCCGCCCGTGGTCACACCGGCGCAACTCTTACTAAGTCGATGCAAATTAGTTAGCCCTGCCTACATTTTGCCAGCTTGTGGCTGTACTGTTGTACACTGGGAGATCATCACAAGATTCGGTCCTTAGGGTTATCTGGGCGGTTCTACCACTAACCACTTTGTGCTTCCACTGCACCACTCACACACCCTCGAACCATCCGCCCAGATAATTAAGCAACTTGAGATTTTTGGGAGCATAAAATATCCATAACCAAATATACCAGTTATTTCCACCATGACTGCCCAAACCAATTTCTCATGATTCAAAGTGATGCTTTGGGGCATTTTGGTGCCCCCGATTTATCTAAGCAGTACTAAGCATGGCGTATAGTTAGGGACTTATTTTCGAAAGGTTACCATTATAATTTTGCTAGGGTGACAAGGCTCAAGTATTCAAATATTCCAAAGGAAGCATAATACTAGCAAGGCGAATAATGGGCATGTAACTAGAATCTTCAAACAAACATATATTTGCATATGAAATAACAACATGATCAAAGTATTGACTCGCCTTGCGCGGTTTACCGCGGTCTTGAGCTCACTCAAAGCTATCTCATTTGATGGTCTTGGGCTTCTAGTCTTTATATCCACCTTGATCTCGATCTCGCTTGATCCATTAATTCTTCAGGGCTCCAATTTCTAACTATGCGATAAGCGACTGAATCCAAATAAGAACAAATAACTCAAGAGATCCAAATAAATTCAATTTAGTTTTATTATGAGTCGATGGGTGATTCGGGGATTGGCGGCAAGGTTGGTAACAACATACGATAACTTAATCTTTTTGTTACAAACTTCTTCTACTATTGTTATATTTATCAAGGAAGTTCCGTGAGCTAGGTTAATCCTATAAATTGATGTATTTTGTCGAGTACTAACATTCAGGGCATACATTATATACGCGATGTATAAAATCTTTAGCCTATCAATGTTGTCCTAGATTAAGTTTATAGCATCCGGTGGTGTGATATTTTATGTACCTCCTTTTAACGCTAGGCTAAGTCTAATTTGAATTAGGGCCTATTTATACGGGTTCTAGCTTGCTAGATATACAATTATGCTCAATATTATTATGCACTAAAGCTAGTGCTAAGATTTGGTTAATGACGCCATTTGTATTCTACTTATACTTTAGCTACGGTTAGGCTTAGCTTCATCTCAAATCTTTGTTTACACTTAGCTATCTGAGCAAGGCTTGGTTTGTACCACTTTATGTGACCTTAATTACCCATGTTAGTGGTTACATGTTCAATTTAGAATATTTAAGTCTGTGGGATTATCTTGAATCTTGACGACCTAGGGCTATTATATCAAAATATGTCACTGAGGTTTTATTAATGGTGACATGATGAACATTGGGCATGGATTTTAATTATGATTAAGGATAATCCTTAATTTAGAGCCTTGATTTCATAACTAAGCACAGTATCCACTCCTTTAACTTTATTTAGAACTTCTTTTCAATTAGGATCTTCACTAAATTTAAATATTTAACCAAAGCCACCTTTATTTGGTCATTTACCATAAGTTGTTTTTCGTTATCAAGGTCTTTAATTAGTGATTAGTCTTTTAATTAATTATTCAAATAATATTATTTATTCATACATAATAACTAATCCATATTTAAGTATTAATCAATCTGGTTTTATAACATAATTAAATTTATTAGCTTTTCTAGAATATTCCCTAAATTTATCCTGATTTTTATTAATTAAAGGAGCTACAAAAAGTTGAACAAAAATAAGGGGAAAAAGGTGCTGCCAATTGAATTTGAACTCAAGACCTTGGGGAAGGGCTGATTGCTAGATGTGCTCGGTAGCCAAATGGGCAAGTTGCCTGGACTGACTAAGTGAAGCGAAGAAAGCCAGTTATATATATATCTCTACTGCCAAAGCCAAAACAGAGGAACCGCGCCGGCGCTCGGGGTTGACGTCGCCGGCGGCGGACGGTGGCCGGGGAACTGTTGGGAACCAGTGAAATAGAATCCCCCCGAGGCGGGGATGCCTCTGGGGGTGGCGGCTCCGGCCGGGGTGCAAGGTGGTGAGCTAGCGGCGGCGCGGGGCGGCCGGCGGTGGAGCGGGAAGGAGGCGCCGACGGCCGGGGAGGAGAGGGAAAGGGGCGGCGCGCGCATGAGCGGGAAAAGGGCCAGTGGAACTCACCTAGGTGGCGGGCGTGGCCGGAGGGGAGCCGAGGTGGGCCGGCGACGTGCACGGCGGCGGTGCGGGGGAGGTCACCGTGGCCGGCTCGCTACGGTGAGGGGGAGAGTAAGGCGGTGCTCGGGGAGGCTTGGCGGCAACTTGGAGATGCTCCCGGCAAAGGGAATCGAGCCAGGAGGCGACGGGCAGGAAACGAGGGCGGTGGCGGCGCAGTTGGCCGGCGGTGGGGAAGATGGCCGCTGCGGCGAACTTCGGTGCGTGAAAGTCCTATTAGCTCGGTGGGGAGGCCGAGGGGGAGTGGGGGCACGGTGGGGCGCAGTCCAATAGCCGGGGTGCTCGCCGGAGGGCCGGGATGGCTTGGAGGCGCAGGCGGACGTGCTCAATGGACTCAGGTGGAGGGAGGAGGAAGAGATAGGGAAGAAAACGTGGAGCACAGGCGAAGGAGAAAAACCGGGGAAACTTATAGCGCGGAGAGGGGGTGCCGTGGAGGGTCAGGGCAACGGCATGGCGGGCACGGCGTGATGAGACGGCGGGCAGGCGCGCGTAGGGCGTGGGGCTCGGCGCGCGAAGGCGTGGGGCTCGACGCGTGCGAGGCGCAGAGAGAGGTGATGCGCTGAGGGAGGCAGGGGCGGCGACAGTGCAAAAAGGAGGGAGGGAGACGTGGAGTGCTCACAGCCATGAGAAGGGAGGGAGAAGGGGAAAAGAAGGAAGACAGTGGGCGCAGAGGCCGGGAGGAAAAAGAGAGGAAGAGGGGGAAAGAAATGGGGCCCACATGGAAGGGAGAGGAACCAAGAGAAAAAGAAGGAAAAGAGAAAGAATTGCTCAGGCCAAATTTTTGTAATTTGGATTTTTGTCTCACATTAGCATTTATTGATCTTGATTTTAAACTCGAGATTTTTAGTATTTTGATTCTTAGGGTCTTAAACTCCCCAAAATTATTTCTCATTATTAATATTATTGTCACACTTCTTATTTGTATTTGAGATTTATTTCTAGTTATTACTTGCCTAGGCACAGAATTCAGGAAAACCCAAATAAGCTTTCGCACAAAAACTCAAATGCTAGTAAGATGCAAATAAAAGTTTTTAAATTAATGAAAATTTCAAACTTAAAAAATTTAGGATGTTACAAACATTCATCCAATTCTACCATTAATAGCAGTATAGATATGAAAATATGGACTAAATGCGCCCTAGCTTTGCGTACGTAGGGGGGCCATGGCAACTATTCATCTTCTTCAAGTGACCGAACTGCTACTCCTCTCTTTCCTTTCTTTAACCGTGCAACAAAAGCCATAGCTAGCTAATAAAAACTAAAACCTTCCAACCAAAATAAATGGCATACAACAGATAACGTTCTCATTTACATCAAGCAATCAAATACCACCAATTTCATTGCCATTTATTAATCCGTTTCTATTTTCTTCTTCTTCTTCCGTTTCTTCCTTTCTTCAACCGTGCAACAAAAGCCATAGCTAGCTAATAGAAACTAAAACCTTCCAACCAAAATAAATGGCATACAACAGATAACGTCCTCATTTACATCAAGCAATCAAATACCACCAGTTTCATTGCCATTTATTAATCCGTTTCTATTTTCTTCTTTCGTTTCAAACTTTGAACGCCATTCACTAAGTCATTGATTCTGAGTCTGTTTCCTCTCCCTCCAAGCCTACAAATACGACCTTCGTTATCATTCTTAACCCTTCACCACTTCTTCAAACTTCCAAAACGCCGTCGTCACCACGGGCCATCTTCCTGAGTGTCATCAATCGTTTCGCACTGCCCATTGCCACTGTAGGTCTCTAGTCGCCACGCCATCATGGTTGGCTACTCCCCGGTGAGCCGCCAACCCATTTATTCTGTTGGTCGTGCTTCCTTTCTTCTCCAATGCCGGCAAGCCGCCACACCCCTTGTCGCCCGTGTGCTGTGTTGACTCCATTGCTCTCTTAGTTCTTGTGGGACCTCTATGTCATACTCACATTTCTATTCCATCTAAAAATTCTTTTCTCACTAGCATGTGGGCCTTTGATGTCATACACACACAAAAATTCTTCTTTTGCTCCTCTGTAAAACAACCGACATAGTGATTCTAGAATAGTAATTCTTGAAATTTTTATCATTTCACATGATATCCAAATTTTTGGATGTTCGTTCTTCCTCGTACGAACTCCGAATTTGTTTATTCTTTCTTCTAATTCATCTAAAATCCTAATCATTCTTCAAGCATATATTTTATATTTTTGTGATTTTATTTGAATTTATTTATTTGTTTGTTTGTTTTCTCGATTCGTACGTGTAGAATCTGACGTCACCAAAGCCAGTTTGGACCAACAGGAAGCGTTAAACTCCAACTTTAATAAAAGTAAGTCATAGACCTTTGACCATATTGTACCCATTTCATAAAATTATACTATTTTAAATTAACATGCATTCCTAGTTTTATTAAATATTTCTAGGACTAATTAAACACCTACTTGATAGTATGCCACCTTGAATAATTGTGAATGAAATATATTCTTGAACACCATAGGATGGGTAAATTTTAGTTGGACATATTTTAATGCTAACATGGGAATCGAAATCATGCTTAGTCATGCTTTAGTTGTGCGATGGGTTCCTTTACCATATTTATCATGAAAAATTGACTTAACCATGTATGTAATTGTGGCGGGAGCCACTGTTAATAAAATTTTGTTGTGCTGTGATGGGGGATGTCATTGAGCCTAGTTAAATAAAAATTGGTTTCATACTCAAGTGAATAATTGTGCAGTAAAGGGGGCTGGGTAGCACATTTTGGATGAGGTTGTTTCACCTGAGTAGTCACTAATGACTTAATCTTGTGCGCCATTGAGCTGGGCCCTACCTTACAACGACATGTCTAGTATGGGATGAATCTGATTGACTAATCAGTAATGTTTTGATTTAGTTCTGTTTGGGACATGATGATCAAGCCGCTAATGCCATGATGATCAAGCCGCTAATGCCAAAGGTCGATGGAGGTGGTGGTGGCATGGAGACCCTGTGGACAAGCTATAGAGTGGCAAGAGAACAGCGGATAGAGATTGTCATGGCTATCACAGCGAAAATCTCTGTCCTTGTGCACAGATCCTTGATAGAGAAACCACAGAGGTCAAACTTGATAGAAATGGAGTTATCATGACTAAAAGAATGAACTGAAATAATATTTTTAATGAGGTGTGGAGCGACAAGGATATGGTGGAGATGTTAAGGGAAGAAGTGTTAGGGAGGGAAATATGTCTGGTGTGTGTGATCGGCAAGGTGGTGCCATTGCTGACAATAATGTTGGAAGAAGAAGAATAGGGAGTAGGAGAAGAGACATTACTTGAGCTAGACGCCATGTGCGAGGTCGCACCAATGTCGATGAACCACTCCCCACTGGTGTGGGATGGCTACACGGACATGTTGTTGAGAGTGGTAATGAGATTTGATTGTTCCCAAGCAGGAGTTGTGCTGTGGAGAGGCACTATCTGGGTCAGAGCCAATGAATAGGTGGCGGTGAATGCATGCGTCGGAGCAGCGCTTGGCCACGACGTGAGGAGGCCAGCAGTGTTGGGGCATGACACTTGGGGGGAGGGGGAGGTTAGGCCTAGACCATGTCAGTCTAGGGCTTGAAGGATGGCACCCAAGAATGAGTCATTGTGGTTGAGGCGGGACGACTAGTGTTGCTATTGTTGTTGCTGTTGCGCTGGTCATCTTTCTTGCATTTGCCTTGGCTCTTCTTGTCAGGGCAGCCACCATGGATAGAGGAGGAGTCATCAGTGTTGTTGTTGCTGTCGTCGTGCGACGAGGGAGTCTAGGTAGCGGAGTAGAGCGTAGTGGGCACAGTCATCTTGTCGGTCTGCTCAAATCGATGTTCCTCGAGGAGAAGAAATGATCTGGCATGGAGGAAAGATAGAAACGGCACCTGCATGGCGAGGATGGATGTTACGTTATGGAACTTAGGGTTAAGTTCATGTGTAAGATCGAGGAGGTTGACTAGAGCAGGGTGAATAGGAGCTTTTGTAATTTCTTTGGCTAAAAATGAGTTGTTGATGCAAAAGCGTTAATCAAATCGGTTTTGCTCAATAAAGGCCAAAATCATCTAGTTTCACTAGGTGCAACAATAACCTAAGTCAATGTTAAGGTTTGCAATCATAGGGTGAAAAGTAATCAATACAATTTTAGGAATGTAAATTACATGAATGTAAATGAGTACATTGAAGCAAACCACAATTGACATGATCTCTTTTTACTAGTGTTCAGAGACTTACCGGTCCCCCCAGTTCACATTGGGGTATGTCCAAACGAATTGGATCGGCTCCATGAATTAAGCCAATATTTCAAATCCACTAGTAGTAGCTTTTCCTCGTCTGTGTAGTTGAGCTTCAACCATTACAACACGTTGGGTCTTTTCATAAGCTTTTTGAGAAGATCATCGGACCACGACACCTCCACGCCATATGGAGTCAGCAACCTCAAAAAGTAATAAGCCAAACCCCTTACTTGACTCTCATCAAGTGCAACACATACACAAGTGGATACTCAATTCACCTCTAGAAATAACACATGCAACTAGACACTTTTCTCCTTACTCACAAGGTGCAACACATGCAAAATTAAGAGGATAAGCCCACACTAGGTCAAGAGAATAAAATGGGATGCATGAATCTTGCTCCCAACTAGCAATGGTAGGTATTTATATCCCCACACACAAAACTAGCAGTTGGATAGGATTCTAACAAAATCAGCCTGGATTGGTTTGACCGCCAACACATGGCCGGTCAGACCTACCCCCACTGCAACGGCTAGAAAACTAGCCATTACAGACCAGACCGATTAGATTGCCCACACAGGGCCTGATTGAACCGTCAGGTCCAGTCAGACCACTCAAACACCACTGGTACCATACAACCAAAGGTCAAATCATGATTCACAAGTTGTAAAAATACATTCGTGCACTTTAGAACGATGAAAAAGGTTTAGGGACATGACTCAAACCGTTTACAAAACACATTCATAAACTTAGGTCACATGCTACAAGGATTATATGTGAGCTTCAGCTATTTGCAAAACTTAACATCATGCCACAAGGAGTAGGTGAATAGACTTCAACTATTTGCATAACATATTTGTAAACTCTAGTCACATACTACAAACACTAAATATGTGTGAGCCTTAACTATTTGCAAAATACATTCATAAATAATAGCACCATGCCCTAGAGAGCTAGAGCAAGTGAGATTGAGCTATCAACATATGATAAGACTCAAGCTATTAAACAATATCACTCTTAATAGTACGGCAACCTACATTACCAATCTGTTCTCCCAACCAAATGCCAATACTAGTAAAAAACTAGAAACACATCTTTAGTCTATGCTAATTATACCTTTGTGCCTTGCACATTCATTTAAGAGCTTTATGACGAACATCTCCTCTCCATGTTAGGGTTCTTGCCTTGTCGTGCATCAACACATGACGTAAATCACCACTTGACCTTCATCAACATATGATAGTTTTCATTTGACTTGATGATCAGCTCACGATCATCTTATCTTCGGGATCTTGACTTGATGCTCATTAACTCATAATGATCATCTAATCTTTGTGAACCTTGACTTGATGATGATCAACTCATGACGCTTTACCAAGTCATCCTCGTCATCACGGGACATGACCTATTTCACCAACTTATGGAAAATACTAGTCACATAAAATGATTGTCGTTAATTACTTGATGATTATACCATGCAAGTATCTCCCCCTTCCTCGTGTCCGATTTGCAATTACCAATCTCTCCCCCCTTTGTCATCAAGCATCTAAAACCTTTGAGGGTGCATCCCACTTGGAATAACTCACTTGAAATCACTTGTAAGAAGCACTACTTGAGGACATTGAAATTTGACTTGAATTACTTCATGTCACTTGAAAGTTGAGGGTGAGATGCGATTGACTTGAGAAATCTTCAAGAATCATCACTTCAAATCAAGCAACTTAGGGGGAGAGAAAGAGAGAGATGAGAGGAGCTCGGTCCAAGAGACATGCTTGGCAAGGAATAAAGCAAGAGAAGCAAATGCCGATGTCAAAAAGATCTAGGAGAGCTACCTTTAAAACAATACCATTTGAATGATAAAAATATCACATCAAGATCAAAATGGCATTTGGAGTCAATAAATCACTTGAAAGTAGCTAGCAAGAAAAACAATGATCAAGTTGATTTGGGGAAGCAACAAGAATGGCTGAAAGACATGGAAATCAACAAATAGGACGAAGTCAACCAAACTTCCCAAGTCTGGTAAGATAGATCAGTTTCAAGGGGCGGCCAGACCACCGGGCTGGACCAGTCAGACCCCTGAGGGGTTCGATCAGACTTGGTGCAAACTAATTGCATTTGAAGAATAAATTTTGAGAAGTTAGATAGTGTTGTAATTTAGTCAAATACTTGCACAAAGAAATGCATACCATTTTTGGAGCATTTTCAACTATATATTTTCATCAAATTCATTTTCACGTAGTTTTTTTATTAAAATAAGCTCTTTTTCAAAATAAGCTCAATTTTCATGAAATTTCTTCAGATTGGCAAATTAAGCATGTGAGGGTATTTTGAGCATCCTTTTGCATGTGAGGGCAAATTACCCATGTGAACCAATATATGTCAATATTTTTGGCTCAAGAGGTAAAACTCACTTAAGTGCTAGATTATTACCACTTAGATCAAGCGAAGATTTTGAATGAGTTTCAAAAACAAATAACATTTGTTGTTGGCTTTTTGGGAAACTTTTGAATACCAAATTTGTTTGAAATAAACAACACTAGGTTTTTGCTATTGAAAACTTTTTAAAATTCCTTTTAGAATTGATTTTGGGCAGTTTTGAGTTTAAAGCCAAAATAAGACTATAAGAGCAGTCAGCAAAATCTATGACTATCAACTGCAAAGTCACCGACTATCGACCAGTAAATCATATGACTATCGTGACTATTGAGTACGACCAGTATAGTCCACGACTATCAAAAGCACTGAAGCTACGACCATGTAAAAGTATTGTAGCTATGATTACCTTCAATGGTCGATCTGTCGTGGTCATAGTTGAGTTGCCGTGGTCGAAATCGTGTTGCCATCGTCGAAGGCGTACATGGTCAAAGTTGTGTTGCCGTGGTCAAAGTCGTGTTGCCATGGTCAAAGTCGTGCATGGTTGAAGCTGAACATAATTGTACAATCGTAGTGTTAAAGCCGTGCATGGTCGTAAACGACAGCCGTGGTTGTAAAGCCGTGCGTGGTCGTAAACAACAGTTGAAACACTTAAAGAAGGCAAAAATGACTCAGAAATAATCAAAACCACTCGTAAAGGGCCAAAACCACTTGAACACAAAAGCTTCGACTAGATCACCCGATACTTTCACAAACGCAAATTGCAAGGCAATCCAAATATCAATTATTCATCACCATTTTTAATCATAACCATCCACATGGTCTATCATGCTCTAAGATAGTTTCGATATTTTGGTCAAATTACCAAAATACCATTTCTTATCTCGATCATCTCCTTTCATTGCAAGCAATTGCCATACTTGTCACGTGTAGATGCACCACTAGGTTGCCACGCGTCGGCAAGTTTTTCCTGTTTCGGTGCCACCGGACCAGGTCTCACTTGAACTGACCAAGCTATATGCTTCAACCCATCACTTGAACTTCCCTCCAATATTTTTTGTCTTGTAACATACTTCAGCTCATCCATCTCACCCGGTATTCTTAATCGTTCTGGGCCTCGGCTCCTCTATAAGCATAGCTTCGAACTTCACCGTTGACCATGGTTAATTCCAAGCAACCCTGCACATCCAAAAATAAAGAAATCATTCTCAGGCATAAGTTTTTCACTACTTAATCCACATTAGCAATAACATGTCACATGCAAGCTATAACTACTGACCTAGATCTCCAAATCATCCTATAACTCAAAACTCCCAAATCATCCATTTCTGCAAGCTGTCTAGAAAAATATGTAAATTTACAAATTCTAAATTTTCACTTCTCCAAAATGATAATGGTTCATCACAACATGGTGAACATCACCTTTTTCTTTTTTTTATTTTCTGATTTCCATTTCATCACATTTGTCTTCTTTTTTTCTTCATGTGTAGATCGAATTTAGATTTGAAATTTTGCAGCATGACAGATTAATTTTGAATTAATGCCACATTTTTTTCTAAATTTTTTATGACTATTTACACTGTATTTTAGGAGGCAAACACACTAAGCACCATAAGGGCGAGAAGCACGGGATATTTCCTTCACTCTCTTATACTGATGAACACCTACTGCTCTGCCACGTAGGCCTCCTATACACAGACCACTCAATTTGGACCCCACATGTCCCTCTCTAACTTGGTTTCATAAATAGCCTTGCAGTTCTTTTGAGTTATGGACCGTGTCTTCCCCAACTCTTCCATAGAAATTTTTTACGAATAATCTATTTTTTATTTGAAATAACAAAAATATACCCGCGCCCACATTTTTTTTACAGAAATAGGCTCCAGTCGCCTAACCGTTGGGTGACTGGAACCTATCGCCCAATGGCCAGGTGACAACAAAGTTGTCTACTAGCCATTTGGCGACAGGTTTTAGTCGCCTAACCGTTGGGCGATAGCATCTAGAGTCGCCCAACCTTAGGGCTACTGCAAACCAGATGCTATGTGAATTTTGTAGATTATAACTGGAAGATAATTTGTTGGATTTGTAATAAAAATTTATGATCGTTGTGTGTTGTTGGAGCGTAACAAATGTCTAAGGAACCACAACCACCTTTCATAATTCTCACTTCCACGAATATGATGGCCAGCGGCAATATTTGGTTGTTGCCATCAATACCTATGTCCGTTAGGATCTGCCCCTTGTATTTGCTGGTCAAAAAGGTCCCGTCGACTGACATCATCGACAGCATGTGCTTGAATGCCTCGATGCATGCCCCAAATGCTAAGGCCCTCTGCAACACCACATAACGTGGCGGCCATGTGGAAGGCTTGTTCTTCACAGTGATATACGTGCCCGGGTTCCTATCCTGCAACACCTTAAGCATACGAGAAAGATTGTTGTACGCTACCTCGAAAGACCTGAACCATTTTTCCAACACCTTCTGCTTCACACGCTATGCCTTCACGTAGCTAATCTTGTACTTGAATTTGTTCTTGATAGCTACCACGATGTGTGTGGCCTCCATGTCTTTCTTCTCCACTATCTCTCCATACATCAGATTGGCTATAAAGGCGGACGTTAGGTTGCGATGCCTCACCAAAACACTACTAAGAATACAAGAGTGTGGCTCCACCTTCGACACAATCCAATGAGTCTCATACTTGGGTCTACGTGCATGCACCCTCCAAGGACAACCGGCCTGCTCGCACTGCACGGTGTACTCTTGGCTAGATTTCACGACCTGCAAAATTCGCTGAATAGAAAGGGCCCACAGCTTGATGGCATCATGCAGCGATGCCTTATCAGCAAACATTGAATGCAACCAAACCTATGTCCCATGATACTCCCACGGTGATTCATGCTCGTCATGTGCGGAAACATCCTCAGCGTCAAACCAGTTCCATTCCTGTGGGACGGGAGCTTCATCCTCATCCGAATTATCCTCATCGTCCTCCTGTACATCTTCCTCTTCAATCCATGTCGTCTAGTCATCACACTCCATCTGCTGCACTACATACTCCATATGCTCACCTTCATCGGCTTGTCCTGTTCCCTCACCATCATGTAACCATTCTACATCTCCTCCATGTACCGCATCGACCTCGTTACGAGCATCTTCATTCTCTTGACCAACATGCGAGCTGCCCGAGCTGCTTGCACCTCCTGGATGATGGCTATATGCATGACCTTGCACAACTTCTAATGGGCATGGTTGCACAAGCATGACACACTCGTATCCATGGCGTCGATACCCTTGCACAAACCCCTTCCACGCAACAATATGCATCAATATTCTCAACTCTCATTTGATGTTCGTGGGAGACCAGCTCCAAAGCCCTTGTATGACGACGTTGCACACCTTGGGGTCCAACGAAAAACTGCAGGTAAGCCAATGCATCACATCTGATATTCGAGCATTCTCGCCATCCGGGTGTACCAAAGTGGCTTGCACAAAGCCGCTCAAATCCACACCATTCGGACCTTCACGAACGGTTCCTGCATCGTAATGCACTCTCAATGTAGTGGGTATCGGCATTGTTGATGTCTGCTTGCATATATGTTTCAATTTTGCAACATGTCAAATCGCATCGCAAACTATGAAAGTTCTGACGTACTGCAATTCACATTTCACCGATTGTCCGTATGTCATAACCAACTACACTAACCTTATAGTATTAACTTCCTATTGGCACCCCGCGCATCGACGCCATACTTTTCTCGCTACTCGAGTTGGCCCCTGCTGCAAATAGGTCCTAACAGTTTCGACATTTTGTATGGCATATCGATTTAAATGCCTATATACCAATTACAATGGTATACACGTTTTTGCAACGTACGAACGACATTATATTCATTCGTATTTAATCATAAATATTATGTATTCTTGTTTTTTACAAAGCAAATTATGAAGTTCTAACATAAATATTGACTGAATTTTGTAATACCTTCAAATTTCTACGGACGATTAATTTGTATGTAACGTTGACTAAATTTTCTATAACTATAATTTTGTACGCATGCCAATTTACTAATGATACTAATTTTATAAAACTATGTTCGCTAAATTATACACAACTACACATACTACAGCTGCTAATTTTCTAAAACTACATTAACTAAATCTTCTATACCAAAAATTGAAATATTTATATCTACATCTACAATTTTCTACTAACACTAACAGTAAATAATACATGTACTGCATATACAACATTTCAAATACATGAAAAAAGATTTCTAGGGTTGCTTCTTTCTCTCCTCTACTCCTCCCTCTCCTCTTCTCTCCTCCCTCTCCTTTTCTCTTCTCTCTTTACTTTCCTCTCCTCCTCTCCTCGGCCGTCTCCTTTTCTTCTCCTTCTCTTCTTTTCTATTGCGGCTCTGGTGGTCTGTTGAGGGCGGCGGCCGAGTGGGCTCGCCTTTTATCTCCACTTCTAGTCGCCCAACCGTTGGGCGTCCGATTGTTCGACGACTGCAATAATTCGCCTAACGGCCGGCGAATTGGTTGCGTGTCGCCTGACCGTTAGGCGATATGTTCTAGTCGCCCGACGGTTAAGCGACTAGAGCCTATTTCTGTAAAAAAAAAAAGTGGTCACGGATATATTTCTGTTATTTCAAATAAAAAATAGATTTTTTGTAAAAAAATATTCCTCTTCCATGGACAATAAATGTGTGATGCGTGACATGTCCCAAAAAGCCACAGTAGCAATATGATTAACTAGGACTGAAGAATGATGTATGGATGGATGGATGAAGCTGTACAAGCAAGTCCAGCGTTTGAATCCTCACAGTGGACTTGGATGAAGGGTTATCCAAGAAATCCTAGCCATTCTGCAACTATCTCCTTCATTTTTTGTTTAACACCCAACTAGCTTCATATATTCGTCAGCGTTTAATAACTCAGCTTCTAAATCCGCATTCAAACTTAGCTTCAACTAGACCTGACGGTGACGAAGCATAGGCCAATTGAAACAGCGTTGGCCCATAGAGGAGGAAGAAGCACAAAAACGTGACCTAAATTAAAACCTAGATGCATCAAGCCTACAAACACCAGCATCAAGTATGAAAACTAGAAATTGCTGCACAAAAGGATACTTAAGAGTGTCTCCACTCAGGACTTGTTTGGAAACGTAGAAATTTTATAGAAAATCGTATAGTTCTCATAGAAATTTAGCGAAATTCACATGTTTCATATAGGGCCTCACCGGCAGCAGGAGGACCGTGATCAAGGCCTGAAATAAAGGGCTGCACTCGAGTTCGAAATAACTAGGGGCCTGCCCTTTTTTTTCTCTGGCCCTTTGCCCACAAATTGAAGCACACAATTCTGAGACGGGCCGGCCCAATTGATCTGTGCTCTTTTTTTAAAAAAAAATCAAGATGAGCTAGTATTTGTATATTTGACATTTTTGTACCGCTGATCTCAGAAAACTGTATTGTTTTTTTTCTTTTGAGCGAGAAAACTTTATTTTCCATGTAAGGAAAAAGTGAAATTACCACCGCTATCAGCAGGGAATTATTGTTTTTTTTACTTTGTAGAGTAAAACGGGAACACGAGCACAAAATTGCATGGTTGATGTCTCACCGTCCGTGAAAAGAGAGATGACCGAAGAAGCGAGTCTCCATCACCGTAACTCAGAACTGGATCGCTGGATGGAGAAGGACCGAGACGGAAAAAAACAGATATCAAAGGAATGGATAAATATGAAGAGATGCGTTCGCCGGGTCTATTGCTTGGAAGGCAATTATCCTGACCGTTAGACTAGTGCTTAAGAACTTTAAGCTCCTTTGAAAACCGTGATCTTGTCATCAGACTTCAAAGCCGTCTCTTGCAGGTTGAAACAACTTCATGCAGAGCAGGGACAACGTACATCAAGTAACATCGCCATCTCGATCTCCGCTACAGTAAGAATGGGGCTACCCTTGCCTGCCACTGCCGATCCGACGAGACATCTTGCCGTTAGGATCTCTCCTTTCCGCGGATGCCACAACCTAGCATGACGAAACAGAGCGAAAGAACGCAGCTTTGGAATATGTAGCCTTTCACTGTTCGAAAAAGAAACCTACCGGCTCCTAAAATTCCCTGGCCTACGCTTTGCGCTGTACTTTAACGATGTAGCTTTCTCGAGCCCTAATGGAAAGCTGTTACTGCCCTCCACTGCTGCCGTCAATGTTACTGCAGTATGCCATTGCCATGTTTGGTTTGATGCTCAATCATTCATGGGGCCTGGTGATAAGCCTGATGCTGCTGTTGCGTGCCCCCTCTCTGGATCAGGAGGCAGGGCACTGTAATGTGATTCCAATTCCATAGTCCACTAGCATCACCTGACGACAGTGCGCTCCGGCCTCTGACAACAAGTTTGACAATGACAAGTCACCCAGAGGCTTCTGTCAAAACCATGGATGCATAACTCTGGATACCTCAATAGACCCATCAAGATTTTTCTGAAGAGAAGATCCGTTAAGATTTTGTTGTCCCCAATCGATTGGCTTATGCTGTAATGCACACGGAAATGGTGTGCCTGGTGCTATTGTAATTTGATTATTTCTTAGCTATATAAGGTTAAAGCGTTTTAACTAGAAGATGGACAAGCGAAACACACTTGCTTTTAGCAGATTGTGAGTGCCAAAGGATATCCCATCAATGGACTTTTTATATTTGTCATGTTGAGCGATGTGACCGGGAAGATGCTCACACGCTAAGCAAACGCCTATATACAATCTGGAGCTGATCTAACAAGGTAGTGGTGATTAGTGCCCGTAATGTTTTTCTGCTTCAAAAAAAAAGTGTCCGTAATGTCTGCAGTCTGCAGTCCGTGGTGATTAGCAAGCTGCAACCAGGGTTCTTTCTTTCGGACGAAATTTCGCGAATTGACCGAAATTTCGTTGCTTTCGGTGCCCCCCGAAATGTAATTTTTTCGCCCAAACTTTGGCCGAATTTGGTTCTATTGAAATTTTGTTCAAATTTTCTCTGAATTTTGGTTGAATTTTATCAAAAATTCGAATTTTTTCGTCCGAATTTCCAACGAAACGAACGAAATTTCGTTATTTCGTTCGTTTCGCCCTGCTCCGAAAAAAAAATGCCAGCGAAAGATTAAACCCTGGCTGCAACACATTCTATATATCTCGGCTGCAGTCTCAATCTTTGCGGAGCTACTTTCGAGCAACTTGGCGTCGTTTGGGTCAAAAATTGAAAGGAAGACTTAGAGAGGCGGTCAACATATACTTGAAGGATTTCTTCACGTCACATCAGCCCATAATCGGATCGGACGATGGGAGAATTACTTTCCTGTCACCACTCCATTAGACTACAGTTGTATGTAGATGATGTGTATAATCAGGGCGAAGGCAAGGGTCTCGGTGGCAAGACAACCCCCTCCCCCCCACCATGGCACACCCGTCGGGCGCCGGCCGATGAGCACAGCAAGGCAGGGAGACCGACGGCCCGGCGCCAAGGAAAGCAAAGATGAAAAAAGTCTAGTCAAGAGTCGTCAGCCCACTGCCCTTAAGAGGCCTAACAAATCCATCTCACTAGCCCATCAAGGCACCAACTCCAATTCACAAACCCTACCAAGTACCAAATTAGCAATTGGAAGAAGCCACTGATTACCAAAGAGAGGGCTAATGGCGTAGGCGACTGGGCATCGGGCGAGCAAAAGGGGGGACGGGGGCCAGGCCGCCGGGGGAGCTGGTTCTGGCGTGAGGGCTGGGCCACCAGCCGAGGGGAGGCAGATCTAGGGGTGGGGGAAGTCGGACCGGGGTGCGAGGATGGCAAGGGGGAACTTAGCCGAGCCGGGGCGGCTGATGGGAGCCTAACCGGGGGCGGGGGGAGCTTGACTGAGGCGGCGAGGGGGCCTGACTGGGGCAGCGAGGTGGGACTGAGCCACCGCCGACGAGTGTGGGTGGCGTCACTGGCAGGAGCCATAGCCTGGAGAAGACGATGACCCGCGGCGGAGGAGCTAATCGCCAGTCGCCCAGTCCGTCGACATCGAGAAGTGAGACGAGCTAACGAGAGTCAGAGAGCTGAGAGAGGAGAGAGTGAGAGTGAAAATAGAGGAAGTGATTTGGGATCTGGGAACTCCGAAGTGAGGAGGAGATAATTAGGGACTTGAGTCTGGTCGGCTGGTTGCTTGGTCCTCCTCAGTTCAACACTTAAACTGAGACACTAACTGAGTAATATTCTTCCTTAGTTATGTACTTCCTTCTCGATTTAGTATTTTAGAGTCCAGAGTTTAGACTTTAAGTGTATATAGATAGTTTAGTCCTTATAATTTATTCATAGATTTAGATAGCTTAGTCCTTATAATTTATTCATAGATTTATAGCTTTGTATTGATGATGATAAAATCATAAACCGCTTCCAAGGCATGAAGTCGCGTAGAAGGCATTTGCCCTATAATTAATTTGTCTCGTGATTTAAATTAGCTTATTTGTGGTTTGCTACATATGCTCTAAATTTTCATTATCATTCATAATTTTTCTATTATATCACTAATTTTCGTATATTTTATATACATGTGACTTATCGCTACTCCACGCTCTCTATTGTCGAGGTACCTAATTTGTATTTCTCTGTTTTTCGTTGTTTGTCTCCAATTATATAATTTCTATATAAATTTAAAATTATATAAAAATATAAGACTATATTTATGTCAACTTAGTTTAAACCTAATTCAGCCTATCCTCAATTTAATACTGATTTCGCCAGTGTGTATAATGTCAGATACAACCGCCAATTAACTTGTCATGCTGCCGAGAGTACAGACACCACCGCACAAGCTCCAACGTACAGTTAACCACAAGGGAAGAACCTGCACGACGTACGTACGCAAACACCATGCATGCATGTCTGCAGCTAGCATGAGGACGCAGCGGCAGAGTACCTGATAGAAGTCATGCAGATCACCTGAAGGCGCTGTCGCGTCGACCTCGATCGCGCGTATTCGTTCGCTTTCGTTCTTACAGCCGGCCGGCCGTCCGGCTCCGTGCGAGTGCTTCGTCGACATGTGATTGGCGCGTCCTGCTCGCATGATGCACCGGAGAGCCACTAGTTGGGTAGGTACATCAGTACAAGGCTGTAATAATGGCGGCATGGCACACTAGCACGGTATGTACCGACTCATGAAAGCTTCAAGCATATGCATGGCCGGCAATGGCATCTAGCTGGAGTAGTAGCCGGTGCACTGTCTATTGATTATTTCTAATCATCCCGTAAGAGGCGTGGTTGTGGGGATAGCATACCACTCGATCGATCTTAGTAGCTTACCATCATTTTTCAAGGAGTGTACTGCACCATTCTATAAAGACCCGATCGAGTCGTTGCATGTGGCGATCAAGCTCGACTTAGGCTTAGGCCGGGCAAAGCTAGGTCATTTATGCTTAGGCCTATTATGCATAAGCCCCTCTTTGGATTGGAGGATTTTTAGAGGAAAAGTGAAGGAATTGGATTCCAATGGATTCATTTACTGTACAGCCCTTTGGAAGGTAGGAAACAGAAAAAAAACTTAGGAATTTTTCATTTGATTGTAATTTCACGGGAAAAACATTCGAAAAGAACCATCCACTCGGAGTTATGCTTTTCTTTCCTTCGCGTGGGATCGAGGCAGAATGCACGAATGCTTGTCTCAGTCGTTGTCGCCTCCACTTGAGGTCACCTCACGCTGTGCAATAAGTATTTGGCTTTGTGCTTTATTATTAATTTTTGAGTTTGATTTTATATCATTTATATTTTCTGATTTTGTTGTCAGGTGATCAGCAATCTTACTAGCGTCGAGGGGTGGTTTGACCGGCGGTTAGTTGCCGATAGTGTTTTCCCAGAGAGCACTTTGCAAGGAGTAGTCTGACCGGCCGTGAGCAATGGCATGACAGGAAAGTGGTTGTACCAGCCCGCAGTTGGTGATACGTTTATTCCAGAGAGGTCATCGTTTTGTTGCGCGGATGATTTGAGAGCGGTGCAGCTGGCCATATGATGATGTGTTAGACCATATGACTAGGTCTAGAATATTTATGATGATGAATAATTGTTAATATTATTTATTGATATTATTTGAGACGTGTGGCATGTGTGGACTCATGTTGGTCAAGTTGAAAAGAACTTATACTAGAAAAATAGTGCTTTGATCTTTGTATGTGCATAATAACTTGGAGGCGATCATGGTCTACGGCGAGTACCGGGAGATGGCTTGGTGCAAAGTCATGATCCAGAGGGTAAACCATAATGGAGGAGACTGTCATGCTCGAGTTGAGGCGCGTGGATATCAAAGATGGATAATGCGTGTTGGAGGTACGGAAGTGTGGTCCGGATGCTACAAACATGACAAAAGTTGAAAAACAGTATTACGTAAGGATTTTGGATCTCTTATTTATTGGAATTTGATAAGAGCTCATGGTTTGGGCCCTAAACTATAAATAGAGATGGGGTTAGATGTTAACCCTAAGGCTGGAGATGGGGTTAGAGTATTACGTAAGAATTCTAATTGTGTTAAATTTCATTGCACTTACTGTGGAAGAGATGGGCACCTGTATGAATTTTGCTTTAAGCGTGCTCAGAAATTTACGAAGGAAAGATTAAATGCTTTAAGACAAAAATATATAACCTCTTTTGTTCTTAGAACTAATATAAAAGCTAGTTTTTAGAGAACTTTTACGATGATTTTAAATCTGCTTCACATGCTGGATTGGAATATAATTCAAATAATCAACATTCTTTTTGGCATTCTGATTGCCCATATACACATGATTTTGGTTCTAGTTTTATTACTGTTCCTCCACGTCGTGTCTCTCAGTATTGGATTCATAAATCTTATTTCACTAACTCTAGTACTGTGACACTAATGTTTCCTGTGATATAGGTACAGCTGGTGAGAAAGGGGAACATATGGCTAGTGGATTCAAGTTGTTCCAGGCACATGACCAGTGATTCAAGATGGCTTTCCTCCCTCACTAAGGTATCCAGTGATGAGCTGATCAATTTTGGGGATGCTTCAATGTAACATCCTGAAATTTAAATCAGAAATATGTAAAGCTTTTGAATTAATTTTGCAATGTATTTCCATTTGCAATTGGAGTTGGAATGCTTTTCTAAATATTTGGCAAAAGGATTTAAGAGTTAAAAGGGTCTAAAAAGAAACCTATATGTTTGAATAATAGAGATTTAAAAATCTAAATTAAGAATCTGAAAAGATGATCCTTAAAGTATACGGAGAGAATTGTAATTAAGCACAAAATGTCATCTACAAAGAAAAGGGTATGAGAGGTAAAGTGGCAAGTAAATAAAAATGGGTCTACATATGAATACATATATATACATATACACATAATGTTGGTCAAATAAAAAAAAAGAGGCACACTAGGCAAATAAATCAGTAAATAAAGAGCATAAATACCTGTATATATAAAACTATAAGTGTATGTGTATATTTTCATATACATGTGATGAAGATAGCAAAAGAAAAAGATAAAAAAAATAATAATAAAATGTGAGAGGGGAAGTCAGGCCAGACCACCAGCCCAGCCCAACTCTCCGCTCTCCCCGTTTCTTCAGCGCGGCCGCCTCCCACTCCTTCTGCCCGAGTGCCCCCCCCAGCGCTGGCTCCCTCCTCCTTCTTTTTCCTTCACTGCGCGGACGAGCTGCTTCCACGTCGTCCCCTTCCTCCGCGCCTCCTTTCCTCCGCCTCACCTCGGAAACGATGGACAACGTCGCCTCCCCCCATTGGTTCGCCGTGCCCTGCCGCTCTCTTTTTCTTCACCGAGCTGCCGCCAGTGCTCTCTTTTTCCTCCCCGCGCTGCTGAGCCGTCCCTCCCGGCGGAGGATTCGAGTCCCCTTCCCTCCCTCGAGTGGCACAGCGGCATCATGCCCTGCTCTGCAATTCCGCTGCTCCACTGCTTGCCGATGGGATCGTGCAGGCGCGTCTCCCGGTGCCCAGCCCCAAGCGCGCGGACAAGCTCCCGAGGGCAGCCTTCCTCCCGCACCTATAAGAGCCACCGAGGGCCTCTACGGACTCCCCTTCTCGCCTGCTCCGTCCCGAAGAAAGGAATCGGGATTTCGCCGCCCAAATCGCCGCCGCAACCCCCTTCTTCCCAAACTCCGGCGATCGGGCGCGCCGCTTCATCCAGCCACCTCCGTCCAATTCCTCCCTTCCACACCTTCCTAGGCCCCCACCGAAGCTGATCCCACCCTCGGCCGAGCCTCTCCGGCCCTGTAGCTCGCCGGCGCCGACCTTCCCCCTGGACCGCCGCCGCCGCACGCCGCCGACCCTACTCCGGTGACTCCCGACCGTCGCCGCCAACTCCATCATCTTCACGAGGACGCGAGGATTCCATTTCGGCCGTCACCCGCAACCCTCCGGTCGCCTGCCGCCGACTGCACCGCCGCCCATCCTCGGTCCCAAACTCCTCTGCCCCGGCCGCAGCTACTGCATACCTTAAGAGGTAATAGTCGCCTGTACAAGTAATCAACGATTGAGAGGTTCTCCTGGCTAGCAGCGTCGGCGTTAGAGCACACCCAGACCGCGCACGTTCGATTCCTCTCCGCCGCGCCGGGGTGGAATATTTTTGGGGTTTTTGTTTTTGCCATTTTACTGTACATCAATGCCCCAGTCGACTGTGAGGTGGATGATAGTTCAGTGGCAGAGATGGATAGAAAACATGAGACATAAAATGTCATGGATAATTATAGATATACACCCATTCATGTGTGCACATATGAGTATATATATATATATAATAAATGTCTCTGTTCAAATCTTTAGCAAATAAATAGAATGGATGATTACACATAATCTAAGATGGCATATGAAATGGCAAAAATCTTGCAATTAGACCCTGTGTATTAATTTTTATAGATTGCAACTAAGGGTATTTAGGGACTCTTGAGTATGGATATATATCATGTGTTAGAAGGTAGCACTTGGATATAGATGTGGCATGAATAGTTGTTCTAGCTTCTTGTCAAAAGAGAGGATTTAGTAATAGTGTGACTAAAAGAGAATGTCACCTGAAATAATGACCCCTCAATTGAAGGGTATAGAAATCAATCACTAGCAAGATAGGCTACAAGATATTATCAATAACATAGGTCATGACATCCAAATCTAATTAAAAATGCAGCATATTAAAATGAGTATGATTAAACGTAGCTATTTAAAATGGGATTACCATAGCACCAAAACAAATAAAACTAGAAAATTTGTATTGAATTTATTTGGGTCTTTTGGTGAATGTTTATTGGTTTATTGATTGCCTTTTTCCGTTTTATCCAAATTTTCGCGCGCGTTAAAAATAGCTTACGAGGCACAAGAGGAGGAGGCAGAGGCAGCAACGCTAGAAGCTTCAGACAACCCAGAAGACGCCCACTGTGACCAAGGCGAGTCAACACTTTTTGATCATGTTGAACCCATGGTTTTGCAAAGTTAATTTCTTTTAAATTATCAACATGCATGCTGATATGTTAGGTGGTAAAATATGTTCATTTCCAGAAATGGTAGTTATACACCTAATTTAATGCTGCTAATAATAATCCGTTGAAATATTTGGATATGTGAACCTTGTCGCCCTAGCAAAAATATAATAGTAACATTTCGAAAATAAGTCCTTAATTATATGCCATGATTAGCATTGATTAGGAATCCGGGGCAAGAAATTGTCCCGAGCATCACACTTATTCATGAGAAAATTTGTTCGGGCAGTCATGACGGGAATGACTGGTATATGTTGGTATGATTACTTTATGTCCCCAAAAACCCCAAAAATGCTTAAATATCTGGGCGGATGAGTTCGAGGGTGTGAAAGTGTGGTGCAGTGGAAGCACAAAGTGGGTTAGTGGTAGACCGCCCGGATACCAATAAGGACCGAATCTTGTCATGTCAACCCGTGTACAACAGTACAACCACAAGTCTGTAAAGTATAGCTTGGCTTAGTAGATGTGCCGGACCCTGAAAGTCATCCTTCCAGGAGTGGGTGTTGGAGTAGTGCAAGTGGCGGTCTGTGTGACGGCTTGAATGGGACACTCGTGGAGAGTGAAGTTCTGCTGTGGCGGGCTAGCAGGGGTGGTGGCCAGCTGCTAGACGTTCAGAAGGAGAACATCCCGCACAACGTATGGGACCCACCGCAAGTGGGAGCGACCCATAGGGTGAAATGATGGAAGGGGTGAGGTACTTTGAACAGTCACTGTGATGGTCTGCTCAACCACACTTCTAAGGAATCGTGTGGGGCAATGAGTTGATTGACTCTTGTGGTGAAAGTGTACAAACTCTGCAGAGTCAAAACTATTCGAATAGCCGTGCCCACGGTCAAGGGCGGACATGGGAACTTAACCAGATATAGTTCTATTTCAAAATGTTTTGTGGGTGGGATGGAAAAGTGGAGGGCAGTGGAAAGGCCCTGGTTTGGAATTGTCCTGGGTGTCGTCCCAGTGGTAAGTTAAGCGGCTATAACGCTGAAAGAAAATATATGGTGCGGAAGCCATGTAATGGTGGATGGATTCTGTAACACTGATATACATGAGTATTTCTTTAAAAACTCAGTCATTTCTAAAAATGCTAAGTCTTAGGAAATTTTTATATAATTGTATTCAAAAGCACTCCTGCAAATAAAAGAACTCGAGCCATCCCTTTATTTAGCCATACATGTTAGATATTGCATTAGGTGTGTTGGCTCGCGGAGCACGGGGTCGGAGTGCTCACGCTCGTCTTTGCGACAAAAATTCAGGTACAGGGACACATGACCATTATGCCTATGAAGATGCTCCTGCTACGGAGGAGAAGGACAACGAAAGGAACTAAGGCGTAGGCTACGATGTTTTAGCATAGACAAGTGGACTTTAGGCTTTGTGTGCACGTATGTTGCTAGTCATCTGGCGACATATAATGCACACATTACCCTTCCAGTCGCTTGCCTGTGGATTGTGGGTCTTACTTTTGCTTTCGTTTCCGCTGTGTGTTTGTAATAATGTCATTTGGCCAAAGCGGCCCCTTTTGTAAACATTCACCCGACGTGGTGTATTTCAGACTCTGTAATATTATTATGCGATGTATGAAATGATTCAGCAATATTCCTGTGTGCATTATCTACTGATCCAGGGAATAATGCAATTAACACAGTAGATTCCGGATTAACAAATCTGGGTCTGACATTCAATAAGTATTGTGATGTTTAAACGTACAGTGCACATTGATGATAAATTCATTCTCAAGAATATTGCTTTGATTGCTGATATTCTCACTAGGTTGTTTGATACTTCTCAGTTTGTTCGTTTGTGGAGTGAGTTGGGGTATGTCATCTAATAAGATTGCTCTGAGGGGAGTTCTTTTTATATATCATTGTAAAGGCTTTTTTATTTTTGAGAACTTGAAATATTATTTACGCCAAAAATCATGAAACAAGTCATGATGTGTATTTCGAGCTTTCTTGATCATGATTTTACATGTGAAGCTTAGCAAGGCTAGAATTAGTTGTTTACTAAATTTTTTCAACTTGAATGAACAACATAGCAAAGCTAAATTCTTTGGCTAAGTTTTGATTAGAGTGATTACTTCTTGAGATGTGTCATATTTAAATACCAAGTTAAATCCTGATTCTAAGTCAAGTCTAAGTTTGAGCCATTCTAGTTTCTTCTTGAATCACTTTTTACTTTTATAGAAATACGTGTACAAAAATTATGATGAAATTGCTAATTTTGTATGTATCTCAACAATTTTTTCCCATGAGATGGCTTGTCTCATATTAGGTATGAACTTAGGAGGAGTTTTGTATTACTGAGATCATGAAACTTTATGCTTTTTGGCTTGGCATGATTGAAAAGTGAGGCTTGAGATGCTACAATTAATGAAATGTAATTCAAGTTGACTCAAAAAGGTCATTATAAATGTATTGAAATTAATTTAGGCTAAATCTTAGGAGGCTGTTGTAGATGGCCCCCAGTCTAGGACGTGCTCTGCTGAGATAAGCCATAATCAAGTGTCAATAAAATGCTATGTGTTAGTTATATAAATCTATGTTAAGCTTTGTACTTCAGTTTGACACTTATGGCTCACTTAGTTCTTGATTCTAGTATCTATATTTAAATCTATATTTTTAGATGGCTTTCATCTTTTGTGAGATCTTGGCTTAATTGGTCACCTTTGTGAAGGTCTGCCATGTACATTAATTTGGTTAATCACATTAAATGCTTCTCTTGACCTGCTTGGTTATATATGCAAGCTTATGATCGAGCAAGCTTTATAAGAGCATGACTTTGTACACATCAATTCAATTGGTTTAAATAATCTTTTATGTTTTCATGGTGTGTTTTCTTAAAAACAATATTTTTTTTGGATCAATGATACTTTGATGTAAGTTCTCTCTTTGCTGTCTATTCCTTTTGTGCCTTGATGCTTACATTACCAAAGGGGGAGATATTTGTGCGATTTGTGGCTCAAAATGCTAAATGATTTTCGGTATGCTTTGTGAGAGATTTGAAAGAGATTTGTGGCTTATGGCTTAAAATGCTTTTTCAGCTTCAGTTCTTCTCTTAGACCTATTTGAAATCGTATTACCTTGAGGTGTTGTCAATGCATTCATCAAGGGGGGTATTGTTAGACCATATGGGTAGGTCTGCAATATTTGTGATGATAAATAATCGACAATGTTATTTATTGATGTTATTTGAGACGTGTGGTATGTGTGGACTCATGTCGGCCAAGTTAAAAAGAACCTGTGCCAGGAAAAGATATTGCTTTAGTCTGTGCATGTGCAAGGTAACTCAAAGGTGATTGTGGTCTACAGCGAGGACCGAGAGATAGCTTGGTGTAAAGTAATGGTCCAGAGGGTCAAGGATGCTAGAGGAGACGGTCATATTCGAGTTGGGGCGCATGGAGATCAAAGATGGATGATGCGTATTGGAGCTACAGAAGTGAGGTCTGGAAGTTATAAGACATGACAAACATGTGTTATGTAAGGGTTTTAGGTCCCTTATTTGTTGGAATTAGATAAGAACTCATGGTTTAGGCTATAAACTATAAATAGAGATGGGGTTAGGTGCTAACCCCAAGGCTGGAAAGATATAATTTTTGTGCTAGGGTTTGAGGAGTGTTAGGAGGGCACTTTGTAATAACAAACATGATCTAGCAATAAAATATATTAATCCCAAGAAAAAATTTCTGGCATGTCTCAGTCTCCTTGTCTTGTACAAGCGCCGACGCGTTGCATCATCCCCGAGAAAATCAATCTGTTCGGTTGTATTCGCTTCGTTGTTTTTCATCGCATGGAGAGTACAGAGCGGAGGTGCTACTCCTTTGTGTTTGTGTGTACTAGGAGGGAAGCATCCCATCACCAGGGAGCGGAATATGCCCAGCAGGACACTGTTCTTTTGTGTGGGTGCAGGCCGCATCATCAATAGGAGGCGAGTCGTGTTGGTGAGCAGTCGTGTTGGTGAGCAGATGACAGCGACAACTCCTGGATAAAGTGATGATAAAGATAAGAGCAAGTGCAAGCTAAAAGAAGGAAAATTATCCAGCCTCTGTTTTCTTTGGTTGCTACAGTACAAACACTATTTGCTACATTAATATGTTGTTTGCTATAGTAAAACGCATAGTTGCTACTGTACCAAATAGAAAAAATATTTTTTTTCTTTTGTTGCTGTTTGTTTTTGTTTCTGTTTTTGCTGCGTTGGCTGGTTGGACAATCAGGGGACAACAAATTTGAAGAAAAGTTTCTGTTGCGGATTACAATCATTCACCCCCTCTGGTTGCCATCGATGATCCTACTTGATGGTCTGACCGGAGGTGTGTCGAGTGATTTGACTGACATGGTTGTCATGGTCAGACTGGCTCTCCTGATACCAGGAGAAGTTTGAATTGATTCTTAGCGGTTTGATAGGCCATTGGTTGGTGGTCAGATCGGTCTTTGCTAAAGTGTGTGAGCTGAGTTTTGTCTCAGGTGTGTTGTTGCTCTAGTAGCTTTTTGGGAGTCCATGCAAGGCGTTAGTCATGGTAGAAGTCCATGCAACTGTTAGTCATGACAGAAGTCTATGCATTATGTTAATCATGACCGGGAGTGCAATGTGGTGTTTACTAACGTGAGTCAAGTGTATATTATTTGTACTTGGGATGATTGCTTCTTCTTTAATGTGCAGGATGCTTAGTGATTGTTGATAGTTAACGGTAAGATTGAAGCTAGGGGTGGAGCCCGAGGCCATGGAAGGTCACGTAAGTTTGGGTGAGGCTACAGCTCAAGCAGAGTGGTATGAAAGAAAGATAAAGATCGTGAGAAGACAAATGATTGTATGTGGTGTGCCATTGGACTTGGACGTTTCAAGTGATAACGTTTCTCAGGAGAAGGCATACGATCTCGATAGCAAGTCATTAGTCACCACCGACTACGTTATGGAGTTGGATTTGAGGAGAAGCATCATGATAGATCAGAATGTCTTATTAGACTATTAGAGACATGTGGAAGTCATGCTTTGAGAAGCTTGCATGTGTTTATGTGTAAAACCTATTTGTATGTGGGTTAATAGGTTTCCCCATTTGTAAGTGATTATATCAACTAAGTATGGGATGGTTGTTAGGGTTAGGTGTGAGATAAGGAGCCTCCACTATATAAGCCATTGTGTGTTGGGAGAAAATACCTCTTGTGCTTGGAGAGGCACTTTATAGTTAGAGTTTTCTTGTGTTGGAAGCTTTGTGTGAGTGCTCTAGGATTAGAGATCTGTTCTCTATGATGGAGTGGCTGTAATCATTCATCTCTAAGTATTAATAGATCCACCAAATGTGTCCAAATCTTTATACTCAAGTTGAAATTCTTGATTTCTTAATTTGACTTGATTTTTGGTATTTTCGTCTTCCCTTTTGATCTTTCTTGGTGCCTAGGACATGTAAATGGTAGAGATATCTTTTAGAGATCAAATCCCATCAATCTAGGCATTTTCTATGGAATATTCTTGAGTTTACCCGGTTTTGATTCGTTTTGGAGTCCTTGTGAAATATTATTCCAGGGGTTTTGGCTTCAAATCTTTGGATGTTCTTCCTTACTGTGATATGTGATAACTCTTTAAGGTCATTTTAATCATCCTTAACCTACAAGCAAACTTTTGCCTTAAAGTTTGGTTTTGATCTAGCTTTGGGACAACCTTCCTTGTTTTGTATAAAAATTGAAACTTTGACATTGATCTTATTGATTTTTGGTTGAAATAGATTCCTACATCCATGTGAATGTTTGTACCAGGTTTCATAAGATTTGGAGTTGTAATTTTTTATTAGGTCTTTTGGAGGTTTGAATCCGAGTTGTTCTTGCCTCTGCCCTAGCTCCAGTCAAACCGGCCTAAGCCACTAGTCAGACCGGTATGCGGTCAGATGGCGAGAGGAGTGTTTTGGATCGGTTTTTGTATGGTTGATTTATAGGCTTCACGTGCTTGATCTTCCACTGCGTGTTTCGAAGCTATATGTATATTGAAAAAGAATGAACACCTATTCATCCCCTCTGGTCGCCGCATTCGGTCCTATATTTTCCTATTTCTATGTTTTGTATTTCTACGTTCTAAAGGGCTCTCTCAGACAGCTACACATGTCATGTGAGTCTCGTACGAGAGCCAAAAATGGAGCGTGTGTGAATTACATCCAGCCGCGCGAGCGGTAGCTAGTGGCAATATTTTCAGGTAGTCCACGCCATAGATTCCATCTTCTCTGAGCTCATTTGTTGATCGTGGGATTTTTCTGCAACTTGGTCGGGCCAACGACGCTAAGGAATACACAATGATGCCCTTTCCGAGAGGCCCCAGGCCATGATCCATCACAGCAGTGCCTGCGCTCCAACGGCAGAGCTGGTGAAATCGTCTTTCATGGGGGTCTAATTAAAAGCCATCATGCACTTTGTTTTTTTCTGAAAGAAAAATTAATTGGTACTGCAGGTCTTACTGTGTGCAACATTTGATGAGGAACTACCACAATCCAAAGATTTCACGACGGTTGATAACCGTCAGGAATAGGCCAAAACCGTCAAGAATATTTTCCTCACGGTCCCCCGTCAGGCAAAAGTCGTCTGGAGTAGATCGACGCGACATGGACAAATGTCTGAAGGTTAACCAACAAGAAAAGAAATCCTAACGGATGACCCTGGCGATCAGGGAAATGTGCGAGCGTCGGGTTATTGGTATGCGTATCGCCGACGGGCAACCGTCAGGATAACTTTTTCACTTGTCCTACCTGACATTAGAAATTCTTAACAGGATGATTGTAACAGGCAGGGGCGGATCCAGCGGTGGGGCGGGGGGCTCGAGCCCCCCCTACCGCTACTGGACCCTTGGAGTCCCCCCTAAATTTTTAGCCATGGATATATAATGTAGAAGGGGCTGAGGTCGAGCAGAAGGTACTTCAGCCCCTCCAAAAAAATTTTCTGGATCCGCCACTGGTAACAGGTTCTGAGTGTGTACGTGTAATGCATGTGTTGTTGCTATTGCGATTGACCTGGGCCTAGTGTGATCTGTTGTTAATTGATTGGCTGTCGCCGAGCGTAAGAGCAATAAGCCAGGGCCCCATCACTATGCCCATGCCTGTACTGTAATGTGATAATGTCTTACCTTGGATTTAATGGATGGCTAGGACAAGACTGAATTTGCTGTGTTTACAAGAACACCGACAAACTCCGGCTGCGTTAGGTCCGGGTCCGCTCATTTCAATTTCAGTCTCTGACCGTTGGTTTCTAATTTATTATTTTTTAATTTCGTTTTTTCATTTTTTTGTATTTTTCATATTCGTTTGTATTATCCGTGACGTGATAACCTGTTTTTTCTGTTTTTAAAATTTTTAAATTTAATTACATTAAAAAACCACCAATAGATACAACACAAATAAGCTAGGTACAGTACAAAATAAATCATAACCAAAAAAAAAAGCTTAAACGAGCAGCCCCTTAAGAAACAAAATCTGTGTTTTTTTAGATTAAGGAATATGCAATATTCCGGCCTCCAGCATTCACACTTGAATGAGTATAGCCGTTCAACAAACACCCTTGTAGCACTTAGACCACACCTCACCACATGGTGATACAAAAGTTCAAAATACTACTCAACAAAGAAACAAAATCTGTGTATGCATTAGAAAACTAGAGACACTGAATTAACCGATCTGAGGTTAAATATAATAGAATAGCTTCCCTTAGCTCTTGCATGTGAGCAATGTCTTAGGTACACGAGTCAATTAGGTTTCATTTACAGTGAGGAGCAATTCACTTGGGTACAAGCTATGTACGAATAAGTACCAAAAGAGTAACATACGAGGGGGTGGTGAGCTCTGACAAAGGTGACATGCTTTGGTACGGCTTGCATGTTCAACCATCATGTTGTAAGTTGTAACTAATACATAGCAAACTTCTTAGCAATCTAGTTAACTACTTTCACTTTTGATTCGAAAACAAATTGCTGTACAGCTAGGCTGGGTCAGGAAAGCTTTGGTAGGATTAGGCACGAGAAGATGCGCGATCAGATTCCACCGGTACACCCGTGGTGCAGCTCCTTTTTTTCTCTTGTCAACAAGCATCACCGCTGTACGATCGATATAAATATATAATCTCCGACAAGCACGCGAAAGCACGTACGATTACATCAACAACTTGGCACAATTATTGTTCCTGTGCAAGAATCTGAGGCTGCTCCCATCGGCTGCGGCTTTCGGTTTTTAAAAATTAGAAGCCACTTAAAAATCGACTTTTTAATTTTGATTATTTCTTTTTTCTTTCCATTGTTTGTGTGGATATAACAGTTGGTATATAGGCAGTTCTATATACTAACCATCTATGATACTCACACATCACAAACGATTCTAACTGTCTGTGATATTTGCTCATCACAGATGGTTTCTGATTCGAGCTGTTTGAGATAATTCTTCACAGACAGTTTATACCAAAAAAACATCTGTGATAGTTCATTCTGCACCTAAATTTTTTCTATTTTTCGGTTAGCCTCAAAAAATGTTAACTATATCATCTGAAAACAAGCAAATACAGCAACACATTCTATTTTCATTAAAAGTAGAATTCACCATTACAATATCACAAGATATCGAGTAGGTTATCCGTAGCATTGCATACACAAGAGGACACTTACAATTTCACAAAGATAAGCTTCACGGTTACAAATTCAAAAAAAATGCTTTAAGAAACTTCAGGCTAATGCAAGCTAGACTTACACATCATTCATTAAACTACAATCTAAAACAAGTGGTGCGGAAAAATATTGATGTAGCAAAAACAAAAAGGCAACGAACACCATTTTCAGCTTCTATGCCGGTGACTTAGAATAGTGTAGATTTGCCATTGCTTTCTTCATTTCCATCTTGCTTCAACCAAAATTTCAGTCGCCCTTGCCGAACCCCTTCCCACCCTTGCCGTGCACAAAAGAGTTGGAGTAGTACTAGTGGTATTGGTTCTTCAAGTAGGGAGAGGGGGTTAATAAGGGGCGAGATATGGGGAGGAGAATGGTGCCTGCCATTCGATGCGGAGAGAATGTATGAGTGAGATCGGGATCCTGGTGGATATGCCGCGGATCAGTGACATAGTGGGACATCACAGATAGTTCGGATTACAAACCATCTATGATAGAGACATCACAGATGGTTCATAACAAAAATTGTCTATGATAATAGGAGATATCACAGACAGTTCATAATAAAAAACAGTCGGTGATAATGGCTTCACAAAGACAATATATCGGTACAATATAAATAGCTAGTCTTAAAAGATAAAATAGCAAAATTTTATATGGCTTATATATGCTCATTTGAAAGGTTTCAATGAGATCTACAACTTTGCAGTTGAAGCAAAACCCAAATTCCGATGGGAAGATCAAAAATTTTGGTAAAAATAGAAACTGAAAACTTAAACCACAAATTTGGGGCTAAAGATGGCCAATTTTGAGGGTCTTAGAGGGCAACTAGTGCAAGCTGGTTGTTTTTTTAATCGGGTTCGTTGTTAGCTTTCCAACGAGTACAAGAATATCGAAAACGAACACCGTATGCAAAAGTGATACCCATTTTACTAAAGGTGTCTTAAAACTGAATCCTACTCGGACTCAGGCGGGAGATTATGGGGATTACGAGGCAGGAAACATATTATAGAATGTTTTTAATACAAATCATCTGTGATAGATTTTTAATACAAACCGTCTGTGAAGTATCACAGACGGTTCTTATCAAGAACTGTCTGTGAATTATCACAGATTAGTATTAGTAAGAACCATCTGTAATGTTTTGTATTATCATAGACGGCTCGTATAAATAATCGTCTGTGAAAATACCACAAGCGGGTATTCGTATGAACCGTCTATGATGCTTACAACACAGACAGTTCCTAGAAATCGTCTATGATGTAAGCATCCAGTTTAAGCCTCTTTTTGTAGTAGTGGGAGAGCTATTTGGGATTGCTGGAATGGGTGATCATTGGCAGTTTATCTAAGAGGGAAAAAGAATTATTCACACAGATAGCAGTGTAGCTACTTTTTTCAATTTTGGCCTTCGGACGTCCGTTTTTACAAATCTAGTCTCTTCCCTGAGCACAGTAGCCATGACAAACGACACGTGTTGTCTAGCAAGCAACTATGATGCGGCAGTGTCTTGCCCAGCCCCACACATTGACAGGTGGCAAAATTAGTGCATGATTAGCACTAATACCGCATGATTAGCACTACTTAGCATAATTAACATTGATTAATCACTCATTAGCACTAATTACTCGATATTTTAAGCGGTGTGTGACAACCGATGTCTTTTCAAGCCCTTTAGCTCGATAGGTGTCTATCGATCTCAATAAGAGTCTAGATTTACAAAAAATAGGTGTTGGAGGACCAAATTTAAAAAAAATAGTCTATTTGTGTGAACAGTTTAGGGGGGGAAAACGCGGACCTCACTGCTACATTGCAGTGGGAAACAGGAGGTGATCAGCTGCAGTCGTTTACAGATTCCATTCCACGCGCATCGAGCATGGGTAGGTGGAATTCAGAAGGTCCATTTGTCAACAAGTGTTCAGAAAATATTTCCCAATATTTGAATACGCTAAATGTGCTGACGTTTTTACGGGTGGATGGATTCGGTTATGCAAGGGTATAGAACCTGATTAAAATTTTCATGTAAGACCTTTAATGGTAACACAATTACAATGTCTTTGAAACATAAAGAAGTGCGTGCATTTTTGCACGATAGAAGGGACCCGTTACACAATTTTTTTTTCTTGACACGCCACTGCTGGGATGTGAAGCAAAATTCTTGACCAATCGAGCTACAAGCAAAATTGGACTGCCTGTGCATTTTCTGGAAAAAGATAATCTCATGTGCCCTATACAGAGAAGAAAAAACCTCCTATTTGCTGCGACTACGAGACTCGTATAGACCAGGGCGTCAAGGCTTGAGGTAGAGATGGCCTAGATTTGTCCACACCAAATAACAATCTCATGTGGCCTAGCTAGCTAGAATGTACTTACTAGTTACCTTTCCACCCTGGTGCACCTTACAATTTTGAGGAGTAAGACTATTTGAGTTCTTTTTCACTTAGACTTTGAATTAGATTATTATAGTAATTAACTTTTAAATGATACGTTTTTTAGATAGGGTTAATAAAAAAGATTATAGTAGACACTATACTGAATTTAGCTATGCCAGCTAAATCACATATAATTATTTTTATCTACATACTATATCTCACAAATAATCAAAATTCTAAAATCATAAACAAAAAAAAAATGAGAACCACAACACAAAAAACCTACCAGAAGGGGACTCGCTACTCGCGCTGGAGAGTAGCTAGAAATCAGTCCTAGGGCCACCTGAGAGCGGAGATAAACACACGTGAGTATGGGTCCCGGTGAACACTAATACAGGAGATTCGCGCGATCATTAATTGGGTGTATACTACACTTTGCATTTGTTGGTACATATGCTGCTTGAAACATCCATTGCTCGTCTGAACACGTAGCAATTGTCTGAACACGTAGCAAAAGACTCCAAAGATCATCGCTTTGATGTTGAGCAACCAGACTGATCCATCCTAGATGGAGTACAATCCAATCTTACCAATTAAGTTGCCCTGATTATCAGGGGCGGAACCATATAGTTGGCCTTGTACTGGATCTAAAATTTTTTAACAAAGATTAGTACTTTTAGTCCATATATAAACCTCTACTTTAAATCCGATTCTTTCCTTGAAGCCCAACAAAAGGTCTAACAACCTAAATTTTCAGTAATTAGCAGCAGTCCATAAGAAGCCTCCGCTTCCCTCAGTCCATGAGGCAACTACAGCAGACCGAGCCAGCCCTTGAGCTAGGCTAAGAGGAAGCACTGTAACAACCCACGACGTCTATTTGATCAATCCCAAAGTTTGTCATCTTGCAGTAGCCCTTAACACCTATTCATCTTGCATGATCGGTCAGGAGATGTGCACAACGTTCGCCGCATAGATGTACCCAACCAAGTGCGACTGGTCGTCAAAAAATGGAAGAAATCGGCGCCACCAACCGCCCTCACCTGCCATCTCGCCACGGTGTCACCTAGTCCCTATTACCTTGTGCCCTCGCCGGTCGAAGAAAGTTAGGGTTGCAATGTGTACTTTGCTTTAAATTTCTTTCAATTCTTCCAATTTGTGAGTTAGGGTTGTAATGTGTTGATTGTTAATTAATTTTTGTCGAATTATAAAATTAAGATTTTGGATTTTGATTTTGATTTTTGGAATATCGGCCTAACTCATTGCAAATCAGAGGCAAAATTTTAGTATTTGACTATAATTTCAAATAAATAAGTTACTACACGTATTTTTTTTATTATTTCTTAACTGTTGAACATACAATATATAATTAACTTTTCAATTAATTTGTGATGATTTCAGTGGTAAACTCTGATCATTTTTGTCCTAGTTCCTGCCACTGTTGATTACAATACTACCTGAGGCGAGAGGGTTACACTGCCACTGTTGTTCCTGCTCCCTCGTTACACCGTTGGATCAAAATGTAAGGGTTCAGATTTTTCCAATACATTTGGTTTTTATCTGGTGGCACTTGGCACCTAGGGTATGCCACATGATTCTGCTTCCCTCTTGACATCATGTTTCGGTATGCATAGCGTCGTTAGGCAGCCTGCAGTTACGACGCAGCCACCGGCTAGCTCCCTTACGGTCAAACTCAAAACCCCTTCCAGAACCCCACGGCGGGGCGCGGCGCGCGCCCCCTCCGAACGGCACCTGAGAACAACGCGCGTTTGATCCGTGGTCGTATTCAGATGAGGGAAAATTTTGGCCGTCGTCGCGTTCGCGGTTCTTCCTTGCGGTCCAGAAGCGCTAAGAAGTTAACCAAAAGTTTCGATCCCTCATCTGAACACGTCCACGGATCAAACGCGCGTTGTTCTCAGGTGCCGTTCGGAGGGGGCGCCGCGCGCCGCCGTGGGGTTCTGGAAGGGCTTTTTTTTTTCCTTGCGGTCCAGAAGGGCTAAGAAGTTAACCAATATACTCACTATAATAATCGTCAATCAAGCTAGTGCTCAGCGAAAGTAAAGCTAGCAATCGCGACCCGGTCGATCGGTGACGTACCCGCAATCGATCGAGACTGCAATAGCTTGCTTTCCGTCGTCGCCGTCATCTGTCTGCTCGAGTCTTCAGGATAGAAAGGTGAGTTTAACCTAGGGGGAATAATCGTAGGTGTCTGACGGGCCAGGAGCTCGCACTGTTGCTTGGTCCATCGCGCGCAGGGTTCACGTTTGAAATGAAAAGAGAAAGGTGTTAATTTGATGCCGTAAAAGAATTGAAGCATGCATGTCTATCAAGGTTGCCACGACTGGGGATTCTAGGCAAGATCTATCAAGGTTGCCACGACTGGGATTCCAGGTAAAAGAATTGAAGCATGCTTCGATCATAGGAGGATGGTGGTAGAACAATTAAATTAATTAGTGCTTAGTCAAGACATGTACTGTTGTGATAGTCCCCACATTAATTACGGGAAGGGAAGAATAAGCATCTCCAATAGTGACTTAGGGCATCTCCAACAGTATAAACTAGTTACTAGCTCTAAGACAACTTCTCCAATAGTACTAACTTTTAGCACATAGTTCATAACATAAATAGCATCACATCACACTCTCACATAATCTTGGAATATGTGTATAAGACTAGCTCTTGATCAAGAGATAGCTTTTCTCTCTCTTCTATTAAAATATGAAATAATATGCTTAGAGCTAGCTCATAAGTCACTATTGGAGATGCTCTTATGAGCTAGCTCTAAGCATATTATTTCATATTTTAATAGAAGAGAGAAAAGCTATCTCTTGATTAAGAGCTAGTCTCATACACACATTCCAAGATTATGTGAGAGTGTCATGTGAGGCTATTTATGTTATGAGCTATGTGCTAAAAGTTAGTATTATTGGAGAAGTTGTCTTAGAGCTAATAACTAGCTCATACTGTTGGAGATGCTCTAAGTGCGAGGTGGTACTAATCCATCAACTGTTGGCCTTTCGCAGGAGGCGGCCTAAGTATCACTTTGTTGTAGGCTTATATATAGCCCTTATATCTTGGTGTGCTAGCTCGTCTAGCAGCCTAATTAAAAACCTAAGAGTCGACGCTCGTTTAGTAGACTGAAAGCGCGTGAGATGCGCAACGCTGTGAGTTGATTGTGCAACACAAAACAACGTACACACGAGGTGCTTAAACTAGCTTGAATGGTTATGGTATAATGTGGAAATATTTGATGATTTGCCACCTCTATAGCATGTGCCCAGTGCCCTTGGACCACTATAGCATGACTCATCGACTTCATTTGTTTCACTGAAGAAGCGCGCGAAAGGAACGAGCTCGCTGGCCGCACGATTGTCAACTGCGTACGTGGGGAATTGATGCACATGTAGAAATGTTAGGCTAGGCAGCTCTTAAGGTGAGTGAAACAGGTTTCGCGTGCTGTAGAGAATGTTTCAAACTGAAAACGGAGATGTGGACGTCTCGCCAAAATTTCAAAATTTTTGACTCCTCTCTGCAGGAAAGGACAACAGTTGGTGGTCTTTCACTAATAATCCAATGGTGCCAGATGTGTGCTGCAAATAAGTCCCGTTTTCCCTGTAGAAAACCATGGCTTGTTGGCTGCCTTGGAGAAAAACCAACCGCGTTGCTGTAAACTATTGATCTGCTCGCAATCTTCCACGCATGCTACAACAAAAGTGCAGAATATCTGTGCAAGAATGCAACAATATTTAACTAAGAACCCCAATTTTATGTTCTTAAATAATGTGAGCGTAAAATATACCGGATCTCCATAAACTTATAAGATTGTCTCACTTGGCTCCCTAAATTAAACTTGATTTTTTTACTTTGTCGGCTCTTGGATCTGTTTGCAACATTTATAGTGCTATAAACAGATACAAGTTTAAGGAGCCAACAAAGTAATTTGCAAATTCATAAAGCCAAGTGAAACAATCATGCAAGTTTAGTGAGCTCCAATACAATTTATTCGTAATGAAAAAACATTAGTACGTAGTACGCAAAACCCTACTCACCAATCACCGGTTGTGCTTAAGAACTTCGGCAACAAAAATTGGCAGATATTGACCGCTTAATAGATAAAATCAAAGTGTGTGAAATGACGGGCCAGTGGCCTAGTGCTGATAACAAGTATATTCGTTTCCATTCACTCGGCTTCATCACAGTACAAGCATGCTTGTGTTCAATGGAAAGCGCAAAACCTGTGCTGATGCTCCATGCATAGTGCCTTGACGCATTCACAAAATTACTAGCGTGTAGTAGACGGGCATGTATGTGTATAGTAAGAGTGGACTGTGCATCCTCCTCGTACCATCTAAGAAATCAGAATATGTGCAACTAAGTAATATTAATGGGCTGTTTTTTCAGCTTCTAAAAGCTGTTTTTAAATTTTTCTACAATAATTAGCTTTTAAATAGAGCATTTTTTTTAAAAAAAATAGGGTCTACTAGTTAATTATAGTACATATTATACCGACTTTATTTATATTAGCAAAAACCGCACGTGGGTTTCTGTTACTCTATAATCTCTCACACGAACAGCCAAAAAACCACAAGCCGCAGCAACAGTCAGGCAACTGGGACTTGTCACCCAACCGTCGGGCAACTGCAGTTCCACACGACTGGAACTCGCTTGTTTTTGCGCAAATGGGCCCCCGACCATGCATGGGGTAAATGACAACTATTGCAGGTAGGTAAAATTTATCAAATTTTATCTATGAGTTGTATTTTTTCGAAAAAGGGGAGACAATATCGGTTGATTTATTTGTGATTTTCAAAGATTGTGAATGGTAGAAAATCTGTTAGATTCGCATTTGCGATCATCGTAGGTTGTTGTAGTGCAAGAAATTTTGTGAAATTTTATTTGAGAACGATTGAGATAGCAACGATTGGTAAGTACAAAGATAAGTGATATCGTTATGCAACCAAAAATTCATACATGGAGGAGAACTTGTTTTTTCATATTGTTGGATGCCTTACTACGCGGAAAAATTGAATGCGAAAAAATGAGGACAAATGCTTTTGCGAATTAAAATAGACTTCGTAATAAACCTGGACGTAATATGGCCCATAGGGTTTTGTTACATGTATAAGAAAAAGCATCATGCACGATGCAACAAACCGAAGTACTCGTACGATACATATACGCCTTTTTGGAATGGAAATAAATTCGACCTTCGGGGGACTAATGCGGAACGACCCTACCTACTGCGTAAACTGGGGCCATTTTCCCTTCCTTGCGAGCTTGACGTTGAACTCCTTAGCGACCTCTTTGGTTTTGGCTGCCATTTTTCTCTTTTCTCACGCTCCCTCTCATGAGCCTCGCGCTCCCCATGCGTGCACGCCTTGAGATGAGTTTTCGTCTCCCGACGTATACATTCGGTTTGCTCGTTGATGCGGTGCTCCTCCTCCCGGATCTCGCAAGCCCTTTTGGTATCCCACTCCTCGAAGTCAAGAGCCCACTGGTCGTGTGGGTGGATCTCTAGGTCAATCCACCTGTAGTAGCCATATAGCAGTTTCGGGGATTGCGGGTAGACGGGAGAGCTTATTAGTGCGTAATAAAAAAGAGAAATAGTAGGGGGGGAACACACTGTGAATGGTCCTTACCAGCTGCAAATAGCTGCTCATGTCTCGACGGCAGTCGAGATAGTCACAAGAGTAGTTTGTGCAATCCCAATAACGCATGTTCAAGCCGAGCCGCTGCTTAGACTTGAAAATTTTGCATGGGACCCTGCACCAACAGAGGGGCAGCGTCTCTCCCTTGGGCAGGTGTTGCAGCGAACACTTGGTTGGAACGTTCGGGATGGGGTTGCTGCTATAGGGAGATCATTACAGGGAGCTGACCTCCTAGCACGCTCTATTTGTTCAGCCCAGGTCGCCGTAGCCCATGCTTGTTTGTTGTAGGTCACAGTAGACCTTGCTAGTTAACGAGTCTCCTCCCATTGCTTAATCATCTTGTCCCATTACTTCTTCTGCCTCTTGTCCATCCCGACATCGTAAAGTAAGCTCTGGTTGTGTAGTGTTCTCTCCCATATTTCTTTCACCTCCTTTTATAAGGCAAATAATTGACATGGTATGGTTATTTTCGTATGAGTAGCCTGCGAGGCAGAGTGATACCATGTCTTTCCGAAAAGTTCCTAGCGAAAAGCTACCCCGTCTAGGCTTCTCATTGTGCAAAGCTATACCCTTTGGTCTCATCACTGCGCAAAGCTGCCCGTCTGGTCTTGACAGTACACAAAGCTACCCCGTCTGGTCTTGCCACTGTGCAAAGCTAATCATATGGTTTTATCACTGTGCAAAGCTGCCCCATCTAGGGCAAAGCTGCACAAAGGTAGTACATGATTCGGTTTGTCATAAAGCACACTGCCTCCCTCACAGGCTAGAAAATGCACACCCTGCCCCCTTGATACTAGGAAGAACTACCTTCTCCGTCCTAGAGTAACATATCATGGCAAACGCCAAGGGGGCAGTCGAATATGGGTTGCCAAAGGAAGACCTTCCGTTGAAAAGGAGGGAGGACTTCAGCCCTAACAACTACTTGATGCCAAATACGCGTGGTCAACTAGTGTGGCCGAAATGTAGACACAGGGAGGAGGCGGTCGTGCAGGACGCGAAAGGCCATTTCGATAATGGGCGACATTTTTTTCCGATGCCCACACTCTAGGGTATAATTAAACAAGCGTCTATTTTGTATTACTGCAGATTGGAAGTCTCAATGAGGAGAACGATGACCTCCGTTAGTAGATGCAGCTCAGAGGGGCAATAAGAAGGTCATCAACATAGGAAGTTCATACGATCTGACATGCTACTGTACGAACCCTGTCTGCATATGTGCATGCCACTACAATGATGGCCAGCCACGTCCGAGGCACTCTCTCTGCAACACTTCATGTGGGTAGCGCGAGGCACATTTTATCAGTAGGCACGCACGGAGAAGATTGTACCATAGTACTCTTCTCTGTTGTCCATGGTATTGTTCAATGTCCTAAATCATGTAATCGAATGCAGTTGCTATTTATTGAGTGCATTGTTTTAGTGGTGCATTGTGTGCACTGAACTTGAGGCGTCGATATCGAACAAACGGACAGTACTGAAAAAGGGGGACGTTAGGTTACGATGACTTGGCAAAATACTGCTGAGAATGCAGGAGTGCGGCTTCACCTTCGAGACCATCCAATGGATCTCATATTTCGGTCTACGTGCGTGCACCCTCCAAGAACAACCGGCATGCTCGCACTTCACGGTGCACTGCTCTTGACTAGATTTCACAACCCGAAAAGTCCGCTCATGTACAGGGCCTACATCTTGATGGAATCCTACAATAATGCCTTGTCAGCAAACATTGAATGCAACCGAACCTTTGCGCCATTGGAACTATCCTCGTCGTCATTGGAACTATCCTCGTCGTCCTCCTGTACAAGTTCCTCGGCCATCCGGTCATCGCTTTCCATTTGATGCACTATGTACTCCACATGCTCTCCTTCACCAGCCTATTCTGTAGGCTTATCACGTCATGACCTTTCTTCCTTTCGTCCATGTACTGCATCGGCCTGGTCGCGAGCAACTTCCTCCGCAACCACTATGACACCAGCCTTTGGGTCCTCCTTGTGACCAACATGTTGGGCGTCTGAGCTACTTGCACCACCCGGATGATAGCTGTCGGCACGACCTTATACAACTTCTTTTAGGCATAGTTGCACAAGCAGCACACACTCGTATCCATGATGCCAGCAGTCTTACATAAACCCCTTTCATGTAATAGTGCGCTTCAATGTTCTCAACTCCCATCTAATGTCCATGGGAGATCGGCTCCAAAGATCTTGTATGATGACACTGTACACCTTAAGGTCTAATGAGAAGCTGCGGGTGAGCTAGAGCATCACATCTGTGATTCGAACATTCTCACCATTCGGGTGTACCAGAATGGCTTGTGCAAAACTACTCAAGTCAACACCGTTCGGACCGTCATGAATGGTGCCCACACTGTAATGCACTTTTAATGTAGTGGGTATCAACATTACTGATGTCTGCCTATAAATATTTTTAATTTCTAACAAGTCAATTCGCATCGCAAATTATAAAAGTACTGTTGTACTGTAATTTACATTCCTACGATCGTTCACCTATCATGACCAACTACACTATCTTCATAGTGTAACCCATCATCGTTCGCACCGACACCACCCCCCTTTCCTCTAACCCAATAAGTGTCAACTCCCTATCGGCTCACACGTGCATCAACACCGCTCTTCTCTTGCTGATCGAGCTCTCTCCTACTATAAATAATTCCTAATGAGCTTCGACAATTTACATGACATACTGATTTAAATACCAATGTACCAGTTCTAACGGTACGCGTGAATTTTCAATGTACGAATGACATTACATTTATTTGTAATTAATCATAAATTCTTACTTTGTATATAATATTGACTATTTTTTCTACAATTAAATTTTTTCTACTGATTCTAATTTGCTACAGATGATAATTTTCTACAACTATAATTCTCTACAGATGCTAATTTTTTATAACTATATTCACTTAATTCTCTACAACTATAAGTTTCTACGGTTGCTAATTTTCTAAAACTATATTGACTAAATTTTCTATGAGTATTTATTTCATACAAAAGTTGTACTATTCTTTTCTACAACTATAATTTTCTACAGATCCTAATTACACACAAAACAAACTATTTATTTCATACAAAAAATATTGACTACAACATACAAAAAATTTTACCTCGCACAGGTAGCAAAACCTCCTTTTCTTTTTCTCCCTTTCCTCTATTCTCTTTTTCTTCCCTCTCTTTTTTCTCTTCTTTCTTTCCCTTCTCCTTTCTCTCTGCATCGCGATGGACATGGCCGAGGGCTCGGCTGGAGGCTGATTTATATGCGCGTCTAGTCAACGAATAGTTGGACGACTAGAACTGTAGTCGTCTAACGGTTGGGTGGCAGGTCCCAATCGCCTAACTATTGGGCGATTGTAATTATGTCGCCCAACGCCCCACGGATAGCCTCCGTGTCACACGGTCGTTGGGCGACAGGTTCCAATCGCCCAACGGTTCAGCTACTGCAAGTCATTCCTGTAAAATTTTTTGCGTAGATATATTTCTGTAATTTCGTTTAAAAAATGAATTATTTACAAAAAAAATTCCAGGTATATAACTATAGTTCTGTAACTGTCGTGTCTACTTAACAGCAAGATCCTAGTCGAACACCAAATTAGAAAACTTAATCCATCGGGAATACAAACAAAATACTGAAAACTTAATGGGAAAGTGACATTCCAAGTCCTGATGAAGATGTTTGATAAACAGAGACACGCAAAAGATTGAGATCAAGGGTGAAATAGAAAGAAAAAAAAAACAAAAGAATGGCGCGTAACCACCGCAGCCCTTTTTTTTTTTTTGCCTGTAGCGGATGTCTGTTGCATGCATCGACAAGCCAACATACGCAGAACGCCCAATATTTAATACTATATGTAGTACACAGCTAATAATATATGTGATATAAAATATATAGTGGTGGATGCTGTTTGATTTCTTATCAAAATTGTTGATTACCAAGAGAACATTCTATTGTTGCTTTTTTTTAGCGAAACATTCTTTTGTTAGATGTAGGAAAAAAGGTTTCAGTGGTGGACTTTGAGATCGATATGATTGTAAGTTGGACAGTAAGGTAGCGGAGGAAAAATTGGAATGAAATCTTCACACAAAAAATGAAATGAAAAGTTTCAGAAGAATTTACAAGCCAATCCGGAAAAGCAATTTTGCCCGCTGGGGCAGAAGCACCGCATCAGCTCAGTTTCGCTTTCAGAGTTGTGCGTCTTCATAACCCTAGTTGTATTTCTTATGTATTCCTCTATTTTCTAAAATCTCTCCCTCCTTCTCCCTCCTCCCTTCACTCTCTCTAAGCTTCGGCTCGCCGGGATCCCTCATCGACCCACCATCTCCTCCCTGTTGTAAATAATCTTGTTTTAGAGTCATGTGCAAAATTTGGGTGTAATCGGAGTCGAATTGCAGCCGCAATTCAAAGTCGTAGTTGGAAACCGAGTCGAAGTCGTATAAGACTCGGAGTCGGAGTAGGTTTGAGAACCCGTGTTGAAGTAGGACAGCCGGGTATAAAAAGAGGCTTAGAGCCATGTATTCGATGTACCAAGCCATTGAGAAAATACAAAAAGAGGGAAAGACACAAAGTATTGTGTTGTCGTGTGATTGTGCAAGACGTGGTCGGAAGGACTCACGATCACCGCAAGCGTGATCGAGAGGAGCTACGACCACGGCAAAGTTCCAGCAGGCGTAGTCGGGAGGCGCTACGGCCACGGCAAAGGAACAGTGTTTTTACGACTACGGCTAAGGAGCGAACAACGCGGTCGTAAGGAGTCGAAGGTGGTCGTAACGAGCTACGACTACACCGGGAAGGCCAGAAGTGAACGTAGTCGAAAGGGTGTTCGACTACGGTGAACAGTGATCGCCAGCATCACTGCGTGATCGTAGAAAGTTTCGATCACGGTATCTCGAGCGGCTGAAGGAAGGCAGCGGCAGCGATATCGCGGAGCGGTCGTAAACGACTCTAACCGGTCGTAAAAGGTCCTGGGAGGTCGTAAGACCCTACAACAGTTGGTATCAGAGCCTGGTGAACCATGGCGGAGGCTTCAAAGGTGAAGGAAAGCGTGTCGCTGCAGTACCCGATCCTCAGTTCGGACAATTACCCGATCTGGGCAATGAAGATGAAGGTCAACATGATCGCACAGGGAGTCTGGGGTCCAGTTGAACCAAAGGAGAAAGACAAAGTCGTTGATGAACGACTCGACAAGATGGCGATGGCGGCGATCTATCAGGCCGTGCCCGACTCGATGATGCGGCAGCTGATCGGTAAGGAGACGGCGAGAGACGTCTGGACTACTCTGCAGATAATGCACCAAGGAGTAGATCGAGTGAAGGAAGTTCGACTTCAAACTTTACGCAGTGAGTTTGAATCTTTGAAGATGGGAAGAGACCAGACTGTGGAAGAATTCTCTGGGAAGTTTAATGAAGTCGTAAACGAGATCAAATCTCTCGGCGACGACTTGAAAGATGAGGTGGCGGTAAAGAAGTATCTACGAGTACTGCCGGAGAAGTTTCTCCCGGTCGTAACTACGATCACGTACTCACAAGACCTCTCGAAGATGAAGGTCGAGGAGGTAACTGGGGCGCTCAGAGCACACGAGCAGCTTCTGAAGAGTTACCAAACCGACAATGAAGGAAAAGGGTCTTACAACCAACAAGCGTTGTTTGTAAAGGATGACACGAGGAACCGAGGAGAATCGTCATCAAGGGGCGGTCGTGGACGTGGTCGTGGCCTCGGCGCGTCTCATGGGCGAGGACAAGGACGAGGCTATGGCCAGAGTGGCCGTGGAAGAGGTGGTCGAGGAAGTCGTGGTGGTCGTGGAGATGGCAATCATCAAACGGACAAATCTGACATCCAGTGCTACACATGCGAGAAATTCGGACATTACGCTGCCGAATGTCGGAGCCACATCCAGTGCCATAACTGCAAGAAGTATGGTCACTATGCTGCGAATTGCCGGAGTAAGAAGAAAGTAGAGGAAGCAAACCTGGCTCAAACGGATGAGCACAAAGAGCCGACATTGCTGTTGTCGCTCTGCACTGCAGACGAACCGACAATGGTTCTATTAAACGAGGAGAAAGTGTTTCCGAGTCTGTTGGAGAAAGCAGAGCAGACTCAAGAGCGGACGGCAGACTGGTATCTCGACAACGGAGCCAGCAACCACATGACGGGTACGTACTCGATGTTTTACGAATTAAATAAGAATGTGCTTGGAAGAGTACAGTTCGGAGACGGCTCGACCATTCAGATAAAAGGGAGAGGCACGATCCTGATGCAGTGCAAGGATGGAAGCCAGAGGAGATTGTCGAATGTATACTACATTCCAAGTCTACGAAGCAACATTATAAGCCTTGGACAATTGACTGAAGAAGGTTGTCGGATTGAACTCAAAGACACCTATCTGAAGATGTACGACCACACTGAGCGACTGCTGATGAAAGTACAGAGAATGGTAAACCGTCTGTACAAAATTCAAATTGAAGCTTGCAAGCCGAAGTGTATGAAGACTACAACCGATGACGCGGCCTGGCTATGGCACGCAAGATTCGGACATCTGAACTTCCAGAGTCTCAACACGATGGCCGAAAAGGAGATGGTGGTCGGATTACCGACAATCGACCACCCGGAGCAAGTCTGCGAAGGCTGTCTGGTGGCAAAACAAACTCGTAGCGGTTTTCCACAGCAGACGAGTTTCAGAGCTTCGCAACCACTCGAATTGGTTCACGTAGATCTGTGCGGACCAATCACACCTCGTACAGTTGCCGGAAATCAATACTTCATGTTGATCGTAGACGACTACTCCAGAGCCATGTGGGTGTACATGCAGAAGAGCAAGGACGAGGCAAAGTCAAACTTTCAGAAGTTCATAACTCTTGTCGAAAACGAAGTCGATAAGAAGGTGAAGTCGGTCAGATCAGACCAAGGAGGAGAATTCCTCGCAAAAGAGTTCGACTCGATTTGTGAAGAGAAGGATATTGCAAGATTCTTCACGGCTCCGTATTCACCTCAACAAAACGGAGTCGTAGAAAGAAGAAACCGGACCGTGGTCGAAACGGCTAGAAGTCTGTTGAAGAGCCGATTCCTGCCCGGGAGGCTTTGGGCAGAAGCAGTACGACATGCTGTCTATCTGCTAAATCGTGCGACCACGCGATCACTGGATGGAGTCACTCCATATGAACAGTGGTCGGGAAGAAAACCCAATGTCGAGCATCTAAGGGTCTTCAGATGCTTAGCCCATGTGAAGCTATCCACTTATCTCAAGAAGTTAGACGACCGGAGCAGACGGATGATTTATCTTGGCTCGGAACCAGGCACCAAGGCGTACAGGTGCTATGATCCGGTCGAAAAGAAGATTCATGTGAGCAGAGACGTGGTCTTCGAAGAGAACAAACATAGGGAGTGGGAAGAACACGAGAACATTGAGAAAGACATTTCGAAGTGGGTAACCTTTGAAGTCGAAGAAGTCGATGCTGACAATACGGAAGAAGCTACGACCACATCTCAAAGCCAAAATTCGACCGGTGCTGATGATCAGGAAGTCTCACAAAATGAAGAAGAGTCTGATGAAGAAGATTCGAGCGATAGAATACCGAAGATGAGAAGCATAAGTGAGATTTATGCACAAACTGAACCAGTACAGTCTGAAGAGCTACTGCTTTACACGACTGCAGAAGAACCTGGAAGCTATGAAGAAGCAAAGGGAGATGCATACTGGAGAGCAGCTATGCAGGAAGAGCTGAAGTCGATTGAAGAGAATGACACATGGGAACTCACCGATTTGCCAAAGGGTCATCGAGCAATCGGTTTAAAGTGGATCTTCAAGGTAAAGAAGGATTCCAAGGGAGAAGTCGTAAAACACAAAGCACGACTTGTGGCGAGAGGGTATGTTCAAAAACAAGGCATCGACTACGAAGAAGTCTTTGCCCCAGTAGCTCGTATGGAGACTATACGACTACTTCTTGCATTGGCAGCAAACGGTGGATGGGAGATTCACCACATGGATGTGAAAACGGCGTTTTTGAACGGAGACATTAAGGAGGAAGTTTATGTCTCTCAACCGCCGGGTTTTCAATCCAAGGAGCAAGCCGAGAAAGTCTTGAAGCCGAACAAAGCTCTCTACGGACTTAAACAAGCACCACGAGCATGGAATTTGAAGCTTGACAAATGTCTAACGGCACTCGGGTTCAGAAGAATCAACTCTGAACATGCTGTGTACACGAGGGGAGATGCGAAGAACAGACTGATCGTGGGCGTTTACGTGGACGACTTGATCATTACTGGATCGAGTTCGAAGGAGATTATGAGGTTTAAAGAAGAGATGAAGAGGCTGTTTAAAATGACCGATTTGGGACTTCTGTGCTACTACCTCGGCATTGAAGTAAATCAAACCGACAACGGCATAACACTTTGTCAGTTGGGATATGCTCGAAAGATTCTGGAGAAGTCGGGTATTGAAGAGTGCAATCCATGTCAAACCCCAATGGAGAATCATCTGAAGTTGAGCAAGACAGGCCCAGGATCACCAGTTGATGCCACGACTTATAGGAGCATTGTCGGAAGTCTACGGTATCTGGTGCACACTCGACCAGACATCTCGTTTGCGGTCGGATACGTAAGTCGTTTCATGGAGAAACCGACTCAGGAGCATATGAATGCCGTGAAGCACATCCTGAGATACATCAAAGGTACTTTGAATCTCGGGATTCAGTACAAGAGAGGAGGTGGAAAGTCGTTGCAGCTGACGGGCTACAGTGATAGCGACATGGCGGGAGATGTCGACGATCGAAAGAGCACAACAGGCATAATGTTTGTGTTTGGGGAGAGTCCGATCAGCTGGCAATCTCAGAAGCAAAAGGTGGTTGCATTATCTTCATGTGAAGCCGAGTACATCGCAGCGAGCGCAGCATCTTGCCAGGGAGTCTGGCTCGCTCGACTGTTGAGTGAATTGTCAGATGAAGAAATTCAGAAGGTGACGCTCAGGGTTGATAACAAATCTGCAATATCGCTGAGCAAGAATCCGGTTCTACATGATAGAAGCAAACACATAGACACAAGATATCATTATATCAGAGATTGTGTCGAAGAAGGGAAGATTGAAATCGACTACATCAGAACCGAAGAACAGAAAGCAGACATATTGACAAAGTCGCTGGGACGGATAAAGTTTTCAGAGATGAGGAAGAAAATTGGCATGATCGAAGTCGAAAAACAAGATTAGGGAGAGAATGTTGTAAATAATCTTGTTTTAGAGTCATGTGCAAAATTTGGGTGTAATCGGAGTCGAATTGCAGCCGCAATTCAAAGTCGTAGTTGGAAACCGAGTCGAAGTCGTATAAGACTCGGAGTCGGAGTAGGTTTGAGAACCCGTGTTGAAGTAGGACAGCCGGGTATAAAAAGAGGCTTAGAGCCATGTATTCGATGTACCAAGCCATTGAGAAAATACAAAAAGAGGGAAAGACACAAAGTATTGTGTTGTCGTGTGATTGTGCAAGACGTGGTCGGAAGGACTCACGATCACCGCAAGCGTGATCGAGAGGAGCTACGACCACGGCAAAGTTCCAGCAGGCGTAGTCGGGAGGCGCTACGACCACGGCAAAGGAACAGTGTTTTTACGACTACGGCTAAGGAGCGAACAACGCGGTCGTAAGGAGTCGAAGGTGGTCGTAACGAGCTACGACTACACCGGGAAGGCCAGAAGTGAACGTAGTCGAAAGGGTGTTCGACTACGGTGAACAGTGATCGCCAGCATCACTGCGTGATCGTAGAAAGTTTCGATCACGGTATCTCGAGCGGCTGAAGGAAGGCAGCGGCAGCGATATCGCGGAGCGGTCGTAAACGACTCTAACCGGTCGTAAAAGGTCCTGGGAGGTCGTAAGACCCTACAACACTCCCCTCTCTCTTATCTCTCTAGCACTCTAGGAGCCCCTGCCACCTCCAACGTGACGTCTCCTCGTTCATTCTCCGTCATCTCGTGCCACCTCTGGATCACTACGGCCCCTGCGCGGCTTAGGGATGGCCAGATCCGACGGCAATGCAGCTTAAGGTGGCAGCGGCTTGGTGAGATTTTTGACTGTGAGTGTGTTGGTTTTTCGAAGACAGGCGGGGTTTTAGGCAAGTTCCCAGGAGCGGTGGGGTTTCTGGTGAGCAACTGGCCGGTGGGCTTGGTCGCCAAAGGTGGAGGGAAGAGAGAGGCGAGAGTATTTGTACCATATTTTCTAATGTCCCTAAGTACATGTACGTATCTCAATGCAAATCAAATGATGGATGTGATGGGTACATATGCCCTTGTGGGCAAAAAAAACTGTTTACACAAGCCAGTCTGCTAGTGTACAACCAAAACTTCGAATAGCAATATCATTCTATTGAGTTATTATTCTCATCCCATAACCGGTTGATATACACCACAACCTAAACATTGCCACATCCGATGCACACGAATGATACCACATCGGCCGGTGGCCATGCAACAGTCTACTATACACGCAACAGCGCCACGCTGCACCAGCAGTGCGAACATGCACTACATACGTGCCATTGTTTATTCATCTCTAACTCTTTCGTAGCCAGACAAGCTAGCCACACACACTCCGTATTTCTACTTAATTTTTTAAAATCCATACCATCAAACTTTATAAAATTTGATCACCAATAAATTTAAAACTATCTAAATTTACTATATAAAATTAATATTATTAAATTTATCATTAAAAATATTTTTTTGTAAATATTATATTGTTATTAGTATATTTTAATATGAAATTATAAAAAGTAACTATTAAAATCGCCTCTGGATGTAAAAATGTAGGTAAAAAAAACAAAAGAAGAGTACTACGTGGAGGAGACGGAATTGTTCGGGTCACGGGGGCCACTACGTGTCCCCACACGCGCCTCCCTCCACCATGGCCCCTGCTATCACCTTCACACACCTCCGTCCCCTTCGCTTCACTAGCATTCACCTCCCTTTCTCGGTTTCTCCCCTCCCCGTCGCTCTCTCCCGCATCCCATCGCGATCCACCCGCGCCCGTCCGGCCGGTGCGCGTCTCCACCCCTTCTGCCCGATCGCTCGAGGCGCCGGCCGCGTGAGCCCCGCGCTGCCGGCTAAGCGAGCTCTAGCTGCATGGATTCCTCGGGCGCAGCCGGTCCGTCCTCCTCGGCGGGCGGGGACGCGCAGCAGCCAGCCCAGACAGTGGCTCAGGCGCCGCAGCCTCCCCCACCTCCGCAGCAGCTGAGCAGGTACGAGTCGCAGAAGCGGCGGGACTGGAACACGTTCCTGCAGTACCTGCGGAACCACCGACCGCCGTTGACGCTGGCGCGGTGCAGCGGCGCGCACGTCATCGAGTTCCTCAAGTACCTCGACCAATTCGGCAAGACCAAGGTGCACGCGGCGGGATGCGCGTACTATGGCCAGCCCAGCCCGCCGGCGCCGTGCCCGTGCCCGCTCCGCCAGGCGTGGGGGTCACTCGACGCGCTCATCGGCCGCCTGCGCGCCGCCTACGAGGAGAGCGGCCACGCGCCGGAGTCCAACCCCTTCGCCCCGCGCGCCGTTCGGATCTACCTCCGCGAGGTCCGCGACGCGCAGGCCAAGGCCCGCGGCATACCCTACGAGAAGAAGAAGCGCAAGCGCACGCAGCCGGCGCCCCCGGCGGGCGCTGGGGGGGCGACGAGCTCGTCGTCAGCCGCAGCAGAAGCGCCTGCCACTGCCGCAGGCGGCGGGGGAGGAGGAGGAGACTCCAGTGGCAGCGCGGCGGCTGCACCACCCACCGGCCAGGCGGGAGGGAGCAGCAGTGCTACTGCACCGAGCACCTCCCGAGTATAGTAGAATCACTTTGCAAACCTCCTTGTCTATTTGCTTCTGTACGTGTCTCGCTATACCTCGCGCTTAATTTGCAAGATTTGAGCTATTTCTTTTGCCATTTGGTTTCGATATCCTTCTCGCGCTTTAGCTATCGGCTCTCCTTATGTTCTTGCTTGATTTCTTCCGGTTCTTTTCGAGTCTTTTTCCTTGTGCTTAATTAGCTACCTAGGTCAGTGAGTATAGAGCAATCGGCAAAGGGGGTAATCAGGAGTAGTAGGAGCTTTGGGAAGTGAATGAATCGATGCTACTGTTTGCTCATGTCCCATACATACCCATGATGAGATGAAAGCAAGTTTTAAGGCTAACTGCGTATATATTTAAGATCTTTCCATTTCAGATCGGGATCTCTCCATCTTCTTTGGCTACTGACTGTTTCTCTATAGTTCTTGGTAAATAAATTTGTGCTTATACTGTGCAAATGCAGGAGGCAAATTAAAAGCTTGCATCAGTCGTGCATGTACTCCTCCATTGCTTCAGCCGGTGCAAACAGAGTCCTGAATCACACATTCACACTACCATTGATTCCCTTTCAGAACTCTAATCATCCATTTTAGCCTGCATCCATTTCTTAGCTGCGACTTTAAGATAAACTTCAGTTCATAATAAACTAGTATAAGGTGGTTTAATTGCCATGACGAGAAGTACGGAGCTAGCCATGCACGCAGGCTTACGATGGCCTGGCTTTGTCCTGACTCCTGCGTCTTAAATAAATAAGAGCTAGCTAGCTCGGGATGGAGGAACTGAATGAGATCTTCGCTGGTCCCGGGCCGGATGGGACTGTAGGCAGCCGAGTAAGACCCATGGTGGTGACCACACGTGCGCGCGCGTACACCACTGTTTCTCTCTCCAAAGATCTCACTCCCACTGATCACCAAATCATGAACACGCATACACAGCGCACACACACTCTCAGCTGCATGTTTCTCTAGATCTTCCAGCTCCGACGTGCGCGCGCACTCGTCTGCATGCAGCATGGCCAGTGAGTAACCTGGGAAAAATCTTTCGGATTGATAAAATTTTCATCGTGCAGCGAAACGGATGAAATGAATAAAATTTCGGACAACATTTTCAAACATCACTTAAATTTTGACAAAATTTAACTAAATTTAGACAAACCTCGATCAAGGAGAGGAGCTGTGTGGGTGGTGCTGTGGAGCCTTGGTGACATGCACGTCGACTCGCCACTTGCAGCAGATGGCAGGTGTTGTCGTGTTGAAGGCTCGAAGCAACCCGTGAGCGCCGCAGCCGAGATAGATAGTGGAGTCAGGAGAGGATAAGGAGAAGGATCTCGAGCAGGAGGCCTTCCCACAACGATGGAGTGATGGCCACCGACAGTGCAATTGGGGGAGAGTTGGGCAGCGGCGGTAGCTAGGTTTAGGCCAATAGGAATTTCAGATCGGGGAAATGCTCTGCTTGAACTGCTCGAGAGCATATATTACGCCGCTCTTCCCCGCCTTGGCTATCACTCGCTGCTTGTCCATGCCTTCGCCGCCGCTCGGTGGAGGATCGGGATGGGGATCGGCCACCCGCCGCTCGATGGAGGATTGGAATGGGGATGGCCGCTGCCCACCGTTTGGTGGAGAATGGGGATGGGGATTGGCCGCCTACTGCTCGGTGGAGGATTGGAATGGGGACGACCACCAACCGCCGCTCTTCCCCACCACTCGATGCTTAGTGGAAGATGGGGAGGAATGGGGTTAGGGATGAGCTTCGTCTTGCGATCTTGCCTTGCGGAGCGAAGCTGGGCCTAGTGGGTTGGGGGGATGGGGGGTCTCCTGGGCTCCTGGCTTGTATGCATTGCAGCATCGGTTGCTCTCCAAAATTCAAATGAACATGAAATTTTTTATCGAAATGTAGTTTTTTTGGTAGGTGACGAAAGAGACGAAATTTTGTCATTTCGGCAAAATTTCGGACGAAATTGTTAACCCTGAGTGCAACCCCTTAGTTTTGTTTCCTATACGCTACGCATGCCTTCTCTCCCTTCTAATTTCCTGTCTCTCTCACCTTCTTTCTTCTCTTTTGTACCTTCGTTCAGAAAGGATCAACATCAGTATGCCAGATTGGAATGGTGAACAAAATTAATTTACAGATCCATTAATCCAACTGCATGTTGTGTTCTTGATTTCTCCTTCGCTCTCCCCCCTTTTCTCACAGTCCCTGATTTGATCTCAATCGATCTCATTTCTCCGCGCCTTTTTCTTTTGCCATGATCATTTATTCTCTCTAGCGATGTAATGGTGGTATGATTGGTGGGTGTAGAGCGGCCAGACCGGCTGAGTCATGGCAGTTTGACCGGGTGGGTGTTGAGTGGTCTCGCCTATATGGTTGCTATGGTTAGACCGGCCCCTGGTGTTGAGTGTACTTAGTTGATTTGGTTTTGGTTGTGTTAGTCAAAGCGGAGTCCATGTAAGTGTCAGTCATGGATGTCCATGCAAGTGTGAGTCATGGCGTAGTTATTTGTACTCGGATCGAAGGCTTGTTCTTTGATGTGTAGGTGCTTGATGATTGTTATGGTCAGCGGCAAGACCAAGGCTACAGAAGGGTCCTGAGGCTATGGCGTGTTGCATAAGTCCGGGTGGAGCATTATGTCAAGCAGAGAAGTACGAGAGAAAAACAAGGATCGTGAGAAAGCAAGTGTGTGTGTGTATGGTGTGCCAATTGGATTTGCGCATTTCAAGTGACGACGATTCTTGGAGCAAATGTACGATCTTAGTGATCAGTAATTGGGCATCATAGACTATGATGTGATATGATGTGCCATAGGACTCAAGCGTTTTAAGTAGTGAAGGCCTCGAAGTAGGCGTACGATCTTGGTGATGAGCCATTGGGCATTGCATCTTATTGAAAATCGGTGGATGGCAATTGAGAAAATTATCCAATGCCGAGTGGATTGACAGTTTGTAAAACTGCGACGTTGGCCTAATTGGTTTAAATCACATCTTTGAGGATAGAGCATCTTATCGGGCTATTGGAGCCATAGAAGTCATGTTTTGAAAAGCGTGCAAGTGTATAAAATATATAATCCCCTTGTGTGTGGGTTATCAGGTTTGTTCATTTGTAAGTTGTTGTGATCTACTAAGAGTAGATGGTTATTTAGGGTTTGGTGTGAGGTGAAGCCTCAGCTACATATACCCTTGTGTGTGAAGAGAGATAGCACTCTAGGAGAGAGATAGCCTTTTGTATGTGTGCTCTAGTGAAGAATTTAGTCCCTCCATTATGAATTAATGGCAAGTTTTGATAATTAATGACAATTAATTTATGAGACTAATATTTTCTATGAGTTAGTGAAATAGGTTAGCTCCCATGATGAAAATGACTTGTGAAGGTGCCATGGGTTGATCATCATCAAGTCAAGGTTCAGGATAAAGGATGGTGTCATGTGTTAATGGTCATTAAGTCATGATCCCAAAATGGTGAAGGGCTTCATGTGTTAAAGGCCACCACTTCAAGAAGATGCATTATATATGTTGATGCATGTCAAGATAATGACCTGGAATTGAAATAAAAATATTTGTCATCAAATTTCAAGAGGATACAACATGACAAAGGTGTAATTAGCGTAGGCTAAGAATATATTTCTAGTATTTTATCAGTCGTAGTATTTGGTTGGAAAATTGGATTACTTGTGTAGGTTATCATGCTATTAAGAAGGGTCCTGTCTAGTAACTTGAGTCTCATCATGTGTTGATAACTCAATTCCGTTTGCTCTAGCTCATCGTGTGACGCATCTAGAACCCTAAAAATTGGTTTTGGTAATTAATGATGATAATACTTAAGGGACTAACATTTTTGTTAAGATGATTGAAATGTTTAGTCCCAGATTTTGATGATATCATGGAAAAAGCATGCAAGGACGACTAAGGATTGACACAGCTTAATACATGGCTCAAGGCAAAGGTATAAATTAGCCCAATGACCTTCTTTTAGATTTTGCCGGTTGGCGTGTGGTGGATTAAGATTGGATTTGTAGGATATCGTACTATTAAGAGGGGTCATGGCTAATAGCTTGAAGAATATCTTATACCACATTGATCAATTCTAGTGCATGCATTTGGAAATTCATTTGTTAACTCTCTCTGAATTTTCTTTGAAAACCGATACGACCACAGTTGTAACCGCGGTAGTACCGCTGGATCGATACTACCGGGTTTTATATGCCAATACATTATTTCTGGAGAGGTGTTGTTTTGGACTTCAACTATATTGGTATGACCACTGTTCTTGACCGGTAATATCGCACTTTAATTGATGGTATGTATTTTCCAGAGGTACATTTTTGGAAGATTTTCTCCCATCTGGAAAATGATACTACCATAGCTTAAGTGCGATACTACCGCAGTATTGGTATTACCGGGCTTTGTGAGAGCGGTACTTCTGATTTTTTGATTATTTGGTAGTTTGTGTGCATTTAGTGATCTCTAAGTAGCTGTTGGACAATGGGTGTGGTATTACCAGCCACTCCACGATGGTAGTACCGCTTCACCGATTTTTGTGGATTTCATCCTGAACGGTCATCCTAGTCAGTGGAGACTATAAATACCTTCCGCCAATAGCAAGGAGTCTCTCTTGAATCCCCATTGAATATTCTTGAGTTGTTGCATCCATCTCATTATCTTTAGTGCATTAGTTTCACGTTTTAAGGTTGTTGAAAGCATTCAAGTGTATTGCATCATTTGGTTGATCTTTGTGGTACTTAAAGACCTTCAAGAAAGCGTCATTGGCTTACTACTGTTGATAGTTGCTATTACCTAGACAGCTTAGAGGAGTTGGTATGGTGATCTCTTCAAGCATGTTGTAAAGAAAGCTAACAAAATTGTGAAGGTTGGAGTTTACCTCTTAGAGCGGAAAAGAGTTACCCAAGTGTATTGAGGGAAGGCTCAAGTTGCAAGGAGCTAGCTTGATTCGTTCGGGCTCCCTCAACGTGGATTAGGAAAGACCGGCAAGTCTTCAAGACCACAGGAAAAATCCTTGTGTGTATCGTGTGGTTTAATCCTCTTGCTCTTTACTTTTCGAAATTACATTTCTAGTAATTTATTGCTTGAATTACTTAGCTAGAACTGTATCTTGCCTAGAAACCTTGTGGCGACATAGTAAGCCTTAGTGTTTTTAGGCTTTGAATAGTGCAAACGAATTTTATAGTTCGTACTTGCTTTAAAATTGGGATTTAGCCAAAAAATTTAAATGCCTCCTATTCACCCCCCTCTAATCGGTTATACTTGATCCTATACCATGGCATGATACTATCATTTGTGAATGTGTTTTATAAATAGTTGTGGCTCATGCATCTCTCTTTGTAGTATGTGACTATACTTTGCAAATATGTTTTGCAAATAATTGAAGTCCATATACCTACTCCTTGTGGCATGATCTAAGTTTACAAATTTGTTTTGCAAATTATTGGGGTTCATGCATTTTCCTTTGGCATGGTCTAAGATTGCTTGTTGTTATTTTCTTGGACTTAGATCATGTGTTAGCTCTTTGAAGTTATGCTTATTGCCTTGGTCTAATGTTTTTGAGATCAATAAAATAGCTGGTCAAGTAGCCCTTTGAATAAGCTTTTCATAGAGTCCAAAATCACTCAATTCCGACATTGAAGTCAAAAGTTATAACCATTTTTTGAAGTATGGCAATGCTAAAATTCAAGGCTGGCACTATCGCCCTTTTACCTGTAGTATGACCACTAGGCCGGTACTACCCTCTATTAGTTGGTGGTACTACCGCCCGATATGACTAGCCAGTCTAACCGGGTATCCGGTATGACCAGGCTTTGTATAGTGGTTGTTTTTTTTTCTCTAGAGAGCATGCTTTTGAGCCCTTCTCATTACTTTAGGGCGGTATGACTACGCTATGTGTGGCGGTACTACCTCACCTTTTGTAACAGCTAACTTTGAGCATTTAATGCTAAAGTTTGTAGTCATTGGCACTGTAGCATGGTACTACTGCCATGCAAACTACGGTAATACCACTCTTGCTGATTTCATCTCCAATGGCTAGTTTTTATAGTGAAGGTTATAAATACCCCTTGACCGGTTGTGAGACATCCTTTTTGCAGTCCATTTCATTCTCTTGAATTAGTGTGAGTTTCTCTTCTAAAATATGCTTGTGTTGTATCTTGTAAGCAAGAAGAGATATCTAGTTGCATATGTTGCATCTAGAGGTGGATTGATTATCCAGTTGAGCTTGTGTATGTGCTGCACTTGGTAAGAGTTAAGCAGGGGGTTTGGCTTGTTACTCTTAGAGTTTTCTGACTCCTAGATAGCGTAAAGGTATCGTGATCCAGTGATCTTCTCTAGAAGCTTGTGAGAAGGCCTGATATGTTGTGAAGGTTGGCGCTTATCTACCTAGAGTGGAAACGAGCTACCACTAGTAGAATTGAGATCTTTGGTTTAATTCATGGAGCAAATCCAATTTGTTTGGGCTTACCTCAATGTAAACTAGAGAAGAACAACAAGTCTTCAAACACCACAGTCAAAAGTGACCATGTCAATTGTGGTTTGCTTTCTTGTGTTCAATTTATATTCTTGTAATTTACATATCTAGAATTGAATTGCTCGTTTGTCACCCTAAGATTGTAAACTTTGATATATATTTAGGTTGTTGGTTCACTTAGTGAGACTAGTTGATTTAGGTCTTAATTGTACAAACCACCTTGATTTACTCTTCCTCATATAAACTCAATTTTAGACAAAGAGGATTTTAAAAGTGTCTATTCGCCCCCTCTAGTTGGCCTCCTCAACCTTACAAGTGGTATTAGAGTTTGGTCTTTCATTTTATTAGGCTTCACCGCTTAGAGAGTAAAGGATGACCACTAGTGATACAGTGCACCTTGGTGAGACACCTCTATTTGATAGTACAAATTACGCTCATTGGAAGATCCACATGCCATGTTACTTTATGGCCATGAGTCCTAAAATATGGCAAATTGTATATGTGGATTTTTCTGCTCCAATGAATCCTCTTGCTCCAACAAATAAGGAAGAGAAAAACTTACATCTTGACGCTCACGCAATTAATGCTTTATTTAGTACTTTAAGTGTAGAGGTGTTCAATGATATATGCGATCTCAAGAACTCTCATAAGATGTGGACACAACTTCAAGATGATTATGAAAAGTCCACCTCAACCAAGGTGGATTGCATAGAAGAATGGGTATCGACAGAAGAATGCTCAATCTCTAGATCCGACAATGGATGAGTGCACAAGCCCATACACATCACCTTATTGCTTTATGGCTAATGGTAATGAAAAGGTACATGATGACGCTAAACCTACTTATGATTATCTTATGGATGTGGCTAAAAGACTTGAATGAGTACCTTGGCAAGAAGAAGTCAAAATTCAAGATCTTGAAAAGAATTTATTTCTCTCAAGAATTCTTATAAGAAGTTAAAGGAAACTCATGAGACTACTCAAGGAACTCACTAAGTCCAAGGTGGATATAGGCATTACATATGATTTACTAGATGATATGTCATACATGGCTCCTAGCTTTTACATTTCATCTAAGGTTAGCATATACACCTCTTATGATGATTTAATTGATATTTCTTATTACTTTAATTTAGATGCTTCTATTTCCTCTATGTCTTGTGATACTAACCTTGTATAGGAAAATAAAGAGCTCAAGGACCAAGTCACGAAATTGAACAATGACCTAGAAAAGTGCATTAAAAACAAGGCCTCTCTAGACAATATCTTAAGTAATCAAAGGAAATCAAATGATAAGATAGGAACTGGTTTCATCTCTAAGAAGAAGGAGAAGAGCAAGACAAAGCACAATACAAGACACATGACGAACATCAAGTATTTTGGATGTAATGAGAAGAGACACATTGCCTCGGTGTGCCTTAACCAAGTGGATAACAAGTCAAGATCTTCAAAAAAAAGTAGCAAGCCGAAAATGAGTAAGATAAGAAGAAAAAAAGGGAAAGCAAAAGCCCAACTTGCTACAATTACCAAAAAACGGACACATTGGTAAAAAAATGTCCAATGGGTAAAACTCCTATGCCTATTATCTAAAAGTGCCCAAATCTATTGTGACTAATATTCATGGACCCAACCGAGTTCGGGTACCACAAAGTACTTAAATGATAAATAGGTAGTTGAAGAGGCGTGAGAGGTTTGGCTCACTCATAAAGAGGTGGATTCCACCGTATGGAAAATTAGAGCGAATCTTAAGGATAATCATTTCATATCTAGAACTAATGCTATCATGGTAACAACATTTACATTGAAGTATCTAGCCACTAGTCTTGTGTAGGTTGCATTGTGTTCATGAAAATCCTTCCAAAAAATGTGTTCTTGCTTTCGTTCAAAAATTCATTATTACAATCTTGAGTAAGATAACAAGTGGCATATTAAGGGGGAGTGATAAATCATAACCATGTATATCATATTGCTAAGTGTGCCCAAATTGATTAAGTTTTAGTATTGATTTTCAAAATTGAGCCTTTCAGCCAAAATTTAAATTTTTCTAACTATTACTAATCCTGTGAAAAACTAGCTACAAAATGTTTATAAAAGCTTACAAATGTGTTCCAAATATTTTCATTTAGGAAAAGCTAATTCTAAAGAAAAATAAGTTTTCTAGCCCAAAACTAGCTAAAAAAAGTATCTTGTTTTAACTTTAAACTAAGTTTTGCATAGAATTAACTGTAAAAAGATTTTGCAAATGGTTCCAAACAAAAAAACCTAGAGTTGATCATTATTAACATTTCTCATATTCAAAATATTTTCAACAAACCAACCTACCAAAAGTTAATTAATTTTGAAACTCACCCAATAACTCCTTTAACCTATATTGGTTATATTCTAACACTTCGTAAGTTTTGCCTCTTGGACTGGATTCTTTGTGATATATTGGTTCAAAGTGGTGTTTCAAAGTCATATATGCCATTTCAAATCAAATAATTTCTCATTTGCTACATTCGGTATTTTTTGGAGTGAAATTATCAATGATATGCAAGTTTAGTCTTTTCAAAGAGTCTCTTTAGTCAAAAGTTAAATATCTTGTTTAAAAGGCCCAAATTATGTAAAAGTAGATTAAAAGTACTTTAATATGTGTTTCAAATATTTTAAAATGCTTTTAGAGTAGAAATTACTATTTTAGAAACAAAATGGCAAATTTGGCCTCAAAGGGATATTATGTGATATTCTTTCTAAATAAAAAGATATATTTCCATAAATCATAATTTGTTTTCAATACCAAACTCGTAGGGTTAGTAATTTAAAACATTTCTCTAGGTAAAATATTTTATAAATGATGAACCTTTGAAAAGTTATATCCATTTGAAGTTCACCGAAAAACTTGCTTTGACTTAAAATGACTCATTCTTGCATATAGTGGGTTTTGTTATTCAAGTTGGATTTCTTTGTGTATCTTGGATTAAAATAGTATTTCTGACCCGTAAAAAACCATGAAAGTGAAAAATTCATGAATTTATTTTTGGGAGGCGTTTTGAAGGTTCAAGGAAAACCATTCACTTTAAGGGCCTACAGAGCGCATTTTGCCATAACGTTTGATCAGAGACTCCTTTTGCAAAGATTCTTCTTAGAAAACTTTATTAGTAGTCCAAAATTTGTTTCTTATAAATTTTAAAGTATTTTAATGTGGTTTGAGAAAGTTATGACTTTTTCTCACTTTGGTCAACATGCTGAAATTTCAGCTTTGTGCGTGGTTTTGTGTTAAATTGTGATTTTTGTATCTCCAAATGGGTTCATAATTTGAGAAAAACATAATTATTATATTTTACCCTCTATAGTTGATATTTTATTCCAAAATTTATAAGATTTTTCGACTTCAATTGATCAGCTTTTTAACCCTCTTTCGAAGCTCAAATGGAATGACAAAATCTGAAAACCTGAAACTTTCAGTTTTTTTTTGAAACTTTATGATTTCATATATTATAAAAAGTTGATATTTGGGTGAGTCTCCCAAAACAAAACTTGTGTGTATTTATGAGAACTAGCTCCACAATTTATCTCAAATTTTTTCGAAGTATGTTTCCATATTTCCATTGCATTAAGGAGCTTTAGCTATGTCTTTATGAGCTCAACATGATTTCAAATGAACATATCTCTTTGGTATTTGGTAAAATGAGCATGGTAACTTCATAAAAAATATTTTTAGTTTGATTTATATCTAATTTGAAATTTTCATAAAGTTTCGAGCACTTTTGGATGTGTTTCTTATTAGACTTATTTAGGCTCTTAAGTACTCCTTATATGAACTCTTTTGCAAATTAAAAAAGTATTCGAGGTGATTTCAAGAGTAAGCTTCTTTCAATGTGTTTAAAATATCATTTTCTTTGGTTAAATCAAAATATGGCCTCGTTTCAAGTTTTTTTTTTTTGCTTTTTAGGCCATAAAAGGGAAGTTTGTAACTCTTTATAGTTTCCTTAAAAAATTTTGAAACCAAATCCCAAATAGGTTATATGTATCTATTTTATACTATTTATGATCGAATTAAGATGAATTCATTATCAAGCTTCTTATTTTGGAAAGACTCCATTTTAGATTATCTTTCTTTTGCATTTTTAGTGATTAATGTCAAAAGGGGGAGAATTTTTGTATGCTATGTCAAAATTGCCACATTTGGATAATTCAATTTGTTCTATTATTATTTCATTTCTTTTTGGTGCACATCTTGAGAAGGAGCATATCATTCATACCAAGAACCTCACATATGCATCATGTGCATAAGCTTGTTATTCTCGTATGCATAATGCTTGAAGCTTTAATTGCTTAGTGACATGCATGGATATAGTTCAATAACTTAAATTCCTATCATATATTAATTTATATCTCAATGTTGTTACTAACAATGGATTTATCATCAATCACCAAAAAGGGGGAGATTGTATGTTCAAGCTCTATTAATTTAGTTTCAGTGATTAATGACAAATCTAAATAAGAGACTAACTCATTTGTTGAGTATAATATTGTTTAGTCTCATTTGGACAAAACAAATGAAAATCATGAAGGTATATATTTGACGTCATATTCTTATATCTTGTTACATTTCTCAGAGCCAAAATGTAGGTTGAACTCCACCAAAAGTGTAAATTGAATATGTGCATATATTTTTATTGCACATTCTTGCATGCACATATTTAGGAGGAATTTACTCTATACTTTGAGGTTTTATTATTATTGATCCTTATTCTTCATCCACACATATTAAGGATATTTACTTTTAAACGTTTCTCTTAAGTATATAAAAGCTTGTGTAGTTCATACATACACATGTGGATTTAAATTTGATCATTTGCAATCGGATTGTCGTGAATCATCAAAAAGGAGGAGATTGAAGAATTTAATCCCTCTATTACGTGTTAATGGAATGTTTTGGATGATTAATGACAACCAAATGTATAGCTTTGCTAGCAATTAATTTAATGCCAAACATTCTAATTCAAACAAGTTAATTGCTTCCAAAGCTTATCCTAGAGTATACAATTGTTGTATAAATGACCTATACTTACAAATCAATTTATTATCTCATTATTTGTTAGGGGGAGGTTTATGTTCTTGCTTCCTTTTGCATCATGCAGACATGTCATTGCATTGTAAGATATGTAATATGAATTTTGACTATCACTCAATTATGATATAATTCTAATTTGATAGTGCTCATTGCCATGTTATGCCTATTTAGTTAGCTTTGTTATGCTTTTGTATGTATAATTAAATCTTTATCATGCTATCTTAACATGCCAACTTGAACTAAATCTCACAATTGATATCAAATTCTACAATTTGTATCTTTTAAGTTTGTAAGGATGGATCTTTTGCTATTTGCTCTCTAGTGTCTAGTGATCATTCTATGATATATATATATATATATATATATATATATATATATATATATATATATATATATATATATATATATATATATATATATATATATATATATATATATATATATATCAAAAATGCTCTATTGAATCTTGAGTCTTATATTAAGATTTATTTAGTATTTTGCTAGTTTTTTGGTAAATCATGTATTGCTTATTGAACTAGTGCCTAACTTGATAAAATAATATTTTTTTATGCTAAATCATCAATTTCTAATGTATCCCATTGAACTAGTGTATCTCAGCAATTCTTTTTCATGAGATTGCTTGTCATGCACTTGGCATGAACTTATGGGGGTTTTGTATGACAAAGACCATTCTTTTAAGTATAATGCTTGAGAGGGTTGACAATAGCTTGAGATCAATGAAAATGAAATTAATCAATTGGTTGAAGCTCAAGAGGCAGTGGCTCCTAGTCTAGGACTTGCTTTACTAAGATAGGTTATAAATTGTGATCAATGGTTGAAACTTAGAAGACAGTTGGGGATGGCTCTTAGTCCAGACTTACTTTGCTAAGATAAGGCCTAAGATGATCTTTAAAATTTCAAGATTGGCTTTTATCTTGCACTTGAGCATAATTGGATAAAATTGAACATCTAGTACTTTAGTTGATTCAATTTGAGCTTCTTGGTTCTATTTAACCTTCTTGGCATGGCTTAGCTCATATTTGGATACCTTTAGATAAATTTATTGTTTTTGAAACCTTGTTTAACTTGAAATTAAATTAAATCCTCTAAATTGCGCTATCTTCCTTAGATTGGTTACATATACCTTATCATGATCTAGATAGCTTTATATACATTCTATGGTTTCAAGTGGTATCCTTTTACTTTGAATCTCACTTTGGATAATTTTAAAAGCTATTTTAGGTTATGCATTTTCATTCACGCATATATTTTTCTTTCTTTGCTCCCTTGATGTTTATAAGTAGTTTCATGCATCATTTTAGGGGAAGAATGAGTATTTATGAGTTTGTATAGCCCCTTGACCCTTTATGATTATTTTGCCAAAAGGGGGAGAATGATTAAGGCAAATTTTGGCATTAGTCTAAAAAGCGAGAAAATATTGAGAATGATTTTCTAAGGGGGCCAATGCACTAAAATTGCCAAAATGAGCTTTGTAAGTTCAAAATAGAGCAAAGTATGCTTTTAAGTGAGAAAATGCATTTTGGGTCATAAATGATCTTTAGCATCACATTTGTTCTCTTTTGCTCTTTTGGTGCTTTATTTCGCTATGATAATGGTCATAGTGAACAATTATTCTTTTCTTTAGATCATGAGCAATATTGTACTATTTGAGGAGTTTTAGGTGTGAATTGGAGCTTTTATTAAAAACTTGCTCTTTCATAGTCTTTGTATCATTTCGCATCTTGCCATTATGGTCATGTTCCTTCTTTCTCTTGAAAATTGACTACTTGTGGCTCTTACAACTTATTTGCTTTAATTGTCCAAAATTCAAACTCAAATTCTTGCCTTTTGAGATGTTTGTCAAATTCTTATCAAGGGAGAGATTGTGAGACCATGTGAAGGTCATTCCATATTTGTAATGGGTATTTAAGTTTGCTTGTGCCTTGCTATCGATGTTTAAGTTTGATTTTGGGTATTTGCATCTTTACCTATTGCTAGCGGTCTGACTGGCCTTGTAATGGTGGTCTGACCGGCCTGTGGAGTCATGGCAAAATCCATGCAAGTGTTTTTCATGGGGTATCCATGTGTGTGAGTCATGGTGTGTGTCCATTCATGTATTTTGCTAATGAGAGTCAAGTGAATGTCATTTGTACTCAGATCGATTATTTGTTCTTTGATATGTAGGTGCTTGATAATTGTTGTGGTCAGTAGCAAGACTGGCAAGACCGAGGCTATGGAAGGTCATAGGCTATGGTGTGTCGTATAAGTTCGAGTGGAGCATTATGTCAAGCGGAGAAGCACGAGAGAAAAACAAGTATTGTGAGGAGGCAAGTGTGTGCATATGGTGTGCCAATTGGACTTGTACGTTTTAAGTAGTGACTGTTCTCGGAGAAAATGTACGATCTTGGCGGCAAGTAATTGAGCATCAAGCATAGGACTCGGGCGTTTTAAGTGGTAATGGCTTCACAACAGTTATACGATCTTGGCGATAGGGAATTGGGTATCGCATCTTATTGAAGACCGATAGGTGGCAATTGAGAAAATTGTCTAATACCAGGTGGTTGGCAGTTTGCAAAACCGCAGCATTGGTCTAAGTGGTTTAGGTCACTTCTTTAAGGATGGAGCATCTTATCGGGCTATTGAAGCCATAGAAGTTGCATTTTGAAGAACGTGCAAGTGTGTGAAATATAAAACCTATTTATATGTGGACTACTGGGTTTCTCCATTTATAAGTGGTTATGATCTATTAAGTGTGGCTAGTTGTTTAGAGTTTGGTGTGGATGAAGCCTTCAATATATAAGCCCTTGTGTGTGAAGAGAGATATTAGGGTTTCATTTGTGTGGAGCCTTTTGTGTATGTGATCTAGGATTAGAGCTCTATCATTATAAGAGAGTGGCTGTAAAATATTTCTCTCCAAGTGAAATAAACGTCCAAAATTTATCCAAGTTAGTTGTGCCAAGAATCCTTCTTTGTGCTTTTGATTTGATTGGCTTTCTTATTTGGATTTACCTCTTCTTGATCTTTTCTGGCACCAAGGACATTTAAGAGGTAGGGATATCTCTTGAAGATTAGATCCCATCCATCTATGCACCTTCTAGGGAGAGTCCTTAAGTTTGCACGGATTTCCTCAAGAGAGAGTATTTTTTGGGTTTTGCTCTTATGATTGATTTGGCTTGAGTTCGTACTGTGATGAAGGACTCACGAGCAAGAGCAGATAAATATTTCTCTCTTTTGTCCGATTTTGGTGCCACATTCTTTTTTATAAAGGTCGGAACTTTGGCATCGATCATCATGATCCATGATTGAAATATTTTTCTAGAGAGGGCATATACCAAGTTTCACTATATTTAGATCAATGATTTAAGAGTTTACTCTTTTCTTAGATCGTGTGCAGTGCTGCTCTACATTTTCCATCGGCAAGTGGTCAACCCGCTTGGATCCAAGTGGTCCGACTAGCGAGCAGTCATACCAGTGTCGGAGTAGTCCAACCACTAAGCTGTCCAATCGGCAAAGCAAGCAGTCTGACCGAGATCTGGCGGTCATGCCGCATCTAAGCCGGTGATCGGACCGGTTGGGGCAAGAACTCCGTTGTGGGTTATGTTCTTTGACTCTTGGTTTTGATGAGTTTAATAGTTTAAGTTCCGTTGTGTTGTTGATAATCCTTAGAAAAAGATTTTGAATAAACCATTCACCTCTCTGACCGGTGTGCCAATCATACACACTGCATCCACCAATCTCTGATCAGCTCGGCACTGTGACTAAGCACTGTGCATGCACTTTGCCCATTTTTACATGAAACCTGTCTTGCTAGCTCGTTAACTTGCTCCTCACCGTGACCCCACCGTGCAACCTCTAGCTAGAAACCAGCTTCCCGTGTTCTTGCTTTTAATTCTCGCACGTCGGGTCTTGTCCCAAATTAATGTGGTAGACCATAGTCCATAGCAGAGCTTGATCGATCGGCAGCCCGGTCTGAGTTCCAACAAGCATTTTGTTTTCTGAGTTTCTTTGATCCGTACCCTAGTTTCATCTAATAAAAGCAAGTTTCATCTAACAAAATCAAGCTAGGTACGTAGCTAAGGAGTGCGGCAGGCTCTAGCTAGGTTGCTTGTGCTTATTCGGTCGATCGGGGCCGCGCGGTTGCAACGCTCGACTGATTATGTTTTTGTTACTACTAAGACATAATTGGCCAGTGGGGCGTACGGACTGGAGGTAGGGGGAGCGACAAGCTTCATTGGATTCTTGATCTGTGATGATCGGGGCCGTGACATTGAAATTTGCCCCCGTACATTCGCTGCATATATAGGCTCACGTACAAGCCACCCCCCTCGTCGCTTTGTTCTTTGCTGTCGTCCTTGATCGCTAGCTGAATATGCAGGTGCCCAGAAAACTGACCTCACACACTGCTGTGATCGATTGATCATCGGCTGCTTAACTTTGCAGATGTTAGACGTCTTGTACGTATGGTGTGGTGCATATAATTGTATGGTGGTCATATTTGTAATGTTGCTAATGTTGCATATATGCATCTTTTCAGTGATCATCGGTAACTAGCTAGCTAGCTTGTGGTGATTAATTGCGTAGATATGTGTAGAAATGTAGGTACATGTCTGCATGCTGCTTGTACGACGCTACTTCCATTATTTGGTATGTCACTGTGCGCGCGCGCGCGAGAGAGAGCATGCATAGGATAGACGTTGCTGCAGGTAGAAGACACGAGCATGGAGCTTTTGCCCAAGAATAATATATACCATTGGATCCAATCCAGTACTACGAAATTACACTATTTTTTCCTCCGAAAAGTCGAGGCAATCAGTCTGTTGACCCACACCTATCATGATGATGCTCCTTCAACCCGTGAGTTTAGTAAAATGGTTATTGTCTTAGGCCCTGCAATTTGAATGATTAGACTACCTCGAAACCACTTGTTTTTTGAGCTGATTGGGTGGTGTTGTTAGATTTCTTTTGGTAGTTTAATCTGCGGTGGCTTGGAGATGCAGGTGACTGCGTAGCTATCTTACTAATAGAGTGATAGAGGAGATCATATCTGCTTATTTTATTTTTAAGGATGGATACGACTAATCATAGTACCTAATAATATATTGTTAGTTACCATGCATATTCTTTGTTGTTCTGATCAGCATCAGCTTAACATTAAGCTTGACGCTTCATGCGAAAACATAAAAAATAATAGGTCTACTGTATAATGAAATCTCTAGTTAGTCACTTCATCTATATATGTTTTAACAAAAGTATGCACGCAGTAGCTAGCATAGATCAGTACTCTAGCTAGTACTTTAATTGGTTTATTTGGAAAAAAAATATGTGCTTGGTTCCCTTACAAAATAATGGAGTACTGCTAGCCTCAACTGGTTAATTATGTCAGCTAACTTTTTTCGAGGTCAGTAGTATCTGTTTGAACTCTGAACCAACGTGTAATGATCATTTTTTTACATTTCACAACTACACAGTTCCATTATTTTCCTTTTGAACCAAACATTTCATTAATTAGTTGAATATATGCGTACAAATCCAACTGACAATGTTCACGCTTTTCATTATGTTTTATATACTAGCTTTCGATGAGAACAGCACTTCTGATTTCTGCTTCAAGCTAGTAGCTCATTTGCCCTTTTGTTTTCCTCTTAAGATTTGATAGAGATATGCAATCCAATAAATGATTAGCGAATAGAAACTTATTGGTGGTACGTACTATACTGCTGCATATCATATTGGCCTCCAAAATCTTAGATGTCTGTTGTGGTTATAGACTAAACAGCGAATAATAGGGTCATAGAGAGACTACAAAAGGATTACTCAGAGCATTAGAAACCGTGAAGATGGTGTATAGAAGGTGTATACATTACATATGATTGTCTTTTAAAAAATAAGTCTCCCCCTCCTCATGGTGTCTTGAGACATATATTTATAGCCACAAGGAGGTTACTTACATAAATACTTTTATCTGGATCTACAATTGTATAGACACTCACGCTCTTTTTCTTGTGATAACCCTCTTGAGTTAGCCAAGTGGTCACATGATTATTAGATCTCTTGATGCAATGGATCGACTGGGACAAGGTGAGACACTCCCCCCAACAATATCATTTTATAGTATTGTTTACTGTATGCGCGTATACTTAATCCCTTAATTGGGAAACAGAACAGTTAGGTGCCCGATCTACATGAAATACATGTTCTTTGTACTGTTTTGTGTTATTTTATTTTCCTTTATTTTGAGATGATCGTACTATGTACATATATAGCTAGATATAGAATAACTATAGGCTCAAAGGTAAGCAAGGTATAAGGTCGAATGATTCTTAATTCTCAGGTGCAGCGAGCACTCAATATTTTCAGGAATGAATTAGTGCACACTTTATGAGGGCACAGGAACTAGAAGAATATATCAATGTTAGCACAGTAGCTCGCAAGGTATAACATGTACAGCCATTCATGGCGGTCACAGCGAAAACAGCAAAAATAAAAGGAAAGGGAAAAAAAGGAGAATGTATTCATCACACAAAGGACGTCAGCTAGCATGCGTGCATGAACAATTGAACATTATAGTTTTTTTTTGGGAAATTAAACAGCACTAGCTAGATCGTACACATGCATGCATGGCTAGCTAGCTGATCCCCACCTAAATTCATCGTCACATCCTGGATTTCGTGCCATCATATCTCGGAGAAATGTTTTTACAGTATTATAATTCTATCAATACAACATATCTTAGAGAAATATTTTTATAATTTTATAATTTTATCAATATATTTTAATATAAAATTATAAAAGCAACTCCTAAAATCATATATCAGAGACAATAAAAAGAAAAAATGTCGAGTAAAAAAGAAAAGAATCGGAGGGAGTAGTTGCTAGCTGCAGCTAGCTTTGGGCACATGCAGTATCAGCTTAGTCTGGTCGGGTTTGCATAATTTGCCGGCTGATGGGTCTCGCACTGCTGCCGCACACGGCGGCAGCAACTATGCATGACCAGGATTGTAAATGAGCTTCAGCGGGCGTTTGAGTAATCTCGGTAGCAGTTAATAATTTAATATAGATTTTATCAAATATCATTCAGATTTTTTTAACTATTATTCAGATTTATGACGGTTGGATTAGAGATCTAATAGTCATAGATTCTTCCCCCTCCCCCTTGAATTTTGTACCATCCCTCTTGAAAAAAAATCGTCTCCCTTCATAAACAAGATGTCCCTTGATATCTAATCCAAGGGTCATAAATTTGAATGATAGTTAGGAAGAAATTATCCGGATGATGCCTAGACACTCCTATTTAATATATATTATTTTTAACAATAAAAAAATTTAAGCTTAGGCTCGTCTCAAGTAAACTTGGTAGAAATTAACATGCATTAATATTCAAGTTCAAATTAAGTCCTTACGAGTTATTCGAGCTCGACTTGTTGAAGCTCATGATCAACTTAAGCTCGGCTTGCTTAGCGATCAAGTTGAGCTCAAATTAAATCTAGAGTGAGTCAAGTTGAAGCAGCTTATAAGCCTCAAGTTTTTTTACAGGCCTACTGGCCGTGCCATCTTGCGACCTCTGAAGGGAGAATAGGGCTAAGCTCACAATATTCCTTGGCCCAGCAATTAACACCCATACGTACTAAGAAGTGTGAAGTTTCTGAGGACTGTTTTGATCACCCCCTTAAGCTTACCACTCCTGCTATTTGTTTGATGCCGTTTTAGAAGTAAACTTTTTAAACTTTCACCACTATTATACACAAAAGTGTTTGAATTTATCCTGTGAAAACGGTATTACCTGATTTATTATGAAAAATACTTTCATATTATTATGTTTTCAATAATCTTTATATCGTTTGTTGTCCAAAACCTACGTGAAAAAGAACAGAGACAATAAGAAGAGCTCCATTTCCACCAGCTTGTTTGTGAAAATTGACTTCCACGTATATGGAAGCTAGGTACGTACGTCCAGTTCTGCTTGCCCAAATTAACATGCATGGGCTATGAGCTCACGCTCTGCGCTAAAGGTCCAACTGGCTCCAGAGCATGTACAATGCTACTACGTTAGTTGTATGGAAGTTTTGTTAGTAGAACACGTGATGATGTGCAGAAAAGATAATAATGAGCATAGAGAATTATGTTGTCTCATGTTTAGTAGTCAACTATATTATAAAAAGCAAGATACACTATATATGAAAAGCTGTTTATAGAGATGTGTAAAAAGATAACTCATTGTAGTAACTATCTATAAAGCTATATAAAAAACAATCAATTATAGTAGTTGTTTTTAATATTGTCTATAAATAACATGAGGATATTATAGATAGCTAGAGATGCAAGGGGTCAGGTTCAGCCTCCCACATGACCTGCTCCAAATTCTTAGCACCAAAGGGTAATAGTCCGGTCCCAAAATTAAGAGGTCTAATAGGGGTGTGGACCCCATTGACCCTAGGGTTGACCTAATACCTCCCTCTACACGTGAGATGCACAGAGCGCCTCCGACGTCGTGAGCTTCTCTTCGTTCTAGCTCCTCTAGATCCCCACTAGCTCCTTCTCTAGATCCCTACTGCTACAAGCTTCTCTCCCTTCTAACTCCTTCCCCGGATCCCTGCCGCCTCCACCGCCATGAGTTTCTCTCCCTTCTAGCTCCTTCTCCGGATCCCCACTAGCTCCTTCTCTGGATCCCTGCCACTAGCTCCAACGCCGCGAGCTCCTCTGGATCTCCGTTGCTGCCACCCATCCAACCCACCACCACCAGTCGCGCCCCACCTAGTGACATGAAGGTAGGGCTGTAAAAAAAGCTCGAAGCTCGCGAGCTACTCGAGTTCGGCTCGTTCTAGGCTCGATTCGAGCTCGGTTCGAACTTTAAACGAGCCGAACTCGAGCTTGATCTCGAACTCGCGAGCTTCACCGAGCCGAACTCGAATAGTTTGCGAGCCCCGATTCGAGCTTAAATAATAATACATATTAATTCTTACCGAGCTTTCTCGAGCTCGAGCTTTTCTTATTATTAAAAATTAGTGTGTATTTAAATTATTTTGACTGTTAACGAGCTTACTAGAGCCGAGCTCGAACTTAAAATTTTTTTTTATTGAAAAATAGTGCACAATAAATTATTTTAATTATTACCGAGCTTAGGCCGAGCCGAGCTCGAGCCTAGGTCTAGGCTCGGACCCCAACTCGAGCTCAGCTCGAGCTTCTACCGAGCTCGAGCTTGACAGGCCAAGCTCGCTCGAACTCGGCTCGTTTACAGCCCTACATGAAGGTATGCTGCTCTTGTCTCGCGGTTCTAGGATTCATACATGAAATTAAGAAAATAGGATCTTTGGATCTCTTATGATGTTCTTGGAATAGATTTGGAGTAGTGGTGTATTGAATCATCTACCAGTGAATGATCATGACTTGGTTACTCGGGAACAGTCAGTCAGTAATGATGTTATATATTCAGATGCGTAGTCAGTCATTAATATTTAACCAATGTGTATTTGGGGTTTTCTGTTCTTGCAGAAGTATTTCACGCTGCTTTTACTTCATTTATTTGTACAACTTTCAATTTTGTGGTCATTCCTAGGTTGTTTTGGTGATTTTAATTTGGTGCTACACTGTTCTATCCTTCTCACGGTTCTTGGATGTTAATTTCCTTTTTTATTTTTGGGGGGAGGGGTGCGTTTTTAGGTGAAATTTTCAGTTTTTCTTTGGTTTTTTCCTACTGAAATACGTTGTCGTTGTGGTTGATTACCGAAAAGTTTCGGTTCTTGTGGGGGATGGATGATAGCAGGTTAGTAATTGTTGAAGTGGAATAGATCCATTCTGTGCTTCGCTATCAATTTGTTCAGTAAATATTTTGATTTTGGATCTTCGATCTACCGTGGGAGATTTTTTTTTTAAGATAAGAGTGTTCCTAGCATGGATGCTTTGTTCACTGGTTAAGTGCTATGACTGGAGGATTGTACTTGCTCTTGTAGCTACTAATCTTAGCTCATTTCCAAAGTGGTAAGGAGTTTTAGGCCTACTCGCTTCCTTTTTTTTCTGTTGGTTTTTGGTGCGTTGTGTACTATTTTCTTGTTATGACGTTTGGTGTACAACATGCATCTTTGTACCTTCGGATTTCTTGCATTTATGGTCCAGGGATGGGTAATTTATGTTGAACCTTCCTTGGATTTGGCATTGTAATAGCTTGTTTTGAGAAAAGATTGTTAAATGATATGATATGGTGCTCTAGTTCTGAAAAGATCATTTCTTAATCCAAAAGCCAGTCTTGGGAGGACTAATTTTGCAACTGTTATCGCATTTCTTTTAGAAAGATGGGAAAAAAGGCTTTTTATGTGTGATCTTTGGTTGCGTTGCACATGATGATATGTGGGAGGAACACTTCATCAGTGTACTTATGCAGAGTTTATCTGAAACAAATCAATCATGAACCGCACTTTCTAGATTGCAGACCACTTTTCACTTCATTTTTAGTGAAATTGCAGAAAGGTATATAAAGAGAATTATGTTTGAATGCTTGTACTTTCTTAACCATTTCATGAAATGGTTTATTAATGGAAAATTAGCAGTGTATGATGGGTAGCATAACAGTGTAAATGAACAGAAATTAAGCAGCTGGTTTTATTGGAAAGTAGTGAACATTGGTCCACATGCTTGCTGCTTGGTTCAGCTGCCTGCATTTTTTATTGCTTCAGATATTAAGAAAAACATTTTTCGTTTGAATCTTATTCAATAACACTCTTCTAGCTATATCGTTAAAACAAAAGGGATTTGCTTGGACTTAGTACGTTTCTGATCCAGGTTGCAGCTTCTATGCAGAAGGATATTGCTTGTTCACCTTAATAGACTTCTCTAGCAGGGCTGCAGGGCAAGGAGCTCATTTTTAATAGATTTTGGACACATAGGAAAAGAGCTCATGCAGTTCCTTAGTTTACTCTCTAGTAGCAATGAATGGGAATCTTATTACATGTGCTTTGTTTTTAAAACTAGGGATGCTCCACAGAGCTTATGTTTATGTATTAACTGTACCTATTGTAATCCTAGGACATGAGCTTTGTTTTTCCTCGTTTGTACTAAGCAATGCACTAATGACGCCTTTTATACCTTGGTTAGCAGGTAAAAGGCTAGCGTTAAGGAGGGAGAGTCATGCTTATTTCTTGCCAGTCATGAGCTAGAAATATCATTTTGCAATGAATCTATATGATGTTGTCAGCTTGGACTGTTGATGTATGGAGAACCTATGAAAGTTTTGTATAGATTTATTGTCAAATGAATGAACCACTTAATATTGTTATATATCAACACTAATATTCAACCATGACAAATGGTCCGACCCATAATACATCAACCTATGTCGTACATACATGCAGTAATCAACCATGACAAATGGGCTGACCCATATGATCCACTGGGTCATAGGGGTTAGGCCAGCTTTCGTAAATGGATTGATTCAGAATTTGCCACAGAGTATATCTAACTACATTTTACATTTTTACAAATAACAGTTGTCTATATCATTACACGTTCCGTAGATCTATGAGTTTATCGCTTGCAGCTAGCGGACACAGTCACAGACATATATACGTACGGACGTAGGGATGGGTATCAGGCATGGTCCGTACATACGGAGGCACGCACAAAAAGCTCGTCTCGTGAAGCGTGGCTAGTGCCGCGTAGACAAAGGGTACAGTATTCTGTGTGCCACGTACATTACTGTACGTGCTGGTACGGGGCATTACAATTTGTACGCGTACCGTACGCGCGCGTGCGTGTGGGCGTACGTGGTGGACCGCAGGACTGGTACCTGGCGAGCGTCAGCGACCGACCACGCGAGCCGGCCCAGCCACTCAGCAACCGAGCCGACACCCCCGCGCCTACGCGTGCGCGGTCCAGAGCACAGACGCTTCCGAATTTATGCTGCGCACTGCACTGGCACACTGAGAAAGTTGCGAGTTGTGTGAACTTGTGATCCGTAAAGTTCTTGTAGCGGTTAACTGGCTTTAACATGAAGATGTTGATGGAAATTAAGTGGTTTTAGTAATATTTTTACTTTAATTTTAATTATAATTAAGCACAAGAGCATACACACATATATATATATATGGTAATATGAAAATGACATAACAACACATGTATTATCTCTAGAACCAGATAAACAAATTTGAACATTGACATATTGCAATATATTCAACAGAACAAGCATGTGAGCATATAAATCTAGCATAATGCACAGATTAATGATTGTCTTTTGCTCTTAGTTTGAGGAGTTGCACAAGTTTTTAAAGAAACTTGTTATTTTACCACTCGTGTCAGTTTTCAGTTATCACAGTGACTAATCCTCAAAATTATGCTAGTTTGTCTATGTATATATTACCTCATTGTTAAGTAAATGTTAAGAGCATGCAAATAATATATTTCAACAGAAATCAATCACAAGTAATAGATCAAAGCTACTGCAGACATCAACAGGTATATACGTTTGGCAACGACAAAATTAACACATATATCTATTCTGCAAAGCCAAAGTCTAACACTAAGCAATATGAGCAAAGAACTTTTGCATAAGCAATTGACAGATCTACAAACTATACTTCAAATAAGTATACTGCTGACACTAGAGAAACCAAAGTAGCCGAATTAATCTAGATAGTCACTATGATTTCAGAATTGACATAGATCTTCATTGAGCAATTCACAAGCCCACAACCCAACATGCAAATGTCCTCCCTGTACTAGATCTTACCACAAATTTCATAAAATATTAACTAGCATAACTGACAAATGCGCAATAGACAGTAAAAGAATTAGAGAGCAATCTCACAAAGCGGCAGCACTCCAAGCCGTCGTGACGGCAAAAGGGGTAATCTCGTCGGAGACGATGTTCCAGAAAACCAATCACCGGCGAATACCAAATAATCACCGGAGAGGCAATTGAAGATACAAAGCCCTCCTCCACAGATTTGTACTCACCAGATTTGTGGAGCTAAGGTACTAGTCCGTGCTACACAAAGCCACAGAAGGATCAAAAACCCGTTGCACTGCTCTTGGCCACGGCCAAGCCGAGAAGACCAAGAACCACCGCACACAAGCACGCAGTCCAGAGAGGGGACCCGAGCGCACAGGAAAGCCACAACCCAGAGGCCATGCAAGCGCAGCGTCTCCGAGCACTCTCCAAAACCAACCAGATCGGCTATAGAAATTTTGAATCTGGTGGCTCACCTCTATTCCTATGCCCCCGAGCTTTCTTCCCCATCTCTGTTTTATGACCGAAGATGTCGAACAACTCGGTCAGGATTCGACGGCGCACTCAAGTGAGTGATCCGAAGAAATCACCCAAAAGATAGGAGGCGTTGCCCATGAACCGGCGGATTCGAAGATACCGCCGAAAATGGTTTTATTGATCATATACCCTCCCCTTAGATGGAAATTCAGGATTTACCCTCCTGGCCCACACGTCAGTGACTTATGATGACCCCACATGTCATTGAGGTGGGAGGGTAAATCCTGAATTCCCCAACTAAGGGAAGGGTATATGATCTAATCCCCCACCGAAGAAAGAGAAGAGGAAATAGCAAGAGCGTCGGCCTGATATGAGGAAAATGAGCTGAACGGGCTACTTCCCCTCATCTCCCTGCCTTACAAGTAGGCCCACGGCCATTTTTTCTTTCGTTTCCCTAAAATGAGGGAAATTACAAAAAAAAAAAGGCCCCAACAGATGTAGTATTATATAATGTACTATAGCTAATCTTAACCATCAACCCGTGCTTGATTAATTGGAGCAAAACAGAAAATCAGATCGGGAAGGCAGAAGTTACCGCATGGGATGGTTTATGTGATATTGTGTTAGATATACCTTCGTAGAGCTTACTTGCAATTTGAGCCTAACTATGGAAAAAAAAGGAGGGGCCTCACGTTTCTACTAGCTTCACAATATTTATTGTTATGTACAAAAGTAACTGATTAACAGGTATACAAAAGATTATCCCAGCCGCTTTGTGTATGCATCGGTTAGCACTAGCTAGCCTACAACTACAGCATCCTTATTATTTTTGCTTTGATGAAAAAAAATGTTTTCAGCTCAACAAACCACAAGTACGTAACAAACCTAAAAAAGAAGACTAAGGTTATCTGGAACTGACCAAACTATATATCTGCTGTATGATGAATCAATTCAATCAGAATTTTGAAGATTCAATAGGATCTTTGTTGATGACTTCCTTCTAAGTATGACCTATGTTATACAGTCACTCAAAAAAAATGTATGACCTAGGAAGAATTTTCGGTATGAATAATCTATTTTTTATTCAAAATTACAGAAATATACCCGCGAATTTTTTTTTACAAAAATAGGCTCAAGTCGCCCAATGAGAGAGCGACTGGAGTCTATCGCCCAACCAGGGGGCGACAGAGTTCCTGTCGCTCTCCCATTCGGCGACTGCATCCAGTCGCCCTCCCATTGGGCGACTTTCATGCAGTCGCCCAATGGTTGGGCGACTGCACTCAGGGGCTGACAAAACCGTATGTACCGATCGTTTTATATACCGATGCAATATAAACTAGTCTGAAAAGATAAAATAGCAAAGTTCTATATAGCTTATATATACTCATTTGAAAGGTTTCGACGAGATCTACAACTTTTCAGTTGAAGCAAAATCCAAATTCCGAAAGGAAGACCAAGAAAAAGGGCAAAAACAGAAATCAAAAACTTGCGATGCAGGTTTAGATCCACAGATGACCGATTTTCGAGGTCTTGGAGGGTGACTGGCGCACGCGGGTCATTTTTATTGGATCGGGCTCGTCGTTAGCTTTCCAACGAGTACAAGAACGTCGAAAACAGACACCGTATGCAAAAGTTATGCCCGTTTTACTGAAGGTGTGTCGGAAACAGACTAAAACTGCTATAACTTTTGATCCCATGGCCGAAATTGCTCAAATGTTTTTCTAGAGGCTGTTGGATGTATGAAGAACAGCTCCACCAATTTTCACTATTTTTGGCGAAGGTTTGATGCACTTTCCAAATTTTGGCAAAGATAGACTCTTTCCTCTCTTTTGTCTCTCGGGGGCCTGAGTGCAGTCGCCCAACCATTGGGCGACTTTCATACAGTCGCCCAATGGGAGGGCGACTGGATAAAAGTCGCCCAACAGTGGGGCGACTGCAATTAATCGCCCAATGGTTGGGTGATTTTTTAGTTGTCGCTGCTGGGTTGGGCGAAAGGCTTCAGTCGCTCAATCATTGGGCGACTGGAGCCTATTTTTGTAAAAAAAATTTCCACAGGCATATTTCTGTAATTTCGAATAAAAAATGGATTATCCGTACAAAAAATTCGACCTATGTCATCCTAATCTGGGAGCTGACTTGTCAGGACGCCAAAAATTCTATGTAGCAACAAGAAATTGCTGTTTCACAATGACAGTTTCGTAGTGCAGGGACTTCAGAACCGGGCGCATCTTTTTAATCATTTCCACGGTGTCTTTCAACACAGACCGTCTGCCAGGTATCATATCCTGTCGATCTCAGCTGCTACTTCAATGATGTCACACCTGGAGGAAAGACACAAAGATCACCCTTCATTCTGACAAAAAGGGCTCACAGCCGGCCCCACCTTGACTCGCCACCATGGCTACACTCTTTTCATCAAAGCAACTTTTCTTAAGAAGACCCCTTGGCCCCCACAAGGAAGTTCCTCCATAGAGAACCCAACTGCACAGCGCCATCGCAAAGGTTTCTTCGTACAAGAGAACTCATCTACACCGAAGGTCTAGGCCCTCTCAAAAGAATTTATTTTGAGTGACTTATGACTAAAAAAAATACTATAGCTAATAGTGATTTATTTGATATAATTAAATTAAAAAAATTTAAAAATAGAAAAAACATGTTAACTCGTCACGGACAGTACAAACAAATACGGGAAAAAAAGAACCGACAAAAAACTAAAAAAAGCTAAAAAAACAAAAAAAGGTGAAATTGTTGAATAGTGAAAATAAATCAGAAGTCAGAAGTTCAAATCGAAATGAGCGGAGCCTAAGTGCCAGTTGCACCGAAGTACTAAATCTTTTCAAGGCGTAACTGTTTACCCATGTGTAAAGACTTCCAAGGAGATGACTCATGTGAAGATCATAGGTGCTTGGGTATGTGTTGAAAGATTCACACCAATCATGATATACCCCAGCCAAGCCTCTGATGAAAATAACTGGCAAGGTATCTAGCTGACCAGTAGGTACAACATTCATAGCCCATAAAGGTTGATCAATAAGTGCTGCCGCAAATCTGGTTGAACAAAACAAGCCTGATTAACATCCAAATCATGAAATAGAGTATTTAATTAGTTTGATAACAACTGTACGCTATGCAGATCAACATCCAATTTAAAAATTCATATCTTCAGTAGCAATAAGGAGGTTTCTGATTTGCCTGATCCCCATAAGAAAAGGGATATATGATTTGCAGTCCAAATCAGTACGTATTAGCATCCCATAAAAAGCAACCTTTACTCCACTGCTGAACTAATGGATGAGTCGGTTCAAGCTATCGTTAATCGTAAGTTCCTCTATTGTACTAACAAAAACTACGCATTCAGAATGAATGCAAAAGGTTAGGTCAAACCAGCATCTATTTCATCTCTAATTATCAATGTATCAAAAAAACATCCTTGAAGTAGAAGCACTAAAACCATTATTGATATTGCAATGTCATACGGAATGAATTTCACAAAATAATCAGCAGAAAATTGTCTTCTCTTACTCTCCAGAACCAGCATTCATGTCCATTACATTACGGATCCTTGACCAATTAACTGGAAATTCATTAAAATATACTTCTGAAATGACTTGTTTCCAATAAGTTGTATTAGCATCAAACATCTCTTAGTGGTAGCAGAATCATCAGGTACATTCGTGTATCCAACATTAAGTCTTTCGGGCCATGGAACAGGCCAGTTGTTTCTTTCATCTGAACTGGAAACAGCAGCTGACAAAAGGCAACTATCAAGAGGAGCATACCTGCAAAAGCAAAGATAAGAATAATGCTATACATGACACAAATCGAAACTACAGTACAAATCATTTATGATGTCTACAACATATGTAACCAGGACAAGTTGCAGATGGTATATCATGTCACTACTGTCCGCTATGAGCCAGTAAGTCACAATCAGAAGTAGGTCACCACTAGTCAGCAGTCACTACTCAGTAGTGGCTACAACACCAGTTGCAGCCTGAACTGTGTGTGAAGCAACCACCAAAAAAAGGATTGAAGTATGACTGTATGAGCTATATAACGTACCAAGGAAGACGTGATCCATCGTTCTGGGAGCACATAGGGGGTTCATTGGTCTTCTTCTCAAGGTAGCAAGACTTTGAGGTCGGTTTTTGGTATATAACAATACCAATTCCATTAATATCTTGAGATTTTACCACTGTTCTCCAGCAGATCGATTTGGTCAGTAACCATTGCTGTCACATGTGGAAATGTGGAATGCACATTCCAATCAGCATGAAAAAATCCACCACACAAACGACAATATTAACTTGCAAAGTGAACAATATTGTGGGAAGAAGCAAAACAACACGTAGAATTAACTAGGCAATGCTGTAGAGGTCTTTCAAAGTTTAAGTGAAAAATGTTGTCCTTCTTTGCTTAGAACCTAGAAGTGACAAGTTGTGTACTATAGCATTTACACATTCTACCGCCCAATCGTATTTTCTATATAATTTATACTAAAGACAGCTACTACACATAAATATAATCTCCAACTTAGTTTCAGTCAGTCTTAAGCTAGAGCTGTGTTTTCAGCAATCCTTATAAATATGGGTTCTTGCACTTTTTCCCTCTAAAACCAGTCACCATATTCTTCTTTTTAGTGGGGGAAACATGTGCTTATCTCTAGATAATCCATAGATAAAATTACTAGGCTGAAAAGTTATGACAGATAATAAAATATGACATGCTCACAAACCATTCCAGTAATCTTGATCTTTTTTTCTTGATGATAAACAGGTCTTGCAGACCAGATGTAAAATCCTCCAGGCCTTAGCACTCTGTTAAGCTCCAATAATGGTTTTCCCCCTGCACATCCCCAGTAGCAAATAAATATCAAACAAGAAATTTACAACAAAATAATAAATACATTTTTCTAAAAGAGTAGTATAGATACTACAGTAGTTCCTTATAAGTGCTGTGAAGATATAGAATACTTGCCATTCACATACCAACGGACCCTGCACCTTGCACAGTGAACGGCATCAAATGCATTATCAGGGAAGGGAAGCTTTTGTGTTCCGATCACTGATAGAAATGCTGGAATTCCACACTCTAACACAAACTATATATGAGCTTCATGCTCATCTGAAGGACCATATGAGAAGATCCAAGATAGTGTTGTGATGAACCATTGGAAATTTGATGGGGTGGTTATTTGATTTTGCAAACATTGCATTTTGTTTGGATCAGTTTCAGAATTTTCCAGGCAAACCGGTAGTACCGCAGTGGTCAAACTGCAGAGCAATAGTACCACGGTTTACTTGTCGGTAGCTTATTTCTAGAGAGGTATAGTTGTGCAGCGCGTCAACCGGCATGACCGGCCTGTGGTTGGCGGTCATACCGGCCCAGAAGAATTTTGGGTTTTGCGGTCATGGGTTGATGTGATTTGACCTAGGTCGGTGCATAAATGTTGCATGAAGCACGTTTTGACTAACGTGGGAAGCTGTAAAGAATTTGTGTTCGGAAACGATTTCTTGGTCTTTGGATGTGCAAGGACACTTGGAATCAATTCTGGTCAACGGCAAGGATCGAGGCTACGCTCATGGAGGAGCCGAGGCCCAGAACGATCAAGAATACCGTGTGAGATGGCTGAGCTTAAGCATGGCAAAAGGTGGGAAATGTTGATGGGAAATTCGAGTAAGGGGTTGCACCATGTGTTTAGTCGGTCCAAGTGAGGCATGGTCTGGTGAAATCGAAATGGGAGACTTGCCGATACATGGCAAACCAATGGTGTACCTATACGAGGCAAGCATGGTGATTGCTTGCAAGGTAAGATGAAGATCAGGTCAAAAATGGGTATTTTGGTAAGTTGACCAAAATACCAAAAACTAGCTTAGATCAAAACCGTGACGCTTGGGAAAGCGGTTTAGGTCAAAGAAAAATTGAGAAGATCAAGTTGAATAAAAGGCTAAGGACTTAGCTGATTCAGGCTTATATGCTTTGAAAAATGTGCATAATTGTAGTATATGAGTAAAACTCGTATTGTGTATGGTTAACAGATTTCTCTCATATGTGCTACGTGGATAGTATCCATTATGGTTAAGATAATGTTGGTTGTCTATTTAACGGGTTAGAATAGAGAGTTGCTAGTTAACCATCCTAACTTTACTCATTGAAGTCAAGTGTTTTAGGGTTAGGATTTGAGAAGTGTGAGTGCTATGGTGTGCTCTCTTGTCCTCTAGGTGGAGTGTCTGTAAATTATTCATCCTCAAGTAACAATATATTAACTTTGTTTATTTCTCATGGATCTCTCTTGTTATGGTTGATTTGCCTTTGATTTGGTTGGTTTTGATCTTCTCTCTCCCCTTCTTAATCTTGCTAAATGCCAATGACGTATAAGTGATGGAGATGTCCTATAGAAATCAATTGTCATCTATCTAGGCATCAGGTTTAGTAAGTTCTTGAACTTGCCCGATTTTTGCTTGATTTAGCTTCTCCGAGTGATTTCTTGATTCAGTTGTTTTTGTCTCGATTCCCTAAGTGTTCTAGCTTACTGTGATATGCGATAATACATCTAGAGTCATCTTGGCCATCATTCACCCACGAGTAAGTCGTATTCACCATTTTTAGTTTTTTTTCCCGGTTTTGGTACACCCTTCTTTCAAATGAAAAAAAATATCAGAATTTTGGCAATGATTCTCTTGATCGTTGATTAGAATATGTTCTTGACATTCTAGAGAAGGTGCATACCAAATTTCAAGTCATTTAGATCTGTGGATAAAAGTCACATGGATTCTTGGTTTTGAAACAGTACTGAGTTTACTGTCAGCACGCTGAATTGACCTGCGGTACTGCTGGTTATTGTAGCGGTACTGCCGGTTTTACTGTTTATCCTTTGGAATTCTAGATTCTTGATTTGCTGACTTTTGTATTGGCTTTCCATCCTAAATCTTTATAACCATGTAGATATTAGAATGCCGGATTGACAAATATTTAGGAAAATTTTTGAAGGCACCCTTCACCAATTCTATTGGCATACCAGTCCTACATCATATTTTGGGCCAAATGACATTCTTGCCAAGCGGGTATCCACCAAAATTGGCAACACCACATCCAACATCCAGAACAGTTCTTGCATGTGTTCCCCATTGAATGCCCGGCATTATCTATAAACAAAATTTATCACAGGCAAATTATGATATGACCTCAGGAAAAAAAAGAAGCTACGACAAATAAACTGATGGCAGCATTCATGGGAAATGTTTAAATGACTAAACCCCAACAGGAGTAATCATTGTAGCAATGCGAGCGCACTGCACAACCTTTGTTTTCACCCAAGTCTCAAAATTACAAATAAAAATAGTGCACATTGGCAGTGAAGTTGACCAACAGAAATCCCTATGGGGGGGTTCTTTTTGCTGTGATTTTGCCTTTTAGCTTATGACTTTTGAATTTTGGCTATTCGTGAGAGACAGTATGCGATTTTAGTTGGTACAACTGAATTGATACATTATGTATTACAATCACATGTAGACCTCACATTAAAAAGACACACCGTTTAAAAACTAGTTATTATAGCAATGAAAACCAAAACAAAAGTGGAAAAGAACCCACCCATAAGCATTGTAATTCACAATTATGCACAACCCACTTGGCCATCAAACTACTTAAGGAACTATCATGCAAACTTAACCTGTTCAAACATAGATAAAGGTGATACAGTAATATCTACCTGTTCAATAAACCGAATGTATCTCGTAACACCAGCTTTGAATTGAGTTCCACCTCCAGGGAAAACAAGATAATCGCCAGACCTTGTAATCTAGTTCTGGTCCATCCTATACTCCACCAGTTTTGGTTGAGTAACATTGTTGTATAAAATCTGGAATTTGGAAAGGAAATAAACTACATCAGCAATCTAATGAAATTTCTTAACCACAGAAGGCATTCATGTAATCAAGGTAAAAATATACAAGATTCACTAGCTGCCTTGAAAGTTGAATCCTTCTAAATACAAAAAGAGTCAGAGTCCGTGTACAAAAAGAGAGACTTGGGCATATTGAGGTTCCTAGTGTTATTATACATCCAAGATTATATAGCTCCTAAATATTATTTCCCTGTTCTGCTTCGCTATAGTAGCTTCAGCTTCCAAAAACAGAGAATGTTCTTAATTCGCAGTGTGTATTGATTATTCTAATCCGATGATATTAGAATGGTGATTTGGGTCCCAACCTTTGGCATGTAGTCACGAGCACCCAATCACATAAACAAAAGATAAACAAGAAAGCAGAGAGCATCAACAAGCAGAGCCACTTCCCTCCCTTACCGACGAAGGCAAGCGCGCAAGGTCCTCACCATGTCAAGGCTGCGCGGCCACGGCACCAGCGGCCGGCACCCCGCGGGCATCGGCACCAGGCACCTGGGCCGCGGCGCCACAGGGCAGTGGCGCTCCCGGTGCTCCATGTGTCGCCTCGAGCGCAGCGCCTTGATTGCCTTGACGTTGTCGAGGCACGGGATGTAGTCCGCCGCCGACACCCCTCTTCCCACCCTGCACGTCTCCCACCTCACCTCCGCCACCCCCATCCCCTCCCGCCGCGTCGACGGTGCGTCCTCGAAGCGTCCTTGTGAGCGTGAAAGCCACAGGATGATCGGTTCAGAAGAGTTGATATGAAGGCTGAGTTCTTTTTTATTTTTAGATGGCTTATGTTTATACTGTTTATAGTAACTAGTTTTTAAATAGTATGTTTTTAAAGCGGTGTCAATAAAAAGATTATAATAAAAAATATACTGAGTTCAACTATATCGGCTAAAATCACATACGACTATTTTCCTGTATGTACTACCTCTCGCGAACAACCATAATTCAAATATTTAAACCCTAAGGCATAAACCATCAGCACAAAAGAACCCACCCGATATGTTATCCGATAACATGCACGATTGATTCTGTTCAGATTGAGTTTGGATTTTTTTTCCCTGGTAAGGGCGTACGCCCCTATCGCATCCACTGTCTGCCCCGCGGCGAGATTTGTGTTGGTCAAACACATCTCTTCCCCTACTCTCTCTCTGCCTCACCTCTAGCTAGGGGTGCAAACGGGTCGAGTTATTCCTGACCAATCCGGTACCGAATTCGGTAAGCCAGTTTAGTATTTGGCCGGATTCAGTACGATAGTCGGATATTTGTAGACAGGTTCGGTAGCAAATTCGGTATTGCCAAAACCTGACCGAATTACTTCGGTAGAGGATAAATTCGACAATATTCGCTCAGGTATTCGAAAGTAGCCCAATAGGCTGGTGTGCAGCAATTAGCACACCGCCACACTTCAACACTTGCACTAGCCGGCCCATGCCGCCCACCAGCCCATACCTCCACACTCCACGCCTCCACCATGGGATGACCTAACCAGATGTCGCCATCGCTCCAAACTCCAGACTCTAGAGGCTACTAGAGAGACTACCGCCAGGCGCCGCACCGCTAATCTCTCCACTGGACTCTAGAGGCTAAGGCCTGACTGGTAGAGACCACCACCGGGCGCCATACTGTGTGAGCTCGCGTTGGTTCCATCGCGTCGCTGGGAGCTGCCTGGATCCACTGCTGTCGCCTCCCTCTTCTTCTCCGCCAGCCGCCGCTCCTGATTCCTGAAGCATTCCCCAATGTAAGTCTTTTCTTTGATAAGAATAATCCAACCCAACCAGATCTTTCTTCTTCTTCAAGATCCATCTTTGTTGATCCCATCCCATTCCCATCGATAGGACTATCCAAGGTGCCCTGAACAAATACTACTAATAGTAGCAAGTTAGTTTTCCAAAAAAACAAAAATTGGGGGTTCAACTTAATGGTATAATGCGGTGTTTTGGGAACTTAAGCTTGCACAAAGGAATGCAGTTTTAATAAGACCATAACATGTGTTGGGTGTACTTAGGTAGGTGGGATCACAAGCTTGTTGTTGTGATTTTCCTCCGTGTTGCTGTCAAAAACACTAGGTGCTTCCATGTGGTTTTCAGTTTGCAAATTTATTAGGGGTTAGTTTTTGATAAAGATGAGCTTCTCAAAGTCCATGACACCAGGTCCTTATGCATCTTAGTTTTTTTTTTTTTGAAATGAGGAGTGAGAAATGAATGAGCATGCCATTTGTTGTTCTTGGGTGCTCGTATGAAGCAAAAAAAATGCTATGTTTTATAGCTCCCAAAACACACTGAAGTGTGCAACTACTAGCTAGTGATATTATGGTCTTGACTCTTGACTAGCGTATGTAACTTGAATTGCTACTATATAAGATCATCTGATGAAACTAGTGATATTGTGGTCTTGACTCTTGACTAGTGTATATAACTTGAAATAGACAAGGTATTTTGATTTCACTGTGATGTTAAGTGTTTAGGTTAACTTTACTATTTTTATTATCTTTGTTCAAACTTTCTATGAGCTAATGTTAATGTTGTCTCACCAGGTTAACAAGCTAGCTAATGTTTGTATTATCTATTTATCTTGAAATGCTTGCTTCTATCTATAAGATGAATACTTGAATCTAACTTGTTTTTAATTTTCTATTGTGATTTGCAGCACATCTACAGTTCGTTGTGAATTGTGATGGCATCTAGAAGTGCAAATGTAAGTGATAGTATAGGTGTGGTTGTATCTCATGCAGCACTTGCACTTTCCATTGAAGAGGGAGCAGTGCCAACTGAAGGTCAAGGGGCACTGTCCATTGGAAGTGGCACGCAAGAGAATACATTACAACATGAGGATGTTGAGCCTAGTGCAAAGAGATGGAAGAAGAGTACATCAGCTATTTGGAATGAGTACACTAGGAGTACAAAGACGGTTGAAGAGCATGGGAAGATGGTTGTTCAACATTAGACGCAATGCAACCACTGCAAGTACGGTGTCAAATGTGAGACTGCCAATGGCACAACATGCTTTTGGAATCATTTGAAAAAAAAACATAATCTCCATCCAGGCCAGCAGTAGCTCAAAGTAAAAAAAAATCGTGAAGACAATATCACTGTCATTGAATCGTATAGGTATGATCAAGAAGCTAGATTGAGAAATTTTATTTGGCGATAGTCATGCATGAGCACCCTATCAATATTGTTGAGCACAAATATGTGTTGGCTTCATCAAATCCTTACACCCTAACTTTCCAATCAAGAGCCGCACCACTATTTGGAAAGAGCTAATGGACCTATTTTTAGAATAAAAGAAAAAATTGTATGAGTATTTTAAAACCGTTGAGTGTCTCTTTACCACAATTATGAACATGTGGACATCAAATCAGAATAAAGGATATATATGTGTCACTGTGCATTAGATCAATGCTGATTGGCAAATTCAGAAGAAAAAAAATCATCAAATTCATGCATGTAGAAGAACGACATACCAGTGCTAAATTGCCTGAAAAATTTACTAATTGTGTTATGAGATGGTATATTGAAAAGGAAATATTTTCTTTATCTTTGGACAATGCATCTGCAAATAAAGTTTTGTTAAAGATGTCATTGCTGAGCTCAGAAAGCAAAGCCTACTAGTGTGTGATGGTTTATTTTTCATGTGAGATGTGCGGGGCGGAGCCAAAAATTGGATATAGGGGGGCAACATGGACAACGAGTAGAACCAATGAACCATACCGGATTTACCGATCCAATAGTCACATATCAGAGTAATATGTTTCGTAAATTACAATGCAAAGAAAATTACATCTCTATTAATTTAAACTTAGCTCTACAACTACCAGCAAGATCATAGGCCTTAATAATATCATCATTACTAATATTTGCGGCCAATTCCTTTTCAATATAAATTACCAAACAATCTCGTAGAAATCCATCTCCCATTGTACTTCGAAGTCGCGTCTTCGCAAGTTTCATCTAAAATTGTAAAGGGAAACTATGGACCAGCTCTGAGATCCACTCCCAGACCCTCTCTGCAGATGACGCGCTCCCATCCAAGCACACTGCAAATCACATTCACAGCAGAAACACACTCGAATCCTGAGAATTCCAATTTCGCACGAATTGTACTCCTGTACTAATTGATTCAGATAGTAGTAAGTAGTGACCGAATCCCACAGTATTGGGAACGGAAGGGGATCGAAGTGAGGACTCACACGCGCCCTTCTGGCCTTCTCGGTGCGCCGGAAGAGGGTCAGGCCGACCTTCAAGAAGACGAACAGACAGAGCGTGCTTGAGCCAAAGGCTCAAATATGAAGCGTCAGTCCTCAACTACTAGGCCTAATTGGGCTGCATATGACTGGGCTTTAAACATACTTTACATTTGGGCTAAATTGGGAGGGGCCAAATCACTAATTAAACACATGTAATTAACTACATAATAGAGGATTAGTAGAAAGTTGGGGGTGCCAGGCCCCCCTCTCTCCGCCACTGGATGTGCCAATCATATTTTGAATCTTGTTGCTAGAGATGGCTTGCAAGAAATTGCATCTACAGTTCAGAACATTAGATCATTTGTAATAGCTGTCAAGGGCTCTCCATTGTAGTGGGAGGAATTCAGAAGTGTGCAGTAGAATGTGGGTTAAAAACAATGATAGGTCTCTCGTTGGATGTTGCTACAAGGTCGAATTACACCTAATCATGTTGAGGGATGCCCTATATTATAGGAGTGCTTTTGAGAGACTTTTATGCTTGGAACGTTGTAGGTATGAGAAAATTGCTCCTTCCAGTTATGAATGGGATAAAGCTCTAACACTTTACAAATGTTTGAAGAAATTATATGATATTACCGAGCTATGTCTGGTTCTTTATATCCAACTGCAAATTTATTTTACCAAAGTTTTTGTGATATTATGATGTTGATATCTGAGTGGTGTGCTAACATTGATACCACTATTAAAGATATGGTAGAACCTATCAGTCGTAAGTTTGAAAAGTACTGGAAGAAGTCCAACATTGCTCTAATTGTGGCAAGCTTTCTTGATCCTAGGTTCAAGAAAAAAATGGTTGAATATTACATGAAGAAGTTTTGGGCCTGTTCTTTTTGGCTGCGGCTTATGGCTTTTGGCTGCGGCTTGTGACTTTTGGACTGTTTGTACGAGAGATTACAGAGTAACATAAACTTACATGCGGTTTTTGTCAATATAAATGAAGTTAATAAAGTATATACTACAATTAACTATTAGACCCTATCTTGAAAAAAATACTTCGTTTAAAAGTTAGTTACTGTAGAAAAGCCGAAAAGCAACTTTTAAAAGCTGAAAAGAACAGGGCCTTTATGGTGTGCTATTGTATAAAGTTGAACTTGAAGAATTCATGAATATTATGAAGCAAATATATGAAGCATATGTTTCTATTGCATCTATTGTCCCAAAGAGTACTACTACACCTGCTCCTAGTGAAGAACTAGAAGTAGATCTCTTTATGGACAATGAAAATGAGGAACTTCATAAGTTTTTATATGACAATCAAGATGGGACAGGTCAAGATGAGCCAAATGGCTTGAAAAAATACGTGGTAGAACAACCACTAAAGTTGCTCGTGATGTGTTGGCCATTCAAGTGTCAACAGTTGCATTAGAATCTACTTTCAGTGCTGGTGGCCGGGTCATTGATCCATTTCGCAGTTGCCTCGAGCCCGAGATGGTTGAAGCATTGATCTGTACCAAAAATTGGATATCTGTGTCCAGAAAATGTGATAATTTTAATAGTTTGTTATCTTCTAGATCGAAAGAAGTTTGTGTTTTTTTACTAATATAGCTTTCATTACATTTTTTTAGATTCTAAGAATAAGGTTGCATCTATCATTGCTAATCTAGAGGTTGTTAAGACACTTGTTGGCAATATGATGATTCAGGTATTGCAATCTTTTTTTGTAAGGTTTTTCATCTTTTTTCGTTACAAATTTGCCTCTAACTAAGTTTTACATATTAATTGGCAAATTGTAGAAAAAAGAAATGGCTAGTGATGACAAGCTAGAGAGTGTGAAGTGAAGGCCCTTTGAGGGTTTATTGGTTGTCTGATTGAGGCTATAAGCCTATACTTATGTTATTTTGTGTTTCTATTATGGCAAGATGGACTTATGTTATGTATTCATATGTGTTCCTATGTGGTACTCATAATCTCGTATTGTGTTTCTATTGTGGCTTGTATGAATTTATCACTTATGTATAAATTATATTCAACTTATGTATAGCCCGGTGGTATGTATCTATTCCCTTTTGTTTTTGGGATATTGGTAGCTGTATGTGTTGATTCCGTAGGCTTTCTGATTGGTAAGTTACCATACAAAATTGATGCTGCACTATGGCCTCTTGAAATTTTGGAAACCTAGTAAGTCGCTATACATATGAAGCTTGCTGTGATGTTCCTTGGGTCACAGACATAGATGCCTAATTGCATTTATTCTGGCATGTGCAGAGGGAAGGGAAAGAATAGAGTTACTGGGTGAATCACGTGAGAAGAGGATGAGAGTGGCTGAGTCATCTGGAAAGACAGAACAAGAGGTTCAGTTCTATACTTATGATCTTATTGAATGTTTTTGTCATTTCAGATCAGCCATGTTTTGAGGGTAGGTATCTTACCTTTCTATTGCCTTTTGATCTTGTTCAAATTTATCTCACGTCAGCCAGCTTTTGGTCCGTCGTATGAATGCTTTTCACATATTACATACCTCTATTCTCAGTGCTAGAACCTACAGGCACCACATATAGTTTCTCATGAAAATATTTCTATTGTGCAATTACCTGATTGAATCTCTTGAAAGATACCAAGTGACATTAATTGATTCTACTTTTACTTTTTTTTTGGTTTTGGTTAGTGTTGCATAAAACTATTTCATACATTAGCATGGCATTGGTTGGTCATAATGGAAAGAGTGACAATACCACTGCTTGGGCAATTCATCACTAATCTTTGGATTGTCAAAATGCCAATTGTTAGTTGACATTTTTATTAGAGCAATTTCCTCTTGTTTGTCTAGTATGTGAACATTTAGATTGAGATATCCATGCATTTGATTGACCTTTCTATTTTTTTTTTCAAAGAGTCTAAGAACCAGCATTTTTAGTAGTGTTTATTACATCAGCCCTCCGAAAACCTCTTCATTCAAAACTCTATATTTGTTCTCTAAGCATGGACAAGAGTCAGCTGTTACTAGGGAACCTTTTAAACTACATTTTGCATTGGTTTGATACTCTCCAAACATCTAGCTGGCAGCTGAAACTTCCAATCCCTGTCACTCATATTAGCTTCTTTGTCATGTAGGAATTTAACCAACTCAAACCAACTTTGCTGCTGAACTTCCTGGTATGAAATTATTCTTAGAACCTCACTTTGCTGTAGCACTTCTGTTTGGAAGCAAGTTGGTCATGACTCAATATGATCTCTTCATTCTGGTAGCAAAATTGACGTGGCACCGCTGTACTCCGCCTCCTACGTCGTGCTGTTGCCGTCCTCCGTACTGAGCCTTAGGACCACGGGGCACAGCTTGTAGGAGGCGAGGCCGAGAGACGGTTGCGCAACGCAGGAGGCGGAGGACGGCAGCAGCCGTCTCGAGCCACACGGGTGCAGCTGGCACGAGTTCACGGCAGAGAGGGGCGGCAGCGGCTCCCGACCTACACGGCGGCAGATGGACTGAAGAGAGAGGGGGGTTTTTTGACTAGCACGAACCTCGGCGCGGGACGGACAGTGGATGCAGCAGAGGCATATGCCAGCGCCTGCGCGGGCAAAATTGCCTGTCCGGGAAAGTCGTCAGAATACTCATCTACCTCCTCATCTTGGCCAAGGCCAGTCACAACAAAATCCGAGGATCGATCGCAATCGTAGTTAAAATTTCACCATCCTAATCAGTCACAGCCTTGGTCATCCACCAGGAATCAAACGAAGCGTCGTCCCCTGTGAGATACACGCGTAAGTAACAACCATTCCGGCGATACTCTCCTCCGCAGTAACTCTTTTCAAGAAGGGTCCGAAAAGCTCTCGCGAGTCGCGACTAAACACCGCCCGACTCCATTAACCGGCGGACGTTCCACTCGGTTCCAGATTGGAAGGAGAAGGTTGTTCTATTTTCTGAAACACCGTGAAAGGCAATAACATAACTAGTGATGCTAGTCGCTTGACAAATCACATTTTCATTTGACAGCAATTGCACATTCAATCTTGATTGCCACCATTAAGGATGAAGTCGGTGTTATGAATAGCGCTTGTATTCATATGAGGCCAATGGGCCGGTATATATACACAAAGTACATGTGACAAATATGCAAAGAAACCCCTCATAACAATGGGGAATAACAACTATACATATATCTCTAACACCCCCCCTCAAACTCATGGTGGATCAACAACACTGAGTTTGGAGAGGTAGAAGCCATGCTGTGCTCGAGTCTGGGCCTTCGTGAAGAAATCCGCTATTTGAAGCTCCGAAGGTACATACTGAAGAGTAATCACCTGATCATGCACACAAGTCCTCGTGAAAGAAGCATCAACACCAATGTGCTTGGTGAGCTCATGCTTCACAGGATCACGGGCAATACTGATAGCACTTGTACTGTCTGACAAGAGAGGGGTCGGTGTAGTGACAGAAACACCAAAATCCTCAAGTAGCCACCGTAGCCAAGTAATCTCTGCTGTCAAGAGAGCCATAGCTCGCAACTCAGCCTCTGCACTCGAACGGGACACTGCAGTCTGTTTCTTCGTCTTCCAGGCAATAAGAGAACCACCAAGAAAAACACAGTAAGCAGAGATAGACCGGCGATCAGAGGGATCACTGGCCCAAGTAGCATCCGAATAGGCCTGAAGCTGTAACAAACTGGATCGTGGAAAGAAGAGACGGCGAGAGATAGTCCCACGAAGGTATCGCAGAACTCGAAGAAGGTGGCTGTAGTGAACCTGAGTGGGAGCTGAAACAAACTGACTCAGAATATGAACTGGATAAGTGATATCTGGATGAGTAACAGCAAGATAGACAAGACTCCCAACAAGATGACGATAGCGAGTCGGATCAGAAAGAGGCTCGCCATCAGAGAGTCGGAGGTGAACATTGAGCTCCATGGGAGTCTCAACAGTACGCTGATCAGTGAGAGAGGCGCGATCAAGAAGATCCTGAATATATTTCTCTTGGGACATAAAGAAACCATCTGGAGTGGAAGTAACCTCAATCCCAAGGAAGTAACGAAGAGGACCAAGATCCGACATAAGGAACTGCTCACTAAGACGAGCATTGACAAAGGCAATGTACTCAGAATCATCTCCCGTAATGATCATATCATCAACATACAGGAGAAGAAGAGTCCGACCACGAGACGAAGTGTGGACAAAGAGCGCAGGATCATGATCACTAGCTGAAAAACCAGCACCAGTGACCACAGAGGAGAAGCGCTCAAACCAAGCACGAGGGGCTTGCTTAAGGCCATAGAGAGAGCGACGAAGGCGACAGACCATGCCCTCAGGAACAGAATACCCAGGTGGCGGATGCATGTAGACCTCCTCACGCAACTCGCCATTAAGAAAGGCATTCTTGACATCAAGCTGAGAAACAGACCAGTGGCGAACAGACGCCACCGAAAGAAGAGTGCGAACAGTGGTCATGTGGGCCACAGGAGCAAAAGTCTCGTCGTAGTCAACACCATGCTCCTTCTGGAAGCCACGAGCAACAAGACGCGCCTTATAGCGCTCAAGAGAGCCATCAGAGCGAGTTTTAATCTTATAGACCCACTTACATGTGATGGGACGAGAATGAGATGGAAAAGGAACAAGATCCCAAGTACCAGTGCGCTCGAGGGCAGCAATCTCCTCGGCCATGGCAAGCTGCCACTCAGGGTGAGTAACAGCATCCCGGTAGGAGACAGGCTCACGAGTAGCTGCGCCAGCAAAAGCAAAACGGGCAGGAGGCCGAATCGACTGACGATCGCGGAGAGCGTAGCGAGGAGAAGATGACCCATCAGGGAAAATAGAGCATCAGAAGAAGATGGAACATCAGGAGAAGATGGCTCATCTGGAAGATCCTCAATACGAGGTCGACGACTGTAGAAGAGAAGGGGAGAAGGTACTGTAGTGGGAGGAGCCTGCGGAGTCGTAGGAGACGACACAGGCGGCGACAACGGCGGAGAGGCCACAGGGGGAATATGTGGAGACTCAGTGGGACAGGTGGACGAGGGCAAAACAGATATAGGTGTATCTGGAAAGGTCAAGAAAGATAGAGACTCCACAGAGGAAGCCGAAGGAGAGGCAGGACGTGGGTAGAATGGACGAGACTCGTCGAAAGTCACATCCCGAGAAACCCGCATCCGACGACCAACAGGATCCCAGCACCGATAACCCTTGTGCTCGGCACTGTATCCCAGAAAGACACACTCAACAGACTGAGCGGTCAGTTTGGTGCGTTCTCGAGGGGCGAGGAGAACGTAGCAAACGCAGCCAAACATATGAAGGGTAGAGTAGTCAGGAAGAAGACCACAGAGACGCTCAACAGGGATCGCTCCCTGAAGAGCAGAAGAGGGCTGGATGTTGACGAGATAGGTGGCAGTGGAAACAGCCTCAGCCCAAAAGTGAGGTGGAATAGAGGCGGCGATCATCAGAGCACGAGCCGTCTCAAGGAGGTGATGATGCTTGCGCTCAGCAACACCATTCTGAGCATGAGCACCAGGACAAGAGAACTGAGCGAGAGTGCCCTGCTCAGCAAGGAAGCTGCGCAGGTAACGAGAGAGGTACTCGCCAGCAGAATCAGCACGAAAGACACGAATAGGAGTGGAGAACTGTGTGTGAATCATAGTGGCAAATTGTTTATAGATAGACAAGACCTCACTACGAGAAGACATGAAGTATATCCAAGTGTGGCGAGAGAAATCATCTATAAATATGATATAATAACGATGACCCCCTTTCGAAACGAAGGGAGCCGGACCCCAAACATCTAAATGAACAAGATCAAAAGGACGCTGAGACACAGACTCACTATGAGGATAAGGAAGCTGGATCTGTTTACCTAACTTACAGCCCTGACAATCTAAAGACACGTCTCCTGAGACAGACCCCAGAAGACCACGACGAACTAAGGACGACAGACGGGATCCACACAGATGGCCAAGACGGTGATGCCACTGCTGGAAAGAGCCGGTAGACGAAGTGGCAGAAGCGGAGAGACTGGCGGCGATGGTGGCAGCGGAAGGAAGGTGAAGCCAGTCAAGCTCCCAGAGACGCTGTGAGTCACGGCGCCGAGGGCCAGAACCAACCAGAGCTCCCGTGTGGCAGTCCTGAACACAACAAGAGTCAGAGTCGAGAATGACCCGATAACCAAGGTCAGTAATCTGCCCAGCAGAAAGAAGCTGCAAGGTAAGGCGAGGAACATGAGCAACAGAAGGGACATGAAAAGATGAGTTGCTAAGAGATCCTCGACCAGAGACAGAAAGAGATGTACCATCAGCAGTAAGAACACTGATAGGAGAATCAAGAGGTGTAATAGAAGACAGAGTGGAAGGATCAGAAGTCATGTGAAAAGATGCTCCAGAATCAAGAATCCACGGGGAGGTACCTGACTGTTTAGGAGGTGGTCTCTCAGTGCCCGAAGAGTCAGTAGCAGAACCTGCAGAACCTGTCGAGGGAGAACCTGAAGCAGCAAGTAGGCGTCGAAGTCTGGCTATCTCCTGCTCGGTGAGAGAAGCTGCTGAAGAAGTCGAGGTAGACGTCGTCGTAGAAGCACTAGTGCCAGTAGAAGAGCGGCGTGAAAGATGCCGCTTCTTCTTGTAGCACTGGGACTCAGTGTGGCCATCCTTGTCGCAGTAGGAACAGTGAGGACGGCCACCTCCAGACGGAGTACGGCCACCACCACCTGTGGTAGCCGCTGGAGGAGGCAGTGTAGCAGGCGGACGAGCGGCGAGCACAGAGGGGAGTGGCATCAGACCAGCACCACTCAAACGAGTCTCCTCCGCGCGTATCTCGGTAAGAGCCTCCAGGAGAGTGACACGAGGGTGGCGTGCAAGAAGCTGGGCACGCCTTTGCTCAAACTCAGGACGAAGGCGAGTAAGGAACTCGTAAACCCACTGAAACTCCAGGTCAGCACGTACATCCAGGCAGCACGGACAGGTACGACAGCCAGCAGTGCGGAGAGAGTCCAACTGATGCCAAACAGCAGAGCTCTGAGCGTAAAAGGCGTCAACAGTAGCATCACCCTGCTGAAGAGAGTGCTCCAGGCGGACCACGGACAGGTACAGGGCATCACCAGAGGGCTCGTAGCGCTGACGAAGATGAGTCCACATCTGGAAAGCCGAAGGGAGTCCCACCACCTCAGAAGAGAACTGAGGCTGGACACTGGCGATGAAGACAGCAGTAGCCCGAGCGTCGTCATCGTACCACTGAGTGTAGACGGTCAGACGATCCTTGTAGGATTCCAGATCCTCCTGGTAGGTAGAGGCAGCGTCATCATCAGCAAGGCGAGCGGCCTCAGTAGCAGCCTTATCGGCTGTCGAAGGCAATGCAACAGGCGTAGGCTCCGTCGGAGGAATAGGGCAAGGCGGGCAGGTGACATCGCCAGAGAGGACGCCCCAGAGACGAAGACCACGCATGTGGATGCGCATGTGAGACACGAAGTCGGTGTAATTAACACCATCAAAGATCACCGGGCAGCGAGGGAGGGAAATGGTGCCCATTGGTAGGCGGCGCTGGACGGCGCGGCGACCAAGGCAACGAAGTCTAACAGGCGGCGCTGGACGGCGCGGCGGTTAGGACGGTGTTTTTTTTTGCCTTTTTTTTGCTTTTTTTTTCTTTTCGGTCGGTTACTGGGTTAACCCCGACCGAGAGAAGCCGACTGAGGGGGCTCGAGCGGGCGGAGTCGGCGGGGCCGACGGGGCTCGAGCGGACGGAGTCGGCGGAGCCGACGGCGACGGGCTCGACGGCGGTCGGCGGAGCAGCGGCGGCGGCCTCGGGCGGAGAGCCCCAAGGCGGCGACGTCCCCGAGCGGCAGCGGCCTCGGGCCAAGTCGGCGGAGCGGCGGCGGCGGAGGCGGAGGAAGACGCGGCGGCCAGCGGGAGTCGGCGACGGCGACGGCGGCCGGGGCCGGACGGGCCGGCGCCGGCGGGAGGCGGAGTCGGGCGCGGAGCGGCGGCACGGGAGCGGCCGGCGGCGGGGACGAAGGGAGCGCCCGCTCGGCGGAGGGAGCGGAGCGGCGGCGTCGGCCGGCGCGGAGGGAGCAGGAGTCGGCGACGGCAGCAGCGGAGAGTCGGCGACGGTGGAGGACGGCAGCGGCGGTGGAGGCGCGGGAGGCCGGCGGATCTGGCGACCGGGTGGGTGAGGAGGAGGCCGGCGGCGGCACGGGGAGGCCGGTGACGGCGCGGGGAGGCCGGCGACGGCGCGCGGAACCCTAGGTAAGCCAAAACCCTAGTTTTGGCTCTGATACCATGTTATGAATAGCGCTTGTATTCATATGAGGCCAATGGGCCGGTATATATACACAAAGTACATGTGACAAATATGCAAAGAAACCCCTCATAACAATGGGGAATAACAACTATACATATATCTCTAATAGTCGGAACCTAGGCACTAACAGGGACCAAGAGGCTACAGGTGCTCACAATATTTTCTATAACAACATTCTAGTCTCTCTTCTAGGTCAGCTTCTGGCCGCATCCCCCTACTCCTTGTGTTTCTCAGACCATTTATTGTTTTCGTTCTCCTTTTGAATTGAATACAAGGCAATCCTCCTGCCCAGCTCCAAAAAAAACCATTCCGGCAATACTTGTGTCGATGATACTACTGTCCGACCATGCCACAGCCGGAGCAAGTAGTCCCAAGTAGTAAAGAACCTCCCAGCGTTGGGTATATGCCACAAGTCACATGTTACAAGTTAGAGCAGTAGGAATTGCTAAAGCATGAAGGGAGATAGATTGACATTGAGCTTCAGTGACAAGAGCTACTAAACAATAGAAAACTGTACACGTTCCCGCGGTGCAAAATTTTCTGGAACAACAGTCTAACAGAGCATTGGAAGAAACTCTCTATCTGATCAGTGACTGCGCACGCTGCTGACGTTGGTCCTCCTTCAACATCTCCTTGGGTGAGAGCTTGTCGCCGATCAGTGTAACCTTCCAACAATCTGCTCGGAGGATGAAAACCGACCCAGCTTTTGGTACAACTGCAGGTTTCAAAGTAAGCTACTTATACAGTGATCCAATCAAGTAGGGAGTCACTGATAGAAATCCAATGTATTTATAAAAGAGATATCGATAAGAGCCAGACTCTGAAGCTACCAGATGGATGAACTGACAATGAAATTTGAGGTATTCTGAGTAAGTAACTGGACAATCTGGCTGCTTGAACTTCTTATCATGAAAATTTCAGTGTAGACCACAGGATAATACAAGTACGGTTCCACCAGATAACCATTCTATTGTAAATTTATAATATTTCTTTTACAACTCAATGAGCTTTTATGGAGGAAGAGCTACAGAACAATGATTTAGCGGTATTTACAGGAAATGGAAGTATTGGATTAGCACTAGAAAACAAAAGCTGATCTAAGATTGCAACAGCCACTTTCGTAAGCAGAATAAAATTCACATTATACGTCTGTTCGCAATATTGCATCAGGAAGTGGGATGGTAAGTACCTCGGAAGCAATTGTCCTCTGATATAATTCCAAAAGTCTCTGCAGTGTCCCGAATCATGATGCCACTTACACCTTGATATGAGGCTGCTTTGCATTCTGCAACTGTGAATGACACAAAACCATAAAACATGACGAAATTCTTAGAAACTGTAAACAATAGAATATGCAACTGCATCAAGGATTTGAAACACCTATTAGAAGGGCCCCATGAAGTTCTGCTGAAAGGAGGTTTTCAGACAACTGCTTTTTCCTATGGAGAAGACAGGGCACATAAATAGCTCATACATGGTATAGAAAAGGCATAATAACAGGGTTAGTCCCCAAACCCATGTCTTGGAAAAAGTTGAATTGATCCCTTACCTCTAATTTTGCTTATTTTGGCCCTTGATCTTATTATTGCATTTCTTGACTTTACTTGTTCAACTCATCAAATTTGTTAATCTTTCATAATTAGCATATTTGTTAATTCTCTTTCAGAATTAGCATAGTTATAGTCACCAATATGTGTATACCATCCTTTTGCAGGTCAAATTTTGATACTTACATAGTTAAGTACGTGGTTAGCTCTAGCTCGAGCAAAGTCCGTGCGTAGAGATTCCTCGGCGTAAGAACAGACTTTTGCATCACAGTTGTGAGGGACCACACATGTGAGCTTGAGGAGCCGTTGCATCGCCATTGGAATGTGACCTCGGGCTACATCATAACCATCATTAGTCATTTAGTTGTATCAGATGTAATCATTTCCCCAAAGGTTTTGATGGCTGATGTAGAAAATACAGTAGGCTATATACCATGAGGTACAACAAGGTGTGGTGGGAAAAGCATAAGGTGCTCGAAGGGATGTACGGTACATATGAGGAGGCGTATGACCTAGTCCCCAAAATGTTGCACCAGATAGCTGAGGCTAATCTGGGCACACACCTCAACAAGATGGACCAACCTTACTCCTCTAAGGGCATCTGTAGTGTATATAACCCAAAGGGTCTTAAGGTGGGTCCCATCTAAACCTTAAGACCAACTCCATAGTGTATATAACCCAAGGGGCCTTAAGACGGTCCCACATGGCAGATAAAGAAAAATTGTATTTTAATGCTTATGGCCAGGTCTTTAGCTTGAGGACCAGCCTTAAGCTTTTTTTGCTTAGGGTCTGCTTAAGGTCACCCCTGTAATGTATAAGGTTAACCTTAAGGTGGCTTAAGACCTCCTCTTTTCATACACTACAGATGCCCTAACACCCCAAATTCCCTAATCCTAGATCGTATATTCTAGGCATTTGGCCCAGTAGTGGAGTGCCAGAAGCAAAACTGCAGCTCACATCACACACAACTGCAAAGAAAAAGCAAAACGATCTATACAATGATAAAAACTATAACAGGGTTCCAATCTGATAGCTTCCAATCTTCACTTCCGTATCCCAAAAGTGCTGACCACACTTACACCTTTACTACACGATCACTCATCCAAGTGAAAACCATTTTTATAACCAATACCAATGACACTACCCATGTCATGTCACTTAAATTTTATAACTGTGGCTGGTCACCACGATTTAATATCTCATTAAGTCAAAATTAATTAATTAATCAACATGTGGTGATAAGCCAACGTACTACAAGCATGGCTAAGCATACTAAATGTACAACCCATGTTGATACTAGTATTATATCACTAGATAAATACCTATCCTGTGGTGACAATGGAATCATGGCATTCATATTATTAAGGTAAAATTAATCGAGTTGGATAATAACTACCAAATACAAAGGTTTATATCAAATTAATAATGCATCATAATTTAAAATAAAATAATAAATAAATAGATTCGAAAACTAGGTTCAACATGATCAAAGGACATAACTTGCCTTAGCCTTGCTCAGCTATTAACTCTTGGTCTTCAGTTGCTGCTCCTGCTCTTTCGAAGATGGTATCTAACAAGAGAGAAAACTGTCGAATCACAAATAAATACAAATAAACTCCAAAAACTGCAGAACTACAACCAAAAGATAGAGCTCAATTTTAGATAAATTTAGAAAAATAATCAAGTCAATTGGAGCTAGGACAAAGAAGAACAGACACTCAAAAGATTTAAATTGAAGAAAAAGGAAAAAGAAAATCTAATTGGTTTTCTGGAATTATTTTCTTAAAGAAAATTAAGAATTATGACATCAGCATGGATTATATTTTTTGGTCGAATTGTTTTTTCTAAAGAATATTGAATGAGAGGTTGACAAGTGGGCACACGGTCTATAGACCATGTCCACAGGCTAGGCTGGTCTACGGTGAACTCGGTGCATGGAACAGTGTTCATGCTGTGTGGCTTGTTGACTAGGCACTAGGGCTGACCTGGCAGTGATGTGGCATGACACGTGGCATACCCGAGGCATGGTTTTGCTAACGTGGGGGTGACATGTGGACTGACACGTTGGACTAGGGTTGATGTGGCACTGCTGACTTGGCTCGGTCCATGGCTTAGTGGTACTGACATGTGGGTCCCACACGTTGGTGACTTGGTGCACGAAGACTGGTTCACGGAGAAGATGAAGGGCCAGCCGGTGCAGGGTGGCGTCAGTGCTAACATCAGCTTGCCATGCGGCTCGGGGCGACGGTTCAATGACCAAAGGGACACACACGACGATCGAGGGATGGGGCGGCGAACGGCGGATGGGGCAGAGCGGCGAATGGCTCAGTGGGGAGACGGTGGAGACTCACCAATGGAAAGGACAGACCGACAAGGAAGATGGAGACGATGGCACACAGGCGAACTTAGAATGGCGACGACTCAACGATGAGGCAACGAGTGGCTTCGGGATGCAGAACAACAAGGCAAGCAGAATAGTGATGGTGATGTGCGCAAGAGATGTTTCTGGACATCATAAACCCATTTTGGGTGATGGCTGTGAAAAGAGAGAAACTCACCGGTTATGAACTCCGGCAGTTTCCGATGCAAGTGGCAGGTGCACAAGCATGACATGGTCATAGGAAGTCTTTCTATGAGGATGGTGTGGCTTGGGCTACGGCGGGAAGGCTGGCTGTGATGATGGGCATGGTGTCTGGGTGAAGCTTGGTGGTGGCCGTACATGGTGGGTACGGTGGTCGGTGGAGGTGAGGGAGAGCATTAGTGCAGAGATGCACACCTCGTGATGTGGATGGCAAGGTAATGGGAAGATAGAGGCAGCAGATCGGTGGTGGCAGTGACAAGGCCAGTGGTGCGATTAGCAGTGATAATGGCTCCGGTGATGCCTTGGCACGGGCAAGGTACCGAAAAACCATAAGGAAATGAGGAAGGTAATGGCAAAATCAATTTGGGCGAGAGGTGAAGACATGGCTAATTTTGGGAAATTACTGAGGCGGTCAAAAGGAGAGGTGGCATTTTTGTCAGGCTTGTGGGCGACGGCGAGGTTCCAAGGTGATGTGGCTGGCTTTGGGGAGTGAAGGGGAAGGAAAGAAATCAGTTGGCAAGGTTGCTTCAGTTTTCTAGAGGCTTGTAGACAATGGTGCGCAGGAGACGTGCGAGGGACAGAGGTAATGTGTGGGGAATGGCGTGGGCGAGCATGCATATTTCGCGAGTGAGCTGGCGAGTGATGGGGCGGAAGTCATCGAGAGAAGTTAATGAGGTGATGGTGCAGGCGCGGTGTGGCTGGCAAGGTGGCAAAGGCGAGGCAAGGCTTCGGCGAGGCTTTGGCCGGCGAGCTGGATGGTGCAGAAATGACCAAGGAGCACGCTAGCGTAGGAGTCGAGCCAGGAGAGAAAATGGCCTATGAGAGAGGCTAGCGAGCGATGCTAGGCTGGGGAAGGAAAAGCAGGCCACGCGAAGACATAAAAGGGAAAAAGAGTTACGGGCCAGACTAGATTCGACCCAAGAGGGAAAAGAAAAGAATTAAGGAAAAGGATGATTTTCAAGATTTCTAAAGAAATAAGATGGCATTTTTGGCATATGAGAAACTCAGAAAAACACAACAAACAATATGAAAGGTTTTGTGAAAAAAAATTATGCAATTTTTTTGGAATTTTTTGGGCTGTCATAGACATAAATGTAGTCAAAATTTAGAAACTTTAACTATTAGTATCTTTTTAAATATATAAATTGTATACATAAAAATCATATGTGCATATTTGTCTAAAAAAGTATTTTCATAATATTATATTTTTTTGGTTTTTATACATATATTTACAATAGAAATTTGTTGTCAAAGTTGTGTTTGGAAACCATATCAATGTCAAAAATGACATGTATTTGTGAGCAAAAGGAATATTATATGAGGGAACCATATCTTGGTGTGGTGGTAGAGTTGTTGGTGCAATGACACACTGAAATTCAAAATCCTGAAATCTGCCTTTAGGTACATACGTGTTCTCTTCACCAAAAATTTTATGAGTTCATAGAATTATCTGTGGCCTTCGTTACTAAAGGGGTCACAGTCATGTTTGTTTGTGGTGTGCGTGCATAGCGGAGCTTACGTGTGCTTCTTCTAATCGAAAGAAAATACTATTATTTATAGGTGAGCCGGTGAACATTCTATATATTGTTGTGCTGTTGTCATATGTTTGTTATGTCTGCTTACACAAATGACGACATTTTTGCTCATGTGAAGACATAGTGTCGTTGAAGAGATGACTTCCCGAATATACAATTCTCTTTTGAGCTTCGAGGTACTTCAAGACTCATGGCATTGGTGCTTCCCGCACAGCTAGCTCCATCACAACATGGCACGGCGAGAGACTGGAGACCTGTAGTCTCGTCTCCGAGCTATCTGATCCCGACACACCGAGCAGGAAGGAAGGAGAGCTGACGAGCTGCCCTGGGCCTAGCAACTGGCATGGACAGATTAGAAATCCGAGATGAGATTAGCTGGTGAAGCGCACTGTATCTTGTCATGCTCTGGCCTCACGGTGTCGACATCCTAACATCTCAAACAGCATTTTCTACTCTATACCGTGTTTGACCCTGAAATTAGATGTCTCAGGAAGGCATATTGAACGAGCATTAGTCTGACACTAGCACTACTTAAAAAAACTTATATTAGACGTCTCTTTACAGGCGTTGACTAAAACTGTTAATATTGAATGCAATTACAAATGGTTTAGGTTTTGAGACCATCTGTATTGCTGCCAGTATTAAAAACCGTCTATGAAGAGATAATATTACAGACGGTTTTTGGTAGAACCATATGTGACAAGAACCATCTGTATCACATACAATTTTTATTTAAATCGTCTGTGATATTTTACATACGGTTTTTATTACAAATCGTCTGTAATAAAACCGTCTATGATATGTTTCCCGCCTCGTAATCTCTTAAAATTTCATAATCTCCTGCCTGAATCCGAGTAGAATTCCGTTCCGAGATACCTTTAGTAAAACGGATATAACTTTTGTATACGGTATCCGTTTTTGACGTTCTTATAATCGTTGGAAAGCTAACGATGAGCTCGATCCAAAAAAATAACCCGCTTGTGCTAGTCACCCTCTAAGACTCCCAAAATCGGCCATGTTTATCCCCAAATTTGCGTTGCAAATTTTTGGTTTCTATTTTTGCCAAAATTTTCGATCTTCCCTGTGGAATTTAGATTTGCATCAACTGCAAAATTGTAAATCTCATTGAAACATTTCAAATGAGCATATATAAGCCATATAAAATTTTGCTATTTTATCTTTGGAGACTAACTATTTATATATATATATATATATATATATATATATATATATATATATATATATATATATATATATATATATATAATCTTTTACTCCTGGGTGTAATTACACCCACCTCTAATATACCACCTAAACAAACTTGAAATACTACTTTATCATTTTAGGTATACTCGTATACTAGTTATAAGATACTTCAATATGAACCACACAAAAAAATTGCAAGGAAGTCCATAATTTTTATCGTATTTTGTAAATACCTTCACATATACACATAAAAAGAAGTATGTCAAAAAATGTACATACCACCTCTGAAAAATTGTTCATACCAATATGTATGTGTGTATGTATAATCCAATTCATAAACGGTTAGTATATAGAACTGTCTGTGATACTCGTACATCATAGACGGTTTTAACTACCAACCGTTTGTGATGGGAGAGTATCATAGACGGTTTGTATATAGAACCGTCTGTGATAATCTGACCGCTGGGCCCGTCAATCCTCCCCAACCCAATCCTAGCCAATATAAACCCACCAACCCCCACCTCATGGAGCATAGCTCCACCTCTCCGTCCTCGCGCCAAAAATTTTTGCACTCCCGCCTCTCCCCCTATAAATATTCACCCAAACCCAGCCTCCTCGCCTTCCTTCTCCTCGACCCTTACCCTAATAGCCCGCACGAAGCAGACGATGATGTGCAAGTCTACGAGAGGTAAGGTGCCGTAGAAGCAACTGGTTACCAAGACGACGCTCAAGTCGGCGCTAGTGATAGCGGGCGTCAAAAACATCCAGTTGTGCACTGCATCAGGGGCGAGAGGGCTTAGACATAGAGGCCTCATCGGCGTGGTTGAGCTTCTACTGTCTGCTAGGATCTTTGCTTTTTCTCTGTTATTGCCATGTTTAAGAGTTAGATTCGTAGGTTTAGGAGATGTGTTCTTTACATATTCTTGTTGTGTTATTTAGATGGGTAATCTGCTCGTTATCTTGGGATATTGTAATGGTGGACTCTAATCTTAATAGAAATGGAATGTGCTACTGTGTTTATTGCTGTATTTGCTTGTTTTCAGAGGGCATAGTTAACATTTCTTGATGCCAGCCGAAAAAAAGAAAAAAATTATATATAGAATGAATTATCATAGATAGTTTTGTGATATAAACCGTCTGTGAAGGATTATCACAGATGGGTCGAATAAAAAACCTTCTGTGATACTCGTCCATCACAAACGGTTAGTAGTTGGAACTGTTTGTGATACTCATCGTCTGTTATGTGTGAGTATTACAGATGGTTTTTAGTTCGAGCCGTTTGTGATAGTGTTCTTCACAGACGGTTCTAGTTACAAACTGTCTGTGTTGTGATTATCACAGACGGCTTACAAACTATCTGTGATAACCTCTGATTATCACTGACCTCATAAATTCAAACGGTTCAGAAAACCGTCTGTAATAACAGTTTCAAACCATTTATGATAACCTTTTTGTTAGTAGTTTAGGGCGTTGACCTGATGGAGCTGCATGCATGCATGCGGCAGGTAGAGAGAGCTTAAGTACTTGAGAGGTGCTCTAATTAATTGAAGTGATCGTACGTGCTAGAAGGATTATTATTCCAGTTAATTGCCATTTTCCACAGGAGAAAAGAATGTGATGTGAGTACGGTGACTAGCGACTCAGGGTGAAGTGGCGGAAGAGACAGAAGGTGCATGGTGATTGGGACAATTGAGGGGATCGTGGAGACAAAACTGAGAGATCGATCAGAGAACTGCATTGATAAGGATAATGTGATATGTATCAAACAGAAACGGTGGATTGATAACTACAACTCTATGCACCATGAATGCAGCTCCATGCTGTGAATGGCCAATCCGCCAATGTATATATGTTTAGTTTGGGGTTAACCACACCACCAATTTTTTGCTAAATTTTGCTCCCGTTGACTACAATTGGTGAATTAATATTGATCTGTTGCCAGTTCTTACGAAAGTTTCTACAAGATTATGTTTTCTCTGTCATCTCAGTTTATATTTTTTGTCCATGTCCTTGATCAAAGTCAGAGCTACTGTGCCCTTTCGGCAGCGCTAGCTGTATATATGATATGCGTGCGTACGCCGTCTACTGTTGATCACCATTCTTTTGCCTCCGACTAAAAAAAGATGGCTGACAATCTCAAGCTCGCTACCTTCTGCCTCCTTGCCGTCTCCTCCCTCCCTTTGCTCGCCCTCGCCGACTGCGACTGCGGGGCCACCGAGGAAGGCCACGACAAGGCGAAGGCCCTGACGCTCAAGATCATCGCCATCTTCTGCATCCTCGTGGCCAGCACCGCTGGCTGCTTCATCCCCTCGCTCGGCCGGAAGTTCCCGGCGCTCCGCCCGGACACGGACTTCTTCTTTGCCGTCAAGGCCTTCGCCGCCGGCGTCATCCTCGCCACGGCCTTCGTGCACATCCTCCCGGACGCCTTCGACAAGCTCGGCTCGCCGTGCCTCATCGACGGGCCATGGCAGAAGTTCCCCTTCGCCGGCCTCGTCGCCATGCTGGCCGCCATAGCCACCCTCGTCGTCGACACCATCGCCACGGGCTACTTCCAGCGCGCGCACGCCAAGAGCGCCGCGGCCGTGGGAGACGTAGAGGCCTCTGATCATGCACACGGCGGGCATGGCCACGGCCACGCGCACGGTGTGTCGTCCGTGATCGCGTCATCTTCGACATGCAACGCCGACTGCGCAGACGACGGGGCGCAGCTCATCCGCCACCGCGTCATCTCGCAGGTTTTGATCGGTGCATGCATGCATACATGCTTATGCATCAAGCTCAGTGGCAGATCTAAGAATTTGAGATAATGGGATCAAATAAGTCACACAATATAACATATTTGATAAGAGGGCCAAATAGTACCGATACTATCAAATTTTGTTGGAATATAAAGAACTAAAATTTAAGCTTATACTTAGTCATCGTTCCTGCATTCATGCACGTACATTGCTCATACGTTCTTGCCTTGTTTGCTTGCATGTTTGAATCGTAGGTGCTGGAGCTTGGGATCATAGTGCACTCGGTGATCATCGGTATGTCTTTAGGGTCATCTGAGAGTCCCAGCACGATCAGACCGCTCGTGGCCGCGCTAATTTTTCATCAGTTCTTTGAAGGAATAGGGCTCGGAGGATGCATTGTTCAGGTATGTGTTCTTGGACAAGAGTACGGTTCATGTATGTTTTGTGTGAGTATGCAACGAGTGTTTAGTGAGAGTCCAGAGAGATAACAGATCACTGATCAGATCCAGTACGTAGTACACGCTTTATCAGCTTATGTAGCTTCAGAATTTTATCTCTCCGACTCTTCGGAGCCCCTTGGAGATTTTACTAAGCTTGTCCAGAGATACTTCACTGCCACGAAGAATCTGGCGTACACTATCTACGTACCTAATATAAGGACAGTGGTTAAAGCATCAGGAGGATTTGAAACTTCAGATGAACGCCACAAAGGCCCAACCTCTAAACCCTGTTGAATTAGGTTCCCAGTACAACCATAAAAATCTTGTTAAAATTAATATTGACTTAGAGTCCTAGTCGCAGTTGAGTTCGTCTACGTGTGTAATTCGAGTTGAAGTGGTGTCCAATTCGAAATCCTAATACGTGTGTTAGTAGGAATTATTAGCATATATATTAAGAGGCTTGTAACCAGTTTGTGTGTGCAATATATGCGAGAAATAAAGTAAAGAAATCAAGGGCTAAATTTTGTTACAAGTGGTATCAGAGCCAACCTTTGATTTCTTCTACTGCTGCCACCGTTGCTCTCGACCGTCGCCGCCCAAGGGCCTCTCCCCTGCTGGCCCCTTCGGCAAGAAGACGTCCGTGGCCGACCCGTCGCCCCTGGACGTAGGGCAGTCGGAGCAAAACCCCGCTGCCGAGAAGCCCCCTGCGGCACCGCTGACGCTGGAGCACGAGAAGGCGGCGGAGATGGGGGATGAGGGGTCCGAGGAGGGGAGGCGCCAGCCCAGGGCACGGATCGGATCCGACCCCCGCCGTCACCGGATCATCGTCGAGCTCGACACCAGCAGGCCCGACCGAGCTTCCGCCGCCGCCACTGCAGAGAAGAAGGAGGAGACGCAGTCGCCGTCGCCACTGAAAAGCCGACCGCAGCCGCAGAAGTTGCCATCGCATAGATCCACCCAGATCCGGCTGCCTTCGCCGTCACCGAGCTCGGATCCGCCGAGTCCACCACCGCCACGAGCCACCCTCGGAGAAGCATGCCACCACCGTCCGCGCCGAGGAGGAGCGACCTAGGCGCGGAGGCGACAGAAGGCGCAGCGTAGAACGGAGAAGCGCAAGCGGAGAAGAAAAGGAGACCGAGCACGGGGAGGTGCAGACAGCGACGACTGCGGAGGCGCGAGGCGAAGAGGAGGAGGCCGCCGCTGCGCTGTGTGCGGGGGAAGCCAAGCTGGCTCCATCGCGCAGGAAAAGAGGAGGAGCAGGAGGCCGATGAGGAGCGGGAGGAGGCAGCACCCGTGGAGACGCCGCCGCAGGAGCTGCACGCGCGGAGTGGAGTTACTCCGTGCGGTCAAGGACTCGGCCGCAACGTGGGTTTGGGCTTCGCGAGGAGCGGACTGGAGAAGGACACGGCAGAGTCGATGGGCTCGAAGAGGAAGAGGAGTCCGAGACGGATACTGAAGAAGGATTACGAGCCGAATCCGTCTCCGAGTAAAAGAAGACCGAGCGCGAGTCAGAGCTGATAGCAGCCCAAATAAAAGAACAATGCAGCATCAGAGACAGGCACCCAAAACGTAGAGCAGCAAGAGCAAGAGAGCAAAAGTTCAAGAAAAAATAGAAAAAAGGAAAAACAACAGTTTTCTCCATTTCTCTCTATCCAAGAGACTTCAAAGTAGCCCGAATTCTTGATCCGTGCTCAAGATCATGTCGCGTACTCCGGGAAGCGGTGTCACCGGTGATGAGGAATCATCCGGTAAGATGGCGAAGGAGAGTTCCGCTGTCTCGTTGCATTATCTGATGCTCATGATGAGCAATTATGCAGCATGAGCAATCAAGATTAAGGTGTACATGAAGGCTCAAGGAGTGTGGGATGCGATCGAGAACGGCAACGTCGATATGTGTAAAGATCAGATGGCATTGGCTGCCATCTACCAAGGCATCCCAGAGGAGATGCTCTTCCCACTGGCCAAAAAAGAAACGGCCAAAGTCGCGTGGGAGGTATTGAAGGCGATGCATCTTGGTGCAAATCGTGTGAAGGAAATAAAGGTACAACTCTCAAGACCGAGTTCGAGGTGCTACGTATGAAGGAAACGGAGTCGATCAATGACTTCGCTGTCTGGTTGACGATCATCGTCAACAAGATTCGGGCCCTTGGCAAGAAGATGGAAGAGTTGTACGTGGTGAAGAAATTCCTTCGTGCTATTCCCTCACAGTTTCTCCTGATTCCTTCAGTCATAGAGCAATATGGAGACCTAAAGACAATGACCATGGAGGAGGTCATCGGTCGTCTTAAGGTGTATGAGGAACGCATCCACAACAATAGTAACAAAGATGAAGGACATCTCTTGTTGACTCGCGCTGAGTGGGAGATCCGATCATCGAAGCGTGACGGCAAGAACACTTCCAGGGGTGATGGCCAAGGCCGTAAAAATCGGAGGTTTGATAAGGCAAAAGTGAGGTGTTATAACTGTAATGATTATGAACACTTTGCTTCAGAATGCCAAAAGCCGAAGATGAATAAAGTGTTTGTTGCTGAAGCACTTAGCGATAATGAAGTGCTCTGATAATGAATTGAGTCAGGGACATCGAGAAGATGTGTCGCCGTCCAAACTCAAGTAAGGTGTTAAGCATTAAGTTTAGTAAGTCGTAGTTGAGTCCGACTATCTCAATGTTTAGAGTCAAGTCAAGATTAAGAGGGAGATTGTTAAAATTAATCTTGACTTAGAGTCCTAGTCGCAGTTGAGTTCGTCTACATGTGTAATTCGAGTTGAAGTGGTGTCCAATTTGAAGTCCTAATACGTGTGTTAGTAGGAGTTATTAACATATATATTGAGAGGCTTGTAACCAGTTTGTGTGTGCAATATATGCGAGAAATAAAGTAAAGAAATCAAGGGCTAAATTTTGTTACAAATCTGTATTGAGCTTTTAAATCTCGAGATTGTTGGATTAACTAAACATAACAATTAGTTGTATAGCATAGGAATTGTGAACTATATAGCAGATACTAATTGTAAAACGTTGCATATAAATAACTTGACTTGTATCCTTGTGCCTGATATATCAAATCTAGACTACGATAACTTGATTTGTATCCTTGTGCCTGATATACCAAATGTAGACTTTGAAATGTAATTCAATCCTAAAGATATTAAGCTTTTTAAAAAAAATGTCTAGAGCTCTGCCAATCAATTAAAGCATGAAAGAGTTTCACAGGGCTGGCACAAGAGGGCCTGCCGAGAGTTATGGTAATATGGCTAGTTACAGGCACTACTACAGAAAAGGACATCACAGACGGTTCAAAAACGTCATCACAGACGGTTTTCTGAACCGTCTGAATTTATGGGTCAGTGATAATCCAGGTTATCACAGACGGTTCGACAACCGTCCGTGATATATCAATATCACAGACGGTTTTTTAACTGAAAACCGTATGTGATAAATGATTATCATAGACGGTTTTTAACTAAAAACCGTCTGAGATACGAGACTATCACAGACGGTTTTTTATAAACAACCGTCTGTGATACTCGTCTATCATAGACGGTTAGTAATAAAGATCGTCTGTGATATACACAATATCACAGACGGTTTTTATTACTAACCGTCTGTGATATTTGTATATCACAGACGTTTTTTAACAACGAACCGTCTGTGATACCAAGTGCATCATCCATTTTATTTGCTATTTTTTGGCTAGCCTCAGGATATGCTAGCCATGCCCTCTAAAAGCAAGCAAGCAAGCAAATTACAGATAAATGACAGATATAAGTTAATTGCAACTCATAGTAAATTACAACAAAATTTGATACACAGATAAATGTAACAAACGGCCAGCAGATCACATACATATATAGAATGAAAATCGTTACACAAAATCTGACAAATGAATTCAATTGAAGGAATTGTTTGATTTGTACAATTGAATCCAATGTTTCAACATCTAATTATCACCATTGCCGGCGTGGAACTCTCCCCTCTTATTTATGACCTCTGCTAGCAAGAATTGGGAGATGATTGCACGAATGTCGACGAGATTGTCAAGATCATATGCACTTTCGTTGAAGTCCACCCGCTGTCGCTAGGAGCAATGTTAAGTCATTAATTAGCATGTGTGTATAATATAATACATATATATAATCAGAAAATAATAATTATTGAAAGACCTGACAAACCTCTGGATCATTGATCTTAGTATCCATGATTTCCTTCATATGGCGGCAAACGTAGAATCCACATACGTTGCCCTGTAGCTGCTGGTGGCACTGCAAAAATAGAATTACATACATCGGTATTGTCAATTCTAGAGGCATTATAACAAAGTATGAGATAGGATTGTTGTGTTGTAGCGGGTACCGGAAATCGCGTGTTGTGTCGTAGCATGTCACTGGATTTGTCGTGTCTTCCTCCTTGGGCAACATAATCGGCAAACGCCCTACGTGATTCAAAAAACTTAGCCTCGGCCGTGGCAAACAAAAGAAATATTACAATAGAGTTATGTATGGAGGAAATGAGTTTACCTGTTAAGTACTTCTTGCACACGACTGAAGTCGTGATTGCTCCTAAGGAGGGAATCAAGGTATATTACTTTGCTCCACTTTGGTACAATCACAATCAAAATCCAGTCATGCCTAGTCATATGTGTCGCCATAGTGATTAATCCTAAGTTCATGCTGCATGTAAAGTACAAATGAAACATATGTGTGGCAACTAGTGACACAAACCAGTGCATCAAGTTCATTGAACAAGATACACTGGAGTGTGTCACTTGCTTTATGCCCTTTGACAAAGTTCTAACGATTAACTAATTACAGTGAGCTATGGGCCTTCCAAATAGACTTTGCAGCTAACAAGTGCAGCATATATTATTACTACAAGGTTCTATGAAGTGACTACATGTGAAGCATATAACATGTGAAGCATATAACATGTGAATCATATAACATAAAATACATGTGAAGCTCGGAGGGAGTGGCGTCGGGAGGGACCGGCGTCGGGTGGGACCGGCGGCGTCGGGAGGGACCGGCGGTGGGAGGGACCAAATTCAGTTAGATGAATCATCGCTACTGGCGTACGTGATCCAGAGACCAGAGATGAAGAAAAGAAGTGGGAAGAAGCAGATGGATAGTCGCTCAGCGAAGAAGTCGGCTATGTCAGCTGCTCACCGAAGAATCTGAGAATGTCTTTTTTTAACTTTTGTAATAAAATTGTCTTGAATTTTGCAGGAAAAAGAAGGATTGTTGGAGTGGACATCACACCTCGGCAGTAGTCGGCATCGTCGAGGAACATGCAAATACAGAGGCAAGCACGACAACACATTTAGATCTATTACAGGAGAACAAGCTAGTGAACTCTTCATGGAACGACGGTGCGGGTGAAAAAGACACACTTACCACACTTACAGCTATACATGCTCACAGTGGATGAACTCACGCGTGACTAGTACCGGTGGAAAGGTAGATGGGGCGTTATTTATAAGGGCCGAGTAGAGGGAGGAACTGCTGCCTGCCATTCGATGTGGGGAGAATGGATGAGTGAGATCGAAATCCTGGGTATACGCCAATTATTGGTGACACGTGATTATCACACGCCAATTATTGGTGATATGTGATTATCACAGACGGTTATTAACGCGAACCGTCTGTGATATTTATATCACATACGGTTCTTAATACGAGCCGTCTGTGATGTTTCAGTTATCACAGACGGTTCGTATTACTAACCGTCTGTGAAAGTTCACAGACGGTTATTAACACGAACCATCTGTGATCTCTAAAATTATCACAGACGGTTCTAAGTTTAAAAACCGTCTGTGATAAACTTATCATAGACGGTTTTTTATAAAAACCGTCTGTCATAAGCTTTATGTCAGAACGCTTCGTGTTTCGATCGTGTAATTAACGTCTCTCGATCGTTATACGAAGCGTCTATATCATTAATGTTTGGGTATACGAACCGTCTGTGCTAAAGGTCAAATATGCGCGCCTAATCCAGGTCTCTTCTACGTACGTACAATATGACTTCTACTATTCTTGTGATTATCTCCTTCCTCTCATCTGTTCATCAAGAATTGTTCGGCCGGAACCTTACACAGGCGGCCAGCAATTTGCATCTGGAGTAGCTTCTCCGCACACGCCCTGCTCTCCTTCCCCGACTTTCTTGCATCCGTCAGCTCTACCTGATCATCCGCCGTCGACGGAGGCGTCTCGCTGCCGCTCAAGAAAGGGAAACAACCCTTACCCTGGTTCTTCTCCACAATGTGCGCAAAGCGGAAGAAGCTCTACACGCATTGGAGAGACTAATGGATAGCCTTGCCGATCAAGCAGAAACGGCAGATTCTGAGGAATCTTTTCATACTATCCTCTACGACATTATGGGCTATGCTACTGATTATTTGCCCAGGCTGGAGGAGGAAGTGCTGAGGACAAGGACAATCTTAACGGCGTTCGAGAAGTCAGTGGCTGATCCTCCAAGTCCCAAAGTCGAAGAAGAAGCGTACGAAGCCCAAAAGATTACAATCTTGGAAACTCTTTACCTGCGCGACTTTTGTAATAAATTTGCCTCTAATTGAAATTAATAAATTTGCCTTTAATTTGTGATCTCTTGTCTCAGTAGTTCTATAGTAAAGTTATTAGAAGCAATGTGTACTTATATATTAACCTCTGATCATGAACAGAATATGACAGAGAAAGGGACATCACAGACGGTTCTTGTTAAAAATCGTCTGTGAACATTCACAGACGGTTCTTAACAACAACCGTCTGTGATAGTCTACACAACACAGACGGTTTTTAATAAAAACCGTCTGTGATACTTTAGTATCACAGACGGTTCATCGGTAAGAACCGTCTGTGATACTCGTTTTATCCGACGCCACTAACACAGACGGTGTCCAAATTAAAACCGTCTGTGTTAGTGTCAATCACAGACAGTTTTGTCAAACCGTCTGTGATTGGCCGTCTAGTATTAGACTTTCTGTAGTAGTGAGGATTGAGCACATTTCACAAAACTATAACTTTACCGATAACCTATCAGCTTGGTACAACTTTAAGTGAGGATTTCGAGTAGTTGCACCTTTATCAGACCAATTTTTCAAAAAAAGTAAATTACGCTAAAACTTTTCTATATAAACTATCACTAAATTATAACTTTTGTGCCGCTGATGTGTGAGCTACATTATCGCTTGCAGTGGTGTCCCAGTTTATGCTTGCGTGGTATCCCGTAACGGCCTCAGCAATGCTTGACTGTATGACACATGTGGGCCCGGCTTGTCAGCACAAGCCGTTCGTGACTGAGCTGCAGTTTTTTTTTTTTTGAAACATTAGTCTCTTAAAGGTACAGCTACCAAAAATCCTAACTTAAAGCTGTAGTAAATGATAGTTTTGCCAGTATGGGTTACAATTTTGCGAAATTTACTACACAAAATTAGATGAAACGCTAGCTGGTGAAGGTGCCTTCCACATGCTGTTGAGGCCCATTCTCCTTTGCTCTATGTCCGCCTTGGTTCTGCATGCAATCTGATGTGTCGTCACAAATTTGTTTTGGAAGATCCTCAAATTTGTCTATACAACATTCGACTATTTTTTAGAACAAAAATAGTCAGATTTTGAGTCGTTAGATAAAGATCTAACGTCCTAGATCATTTTTTTGGAGGGAGGTCATTTTTTTTGGAGGAGAGCTTGTATGAGTGGATCCGTTGGATGGAGATCTAACGTCCCAGATCAATCTGACTGTTTTCAAGGACAAAAACAGTCGAATGTTGTATAGACATTCCTTAATATAAATTGCAATGCTGGCAACGTCTGTCCAATCGAAAACCCAATTAAGTCATGTCATGGTCACACTGTGCCAACATTTCGTGTTGGATTTCCTTCGACTTTAACAAAGGCAATAAGAGGGGAAGTAGCATTCATAAAGCAGAAAATGTACACTGGCCGGGTGATTGATGAAATTTCTTGGCTCGTACAGGCCAAGTTCCGTCTCAGGTCCGTGGTGACAATGGCGCTCTTCTTCTCACTCACCACACCAGTTGGTATCATGATCGGCATTGGGATCTCCTCTGCTTACAACGAAAATAGCCCCAAGGCGCTGATCGTCGAAGGGATCCTCAACTCCGCGGCTGCCGGAATTCTGAACTACATGGCCCTCGTCGACCTTCTAGCTGAAGATTTCATGAACCCTAGGGTGCAGAAGAATGCAAGGTTGCAGCTCATCATAAACTTCTCCTTGCTGGTTGGGACGGCTCTGATGTCCATGCTTGCTATATGGGCATGAAACAAACTCAAGTAAATAATTTCTTTTCAACTTTTCTATCTTGTTCTTGTGGGGCGTTACATGAGGATTCTCATTTGTTTATTGCTTTGATTGTTTAATAGGTATATATATCAAACTCCATGTAATTAAGGTGACGATGGTCTTGCTAAAATGTTGTTCATCTGTTCAGTATTCCAACAACAAAAACACTAGTGTCAAAGCCATTTCGCTGCCTAGCTCTCGGCATCGTTAAAGTTGGAGAGCTTTTCTTTGCCCCAACCAGTGAAAGCGAAACTTTTCTCCTTTTTGTAAGTTTAGGTCAAGCGTGGTGCAATTTGAACAGAAACTCTGCTAAATCGCCAAGTTGACTGGTAAGCTATGACCATTGATATCTGTGCATCTGCCCTTCCTTTTGCTACACGTTAGTACGTTACTGAACCGTCCGGAACTAGCCAACTAGGGGACTACTCTAGGAGAAGACCTTTGTATTACTTCAGGGTGTCGACACTCTTAACAACATAACATTTTCTCTCAGTGCCACGACCCCAAGGCTTCATCATGGAGTTGTCATCATGGAGTTGTTATAGTAGTTTGGTTCTTGTACTATTGCATCTCCTAGTTAATTAATTAGATCGAAGACCTTGTATCCTTCTAGGTACGGCTAGCATTAACTAGTGCACGTTGTTTGCAAACCAAAATGATATTGTAGTACTAGCCCTGTATTGTCAAGTAGAACCGTACCAACTCAGATTATCTTAGCCGTCCGAACTCCGATTAGCATAAAATGGATCATCATCTCCAATAAAAAGAGACGCTATCTGACGAGTGTAGCTCACTCCTAACACTTATCCCCTCCTTTGAAGTTTCTACCAACTAGTGCATCATGGACTAACATGTTACGGCGTGTGGTCAGCATGAGACGACGCAGCCTTGGTAAGCTGTCGAAGGCAAGCCGTAGAAGCACATTGGACAAACAAATAGAAACGCATTAGCACTAACTAGACTGTCAGTTCAACACCGGCGACCATATGGAAACCACGTAGCAGTAATGGCATTAGCACTGTTTAATTGCTCAGCCGCGCAGGCTAGCAAACGTCCAAACGATCAATGCTTTCGCGTGCATCGAAACATGTTGACATGGTGAGCTCATCCCGGAACCGCCATTTGCGATTTGTAACCCCCACCCAAGGAACTGAAATGGTGAGCCCGCGGCAGTGGCACAAAACCTAGCAAAGTTCACGGGAACGCATGTGCCAGCCTCTGTCGTACAGCACCGCACCATTTCGACGAGCTGCAGGTAGCGGATGGCCTCTGCCAAGCTCGCCGTCGTCTGCCTCCTGGCCGTGTGCCTCCTGCCTGTTCTTGCCGTCGCTGACTGCGACTGCGCGGTCGACGCCGCTGGCCGCGACAAGGCGCAGGCGCTGCGCCTCAAGATCATCGCCATCTTCTGCATCCTCGCGGGGAGCGCAATCGGAGCGGCCATCCCCTCCCTGGGCCGCAGGTTCCCGGCGCTCCGGGCGGATACCGACCTCTTCCTCGCCGTCAAGGCCTTCGCCGGAGGCGTCATACTCGCCACGGGGATGGTGCACGTCCTGCCCGCGGCGTTCGAGGCGCTGGGCTCCCCGTGCCTCGTGGGCGGCCCGTGGAGGCGTTTCCCGTTCGCCGGGCTGGTCGCCATGCTCGCCGCGATCGCCACGCTCATCGTGGACACCGTCGCCACGGGATACTTCCACAGGACGAACGCCAAGAAGGCCGTGGCCGTCGTCGACGAGCCGACGACACCCGATCACTGCGCCGGAGACTTGGAGGCCCCTGACGGGCACCACGGGCACGCCCATGGGGTGTCCGTGCTGGCCGCCCCACCCGCCGGCGACGAGCTCGTGCGCCACCGCGTCATCTCTCAGGTACGTACGGTCACCTTTGCGCCATTCAAGAAAACAGAGCGTTGCGAATTTACAAGTCCGGTGAAGTATTTGGTCGACTTGTTTGTGAAGGTTTTGGAGCTGGGGGTGGTGGTGCACTCGCTCATCATCGGGATGTCGCTGGGCGCCACCGATTTCCCCAGCACGGTGCGGCCGCTCGTCCCGGCGTTGACGTTTCATCAGCTCTTCGAGGGCATCGGGCTCGGCGGGTGCATTGTTCAGGTGAGCACACCGTTGTTCTGCCTGGAGCCGACGACGGTTTCGCGAATTGTTAAGAGCGTTTTGATCCGTGAAAGTGTGGTCGCGAACTACAAATTTTCTCTTCTGAAATTCACCAACTACAAAATGTTTGTCTTCATAGTCTACCAATCCTAAAGATATGAAGAAAACGTCACACGTCTCCCTTGGTATACTTGCGACGGATTTTTGGGTCTTCCATAGTTCACATCAAATTTTGCCTTATGACGCGCTGGATGTACAGAAAATACTGTGTGCTATCCCCTGTTCTTTTTTCTTCTGATCTGTTCGTTTCACGCACCAAATCCAAAAACTAGAACTGGGCCAGCAGTACTTGATAGGGCATATTTGAGCCTCCTGGGCCCAATACTGAATCAAGATCCACGACTGAATCTCCTAGGCCTGGCCCAACTGCTCACTTGACCCGTTTCAAAAAGGTAGTTTGCTACTGATACTGATGTACTAACCAAGCTCTTCGTTCTGATTACCACAGGCTAAGTTTCGCCTCAAGTCCGTGGTGACAATGGCGCTCTTCTTCTCCCTCACGACCCCGGTCGGCATCGCCATCGGCATCGCGATATCCTCCGTCTACGACGAGACCAGCCCGACGGCGCTGGTCGTCCAGGGGCTCCTCGAGTCCGCCGCGGCGGGGATACTGGTCTACATGGCGCTCGTCGACATCCTCGCCGAGGAATTCATGAACGCCAGGGTGCAGAGCAGAGGGCGCCTGCAGCTCGCCCTGCACGCCTCGCTGCTGCTCGGGGCTGGCCTCATGTCCATGCTCGCCATTTGGGCTTGACCATGCCGTACCGTGCGTTCATGGGGGCGTAAATGGCATTGAAAGGACCAGAGATTACCATCCTTTGTACGAGGCGTCAGATTCTTGTTGGAGTCTGACTTGATGAGGAATTACCAGCCGTTTTGTTAGACTGAAGTTGCAAGGATGACAAAAGAAAAAAACAAAACAAAGAGGAACCTGGTTAAAGCAGTAGAGCTAGGATGCATGGAAACGTAGAACAGAGGAACACAATTTCACAGCGTTCGTTGTTGCTTTCCTAATCGGCACTCGTTAGGAAGTGGGACGCTCGGCAAAATACCAAGCGCACAAAGAATGCAATCTAGTCCGTCGGGTCCAATCTATTTGTCTTTAGGAACTTATAGGCTGTTTCGAAGTACCATGGCTTTCGACCAAAATGGTATTATAGGGACTGTTATTTTTTCTAAGGTATTCAATTAAAAAATAAAAAATATCGTTATATCTTCACTAATAATGCAAAAAAGAAAAAAAGGACATATTAATAAATCAACGTATTTCATACTGCTTTCACCTTTCGCTATTTGGAATGATACCATGGTATAGGCAAGGAACAAGTCTATTTTTAGCTCTTGAATTCTGGTCGGAGTCTAATTTCACCATAAACTCTTGGTTTTTCCAATTCCTCCTCGCTTGGGGTGAAAAACAACTGGTGTTTTAAGTTCTGGGCGTAAATTAGACTCCAATCAAAGTTCAATAAATTAATTAAAGAATTAATTTGCTAACATATAGTACCAATTTTCATCCATGCACCTTTTGAATCGCTAATGTACTCTTAAATTTTTGCATTGTCTGTTTCAAGGCTTCACCCAGGTGCAACCCTATATTTTTTTCAAGATAACAGTGGTCGATGGGTGACTGGAACCTGTCGCTCAACGGCCACGCGACACGAATGCAGTCGGTGGGCCATTGGGCGATAGGATCCAGTTGCCGAACAGTCGGATGACCACACCTGTCACTGAAATGTTCGACAACTGCAGGTCCAATCACCCGATCGGTTGGCAACTGCCACCTCAAACCATTTTTTCGCAATTGGCCCCTGACAGCGTATGTGGGTAAATGACAATTGCTGTAGGTAGGTGACATTTACCAAATTCTGTGTATGATTTGTATTCTGTGGAAAAAAGGTAGATAATGTTGGATGATTCATTTGTGATTCTTGTAGATTATGAATGGTAGAAAATCTGTTAGATTTGCAATAATAATTTGTGATCGTCATATGTTGTTGTAGTGCAAGAAATTTTCAAAAAAAATTCTAAGGATGATTGAGATAGCAACGATTGATAAGTGCGAAGGTAAGTGATGTTGCGAAGACATGTGATGTTGTGAATTTAAATAGACTTCAAAATAAGATGGGAATACGAAAACACGGTGCACAGGGTTTGTTTACTTGCGTAAGAAACATGCTGCACGATACAACAAACTGAAATACTCTTATGGTACATATGTGCCTTTCTGGAATGAAAATAAATTCGACATTCGGGGGACTACTGCGGGACAGCCCGACCTACTGCGTTGATCGGGACTATGTTCCATTCCTTGCGAGCTCGGTGTTGAACTCCTCGGCGGCCTCTTTCGCCTTAGCCACCATTTTTCTCTTTTTCTCGTGCTCTCTCTCACAAGCCTCACACTCCCTACGTGTGCACGCGTCGAGATGAGCTTTCATTTCTTGACGTATACGCTCGGTTTGCTCGTCGTTGCGGTGCTTCTCCTCCCAGATCTCGTAGGGTCCTTTGACATTCCACTCCTCGAAATCGAGAGTCTAGTGGTCATGTGGGTGGATCTCTAGGTCGATCTACTTGTAGTAGCCACATAGCGGTTCCGGGGACTACGGGTAGATGGGAGAGGTTGTTAATGCATATTTTGAAAGAGAAATAGTAGAGAGGAATACACTACACCTGATCCTTACCAGCTGCCAATAGCTGCTCGTGTCCCGACGGCAATTGGGATAGTTATAGAAGTAGTTTGGGCAGTCCCAGTAACGCATGCCCAGGCTGAGTCGCTGCTTGGACTTGAAGAACTTGCATAAATCCCTATACCAACAAAGAGGTGGCGTCTCCTCCTCGGGCGGTTGTTGCGGCGAACTCTTAGTTGAAACGTTTAGGATGGCGTTGCTGCTACAGGGGGCGTCATTGCGGGGAGGTGCCCTCCTAACACGCTCCATTGTTCACCGCGGGTCGCCGCGACCCTTGCTTGTTTGTCGCGGGCCACAGTAGATCTTGCTAGTTTGTGGGTCTTCTCCCATTGTTTCATTATCTTATCCCATTGCTTCTTCTACCTCTTGTCCATCCTGACGTGGTGAACCAAGCTTTGGTGTAGTGTTGGATTTGCTTGTGTAGTGTTTTCTCACATATCTCTTCCACCTCATTTTATAAGTCAAAGGGTTGGCACGATGTAGAGAGCTGTCACATCATATTTTGTAGAGTCCTGTCTTTTCAGTTTGAAAAGTTAAGGAGGTGTAGTGTTGCCATGTCGATCTGAAAAGCTGGCGAGGTCGAGTGTTGTCACTGTGCAAAGCTGCCCCCTTTGGTCTTGTCACTGTACAAAGCTGTCCCCTTTTATCTTATAACTACGCAAAGCTGCACAGTCTGGTCTTGTCAGTGCACAAATCTACACTCTTTGGTCTTGTCACTACGCAAAGCTACCCCGTTTAGTATTGTCACTACACAAAGCAACTCAATCTGGTCTTGTCACTGCGCAAAGTTGCCTCCTTTGATCTTGGCACTGTGCAAAGCTGCCCCGTTTGATCTTGTCAGTGCGCAAAGATGGCCCGTCAGGTGTTGTCACTACTTGAAGCTAGCTTGTCTACTCTTGTCACTGTGCAAAGCTACACACCTTTTGTCTTGTCACGTCCTGCTTTGCAGAGGTCTATTTTTTTTGGTGTGAGAAGCTGAGGGTGTAGTGTTGCCAGTTCTCTATAGGGCAAAGCTGCAAAAAGCTAGCACATGATCCAGTTTGTCATAAAGCACACTGCCTCCCCCCACCCCCTTGAGAGTAGGAGCACTCGACGTAGTGAACCATAGGAAGAAGTACCTTGTCTGTCCTAGAGTAGCCTACCATGGCAGACACTGAGGGGCCAGTCGAACATGAGTTACCAAAGGAAGACCTTCACTTGGAAAGTATGGAGGAATTCAACCCTAACTACTTCTTGATACCAAACAGGCATGCTCAATCGGTGTAGCTGAAATGCAGACATAGGGAAGATGCGGTCATGCAGGTCGCGAATAGCCATGTCGATAGCGGGTAATGTTTCTTCCGATGCCCACACTCTGGGGTATAAATAGGCAAACATCTATTTTGCATTACTGTTAATAAAATTTTGATGTTAACCCACTACAATGATAGCCAGACACGTTCAAGATGCCCCCCTCTGCAACACTCCATGTGGGTAGCGTGAGGCACATTCTACTAGTAAGCATGCATGGACAATGTTGTACCATAGTACTCTCCCTGTTGTTCGCAGTTATGTTCAATGTCCTAAAGTATGTAATCAAATGTTTTGCGTGTTATTGTGGTTGCCATTTATTGAGTGGACTGTTCCACCGGTGCATCGCGTGCATTGAACTAGAGGCGTCGACATGTATCAAACAAACGAACAACATAAGGAGTACAAATAAGAACACAACAGTATTGTAAACATCACATAGTAAGTACGAAATGTAAGTAATAAAGGAAGAATAAAAGTACAGCTAGCACAGGCGGAAGTTTCATACTAAACCCCCAAGCAGTACCCCTCCGTCACCACCCTAGCCCACTTCGGATCCATGTCTGCGTCCTCCCGTACGGCCTCGCTTGGCCCTCCTCCTCATTGTTAGGTGTCAAGGCCTCGACAAAGTAAGATGCTCAAGAGACCTACGCACACGAGGTTCCAAAGCCAGAGGGATGGACTGGAGTGCCAGCTATGTGGGTACTGGTGCACCACTGAGCTATGACCCGGAGAGAACCTCCAAGGGTGTGGGCTGAGATCCCGTGCCCATCTCCTGGTTGGCCCAATCCGCAAGATAGAAGTCCGTGTCGTCCTGGCCCGGGGAGACCCCAAATCCCTCAGGGGGAGTAAGCCTACATTGCAAATATCGTTAGTTCATCTAGTAAAGGATAGGTCAAAGCTATCCGGAGGGTAGAGCACACGTCTTCACCTCCGACTTCCCTTGTCGGCAATGACGAAAACAAGCACGAGCAATCAAGATAACTCAATGAGCTTAACACTTTTTGGTGCAGCCTGAATTGCTGCTTTTGCCTTGAGTCTATTGCTCTTTAAATAGCAACATGTATGAGTACAAAATGGGTTACAAAAAAACAGAGATAGAAACGGATTGCAAAGCCGTATCCGTGAACGCAAAGGAGTTCTACAAACCAAAGAAGGGATTTCCTGATTTAGCTAAATGTGTACGAAACGAAAAACTAAACCGAGCTAAATTACCCAGCAATCTCCCCCTAATTCTTGCTCGGTTCACTTGACCTTGACGACGCCAATCTTCTCACGCAATTCACAGAACTTGGCGCTTCCGAGTGACTTAGTCAAAATGTCAGCGAGCTGTTCCTGAGAACTCACGAAATCCAAGCATATCTTCCCGCTGTCCAGACATTCACGGATGAAGTGGAATTTAGTATCGATATGCTTACTTCTGTCGTGAAGGACAGGATTCTTGCTTAAGGCGACCGCGGACATGTTATCCATCTTCAATTGTGGTGGCTGGAGCTTGGTGCCGATCACGTCGCCCAGCAGCCGCGAGAGCCACACCGCTTGGCATGCTGCCGCCGCGCCCGCGATGTATTCCGCTTCACAAGAGGAGAGCGCTACCACCTTTTACTTTTGGGATTGCCAAGAAATTGGCATTTCACCGAGGAAGAAGATGATCCCGGTCGTGCTCTTCCTGTCATCCACATCTCCCCCCAAGTCGCTATCACTGTAGCCCGTCAGGTGAATGTCACCGTTCGAGCGCTTGGAGTAGATGATGTCGTAGTCGATCGTGCCGGAGATGTACCGGAGCAAATGCTTGACGGCGACGAGGTGCTCCTGTTGGGGCTTCTCCATGAATCTGCTTATGTAGCCCACGGCAAAAGCGATGTCGGGCCGTGTATGCACCAGGTATCGCAAGCTTCCCACCAAGCTGCGATACATCGTTGAGTCCACCTCCGGCGTGGTACTGTTCTTGGACAGCTTCAGACGCACCTCCATGGGCGTCTGGCACGCGTTGCAACCTTCAAGCTGCGCTTTTTCAAGCAGCTTGCGTGCGTACGCCGCCTAGCACAGCGTGACGGCGTCTCGGCTCTGCTTCACCTCGATCTCGAGGTAGTATGAGAGCAACCCCAGGTCGCTCATGCGGAAGAGTCGACGCATCTCGCCCTTGAACGTGTCGATGTCCTCTGAGCGTGATCCCGTGATGATGAGATCGTCGACGTAGACGCCCACCACCACGCGTGACGTCGTGACGCCCCTTGTGTACATACCGTGCTCGCTGGTGCACCGGGTGAAGCCGAGGTCGCGGAGGCTGCTGTCGAGCTTAACATTCCATGCGCGCGGTGCTTGACGGAGTCCGTACAAAGCCTTTCGTAGCCTCAGCACCTTCTCTTCATGCCCAGCCACGACGAAGCCTGGCGGTTGCCAAACATACACCTCCTCGCTCAGTTCGCCGTTGAGAAACGCCGACTTGACATCCATGTGATGCACAAGCCAACCTTCCCGAGCCGCCACAGCGAGCAGCATCTGGACCGACTCCATCCGAGCAACGGGCGTGAAGACCTCGTCGTAGTCGATCCCCTATTGCTGGACGTAACCTTTCGCCACAAGTCTCACTTTGTGTTTGATGATGGCTCCCCGTTCGTCGTGCTTTAGTTTGAAGACCCACTTCAGGCCAATTGGACGATGGCCTGAAGGCAAGTCGACGAGTGTCCATGTACTGTTCTGCTCGATCGACGCCATCTCTTCGATCGTCGCCTTCCGCTAGCATTCCTCTCCACGAGCCTCTTCGAACGTGGTAGGCTCATCGCCCACGGCGAGCAGCAGATCATCCCACATCTCCCGCTCTGCCAGTCCTGGAGTCGCTGTCGAGCCGAGGATGTTCTCCAATGTCCTGAATCGGAGTGGGACGTCGTCGTCGTGGTCTCCATCCAGGTCCAAGTCCCCGCTCGATGGCGATGCGAACTCGATCTGCTCCGCATGGATTGGGGCTGACTGTGGCGTGCGGGGCTCAGACCCGCACGTGGGTGTCACTGCACCGGGGGTCGCATGTGCTGTCGGTGTCTCGCCGTCTAGCGCGGCGTCGTGCGCCATGTCCTGCACTCTCATGTCATGGCGGATCGTCACGGTCATTTGGTCGACGTGAAACGGTTCCGAGTCCGCCGCGCTTGAGTCCTCGTCGTGCTTGCTCCAGTCCCAAGCTATTGCTTCATCAAACACCGCATCGCGTGATATAATCATACGTTTGGTGTTCGGATTGTAGAACCTGTACGCCTTGGAGCCCGGCTCGTACCCGATGAACACCATCGGCGTACTGCGATTGTCGAGCTTGCGCTGATGGCCGCCAACATTCTTCACATGTGCAACGCAGCCAAATGTGCAGAAGAAATGCACGGGTGGCTTGTGACCGTACCACGCTTCGAATGGCGTCATCCCCTCGACGCTCCTCGTCGGCGCGCGGTTCAGGATGAAAACGGCCGTCGTGACCGCCTCCCCCCAAAACCAGCCGGGCATGCGCATTGCCTTGAGCATGCTTCGCGCCATGCCTAGCACGGTCTGGATGCGCCGCTCCACCACGCCATTTTGCTGCGGAGTATACGGTGCAGTGAGATGGCGCTGGATGCCCTACTCGGTGCAATAGTCACCGAACGTCCATGCCGTGAACTTGCCACCGCAGTCTGTGCGGAGTGTGCCCATCTTCTTTCCTGCTTCTGCCTCCACTCGAGCTTGAAGACGAATTATTGCCGCCGCGGCCTCATCCTTTGATGCCAGTAGCACGATCCACATGAACCTGCTTTTATCGTTGACGACGAGAAGGAAGAGCTGTTTGCCGCCGGGCGTCTTCGGGGTGATGGGCCCGCACAGGTCGGCATGAACCAACTCCAGCAGGTTCTTGGCTCGGTACATGCTTGCCGCCGGGAAAGAGTGCCTCCTTTGCTTGCCGGCGAGACAGCTCTCGCAGACCTGGTCGACGTGGTCGATCTGTGGGAGCCCGCGCACCAGCTCTCCATGCGCGAGCTGCTTGAGCCCCTGAAAGCCGAGGTGGCCGTTCCTGGCATGCCATTGCCAGGGCGCTTTGCTGCTCCGTGCGGCGAGGCACACTGGCTTGCCGATGTCAAGGTCGAGGATGTAGAGCCGGCTTGGCAAGCGCTGCACCTTCATCATCAGCCGCCGCCGTTGGTCCCAGATCCTGAGAATCCCGTCCTCGATCAGGATCTTGCAGCCGTCCTTATCCAGTTGGCCGATACTGACTATGTTCGTCGTCAACTTGGGGATGTGGTAGACGCCGCCGAGCTCTTGGTGCTCTTCGTTCTTGCAGTTGAGGAGCACCGTGCCATGCCCTTCGATGCTGACGACGGAGCCGTCCCCAAATCGGACAGTACCGCGGATCCCCGTGTCAAGCTCGGCGAAGGCGGATTTCACCCCCGTCATATGATTCGTCGCGCCGGTGTCGAGAATCCACCGGGTGCAGTCGTCGACGCCCTTCTCGCCGAGCTGGACAAACAGCTTCTCTTCCTCGAGGTGGATCAAGGAAGAGTCAGCCGTCGATGCAGATGCTAGTGGAGAATCGGTGTTGAGAATCCATCGGGTGCAGTCGCCGACGCCCTTTCCGCCGAGCTGGACGAACAGCTCTTCTTCCTCGAGATGGGTCGGCTCGGTTTTCGCCGGAGGCGCTAGATCTTATGGTAGTGGAGGCGGAGTAGACGATGTGGTGTTGACCGATGCGTGGGCTACCAACAAAGTGGGTTCAGCCTCCTCCACCTGGGCCGCGTGGGCCTGCTCGTCCCTTTTCTTTTTGTGACATTCTCGAGCCCAATGCCCGGTCTTGCCACAATATCTGCATTGGTCATCTTCGATTTGGTTTCACCCATTACCACCGCTGCCTGGGGGCTTGGGCGGCCTGGAGCCACCGCGCGCGTCTCCCTCCTTGCCACGCACGGGGCCACGTCTTCTTCTCTGGTTCGACGACGACCCCTTGGGCTGTCTTGACGACCCCTCGCCGGAGAGCTGCATCTTCACCGCCACGTGCGCGATCAGCTCGTCCTCAGTGAGATTCAAGCTAGCGATGGAGCCACCGCCAAGACCATGTTGCTTGTCCGCAGACTTGAGCAGGCCGATGAGCTCCTCGACGGAGATCTCGCTCAGGTTGAGGAGGGTCTCGATCACCATGGCGATTTGTGCGTACCTTGGCGGGAGTGCCTGGAGGAATTTGCGGATGATCTCTTCCTCCGCGCAAGCGTCGTTAAGGACCGCGAGTTGATGCACGATCCTGTTGATGCGAACACCGAACTCGTCCACAGTCTCACCGTCGCTGAACTTGAGCCCGTCAAACTCGCGCCGGAGTGTGTTGGCTTTCGCCTTGTGCACGCGCTCCACGCCGACATGCATGGTGCTGATCACGTCCCACACGATCTTGGCGGTCGCCTTGCTGGCGATGGTTCCCATCAACTCCACCAGGACTACCTTGGCGATGACCTCCAACGCCATACGATCCTCGACGTAGTCAGCGGTGCCGACGCTCACCGCGTTCCACAGGCCGCGCGCCTGCAGCATCACGCGCATGAGCGCCGCCCAGTTGAAGTAGTTGGTCTTCGTGAGCGTCGGAAACGCCCCGCTGCTGCTAACCTCCTTGGTGACCCGATGGATCACCAGACCTCGCTCCGTTCCGCTGCTGCTGCCACCGCTCCCGATGGTGGCGGCGTCTCCTCCCGAGACTGCCTTGGAGGTGAAGCCGATCGATGGCGCGGCATGTTGGCTTACACGCTCGGTTGATCACGCTCCCGGTGCCGATCCGGCTCTGATACCAAATGTTGTCTTCACCTCCGACTTCCCTTGCCGGCAATGACGAAAACAAGCATGAGCAATCAAGAGAACTCAATGAGCTTAACACTTTTTGGTGCAGCCTGAATTGCTGCTTTTGCCTTGAGTCTATTGCTCTTTAAATAGCAACATGTATGAGTACAAAATGGGTTACAAAAAACCAGAGACAGAAACGGATTGCAAAGCCGTATCCGTGAACGCAAAGGAGTTCTACAAACCAAAGAAGGGATTTCCTGATTTAGCTAAACGTGTACGAAACAGAAAACTAAACCGAGCTAAATTACCCAACAGAGCGGCACGTTGAACGCACCCTATGTGGGAAAGCCGGAGAAGTCTGGAGGGTACACTGGTGATGTACAGGGCCGTGCCTAGACTGACCCCTCATCCTCGTCAATGCGGAGCAGACGTGGCCACGATGACCCTCCCACATGGTGCGATGTCGTACGGGATGACGTCGGTGGACGTATGGAGTCCCTCATCACAACACCGAGGTCTGCCTACAAGGAAAACATGAAAGGGTCAGACTTATAAGTGGGGTTGACATAAGCAAAGTGTTACATATACAATGTAGCATACCATGATATGAGCGTTCCGTGCAATGTGCGTGGAGTATGTGTCTGTCGATCGATGTTGTGACATATGGTGTGGGTGAGTCGATAGTCGCGCTCTAGGTGTGCGCGTGCGGATCACCCCCCATGTTAGTCCCCTCGGTCGCACTCCTAGGAGGCGGGACATGGCGCGACGCGCGATGCAGTTGGTCCACACACTCATCCAGGAGGCTGTAAGGCCAGTTCGATCTATGAAGTTCATGAGGCATACCTACAAAGTGACTTGAAGTTAGCAGTTACGCGGAACAAGAAACATCGAATGTAAAGCAGCAGTAAATATAACTTGTAAATAAACAAACAAAATAGTACTACGCTACCAAGACAATACTTAAAACAATACTTAAAAGGGGGAATAACACAACAGTTGTATAAACACAAAAAATTAGCAACGTACGGTGCAGTTACAACGGCATTATGTACATGAAATGCCGCAATTAACAAAATACAGATGACAATGTGCAATGATTTGTAATGTTGAAGTAACCTTGCACACTCCAACAAATGGTACCGGAAACATGTCGGTGTGCTTACTCATCAGCAGGTGCCTTGCATCGTCTGGCTATGTAGTACACTCCAAATCGCATCGTACACTACAAAAGTACTGATGTACTGTAATTTACATTTTATAAAACTACATTGGCTAAATTTTCTATATCAAAGTTGAACTATTTTTGTCTACATCTACAATTTTCTACTCATACTAACACTAAATAAACTACCTACTTCATATACAAAATTTAAAATACAACAAAAAAATTACCTCACAAGAGTCGCTTCTTCCTCTCCTCTCCTCCCTCTCCTCTTTCCTCTCCTCTCCTCTCCTCCCATCCCCCTCTCCTCTTCTCCTCCCTCTCCTCTTCTCTCCTCTCTTTTCTTTCCTCTCCTTTTTCCTCTCCTCCTCCGTCTCCTTTTCTCTCCTTCTGTCACTTCTGTTCACCGCACGGTCGAGCGGCCAAGACTGCTCGACCGTATGGTCTTTTTATCTGCGCTTCCAGTCGCTCAACCCTTTGGCGACTAGAAGCGTAGTCACCTAACCAATGGACGACTGCAAGCAGTCACCCGACTATTCGGCGACTACAATAATTCGCCCAACGGCTAGTGAATTGTTTGCTTGTCGTGCGGCTGTTAGGCGATAGGCTCTAGTTGCCCGACGATTAGGCGACTGGAGCCTATTTTTATAAAAAAAATTCGACATGGTATATTTCTGTTATTTCAAATAAAAAATATATTATTCGTAAAAAATTCACTAGTTTCCTATCCTGCCAATAGTTGGATAATCCAACTCAGTTGGTCTGCTAATGCCATATTCAAATGTGATATGACTTTTGGCTGGAGATTGAGGGAGCAAGAAACATTTGTATTGAGAAATCACTTTGTTCAAAGTAGCTCCTACAGTGATTCCTACTGACAATTTATAGAAACTAACTTAAGAAGTCATTTCATTCAAAAGCCAGCTTCTAAAAAACAGAAACTATTTGAAACAGTGCCTAAATACCAAAGCTTGATCTCAATAACTACATGATAGGTGAATTATTTGTTCGGGGGAGCTGAAGCCTGAATCATACAGATAACAAACCTGGGGGGATTCCGGCCCCCCCCCCCAGGGCATCCACGTCCCCCGCCCGCGCGCGCTGGCCGCCGCGTGGCGGGGGGATTTCTGTACGGTCAGGGGAGGGATTTTCCTCCAGTTTTCCGGAAATTACGTACAGGTCCTTTTTCCTCGCGAAAAGGTCCCTAGCAGTTTTTTTTCACCCAAATTTTTGCAGGATAGCGCCCCGCAGTTTTCTAAATTACGTACGGGTCCTTGTTTATTACGTACAGACCCTCGGTTTTTTACGAAAAAGTCCTTTCACTTTCCCATTTATTACGTACAGGCCCTCGGTTTTTACGAAAAAGACCTTTGACTTTTTCGAAAATACACACGTGCCCTCGATTTTTTTTAATTTTTTTTTGCAAACTCCTCACGGATTATCGCCTCTTTTACTTCGGTACACACGGTGGCTGGCGCGGCGTGGCGTCGCGCCTATGAGGCTAGTGTGTTACAGTGGATGAGCCTTTATGGGTGAGCCACTGCCGAGCTGGGTTCAATCCTGGGCGGCACAGAAGAACTCCTTGATTGGAAAGGAGAAAAGAAGGAATTTTGTGGCCCCTGATATTTTTAGAGAGTAAAAGATAGACACACATTTAATACACATCATACTTATACTATTTACATATACACATTTAAAATTTATCGGTGGCACCTAATACCTCATAAAGTGTATGACGTTTTCCACTGAATATGAGTGTACGTATTTTTAAAATCGATAGACATTGGCATTAAATCTTGAATTTTGAGCTGTGTCGGACTGGATGCAGACCCTACGCGCCTTGCCATGGTTTAGCCAAAGTGTCCCCACTCTAGAGGATCCTTGCCCTGTTGCTTGAGCTGACTGTATCGACGCATGCGACGCAGTACACTAGTACGTACCGCTTAACTGCCCTAGACAGCTGCAGCGTGCAGGTCATGGCGTCACTCATTGATACCCTTGTTACACTGCCGGTGCAAGCTCCACACGTCCTTGCCTGTTGCTCCGTTTGTACCGAGAACCAATGACTCTCCGAGCGCCACGCTCGCGCGGCTGCCGAGTTTGAGCCGCCGGTCGTCGATCGCCGTGAATCATACCCCCATCTTCTACGCTACAGCACAGACCTCACCGTGGCAGATCCTCGATTCTTCTTCACTCGATGCTGCCCAGAACAAAAACCACTCTTACACACGCGACGGCATTGCACGGCGACGTGCTTAGAGTCCCAGCCTAAAATAAACAGCGTAGCAGCCCCCACAAGTCAAACAACCGGACGGCACTTCGTCTCGGGTGCGCACCCACGTTACAACTTACGTCCTGTTTGTTTCGGTATGAGATTTTAGCTTATTTTTTATTATTTATAAAAAAAATTTTCTAAATTTTTGGTTTTTTTAGCTTTTTTCCTGTTCTTTTTTACTCGTATTCGTTTGCGTTGTCCGTGACGAGCTAACATATTTTTTTCTATTTTTAAATTTTTTAAATTTAATTATACTAAATAAACCACCTTCAGTTACAGTATAATTTCAGCTAGGGGTGGATATCGAGTCAACTGCTCGTCTTATCGAGCTTTTTTTAAAATTGGCATATTTTGATTTAATATCATTTTACGGATAATTTAAAAGTATTTTTAGAAACGAGCTAACGAGCCGAGCCGAGCCGAGCTTGAGCAAAATTCAAATTCATTTAAAATCAACTCATTTTAATGTTTAACCAATTAACAAGTATAATTGAAGCAATTTTGAACCGAGCCAACGAACCCACTAACGAGCTTTTTTTCACCCCTAATTTCAGCCAACTGTAATATAATTTCAATTATAAATCATTATTTTTCAGCCTAACCGAGGGAGTCGAAGCTACGGGACACCACACCGCCAAGAGCTAAACAAAAAAGAAAAAAAAACGGGCCACTTGCGCCGGCGCGGGCGCACGCATCCTCAGGCAGCTTGACCACAAGATTAGTCCGATAAAATCGCCGCGAAGATACGACCCACCCCACCTGCATCGCCGCGCCCGTCCAGGGCATTCCACGGTTCTTGTTCGAGTCTTTTTCGTATTCATCTTTCTAGCGTTCTTCTCGACAGATGCTGTATTTTGCTTTACAAGAACTTGCTCTCCCATGTAGTTCTGCTTGTAAAGCTCTGTTCTTTTTTTTTAATTGCTCGGCAGAGCTCCAACCTTGGCTTAAAAAAAGGAAAGCGCACCGGGCGCTCGCCGTACGTGCGCGCACGCTGCGGGCGGGGGCCAATGGCCACGGCACGGCTCGATCTGCGCCCAGATCTGCAGCCGCTGGCGTCGCGGTTGCGGCAGGTCCGGCCGGGCAAGTGGGTTCGGGAGATTCTCTCGGATTCGGGGCCATGCAACTCCAGACCTGTCACGTTTCACGACAAAAACGCAGCAGGTGATGTACGTGTCAGGGCCGGATCAGTGAGTATCTCGTATGCACCGTATAAGTTTCAAATGGCGCCGAAACTGAGCCCGTGGATGATACGAGGGTCGTATTTGGCATGGGTGTGCTTTAAGATCCGCAAACCTGTGGTCTATGGTGTCTGGTCTACGGTAATCCTTCCTAGTTCCTACGTTGGGTTCGTAAGTAGTTCATGTGCAAATCGACAGTTGATTTTTTTTAGAGAAGGTGCCCTTGTCAAACTCTCCGGAAAGACGATGGAATTGGATGTGCAGACCGAGCCGAAAGGCGCGAGGAATGAGCAGTTGGGAGATCGGAATAGGATCGGATTGGCACGCAAAGCTTCTCGCCTCTGTGCAAAGCACGGCCCCAACTTGCATGGCGACTTGCATGCGATGCCGCAAGCTAATTTGACCTACAAAAGAAGAAGAACAAAGCAAGCAGCAGAGAAAGCAAATCAAATCGAGCGAGCTGCTCTCCTTGACCGTGCGAAGGAACAAACAGAGGAGGCGGGAAAATGCTAGTCGAACAAGTTGGCCAAGTGCTTCGTATATTTCTTCGTCATACGTCCCAATCTTTCGGTTTGTTAATGCCAAGTGCATTTTTTTTTTAAAAAAAAGCTGAACTAGGCAGACCATCCTGCCAGTTGCAGATTAATTGGATCTTTTTTTTCTGAAAACTGGAGGGTTAACGAAAAGACTACTAGTGGAGGGTATGCTGCTACTTGCTACTAGAGCCACTAACTTGCGCAGTAAAATCGCTAGAGACAGTACTACGCAAGGACAAGGATCAATCAAGTAGCAGTGTTAATGTAGTTTCTCCAACCATACCATCAATGGCTCTAATGGCCAACAAGGGGAGGCGCAAACGAGCCGTACGTACGTACGTGCGTGTGGATTCCCCTACCGGCCGTGGCCAGGGTGTAAACTTTAATTGCGCCATGTACGCGGCTCGGCTCCATATATGCCTTCCATGGCTGGCACCAGAGCGAGCTCCACCTACGCTGTACATGTAGAGCTTTGGGGCGCGCTCGCCGTGTGTCAGGCCGTCGCAGGTAAAGCCTCGAGTAAAAAGAATCCTAAGCGCACGCACGGTTTCCCTGTTCCTATTGCGTCGCGCCTAGTTCTGATTGAAATTCCAGAGGACGGGGCCTTAAATCATACCTAAAGAGGCTCTCTCTAGGACCATAACACCTATCAAAGTACCAATCTTGAAACAAGCCCAGTCTTTCTCACCGTTTCAAGCACCCGACGGCCGGTGATGATGACGGGGACAGGATTCCGACGGATCCCATTGCCCTCGCCCACGCCATCGTCGGATCCGACCGTCCCCAGCCACGATGTCGATAGATTCGACTGCTCTGCGTGCTTCTTCCTTGACGAAGGCTGTTGGCCTAGGAACAGAACATGACATGCACATAGGGTGATCGAAAACACACACGAACACCTCTGCTCTAACTCAAGATACACAAGTTTGCGCTGCGTCAATCCGCCACCGCTTTTCTATTTTCTCATCTATTTTATAGACTCTGATTACAAGTGTACAAGCTCAAACTATCCGACTCTTTCGACCACGATCTCCATGACTCGCACACTCCCCACTACCCGTACGACTTGCTCCACTAACCACACACTCGGTTTAGTGGACACGACCAGTCACATGCAGACTAACTGCTATCTAGCCCAGTCTACGACCGCACACAATCCTTCGAGTCCTCTTCGGGTTTTGCTTCGATCAAATCGTGTCGACCACGGTGCCTAGACCATGCCTCACGACCACGGTGCCTTCGACCAATTCATCGACCATGGCTTGTCGACCAGCATCTCCGACCACACAGGTCTTTCGAGCACCGACCTGTTCACTGTAGCTTACGAGTACCGACCATTGACAACTGTAGCCATAACCAACTATAGTTACGACTACGACCATTTGCTATAGTACTCCTTCCGAGTACTGACAGCTACAGTACTTCTACAAGTACCAACTGCATCGACTCACGACTATGGCCATTGCGTAGTTCTACTTACGACTACGGCCACGGAGTACTCGAACATATCGAGCACTCGATACGATCATGTATTACTCAACTCACGAATACTCAACTATGACCACGCAGTACTCAACACACGAGTACTCGACTATGACTACAGTACTCAAACACACCGAGTACACACAACAAGATTAGTTCCAACAATCAACCCCCTAATCTTGTTGTCTTATCCTTGATATGTCGACTCACGATGCTGATGACCCACATCGTCTTTGCCGCGCGCAGTAACCGCTTCTTCTTACCGCACGCAGCAACATCTTCTTGCCGCACGCAGCAGCCTCCTTCTTGCTACACGTAGCGGCTTCACCTTGCTGCAAATAGTAGCAACTTCATCTTATGGATGATACCTTCCCAACGTTAATATCCACCTTGTAGCGGCCTCACACCACTACTCATGGCCTCCAATGTGAGCGAGACAACATTGTCTGCGGCTTCTCTCCGCCAATCGATATCTCCTCCGTTGGTGCCTCGCACAACTCATCGCGCCGTTGTTGGTCTCATGTCAACTCGATTCTAGGCGGCTCCACACCACCTCACCTTACCACCACCAGCCTCCACGTACCTCCAATGGAGACTGCCATTGTCAGCCACGGCCTCCACCTCACATGGAGTCTGCCACTGCACCACCTTGGGCCTCCACTCATGGAGATCTACCGTTGGTGCACTCGTCATTGAAGCCGTCGTTCGCAGTGGCACTACTTGATGACCCACCACCATGTGACATCACATCGTTGTCACCGGTGTGCATGTCACGTGTAATTCTGGCACACCGCGCTAGTCACGCCATGGCCGCGCGGACCTTCGCTGCCATGCTCCTGAGCACCCGGTGCTGTAGCCGACTCGTGGCCAGCACCTACGCACCTCCACCCAATGCGCGCCGCTGCGCACGCCATCACGCTGATTAGCGAGTCATCACTAGGCAGCTTCTCCTCACACCTTGCTCTGATACCAATTGTTGGCCCAGGGACAAAACCTGACGCACACACAGGGTGATCGAAAACTCACATAAACACCTCTGCACCAACTCAAGACACACGAGGTTGTGCTACGTCAATCTGCCATCGCTTTTCATTTTATCATCTATTTATAGACTCTGATTACAAGTGTATAGACTAAAACTACCCGACTCTTCCGGCCACGATCTCCATGACTCGCACACTCCCCACTACCCGTACAACTTGCTCCATTAACCATTACACTTGGTTTAGTGGACACGACCAGTCACATACAGACTAACTGCTATCTAGCCTGGTCTACGACCACACACAATCCTTCGGGTCCTCTTCGGATTCTGCTTTGAGTACTTCAACCATGTCCTATTGACCACGATGCCTCGCCCATTCCTCATGACCACGGCTGCTCGATGCCTACGACCACGGTGCTTTCGACTGCTTCACCGACCATGGTTTGTCGACCAGCATCTCCGACCACACAGGTCTTCCGAGCACCGACTTGTTCACTGTAGCTTACGAGTACTGACCATCGACAACTATAGCCATGACCAACTGTAGATACGACTACGACTATTTGCTACAATACTCCTCTTGAGTACCAACTGCTACAGTACTTCTACAAGTATCGACTGCATCGACTCACGACTACGGCCACTGCATAGTTCTACTTACGACTACGACCACGAAGTACTCGAACACACCGAGCACTTGACATGACCATGCAGTACTCAACACACGAGTACTCGACTACGACCATGCAATACTCAATACACGAGTACTTGACTATGACTACAATATTCAAACACACTGAGTATGCACAACAACAAGATTAGTTCCAACAAGGCTATGGTGAATCTCATGCCTCCACCCACAGCGCTGTCAGATCAGGCCATCTCACGCCTCCCTACTCCGCCAACGCCACCTCCCCATCATTGGCATGTGGCGACGTCTCCCTTTTTCCCCGGCAACGGCCCCGCCGAATCCGGCCATCCCATACCTCCCTGCTCCGTTGACGCCACCTCCCCATCGCCCTTGGCCTTGGCGTCGCTGGATCTGGCCATCCCTGATGCCCTGCTACGTTTTCACTGCCACCTCCCCATCGTTGGCATGCGGCGCCATCACCCCTTCTTCCCCTGGCAACGACGCCGTTGGATCTCGCTGTCTTCAGGCTCGGCGTCGTCGGATCTGGTCATCCCTCATCAGCCTATAGCATCGCCGCCACCTCCCCATCGCTGGCGTGCAGCGCTATCACCCAGTCACTTCATACCCTGTATGGGGGAGAGAGGTGAATGAGAACGAGAGGAGTGAGTCACCCTCCTGTCCTGTTTGCTCTCTGTTCTAGATTCAAGAGGCAAGAATATAGAACAGTTGTGACATTGCCATGGCTTGGTAGGTAAGAACGTGGTGGGAAAGACAGGGCTTGTTTCAAGATTGGTGCTTTGGCAAGCGTTATGATCCTAGGGATGATATCTAGTGGCCTCTCCCATAAAATTTCTTTCCGCTAGTTCCTGCCAACTTGGCTGCTCTTTCTGTCTTTGCCTAGCTAGTCGATCGATGAAGCATCCATTTTACTTGCATTGTTAACTCGTGCTCATGCACACCATGACAGTGTTTACATATTAACATCTTGCATTGTTTGGCCGTGCCTCTCTTGAATTAGTCGTTCCGTAGTACCAGCAACATTATATTAAGATCGAATGGAGCATTTCTTAGAGATGGGTAAGGTTGGGGCATCGAGATCTACGAGTGCTAGTACCGTAGACCAGCATTGCACATTTGTACAGATGCTTTTTAAAGTTTGTTTGCTGTGCACACGCAAGGCACCTGATATCTCAACAAATCGACTAGAATTCGAAGTCTTCGGGGAAGGAATATACAAAAATCAGATGATTAAGATAATACCGCGAGACAGCGAAGCATACGGTTGAGCTGTTCTATGTTTCAGAAATAAAAGAACAGTTGAGCCTCAAAACCTTCAAGTCTGATTAATATTGGAGACTATACTAGCAGATCATATATACAACAACAAAGATTAGATACTTTGATTAGCAGCCAGTTCATGATTAGCTATCATGCTCCCTTGCACATCAAGCTTAAAACAGAGACTAGAATGTTTGGTCACTACCCCCTCAATTACTCCACAACTCCATGTGCATTCGTTTTGTACAACTGTTCCTAATTAATCCCACTAAATTAACCACCTACTCTGCCTTCAGATTTTAGCAAATTTGGCTGCCGAAAATTTGACATTGCAAGAACACACAAACACTAACATTCATCAAGTAATTTAACTAAGCCGAGAGGTAACGTATGAACAAGAGCTAATATCCGGTAGCACCCGCACAATTGTTTGTACTTTGTGTTGTCAAAAAAGAGAAGGGAGAACACAAGGAGAAGCTAGAACCACACGCTGATCGACCTCCCAAAAATAGGCAAACACAAGGAGAACTCAAGAAACGAGAAGCAACGACCTCCCGAAAAAAGCCGGCACGAGAGCCAGTGCCCGCCGGCCAGGCCGGCAGGAGGAAAGCTAGGCGGCGCGGGGCGGCGCGAGGGCGAGCTGCTCGGCGGTGCGCGCCAGCGACTGGAGGTTGCACCGCACGATGGTGTCCACGAACATGCGCGTTTCGTCGGCGGTGTTCCCGGGGGGCACGTCCACCACGTACGACTCCACCACGACGGTTCCGGCGGCCAACGCCGTCTCGTGCACGGTGGTCACCGACCGGTAGTTGGAGAGGCGGTGCTCGCCGCCGACGACGCGGAAGCTGAGCACGCGGCGCTCGTCATCGAGGATCTCCAGCCGCTCGCGGCTGCTGGTGGCGGGGAGCCCGGACACGACCCGCACCTCGCGCACCGACCCCACCGCGCCGCCGTCGCCGTCCACGAGGCGGCAGCTCCGGATGAAATGCTTGTACGCCTGCGGCCGGTCGAAGCGCCGCACCACCGACCACACCGCGTCCACCGGCGCCGCGATCGCCTGCACCACCGCCGAGCAGCAGTGCCCCGCCCCCGCCGAGTGCTCGTGGTGCTGCGCCACCTCCCCCGGCACCGCAGCGCACGACGCCGCGTGCGCCGCCGCCTTCCCGCCGCCGCCCGCGATCCGGCTGTGCAGCGGCGGCGACGGCCGTGGAGCTGTGTACGGCATTATACGCTCCCACTATACCACACTCCCCTCCTCAAGCTAGGTCTTCTTGGTTTTTTTTCGCACAAGAGATAGCTAGAGCTTGCAGAGGCTGCGGTTAGAAGAAAGAAAGGCAGACTAGATAGGCTTGGAGAGAGGTGGCCACTTTATATGACTGGGACAAAGAAGAAAATGTTCTTTTTAGTTTTTGGTTTTTATTTTTGGTTTCATTAAAAATTAAAAAACTAAATATTGAAATAAGGTGGCTTTTTAAAGCGGATTTTGTAAACGGTGTTGAAATGGAGCGATTTTTAAAGTAGATTTTCTAAATGGTTTTTCGAACCTAAAACTGTGTACCATCCACGTCGATATCTTTAGCATCTACTGATAATCGAAAAGTACAGATAAAAGCAGTCAGTCAAAGCCAAAAAAACACCCCAAGATTATGGTTATCACAACTTGTCAAGTTACACTTGCCATCTGTTACTGTGGTTGAGCAAATTGCAGGGAGTAGTTTAGGGTCACTTGGGAGAGCTGGGATAGCTTTCTCAGGAGAAAGGAGAAAAAAAGGGTGGTGGTTTGGACTCTCAGGTCTTGTTTCCAATGGGTGGCATGGAGGAAAGGGAGGGTGGTTGGTTGGGGTGGGGGCATTACGAGGGTCAAGGTAGAATTGAGGGAAAGTGATGTGCGCATTGGGGAATAAAGTAGGGCCTGGGTTGTTGTTAAGCTTGCTAGCTCTGGTTCATATGGCAACTTCGTGTGGGGGTCGATGTAACAAGCGAGTTGTTAATGTGGCGCCAAAAGGGTTTGTGTGAAGATCCATGCCAAAAGGAATGGGGTAAAGGTGGATGTGTTTGTAGGATGACAAACTAGTTCGGTAGATCGATTCGGCCACTTGTTGCTCGTTAGGAGGAAATGGAGGTAATGGTTGTCTTCGTTTTGTGTTGGTGCCCTTGGTGGCTTGGTGGTGTTTTTCATGATGCGCCACTGAGAGTGATCTCTGCTATTGTATTCGTCGAAGGGAGTGTATAGGTGTCACCCGGATGTTTTCTTCGTAACTATCATCCAAATATGTGACCATTAGATTAGAAATCAAAGGACTCCTTGTTTTTTAAGGGGGAGGAGGGAGAATTCATAGCCATTGGATCTTTAATCCAACAGTCCTAAATCTGGATAATAGTTAGGAAGAAAATATCTAGATGATGTTTAACAAAACCCTTCGTCGAATGTCCATATTAGCAGTGCTGCTTTGCTGAGCAAACACCTTCCTTCACTTGGCATTTGTTTTGAGGAATTGGCGATGTCCTTGTTCAAACGATATGCTCAATCAGATATAGTATATTTCCTATGCTGCTCAAATGCATTCCTCCGCAAATCAACAGTAGTTCCGTGTTTCTTTGTACAATTTTCTCGAGTAGAAAGAAAAGTATTTGATTTTGGTCGTATCTTTACAAAGACCAGGCTTGTCAGGTCTCCACGAATGCATAGCTGCTAGCATGTTTGAAACACATATTTTTTTTACGGGAAACGATTTTATATCCAAATGTTGCCCAAGAGGGGAGGGAATCTGGTATCCTAAGCTGGGCAACAACCTTTTTTTTTTGTCGGGAAGCTTAGGCAACAACTAACCACCCTTTTGTGTTGCCGCAGCTTCGTGGGAAGCTGAACGCGAAGGATAGCCACGGCCACCCCCGAAAACGCCAAAAACGCTCCGTTCGATCGAATAGGGCCAGGCATGTATCTGATCTGAATATCTGATGAACAAAGCCATATACTACGATTTGTCCGTTTCACAAACGTCACCGCACACTCCGTGCCCGGGGGTTATCAGTGATGGAACCAGAATTTTGTTACACTCTAGACTCTGTGGTGGAATGATTTAGACTATTTAAACTAAACCATGAAAAATATTATCTAGACTTGACTGAATTTATCCGAGCTGTACACTAAATATTTTTTCACACCTTGGACTGAAATCTACCATGTTCGGGTTGTGACTCCGCCCCTGGGTTCATCTTCTGCCCGGGGCTGGGGCTTCCCTTCAGCACTTCGCACGCATGAGGATCCCACTCTGCATAGTTGCATCCATGCATTCTGAATTCTGCATTATTTGAGAAGTGGCTGAACTTACATATGTCCATGAACTTTAATCTCCTCTCTGGCATATAACGAAGAGATTCTTGTGAGATGACAGTCAGAGTCTACCTGAACGAGATTACTTTCCATTACAATCCAAGGGAAACTAAAACGACAAGGAACCATATATCTATAAAAGGGAAATTGGAAAGCCACAAGGCAGAAAAATAGGATAAAGAAGTAAAGCTGCATACCGGAAGCAAAATATTGAGATGAGATATAAGGACGTGGCAAAACCAACTAATGAATCAGCTGACGCTTTTCCCCCCTTTTCTTTTCTGTTAAAAGAAGTACAGGAGTCAGATCAAAACATTTCACGCAGATTCAATGCATGCACGGCGTTTTGTTTTGGCTGTTTTGACTCATGCATGCGTGATGCATTTTGGCTAATTGTTATGTGAGTTTCGGCCGTGAGTTGGGGGCGAGGTGATGCATTGCCGTGAGACGTCGGTCTTTTGGGTTTAACTCATGACTGCCGTGCGCCATTGAGTTGCAACTGCATGCTTCTGTGAAGGGGCGAGATATTGCGTTGTTGTGGGGGTGCCAGCCCCGCCCCCTAGATTTACCTAGGGCTTGTTTGGTTGCCTGCATGCATCTTGACTCGCATGAGCTTATGCAATGGGCATGTGTTTGGTTGCCTGGTTGGCTCTCGGAGCCAGGCCCATCTCATGCAAATTGCTATCCCCAGCCAGGCCCGAGGGAAACGAAGACTCGGTCCTTCGCTCCTCAGCCTGGCCCGTCAGATGCAGCGCACGGTGCGGAGGGCGCCCGAGGGAAACGACTCCGCGTGCGAACGAGACCGCGACCCCGCGTGCGGAGGGAATGAAGCCAGGCGCTAGGGTTTCCCTCGTCAGGAGATTCCCTCGGCGGTGGCGGTCTCCTCCCGCTCGGCGGCGGCGGTCTCCTCCCGCTCGGCGGCGGTGGTATCCTCCCGCTCGGTTGCTGCTCCACCGCTCGGTGCCGGCTCTCCTCCCGCTCGGCGGCGGCGGCGGTCTCCTCCCGCTCGGTTGCTGCTCCACCGGTCGGTGCCGGCTTCCTCCCGCTCGGTGCCGGCTTCCTCCCGCACGGCGGCTGCTGTCTTCACCACCGCTCGGCTGTGCCACCGCTCGGCTCCGCTTCCACTCCTCCCTCTGGTCTTCACCACCTCCTCTCGCTCGGAGGCGCCGCCAACAGTCGTCACCGCCTCTGCTCTTCATCGAATCTGGTACCTACAATGTGAGTACTGAGTAGTGCTTGTCTCCTGATTGTAGGGATGCTCATATTTATTCCAGTTTTCTATTAGTGAATGTTAGCCATGAACATACAACTGCCTGCTAGTGCTGTTTTGTTGAAAAAACTAGTGACTTACAGAAGTATTTGATGCAATATTTCAAAGCTTTTTCCTATTCGCATGAGTTAAGTTATAGTGTAATACTTTGATAACTTTGTTATATGCTGTTTTATTAATAGATGGATGAACTGCGATGTAGGCGATGGGACCTAATTGCTAAGGCAGCAGCTTTAGTTTCTGTCATGTATGCTTACCTTGTTTTTGTTGTAAGAAGTGCTAGACAACGTGCCCCTAGGATAAGCTATGGCCCAATGTTAGAAAGGGACATAGCTAGACAGTCTAATTTGCATTTCATCTACTATTCAGATGATACACACTGCTTGGACCAACTTAGAATGAAGAGGGCCCCATTTTTTCAGTTGTGTAACTTGTTTCGTGAGAGAGAACTATTGCGAGACAGTATACATAGCTCAGTTGAGGAACAAGTTTCCATGTTCCTTCTTATTGTAGGCCATAACCATAGATTTAGGGCCTTACAACCTACTTTTAGGCGGTCCATTGAAACCATCAGTAGGTATTTTAGAGAGGTCTTGTATGCGGTTGGTGAGCTGCGTAATGAGATGATCACTCCCCCGTCAACAGACATCCACCCTAAAATTGTTGGAAACAGGAGATTCAACCCCTACTTTAAGGTAAATACCTAGTGTCCAATCTGTTCAATAGCTTCATTTTTCATCTTGGAAATATGTCATAACCTTATTTTGGTTACTAGGACTGCATTGGTGCAATAGATGGAACCCATATCCTTGCTAGAGTTCCAACTACTTGGGCTCCGGCTTTTAGGGGGAAGAAGGGTGTAACTACCCAGAACATTATGGCTGCAGTGGACTTCGATCTGAAGTTTACGTATGTACTTGCTGGGTGGGAAGGGTTTGCACATGATGCCCTAATATTTGCGGATGCCTTGGAGAGGGATGATGGTCTGAGTGTGCCCGCAGGTAATACAAGTGCCCAAAATTAAGAGCAGCCAAATTTTGTTGTTGCTATGGTAGTAATCAAACCCATTCTTGTTATGTCGTAGGCAAGTACTATCTTGTTGATGCTGGTTATGCTGCTAGACCTGGGTTCCTTCCACCATACCGTGGGTGCCGATATCACTTGAGGGAGTTTGGAGGGAGGCATCACCCACGTGACTCTAGGGAGTTGTTCAATCTTAGACACTCCTCACTTAGAGTCGCAGTTGAACGCGCATTTGTAGCCCTCAAAAACCGTTTCAAGATACTCTATAACAAGCCTTTCCATCCATACAAGACGCAAGTGAAGCTAGTTCTTGCCTGTTGCATACTTCATAATTGGATACTTCGGTTTGGGAGTGATGACTGTGTGCCACCTGAATCTGAATGGAATGCAAATCCTGAAAATGAAGACGGGCCCAACGATTTAGCGCAAGATAGTAGGGGAATGGCACAAGTTAGAGATGATTTGGCAACAAATATGTGGAACAATAGAGGGACATCTAGGATCTGATTTTCGTAGTGACATGTTTACCTTCCTATTGCATGTACTATTTGTAATTCAACTATTGCATGTACTATCTGTAATTCAACTATTGCATGTACTGTAATTCAATTATGGCATGATGATTCCCATAAATTCTATGTGACCTGTAGTAGGATGGCTGACATGGTTGATGAGGTTGCTGCGCAAGGAGGCAAGGGGGCCTTGCGCTGGACAACTCCAATGTCTGGCTTTATGCTAAGACGCATGGTTGAGCTCATAGCGCAAGGCGTTAGGACTGACAAAGGGTTCAAGGAAGTGCACCTGAACCAAGTTGGTAAGGCTTTGATGAGCACTATGGGCTTGACATTAGTGGAACCCAAGTGTATAACCATCTTCGCAAATGGCGTCAAAGATGGGTACGCATTACTAGACTCCGAGACCTTAGTGGGGCTCAATGGGATTATCAAACCTGCACGATACTCCTAGAAGAGGAGCACTACATGGGGCATGTTAAGGTTTGTAAACATCTATCACATGAACTACTAAAAGAGCACTACATAAGTCCTTTCACTTATGCTTTGTTAATTCCTTTTCTATAGGACCATCCTAAGGATGCTGACTTTCTCAACGTGCCAATAGAGAACTACACACAGATGGCCACCATATTTGGCAACGGGCAAGCCACAGGGAGATTTGCAATGGGTTCCAATGAGCCTCTTGGAACACCGGCTGACATGGCTGACAGCCACGTGAATAATGGTGAAAATGGGGGGGTTAGTGTTGAAGAAATTGATGTGGCTGTTGGGGGTGGTAATGGTGCTAGAGCTAGTGGTGTTGGTCCTTCTCCTCCAGAAATGAACCCATCAAATGACGTCAGTGGTGGATCTAGCTCACTTAAGAGAAAAAGGGCCCCTGTTTTGTCTGAGGAAGAAGTTACCCTCTTCACAAACATGACCGTTGCTATGAATAACGTGGCTGTAGCCATAACTTCTACAGTTCATGCTGAGGTGCATCCTGACCTGTACAATGCAGTGGTAGATCTCCCTGGCTATAGTATGGAGGCACTGCTGCATGCTCTAACTCATTTGACTAACAACAAGGCAGAAAGCCTAGTCTTTCTGCAAATGACCCTGGTGCATCGTGTGCTTTGGGTTAGGAATTTCCTAACCCAGCGTTTCCCTCATTTGGTACCAGCTGATCCTTAGCCTAGTTATCTAACAATTTGGAGAGGTGGTTACACACCTTGCTATGTATATAAGCGCAAACACACTGGTGGCTGTGGTGGTAGTGGGACACCATATATTTTGTATAAATCTAGGCCTACTTTTGTGGTGGTAGTGGGACAACATATCTTTTGTTATGATCAAACTACTGCTTTTAGTACTATTGGTGATAATGAAACTACTGGTTGTGTATGTACACATTGATGCAGTGCTGTTCAGAATCACTTATTCTTCAGCTGTTCAGAATCTGATTTGGGCCATTTGGCATCGGTTACTAGTGGTTTATTCTCACAAGCATAATTTTCATACCTTGATGAAGCCGATATCCTTGGCATGGGTACGTAACTAGTTTTGAAGAAAAGAGTTATGCCAAGGTATGCACTACAAGCTTTATCCTTGTAGATACTCGTAATGTATATTCCTTAGACCATCTACTGTGAAAATAAATGATTATACTCTTTTTGGTAGTACAATGGTAATCTGGTTCCATGGTTCTATTTGTAAATTGCGGGATGGTTGTATCGATCTTTAATGTTTTCAAATGATTCAAGAGATAGGGTCCAAAGTAAAATAGAAATGCACGTTGGCTTGTTGAACACATTGATGCAATCTGTAGTTCCTTCAGTTTAGCTCATTACTTTGATGCTTTCTTATCTGTCTTGGAAGTGTTATTATGATGGTATGCTATTGCATTGTGGATGAGTTCTTAACTATGATATCTGGTTATTCTTGATACAAATGAATGTAACCACTCAGGTGTGATATGATATGCATGATTGTTGTCATGTAGTAGCATATCTTTTGCATTTGAAAATGTTTTCGTTGTACATAAAACCTTTATGTGAATGTCATTGAAAATCTGACCGATAATTGTTTAGTTAGCTGTGTCATTACTTCTCAAGTTTTGACTTTCTTTGCTGTTGCTCACCAGCATTCTAACAAATGGATCACTATTTTACTTTTCTTATAGTACCGCTGAAGTCATCTGTGCTTCCTGTCGTAATGAGAACGGAGAACCTCATCTGGGGTGAAGAAATGGATCGTTTAATAGAATGCTTAATTTCAATTCCAGTAATTTAGCTATTTGCTCAGTACTCTGCTAGTAAACTGTAGTTTATGATTTTGATGGGAACTGAATGATATGGGTGATGAACATGAGTTAATAAAAAACAGTACTTCATCAGGCCAGGATGTTACAGATGGTCAATTGTGCAGAAATATATACTTTGTTGTCTTGACATAGTCAATCTGCTATATCTAGTTCCTACTTAGTGCACTTTGTTCGATTTTTAACAGCTAAATAGGCTTGTGCCAGGATTAACGTTTCAGATTCCCCCTTATTTGATGTACAATACTTTCTTGGTCCACAAATATAAGTCATAGTTTTTTCAAGTTTTGATATTAATATATGTTAAAATATATAGATTGACTACATAAAAATAATATAATTAAATTTGTCTTGCAAAATTCTTTCAAAATATATATTTATTATTATTTTTGTTAGCGTATTATGATAATAAATCATAGTCTAAATTTCAGAGAACCTCTTTTTAAGCCAAAGTCGAATCTTTACTGTAACATGTTTCGTACTTGCATGTCTATGATGGATACTGAGTTCCATGATAACAATAGTCATGAACTCTTCCAGATCAAGCTCTTGAAACAAATTGAACACACCTACCTAAATAGTTACACCCCATAGATGAATACAAGGACAAATAAGAATATTGTCTTCACTTTCATACAGATGCAGCCAACCATACAGATGCAGCCAACCAAACACAATCTCTTGCATGCAATAGTCTCAGCAATCCACTTGTTCAGGCAACCAAACACCATCTTTACTCATACAGCTTCAACGGATACAGGCAACCAAACAAGTATATTTGCATGTGCCTAGCCAGGCTCAGACTAGCCAGGATGAGCCATACGAGCTGGGTTGAGAAGATGCGGGCAACCAAACAGGCCCCTACTGACCTTGAAACAACCCTAATAGTATATTACTATGTATAGAAAGAAATATATTGATTTACTCCCACCTTTTGTAATTATTAAGAAGTAAGATGGAATTCTTATCCTACCTCATTCACGTATATAAACCCCACGATGGGTACGAAATGACTAGACCACTCATTATGGACTATCCACAAACTCTCCATCTCTCTAAGGGAAAAGGGGTACCCTATACCTACTGTTGTGATCATACCACAACAGTTGGCGCCGTTCATGTGGACCACGCAAGAAGCTGTGCAAGGAGGAGCCATCACCACGAGAGAGACCTGCTGGATTTTAACCGGCTAGAAGGAAAGCGCTACAAAGGTAAAAAGGTAGAGAAACTTCAAACTGGTCATACAGTATGCATGCATAATATTTGACACTTGTTAGCTTTAGCATTCATGTCAGACTGCTATTCGATCTAATTTGTACTCAAATCGCATGGTGGCCTCATGCCATTGTGTACTATACGGAGTATAAATAAATCGCACGGTGGTCTCGCGCCATGGCGTACTCTGTGGAGTATAAAGCGCCGGGAACTTCGTGTGTCCCAGGCCACTCTACAAAGTATAAATAAATCGCACGGTGGCCTCACGTCTCGGCATATTATGCAGAGTATAAAGTGCCGAGAACCTTGTGTGTCCTGGGCTACTCTACGAAGTATAAATAAATCGCATGGTGGCCTCGTGCCCCGGCGTACTCTGCGAAGTATAAAGCACTGTATCCTAGACCACTCTACATAGTATAAATAGATCACACGGTAGCCTTGCGCCTTGGTGTACTCTACGGAGTATAAAGCATCGGGAACCTTATGTATCTTGGGCCACTCTACGGAGTATAAATAGATCGCATGGTGGCCTCACGTCCTGATGTACTCTGCGGAGTATAAAGCACTGGGAACCTCGTGTGTCCCAGGCCATTCTACGGAGTATAAATAAATCGTACGGTGGCCTCGCACTCCGGCGTACTCTTCGGAGTATAAAGCATCGGGAACCTTGTTTGTCCCAGGCCACTTTACGGAGTATAAATAAATCGTACGATGGCCTCGCGCCCCGACGTACTCTGGGGAGTATTGAGCACTCCGTGCGTCCAGCCAGGGAGTCCCCCACTCCAATGGCATCCTCGGTATATACCACGTACTCCACGTGTCGCACCATGGAGTCCCTCGTGCTAGTAATATCCTCAGTACACATCATATACTCATGCATGGCCCACCAGGGAGTCCGCGGTTTTTATCGATGGCCCCATTTTGTAGCGCACCCGCCTTCCATAGGCGTTGCTTTTGAAGGCAGGGGAACAAAGGCATGTCCTCAGCACAACAAAGGCACGAACTCGATGGGATGGCCACAACTTTAGCGTGGGACTTCGTTGCCCACCTCATAGGTATCGTCTCGATGGCTGGCCTGACCTACGCCTTCACCTCTACGTGCCGCCCGTGTTGGAGCACCTCGGCGGGACAGCCATGGCTTCGACGTAGGACTTTGTCGCTAGGGCTGGAAACGAGCCGAGCCGAGCCGGCTCGAGCTAGGCTCGGCCAAGCTCACCTAGAGCTGTGGCTCGGCTCGTTTAGGAAGCGAGCTAGAAGCCAGGCTCGGCTCGGCTCGTTTCCTAGCTCGAGCCGGCTTGAACGGCTCGCAAGCCATAACAAACCATACAACCTTTGTTTCTAACTGTGAGCATATTTCAACAGCCATTATCATCTAACCGTGACTAGCATCAAAACGGATCTTATATCTTTCGTTCTCAAATAGGTAATAGTGTGATGTTAGTAACTACTCTACACGCTGCACAACTTAAAGATTTTCTCCACTTTACGCTTATCATATCGCACAAATTTACTGCTACAATTCACATTCTCGCATCCCCCTAGTTGAGCATTTGCCATAGTAACTGCTCTACTCACTATGGCACAATAGGAAATTCCAGCGTCACTACATAGCAAAGAACAAAATTTTTTTGTAAGGACCACACATATCGCACTGGAGAGCAGAGATCAAAATCCAAACTGAAGAATTAAAGGCGATAAAAAGGGCATTGAGAAAGATGAATCTTTACCCGGAGAAGAGGTGGGTGCTGACAGCGTAGTCGCGGTCAACGAGGTAGTTCTCGAACTGCCCGAGCGCGACGTTCACCGAGTGCTCCACCGTCCACCCCGTCCCGTCTGACACCATGTAGATCAACTTCCCCGCCGCCTCCCTCCCGACCCTAACCACCTCGCCATCCTCAACGTCCTCCTCCACGGCCACCGCCTTCGTCGCAGCCTCCTCCTCTGATGACGACGACGACTTGGTCGGCGAGCTGGTGATGAAGAACGTCACAGAGCTCTAGGGTGAGGGCGAGGAGACAGATCGGCGCGAGGGAAAGCGCCGGTGGTAGGGGGAAGACAGATCGACGGTGGGGGAGAGCACCGGTGGCAGGGGGAACAGATCGGCGGCGGAGGAGAGCACCGTGGCAAGGGGAAGACAGATCGGCAGCGAAGGAGAGCACCGGTGGCAGGGGAAGACAGATTGGCCGTAGGGCCGGGGGAGAGTGCAGACGGCACGGGGGTGGGGGCAGCGGTAGCACACGGCGGTGGCGGGGGTGTGGGGAGCAGCACACGCCGGGAGGAGCACGGTGGGCGGCGGGATTCATAGGACACAACGCCGACACCGACGGGAGATGAGAGAGTCGAGTGGGGATTCACGAGAGATGCGACTCGCGAGTAGGGAGATTCTAGGGATTCAGGAGATGCGAATGCGAGTGGGGGCAGACAGGAGATGTGAGTAGGTTGTGCGCCAAACGAGCCAAAATAGCTCGCGAGCCAGCTCGTGAGTAGCTCGAGCTTGGCTCGAATTTTTTTGCGAGCTGTAAAGAAGGCTCGGCTAGGCTCGAAATTTCACGAGCTTGAGCCGAGCCACGAGCTTCGTGTTATTTTTCCACCCCTATTTGTCGCCCACCTTGTAGGTATTGCCTCAGCGGGGCGGTATGACTCCTACCTTTGTCGGCTATGGCTTCGGCGTGGGATTTCGCCGCCCGTCTTGTAGGCATCGCTTCGATGGTCAGCCTAACCCACGCCTCTGCCTTTATGTGCCGCCCACGTCAGAGGCACGACCTTGATGGGACGGCCACGGCTTCGACGTGGGACTCTACCACGCGCCTTGTAGGCATTGCCTCGGCTGGGTGGCCAAGTCATAAGGCATTCTACGACCAACCTATGGTCGCAAGCCTTTCCACGACCACGTCATGATTGACAGAGTCATAAGGCATTCTACAACCACCCTATGATCGTAAGCCTTTTCATGACCGTGTCATGATCAACGTCGTCGTAAGGCATTCTATGACCACCCTCGTGGTTGTAACTTTGTCGATGCCCGTTTTGTCGATGCCCATCTGAGTGGTAGGGTCCATGCACTTCAAGACTTAGTCCTGTTGCCGACTTCGTCAATGCCAGTCCAAAGGGTGGGGGATGGAGCACGCCTTTCAAGACTTCATCCCGTCGTTGACTTCGTCGATGCCCATCCAAACAATGGGTGACGGGACACGTGCTTTGATGCGGGGGATTGCCCGATCTTCACGGCGTAGGATCGATGAAGATAGTTGGATCCGTGCAACCTGACGAATCGATGGCGCCAACCACTGTTAGAACAGCAACCTGCGACAAAAGAATTCGCTCAACCACACGCTCGTGATCCCGTCTACCCGACCACCAAGTAGACGCGTCGTCGCTCCAGCAAATCACAAGGAATCACAAGAACGACGGGGAAGAACGCCCGATTCCCCTCTAGGTTGCAATCATATGCCAAACCCTAGGAGAAACAAGCGCCATGGCTCTCTCAAAATAATAGATCTGTTTTCTGGTGGTCTTCCCTTTTTTTACATAGGCGGCGGCCATATATGGCGTCCCCTCCGCACACGCATAACATATTGGGCTTAATAGGCCAAAACACCATGCTAACTAGAGTCTGATTCCAAATAAAAAAAATTGTGCAAATGTGGTTCGGTCCAGGACTCCCACGAGGACCTTCCTTCACGTAGATAGCTTAATTAGTGTGCACTAATCACATGGCCTTCTTTTATTTGGTTTTGGCGCCGGAAATAAACAGCACGTGGGCCTGCAGAGTTGGTCCATCTCACGCCATGGAATCTCCATGCATGCGGTTGGGCATTGGCCTTCCTAACCGCATGAGCCATCATGAGCTTCCTCGGCTCGATTGTTGCATGGTCTTTCTCTTTTATGGCTCCCATCAGTCCGCACAAATCTAAGAATAATTAAAATACTAGTATTAGGTAGTAACTGGTTCTCATATAAATTAAACCCAAATTTAACTAGGAACGAGTTCACCTGTGGATTAATCTTGTATTCTCGTGCTGGCATAATCGGTATAGTCGGGATGTCCTCATCATCCTGTACATTTGAAGTGATAGACGTGGCACTAGTATTGACGAGACCTTCTAAACGCATCTTTACTTTTGGCTTGTACAGATCGAGTATGGGCCTGTAAATAATTAAATAAAATAGTAGTAGCTCTGTATCTCCAAGTATAATCATTAAAGACCCAATTAAATTAGAGTTCACCTGATAATATTTAATGCGGCTCAATAATTCCTTCCAGTTAAATAATATATTTAATTGAGAAGTGCAAGACATGAGCGTATCCGCGTCATCCTCCCCTTCTTCAAGAAAAGCCGTCCTCGGCTTTTGATAGCCTGAAATTGTGCTAAACAAAGAATACAATGTATATGCATGGTATATGTATCTATCGTTCACACTTTTCCTGTTTAGCATATCTTGTACATCTGAAGGTGTGGTCAATAAAAAGAATAACACATATGCATGGTATATGTATGAATCAATTATTGTGTCATTCTTATTATTTTGCACAAAGCATTTAGTACAACAGTAGCTATAAGATGTATGCAGTGCAATACTGTCATTCATATCATTCTCCCTTCCATGAGAAAAAGTCGTCCTCGACTTTGCTGAGTACATGGACAAGTCATTAATGGGCCAAACCAAATTAATTTGTTCAAATATGGGGGAGAAAATTTTTAGTGCCTTCCATGCTTCAACTGTGCTACTCTGATTATTTGTATATGATTGTACATTAAAGGATGAACAAGTAGGTTTAAGAAATCTTTTAAAACGTGAAGTACTATTGTTGAAACTCATCTCATTGTGTTCATGATATGGCACAAAAGATCGTTTATCCAAAATATGCAATTTCAATTCAGTAAGCTCATCACGTGTAATGCATATTCGGTAAACATAAAACTTGTCATCTACACCATAATCTCCAATTAAATTGAACTTATATGTGTAGCCATAGGTACTAACTAGTGATTTTAAACATGAAATTTCAGCAAGATTCTCAAGCACACTAGATAGCTCTCTAGGATTATCAAACATAATATAGTACAAAGAATCCCTAGGAGATATTCGAGTAAGAACTTCCTTATGAGTAATCAATTCCACATTATGTAAATTGAGCGAAGAAATTTCAGAACATGGAATTTTTGATTGAACACATGAGTTCTCACAATTACTCACCTTTTCACAATTAAATTCAGCACCAATATGGTTACCATTATCATTCTCTTCAGTTGATGTAGGTGATGTAGGTATCAAATCATCATGATGTAACAACGGGGTAGCAAGTACTTCATCTTCAACTGTGGTGATCTTCTCATCGATTTTCTCCAGTGGTACTAGTTGTGGAACATTCGACTCATTTTCTTTAATATCAACTTGCACAATGTGAGAAACAACACTAGAAGTAGATATTAATATGTTAGTCTCATAATCAACCTCACTTTGTCTGTCATCTACTTCTCTCTTTTCTTTTTGTGTATATCTCTCACTCTCAATTTGGATGCTCTCAACCTCACATATGGCGGAATCACACAACTCACTCTTTTTATCACTCCCACTCAATTTGGCTATGTGGCTCTCATCCTTACATGAGTTTTGAAGCATCTCATCCTTTATGGATCGTGGGCCAGCAATGGTGCAATTACCATGAACCACGATCTCCTCATGTAGCAACGGAGCAGCACTACATGACGCCTTGACCGAAGGGAAAGTCCCATGCTCGGTCGTCTTCTCATGTGACGCATTGGTAAAGGTATACGAACTGAAGTGGGGACTCAGATTGAAATGTGGTGTACATCTCTCCTTAATTTTCTTCTCCTGCTCTATAGCATAATTCACAAGATCTTGCATACTACCATCATATTTTAAACGAACAGTAGCAGTGATCTCGAAATTCAAACCTCTTTTGAAGTAAGCTCTCTTTGCACATGTCTCTATGATATTGGCTCGATATATAGCATAATCCAGCTCATCATAATAAGATTGGACAGATCGATGTCCTTGGTGAATGCTCTTTATATGATGAAGTAACTCTAGCTGATATTCATATGGCACAAACTCATTTCTCATGACCTGCTTCAATTCTTCCCAAGTAGTGACATATTGCTTCTCAGGATATCGTTTCCACCAAGTACATGCATATTTTTCAAACTCCATGGTGGCTTGGGTCACTTTCTTCGCTTCGGACAGCTTCTGAAACTTAAGGTCACATTCAAGTTGTTCCACCCATTCGAGATACTCCTCTGGATTTGTAGTTCCATAGAATGGAAAATACAAGTATCGAGAGTCGCACCATGAGGAACGAAATGTTGTATATCCTGCCATTGTTAGTACTGCAAAAGAAATAGAAAAGAATATGTGGAATTTATGTGGAATCACTCATCCTCGCATTCTCTTACCAACCGAAGTTCTTATGCCTCCTCGGATCACGAAGACACACGTACCTTGGTGACGGTAGACAATCAAAGGTGATAGATCAAGCGAATTCAATTGCACAAGCTCTGTTATAACAATGGCTTATATGTGGAGCTTGGAGGGATATATGTAGCAAGGAGTAATAGATATGTAACTCAGTTAATGCAAAATCAAATAATAATCCAAAAGTTAACAATGCCCTAAGTTGCTGTCACTGGATGGGATAAAGATAGCAAAATAGGACGTGTAACAAAGTGGATATAAGCACCATGCAATAACTGAGTATATGCACCAAATAGATATGGCCGAGCACATACAAAATAGGGCCAAGAAACTATACAAAAATTTGAATTGTTCTCCCTCTAAAAATCACAGCCGAGAGCATATCTTTTTTTCTTTTTTTTCACTTCTTTTTTTTTCAACCGGTTCTTTTTTTTTTTGAACCGAATCACTTTTCCCTTTTTTTTATATACTCTCGGTTTGGATATGCAAACAGCAGGGAGAAGACTTGTGATGCTAATCTTCAATGCCTTCTTGGTAATAACGTGGTTGCTTTTCTTTTCACAACTATGCACAAACTGACACACGGGGGCAGATGGATGGAAAAATCGGCAAGGCACTGCGGCAGCAATTAAGTTTCATGGAAGTAGAACAGCTGTGGGCCTTCGACGTCACCCTTGACACAGGAAACAAAAACTAGAAATCTGAGCGTTGCAGAAAAGTTGTGAGTGGCTTAAGCGATTTTTGCGGTGCGATTAGCAAGGCAAGCAGTATGTGCAGGGATGGGAATGGCGATGGCAATGGGAAAGCCAGATAACCCGGCGGCGAGGAAAAAAACGATGAACCAGGGCAGATGGCTGCGGCTATAAAACAAAGCGAAACTCAGATTGGTGACGGTGGCAGATTTTGGTGGCGACAGTGGATGAAGAAATTTTGCGGTGGCGGCTCAAACAAATGCGGACTGATTTTTTTTTATATTAGATCTAATCACAAGATGATTAAGAGATGCGGCGGAAACAGGAAATTTGACAGCAACTAAGAACAATCTAACACATGGATTAAAACTTGATAATGCAAAACCAAGAACAAATCTGGGCACAAGGGTCTAGGTATATGATGGTATTTTTGTGAGGCAATTTTCTGGATTCTAGGACTGAAAATAAATATGATACTAGCTAAGGGTAAATAATCCTACCGTGTCAACCCGACGCTCTGATACCAAGATGATGCGGGGGATTGCCCGATCTTCACGGCGTAGGATCGATGAAGATAGTTGGATCCGTGCAACCTGACGAATCGATGGCGCCAACCACTGTTAGAACAGCAACTTGCGACAAAAGAATTCGCCCAACCACACGCTCGTGATCCCGTCTACCCGACCACCAAGTAGACGCGTCGTCGCTCCAGCAAATCACAAGGAATCACAAGAACGATGGGGAAGAACGCCCGATTCCCCTCTAGGTTGCAATCATATGCCAAACCCTAGGAGAAACAAGCGCCATGGCTCTCTCAAAATAATAGATCTGTTTTCTGGTGGTCTCCCCTTTTTTTTTACATAGGCGGCGGCCATATATGGCGTCCCCTCCGCACACGCATAACATATTGGGCTTAATAGGCCAAAACACCATGCTAACTAGAGTCTGATTCCAAATAAAAAAATTGTGCAAATGTGGTTCGGTCCAGGACTCCCACGAGGACCTTCCTTCACGTAGATAGCTTAATTAGTGTGCACTAATCACATGGCCTTCTTTTATTTGGTTTTGGCGCCGGAAATAAACAGCACGTGGGCCTGCAGAGTTGGTCCATCTCACGCCATGGAATCTCCATGCATGCGGTTGGGCATTGGCCTTCCTAACCGCATGAGCCATCATGAGCTTCCTCGGCTCGATTGTTGCATGGTCTTTCTCTTTTATGGCTCCCATCAGTCCGCACAAATCTAAGAATAATTAAAATACTAGTATTAGGTAGTAACTGGTTCTCATATAAATTAAACCCAAATTTAACTAGGAACGAGTTCACCTGTGGATTAATCTTGTATTCTCGTGCTGGCATAATCGGTATAGTCGGGATGTCCTCATCATCCTGTACATTTGAAGTGATAGACGTGGCACTGGTATTGACGAGACCTTCTAAACGCATCTTTACTTTTGGCTTGTACAGATCGAGTATGGGCCTGTAAATAATTAAATAAAATAGTAGTAGCTCTGTATCTCCAAGTATAATCATTAAAGACCCAATTAAATTAGAGTTCACCTGATAATATTTAATGCGGCTCAACAATTCCTTCCAGTTAAATAATATATTTAATTGAGAAATGCAAGACATGAGCGTATCCGCGTCATGCTTCAAGACTTCATCCCGTGGGTGACTTCGTCTATGCTTGTCTGAGGTAGGACCTCGATGGGACGGCCATGACTCCGGCGTAAGACTTCATCAGTCGCCTTGTAGGCATTGCCTTGGTAGGGTGGTATGAATCCTGCCTTCGTCGGCTATGGCTTCGATGTGGGACTCCGCCGCCCACCTTGTAGGCATCTCCTCGACAGATGGCCTAACCCATGCCTCCTCCTTTATGTGCCGCCCGTGTCAGAGGTGCTACCTCAATGGGATGGCCACGGCTTTTGCGTGGGACTCTGCCGCCCACCTTGTAGGCATTACCTCAGCAGTGTGGCTGAGTCGTAAGGCATTCTACGACCACCCTTTGGTCATAAACCTTTCCACAACCACGTCATGGTCAACAGAGTCGTAAGACATTTTACGACCACCCTATGGTCATAAGCCTTTTCACAACCACATCACGATCGACAAAGTCGTAAGGCGTGCTATGACCACCCTATGGTCATAAGCATTTCCATGACCATGTCATGATCGATGGATTTGTAAGGCATTCTACGACCACCCTATGGTCATAAGCCTTTCGACGACCACATCATGATCAACGTCGTCGTAAGGCATTCTACGACCACCCTCATGGTTGTAACTTTGTCGGCGCCTGTCTGAGCAGTAGGGGATGCACGCTTCAAGATTTTGTCCCACCATCAACTTCGTTGACACCAACCGAAGGGTGGGGGATGGAGCATATTTTTTAAGACTTCATCCCACTATCAACTTCATCGATTCCCGTCCAAGGGTGGGAGACGGAGTGCGCATTTCAAGATTTTGTCCTGCCGCTTACTTCGTCGATGCCTGTCTAAGCGGTGTGGGATGGAGTGCGCACTTCAAAACTTCATCAACGCTCATCCAAGGCAGGACCTCGACGGGACGTCCACAGCTCCGGCATAGGACTTCATCGCCCGCCTTGTAGGCATTGCCTTAGACGGGCGGCACGACACCTCATGGTCGTGACTTAGCCGACTCCCATCTGAGCGGTGGGGGATGGAGTGTGTGTTTTAAAACTTCATCCCACTACCGACTTCGCTGATGATCGCCTGAGCGGTGGTGGATGGAGCGTGTACTTCAAGACTTCATCCCGCCATCGACCTCATCGCTCATGGCCACGTCATGATTGTAAGGCTTCCTACGATCATGACATAGTCATAAAGCATTCTATGACCACATTGTGGTCGTTACTTTGTTGACACTCGTCTAAGCGATAGGGGACGGAGCATGCGCTTTAAGACTTCGTCCCGCCGTTGACCTTGTCATCGCTCATGACCACGTCATGATCATAAGGCTTCCTACGATCCTGATGTAGTCATAAATCATTCTACGACTATCTCATGGTTGTGACTTCATTGATGCCAGTCCAAAGGGGGGACAGAGTGCGCGTTTCGAGCCTTCGTCCCACCACCGACTACGAGTTTATGACCATATTGTCAGCTCTCGACTACGTTGTTGAATTTACAACTACATTGTCAACTTTCGATCGCATTGTCGAATTTCAACCACGTTGCCAGCTTCCAACCACAGTCTGTTTTCCTGCTATATTCTCTCTGTTGCTACGGTTTTCAAGTGGGTTTTCAACTCTAATCTTCATAGCTCTATAGCTATTGGAGAAAAGGGTTAAGTGAATACTTGGAGAGAATTTCAAGGTACCATTCACCCCCTTCTGTTGCCTGTTCGATACTACATAAGTATACTATGGCATGGTGTTTTGCCGCGACACAAGTATAATACGACATGGTCTTTTGCCTCAATACAAGTATATTGTGGCATGGTTTTCACCTCAATACAGCTATCTAGCGTGATTTCTCACCTTAACACATATATTCTAACCTTCTGTGCTTCTTTCTTTTCCCTCTTTGTGTTTATACTAACCCCCGTAGGTAAGATGACCAGTGGATACGACCGCTACAATACCTGCTATAACTGTTATTCGACTCTGCATGGTGGACACTTTGACCGCTTCAGTAATTAGATGCTGCAATTACAGTTTTGACTACATGAAACTTGAACTTCGACTACACAGTATTTGGCGCTACAGCACTCATCGACCAAATAGATTTGGTCACGGTTCAACCATGGCTTTTTGACTGCTCTTTGACTCTGACACGTAGTTAGATAGCTAAGGCTGCCATAAAATTAGCGCCTGTTTGATTGCCAAGTTGATGTCACCAGGTTAAGTTCACTTCGCTTCGTGCAGCAAACTCAACTCAGTGGGGGGCATTTGTTTAATGAGTTTTTGTACAACTGTACTAAGTCGAAGAAAATACAGAGACACATGTTTGGGAAGAAAACTATGGTATGTGTACGTGCTATGCAAGACTTAATTTCTTTAAGACCATGTAATGAAATGGCATGTGAGCTGGTCCTCTAGCTGTCGGTGCATGGTCGGTGCGTTGCGCCTCATATGGCTACAAGTCCTAGCTAACCATGAAATATATGTGCCAAGATCATCCTCTGAGTTCGTGGGTCCTCGACCACATTGAGACGACCACGTGTTGTCGACCATGTTGAGATAACCATGTTGTCTCGACCACGCCTGCTCAAGCACGATCGCTTCGACCATGTTATAACGTTGTGTTGACCATGCTCTCTGACCACGCCATGTCAACCATGATGTTACGGCCACTTTATTACAACTATGGCTGGTCGACCACATTGGGTTAGCCACAGATGCTTGACCACAGTTGCACGGCCGCAGTTGCATGACCACGGATGCTCGACCATGGTTGCATGACCATGGCTCATCGACCACATTGATTTTTAGTGTAACTCTAGTCATACCGCTTAACACAGAGCCAGAACTTTCGATCTTTGATCACTTGCTGTTTCAACCACGTGGGTCTGACCACTTTGTTCTCTTCAACCATCACTTGGACGCCTCAACCACGACTCCTCGATCACATAGGTCTTCGAAGCACCGATCGGATACTTAAGCGTGGTCTACCGAACGGTTCGCTGTGTCTTATGACCAGCTCACTATAGTCCAAAGGATCTCTAACTCCATGGGTGCTCTGGTCTCCGACTCCTACATGAACTCGGGCACACTTATACTCGACTACCATTAACAACAAGATCAGTGCCAACATGATCTATGGTTCAGTTCAACTGATTGTTATGCCATGCCTTACACGGTCGTATGTTCTTGGTTGATTGCAAGGCACGTGATTAATTTATGGTAGCCTATGCACCAAGATGGAAGGAAGAGATTGGTTTTGGGTGTATCATCTTCACAATGGAAATGTGATTACACCTTATCTCCATCTGATGGAAGTAATTCTCAACAAATCTTGTTGATATACAAAACAAAGGTCTAGAAGGTAAGAATCGTTAATCAATAAGGGATTTGATCTGAAAATTAATGGCATGATCGGCACATGTGGAAGTTGTGTACGTTGCCTACGGCCTTTGCTCGTGCCTATAAAAGTAGAGACCCCACAGACGAAAGGGGGGAGAGAGACTAACGAAGACACAAACGTACAGAGACGGCGAGATGAACACATATCAACGGGGGAAGGGACAGAGATCACCTGATCACACCTGTACACCCTGGGCAGAGGGAAGAATGGAGCTAGCTAGCATGCCGATAGAGGGCGGCAGTAGTGTGATGGCTGCCAATGCCTGCGGTCACTGCTGGTGATGCCATCGAGGAAGTGCTTTGGAGTTTGCCGTTGGGCAGCCTATGGCCACAATGACGGGCTGGCAAGATCACTATCATCTTATTAGGCTTAAAGAACGAAGTCTCCCAATCTTGTATATGGCGCGCGCCCCGGCCAAGATGTGTGACCGCGATGATCTGCCATGTGCCAGGTTAGTCACGTCTGTATCTCTAAGTTGATGATAGCTCCACAAGGCGAGGTAGTTGGTGCTATCTCATCACCCAGGACATGTGACGTCACCAACCGCCACTCCAATCCAATGAGGATGGCTTCACCGATGGCTTTGATACTTGATCGCTTATGGCCTCCTCCTGTGCTTGGTCAATTACGACCACCTTCTGTGATCGGTTGCTTACGACCGTTTGACATACTCAGACATCACTGACCGCTGTTGATTCTTGGTCACATATGATCACTTTCAATACTTGGGCACTGTTGGTCACCCACAGTACTCAGACGTCATCAGCACTTGGACATCATCGACCACTCGCTGGGCCTGGATGTCTACGACCGCTTTCAACACTTGAAGCCATCTACTGCCTACAACACTTGGATGTCATTAGTACTTAGACGTCATCGACCATTTGCTGCACTCAGGCGCCATCATTCGCCCACAGTACCCGGCCACCATCGACCGCACACTGTACTTAGGTGTCATCGACCGCCTTTGACGCCATCAACCGCCCACCATACTCGGTAACTTACAACTGCCTGCTGTGCTTGGTTACTTATGACCATCGATTATACCTGGATGATTATCGACCACTCGCCGTGCTCAAGAGCTTACGATCATTCGTAGTGCTCTAACATCACCAACCGTCCTCAATACCCAGTTGCTTACGACTGTTTCACATATTCGATCGCCTCTGACTGCCTTCGAAAGATGGCACTTTTGACCTCCTTTGGTACTTAGGATTCTTCGACTGCCTTCGGAACTTAGTGTCTTCGACCGTCTTCGATACTCAGGCTTCTCTGACTACCTTCAGAACTTGGCATTTTCGGCCACCTTTGATACACAGGCTTCTCTAACTGCCTTTGGAACTTGGCGCCTTCGACTGTGTTTAATACTCAGGCTTCTCTAACTGCCTTCAAAACTTGGCGCCTTCAACCACCTTTGATACCGAGGAATCTCCGAAAACTTGGCGCCTTTGATTGCCTTCAATACTCAGGCTTCTCCGATGACCTTTGGAACTTGGTGCCTTCGACTACCTTTGATACTCATATGCCTTCGATGGCTTTTTGAACTCGAATGCCCCTGACCACTTGTCATCCTCAGATGCCTCTGACGGCTTGTCGCACTCGAACGTCCCTGAACGACTTCGATACTTGGTCATCCGTGACCGCTCACTATGCTCGAGCGTCTCCAACCCCCTTTGGTACTCGAACATCTCCGATTATTTTTTGAGCTCAAGCGCCTTCGACTGCTCGCCTTGTGTGGTAGCCTTTGACTACTCACTATACTTCTGATGGGTTTCGACCATGATGGGTGTCGACCACACACATCTTCCGATGGGTTTCGACTACGATGGCTTTGGACCACAGATGTTTTTTGATCATTTGGACAACGATGGTTTTCGACCACGGATAACGTCTGATGGGTTTCAACCATGATGGGCTTCGACCATGATGGTTTTCGACCATGGACAGCCTCCGATGGGTTTTGACCAGGATTGCTTTCGACCATGGACACTTTCTGATGGGTTTCAACCATGATGGTTTTCGGCCATGGACACCTTTCGATGGGTTTCGACCACGATAGCTTTTGACCACAGATGTCTTTCGATGGATTTCAACCACGATGGCTTTTGACCAAAGATAACGTCCGATGGATTTGGACCACGATGGGTTTCGACCAAGGGTAACCTCCAATGGGTTTTGACAATGATGGCTTTCGACCACGGACGGTTTCTGATGGGTTTCAACCAAGTAGGCCTCTGACTACCGGCTATTTCCAATATCCAATGGCTTCTGACTACCAGCTGCTGCAATGCCACGATGGCTTTTGACTATTAGCTATTTCCAATATTCAATGGCTTTTGGCTACCGGCTGCTGTGATGCCCGATGGTTTTCGACTACCGGCTATTTCCGATGGTCGATGGCCTCTGGCTTTCAACTACCAATTACTCCTGAGTGTCGATGGCTTTCGGCTTCCTAGGAGTCTTTGTCAGTGGTCACTTTCGACCATGTCGATACTGACCCCAACATTCTACTCTGTTAAAAGGAAAGATGGTTTGCCCTTACGACACTTGAGTTTAGCTAAGTGCATCCGCATGGCAAAGGGGTCCTTCCTGTTTGGTCACTTTGACCTCTTCGACATCTGACCCAGGCATTCTTCTCTGCTAGCCTTACTGCCCGAATTAAGTACGTCTACTACACCGATTCTATTACTATGTCACCAGATCGATCATGTTTGACGTGAATCATGCACACTTTTAACCATCTTAATTTTATGTGTCATTTGATACCGACGAGGTCGAACTGCATTGGTGGGCGCGGCCAATGCAAAGGTTATGCTATCAACAGCCCCATAGACTGACAAGGCTATGGATAATGCCAACGCTCACATCTACATATACCATTCATCATATGCATGGAGAACGTGAAGCGAAGACTAAAGATAACGACCAATGCATAGCTTAATCGGAGGTAGTCTATGGATTCGCTTTGCGGATGTAATTAAGCAGGAGCCAAGGCCCTGGGAGCCAGGAGAATACAACGCCTATGTCAGATCTGCTATGCAAAGCAGGCTACGGAACGCACTCATATAAAGGGAATCTGTAATTTTGTTACTCTTTATGAATGAATAAAATATATATTTTCCCTATCTTTTTGTGTTTATATACTTTTTGTGTACTTTAGTACACTGGCATGCCCGTATCTTATACCCCGAGACAAGAAATCCCAAGAGCGATTTCTCACGTCAAACATCCACGTATGACTAAAAGATCAAGATTTCGTCGTCACTTCCGCTCAGAAAATTTCCCCTATCGCTGACCTCCAAGGGATCAAAACCTTATGGAGGATTATTCCTGCTTCTTCCATGGCCTTTAATTTCTTTGATCCTATTTCAGATACTGGCCAATCGGCTGCAAATACATCAGTTGCTAGATTTGAAGCCCAACAGACAAAAAATCTTTTAGTTTTTTTCCAGTTGGTTTTCTCAACATTAAGTGAATAAAAACTTTTTCTTTACTCTTATATTCTTCGACTTGAATTCCAACCGGAGAAAATTCAAGTTATAAATTCACTTAAAGTTCAGAAGTTAGCTTATCAGGGTTAAATAATTCCTAAAATATAGAATTAATACATAATTAAAGCCATAAGACCCTTGTGGTCATAAGCTTCATGAAGTAATTGCTCGAGTACCTCTAGTTAGAGACCCACTATATAGTTTACCCGACTACCAGACTACTGAAGGATTCCATGAACTGATATAAAGGCCCGCTTCTAGGGAATTCCTCTGGTGCGATGAAACTGAAGATCAGTTATTATCAGATATCTCTCTTTGACAACAACCACCCTTTGATTAGACCGGACGATTCAATAAGACGTCTCTTTATGTAGATAACTGACATCCATTCAACGGTATTTAAGGGTTGACAAGAAAGGGCACAAACAAATTAAGTCCAACTGGCATGGAATCAAAACCAGAATCTGGAGAACAATAATCAAGATCTTCCAAGCAGTGGGAAGATTGTAGAGATTAGGATTAGTTGCATCCCATTGTAATCCTTTTGGGATCAATTCACAGCAATAAAGATCATCTTCATTTTTTGACTGAATCATTATAAGGAATTCAGCCTTCTTTTTTACATTTTCATAAGATTAGCAACTTATCGAGAAAGACCATCACATTCTATCGAATTATATAACAAATTTGGAATTTTTTGTACGGATAATCCATTTTTTATTCGAAATTACATAAATATACCCGCGGGAAAATTTTTTACAAAAATAGGCTCCAGTCGCCTAATGGTTGGGCGACTGGAGGCGTTCGCCCAACCACACGGCGACATTTAATGAATCTACTAACCGTTGGGCGATTAATTGCAGTCGCCCCACGGTTGGGCGACTTCCATCCAGTCGCCCAACCGTTAGGCGACTGCATTTCAGTCGCTCAACGGTTCGGCGACTTGTAGTGAGATATATACCGCGCTCGGCCAGGCCGAGCGCGGTCCTTCGTTCGGCCGCCGTCGCAGAGAAGAGAGGGAGAGGAGGAGAAGAGGAGGGGAAGAGAAGGAGAGGGAGAGGAGGAGAAGAGAAGGAGAGGGAGAGGAGGAGAAGAGGAGGGGGAGTGCGCGATTTTCAGGTAATTTTTCGTGTTATATTTTTTGTTAGTGTAGAAAATTAGTTTAGAAAATGTAGTGTAGAAAATTAGTTTAGAAAATTAGTTTAGAAAATGTAGTGTAGAGAATTAGTTTAGAGATTTAGTTTAGAAAATTAGTTTAGAAAATGTAGTGTAGAAAATTAGTTTAGAAATATTGTTTAGAAAATTAGTTTAGAAAATGTAGTGTAGAAAATTAGTTTACAAATTTAGTTTAGAAAATTCGTTTAGAAAATGTAGTGTAGAAAATTAGTTTACAAATTTAGTTTAGAAAATGTAGTTTCAAAATTTAGTTTAGAAATTAAATATAGAAATATAATTTAGACATTTAATTTTCAAATTTTGTGTACTAAATGTAGTTTACAAATAAAGTTTAGAAAATTTAGTTTATAAATTTTGTGTACCATTTATTGTACAAATTTAGATGTAGAAAGTATAATGTACAAGTTTAGATGTAGAAATTTAGATGTACCAAGTTTAATGTACAGTCTTAGATGTATAAAATTTAGTGTTGAAATTATTGTACAAATTTAGATGCAGAAAATTGAATGTTGAAAGTATTGTACAAATTTTGCAGGTATGACTCGTGCTGGACGTGACTCGGAGTGGCGGTTCGCGCTGTTGGACGAGCACGTGGACCGCTCTCATCGCGCTTCCCATCTAGTGCCGCCACCGGGGAGCACGGACGAGCCGCCTCAGTTGGGAGTGGTCCGGACACGGACACCTCGCGTGGCCTGGGGACTCGACCCTCGTTGGACTGCCAGGTGAGCACTATTCCAGCGTTTAGTGCGACCGTTAGTTCGTTCCGTGCTGACCTTCACTTTGTTTGCAGGCTGCGGGATGCCGGGCTACTCCCTCTTGCCCGGATGGTGCAGGCCACAGAGGAGGATGGAGCCGCTGGCGGGGACGAGGGCGGGGACGAGGCGGGCGGGGATCGATCACGACGATTTCCGTTCGACCGTTCCCTACTGACGGCTTTGGTGGACCGTTGGCGGCCCGAGACGCACACTTTCCACCTCCCATTCGGGGAGATGACGCCGACCTTGCAGGATGTGTCCCTGCTTCTTGGGCTTCCGATCGCGGGAGACGCTGCCTTCCTACCGGAGGCCCCGGCCGACTGGCGCGCTGACCTGCTCGGCAGATTCGAGGGTATCGTTCCACCGGCCGCTGACCACCACGTGTTCGGAGAGGCGCAGACCCATGGGCCGACACTGAGGTGGCTCAGACAGTACCGGGTACGTGGTATATAAAATCGATCGTATCTTCGAAGCTCTTTTTTGTGGTATTACGTACTAATAACAACTTTTTTGCATTCAGGTGGAGCGCATGGTTCCGCAGGCAGACGATCAGCAGGTCTCGCGGCACCTGGAGGCGTACGTGCTGTGGCTGTTTGGTTGGGTGCTTTTCACCACCAGCCACGGCAACTCGGTGGATGCGCGCCTTATCGCTTATGCGAGGGCGATCGCTGACGGCGAGCCCCACCAGGTCAGCTGGGGATCGGCCGTACTTGCCGCGACGTACCGCGCGCTGTGCGATGCGTGCACGAGGGTCAAGCCGAACTCGATCCTCACGGGTTGTCCCCTGCTACTACAGTTGTGGTCGTTCGAGCGCTTAAGCGTCGGACGACCTGTGCTAGACGACGTGGGTCCGTACGGGCCCGAGATGTATCCGGGGGGAGAAGTCGACCGGCCGACGATGGGTTCTATGTGGTGCCGTCGCCGAGTAAGTTTTATCACAGTTAACTATTTCTTTCTTATTGACGATCGTCATTGTAAACAACTTGTCTTTCTTGCAGGTACAGTTCGCGCACGTGCAGGTCACGCGGGCGTACCGAGTCTTTGTGGAGCAGCTCGACCGCATCACAGCCGACGACGTGCGCTGGGAGCCGTACGCTGATACGGCAGTGCAGGCCCGTGCTCCTGGCGGTCTGTCTTCACTTTGCTGGCGTGACCGGGCTTTCTGGCTCACCCGCCGGAAGCTCGTGTACCTCATCTACGTGGAGGACTACGCACCCCAGCGGGTGATGCGGCAGTTCGGGCTATGGCAGCCGGTTCCTGTACCAGTCGGACCATCGCTTCCGCGGCACGTGCACGGGTGAGTGTACGTTTGTGCTAAATATGTACATACTTACTACTGCGTTCGCAAGTATCTCACATTACGTAATGGTTTTATACGCAGGCACAGCGGGAAGGGAGTGAAAAGAGGCACGGACTGGTCGGTGAGAATGCAGCCCTGGGTCGAGCAGTGGCAGGATGCGCTCGACGACCGCGTGGACGAGGACCGACCGTACGACAGCAGGGAGTACGCGGAGTACCTGCGCTGGTACCAGCCGCAGACCCGTATCAGGCTCGTATATGTGGTAGACCCGCCTGCCACACACGTCGCCGCTCCGACGGACACGTACCCCGCGCACTTCGCGCACGACGCTCACCTCGCGGTACGTTACATGTCATTTCAAAGATTCCCAAATGGTAATGTCGTTTCCATAATCGACCATTTTATGTCTTTGTGTCCAGGCTGACGTCGGTTCTGACCTATACGCCGAGTCCGGCACAGTACTGGAGAGGCTCGCCAGTGGTGCGCAGCTGACCCATGAGGAGGGCCTCAGCTTTGCGCGTCGGGTGCACGAGGGGTGTAGACGTATCGTTAGCCTACTGTCCTGCACGAGGCTACCGGCGGTCTCCACGCCCCCCGCTACGACTGCTCGTCCACCAGTGCCACCTCCACCTGTGCCACCTCCACCAGCGTGGCACTACTATGGTGCACCTACGTGGACACGTCCTCCACCACCTCACCCGGAGCAGCCAGGGGGTTCAGCCTGGGCAGGGCCTCCTACACCGGTTCACTTCACGCCTCCTACGCAGACCCCTGTCTTCCCCACGCAGGGGGTGTACGCCTCCTCCATGGCGCCAGCTACGGGTACGCATAGGGTCTTATACCGTGTTTATCCGAAGACGACATGCAACGCACTAACGATATTAATATTGCAGGTACTTACCAGCACGGCGTCTCCCCAGGCCAGGAGGATGTGGACCAGTTTTTCGCGCCGTCGCCCGACGTCGCACCGCAGGTTCTTTCTGCCAGTGCCCTCCCCGGTGCACCGGAGATTACACAGCCAGAGGTGCAGCTGACTCCACCAGCGCAGGGGCGGGATAGACACCCTCCTCCTCGTTTTACCTTTTCGGATCGTCCTAATCCGTTGCACCGGAGGAGGGCCAAGCGAGGCCGTATGGGAGGACGCGGGCGCGGTGACGGGGCACAGCAGGGTGACCAGTGAGGCGTGCTGCAGATGCTATATATGTTATGCATGTAATGAAAATACATGCGCCATGTTACTCACAGTTATATTATGAAGTTTATTTATATTTACATAAGTCTATCATCTCTTTCCGCATATAAACTATCTCACTTAACAGTGTATGTATCGATCGTTCTCTACTCAATCTTTCAAAAAAAAAATTAAAAAACTTTTTACACACCTACAATATACAATGAACATAAACTTTTATTACAACTTCACCGTATTTTTTACCGGTTCAACGTTACAAAATTCACAAATTCTAAAACAATCACGGGTGGCTACCTGAAGTCGCTTAACGGGATGGCGACTGCATGGCAGTCGCCTAACGGTATGGCGACTGCATGTCAGTCGCCATACGGAAGAGCGATTTAATGCAATCGCTCTACTGTGCAGCGAGATATATTGTGTCGCCGTGTGGTTGGGCGAACGCCTCCAGTCGCCCAACCATTAGGCGACTGGAGCCTATTTTTGTAAAAAATTTTCCCGCGGGTATATTTATGTAATTTCGAATAAAAAATGGATTATCCGTACAAAAAATTCAACAAATTTGTATCTATTTTCGACCCCTACTCTGGTCCGAGACAAAAGGCAAGGACCAAGGTGAGTACAAACATTCTACAGCTTTAATTTTTGCCAAACAATAGCCTTTTCAAGTTGGGTTCTCAACTCTTACGCCATGATTTTTCCATGGAATAGCCATAAAGAAGAAAGGGGCGCCATGAATTTTCAATAAGAAAAGCTTCTGCCCTTTTAGACTGTGGCTTATAGGTTTTGAGCTGTCGTGAGAGAGTATGAAGTAAGAGAAACTCAAGTATGATTTTGACTAATATAAATGAAGTTGATATAGTATGTACTACAATCAATTTATAAATCACTCTTATAAAGACACTATGTTTAAAAGTTAATTATTATAGAAAAACTGAAAATAAACTTTTAAAAGCCGATAGAAATTCACAAAGTCAATTTCGCGAGTCGTCCAAAAAAAAATCGAAAGAAGCAGCTGGAGCGAAAAAAAAAAGTGTGTAAAGAGAAGGTGCTCCTCTCCAAGAAAGGTCTCCATACGACCATGCTGGAAGCCGCGATTGCGAGACGTCTCCTCGTCGTCAGTCGTTACCCAAAACCACAAGGAAAGGAAAACCAAACGGCGGCAGGTCAAACCCCGCGTCAAACCGAAGAGGGGCTTCTTTCTTGGTGCCGAAGAAAACGATGCCCCCGCGCCAGCGCACCTCGTCCAATAAAGGTTCGCGCTCCGGCCCACGGCCCACCTGCCATGTCACACACGCACACCGCGGCACCCAACCCGTGCCGTGCACCCGAGCCGGAGGCGGGGGAGAGACAGAGACGCGCCGCCATCGCCCGGACGGAGCTTCGCTTCGCTGGGAGGGCGCACGCTCTTGCCTTGCGCACCAAGTACATCCATCTCATCGGGTCGGTCCAGGTCGTCAAGAGCCGGGAACGGAGGGGAAGGGGATCGGGCGAAGCTTGTCCCGCGATCGCGGTTGCTCGCGGGAGAGGACTCCGTGGGGGCTCAAGGGCCAAGGAATGGAGCAGGCGACGGCACCACCGTCGAGGTAAGGCAAGAGATGGGGCATTGCTGGTTTCTTTGTCGCTGGATTTTCTTTGGTTTTTGATCTCCGTTCTCCGGTACGCTGGATTTTTGTTGCGCTTCGATTTAGTTCTCTCTCTGTGCGATGTAGTTTTGGCGCTGAATGTTGCTTCGGATGTTTGGGTATTGGAAATGAAGAAGAAATATGCATCCATATCCGTAACTAAGAGGACTCGAACGAGTGGTCTTTTTTAACGTGACCCGAGGGCTTGAGGAGAATAAACAAATATTTTTGCGCGTGTTTGTTGAGAAAAGGGATCAAATTTGGGCTGATGAACATAAATGTGTCCTGTTCTGATCAAATTTTGTGCTTTTTTTCGGATCTAGCTGTATTTGTAGTTTTCAAATATAGATTCGTACAATGAGGGGGGAAACTATATTCAGGTCGAAAGTTCTTGGAAATTTGACAGGAGAACATAGACTGGTAGGTTTCTGAAAATTGTGTGCATCGTCTACTTAATTTTGAATAGTTGAAGCAAATTAAAAGGAATCGTGTGCACTCTTATAACATAACAGTGCCACATAACAGATGCGGTGAAAATCCTACGTTGTGTCTCTACCATGATACATCTGCTGCTAAAATCCAACGACTGGACGCAGCAAAAAATCCAGGGAGTGTGCTTCAGTGCTTGCAAACATGTTCCTAATCAGTAACTACAACTTCTATGAAATTTGGGAAATCACCAGCTCAAAACCACAATCGTGTGCATTCCAAGCAGTGACCACAACCACTGTAGAACTAGCTTGAAGCATAGTGGAACCCATTTGTGTGTATCTTCTTACATGTACATGTCATCCCTGCTGCTGGTAAGTGTCAATGAACCGTTCCTGAAACGTCGGCATTGCCTCGTTGTTGAGATTTGTATATGTGCATTGCGTTGTTTACGTGCAGTGTAACGAGGACGAAGCAAGCTCGCGCCAAGAACCGTGCCACGCCGGGCGCCGTCAGGGCACGGGCGGCTCATCGAGGGAAGGGGGGCCCCGATAACAAGCACCACAGCTACCGCGGCGTCCGGCAGCGCCTTTGGGGCAAGTGGGTCTCCGAGATCCGCGAGCCCAACCACGGCAGGAGGCACTGGCTGGGCACCTTCGACTCCGCCGTCGGAGCCGCCCTCGCTTACGACAGGGCCGCCAGGGCCATCCACGGCCCCAGCGCGCCCGTCAACTTCCCTGCTGTCTCCACCACCTCTGCCGACGCTGCGCCGACGCAATGCGAGCCCGCGTCTTGTTCTGCTGCTGCTGCTGCTGCTGCCGCCATCCAGTTCCCGGAGTGTGAAGTGAAGCCGATGGCTGCGCATGGTGGCGACACGGGGATCGCTCAGCGTTGTGATGTTCCTTGGGCTGCACATGAGGAGATGCTTGCTGACAACTTGGATGACATCGCCATGTACATTGACGCCGACGCTGTCGCTGAGATGGTGGCCTGTTACCCTGACGCCAAGAGCGAGGATTGGCAGGTTGACGGGCTCGATACCGACGTCGTTGACTCGCCGCTGTGGGGCGCTGGGTGACTGAAAATTGTTTGCTGAAAGAGAAGGCTTCGATTGATTAGATGGCCTGATGGGGATTTTGCTGACTGCAGTAACTTCGTTTTGCTGGTAGCCATTTAGATCGTTGAGCTGGACATATTACATACTTATGTAGGGAAGTAGGAACCTTAATTTTTCCGCATTATCTTTTGTCAGGTTGTAGAACTGTAGTAGTGGTCTGTAGATGATCATGCTGTAAATCGGATCAACTCATCTATTTCGCTATTTCTGGCATTACAGGTGCCAACATCTTAAAGTAGCAAAACTCCATTGTTCATGCTGAGAATAGGGTGACGTTTATCCTATTCCGTTCGAACATTGGAGAGATATCCGATAAGAAGTTCTAGGTAAATCCTAATAAGATTATATGATTCCTGCTACTACTTTTTAGAGTTAGATTCCTATCTCTCTTTGGAAGAGAACTAGGAGGACTATATATAAACCTATGAGGGCGGCCAAGAAACCCAAGCAAAGAAGTAAAGCCAAGCAAAATGAGCTTATCCAAAGTAGAGGTGCACAAGAAGATTAGAGGTTGGATTATTTTTTAGCACTAGATTCTTATATAAAAGGTTCGAGAAAGTTACAAAAGAGCAACAAACTCTTATACTCTTTTGAGGTTATGCTTAAAGAATTTGTGGCTAGTTTCGTCAAATCTTTTCTTTCTCGTCGTGGTTGATTTGACACCATTATTTTGGTTCTCTATGAGATTCATCTACTTCGTATTTAAGATTATGCAGATTTGTACCGCATCTCACAAACTCTGATCCGATTTAGAGGGTGTTACGTATAAGAAAGAAAGTGTATTAGAGTGTAACAGCTCACAATTTGAATTGGCAGTAGACATTGGTATAAAGATGTCCATTTGCACATAATAACTCAGTGTTACTCATTCGAAGCAATTCTGAGTTATTATCTAGTTACGCGTAGAAGATATTTTTGTACTTTGTCTGGAAGTAAATTGGTAGCTGCGCAGCTGGCAATATGAAGTGGGCGATTCTATCTGTCAGAACAATCCGAAAAAATATATAATCTTTGTGGGTTGAGAAAGCAGAACAGATGAAGATTAAGCAAGATTTATTATTAGATAGCTAAGGAACTAAGGAGAGAAGAGAAGCTAGTAAACATTGTATCCATGTGAGTTTCTACACACTGATGTCCCATACCGAACTGTCTATGGAATCCAGTCATTACCCTGAGATATTCTGTAACATCCTAGTTTTCAGTGCATTTTTAAAGTTTTCAAAATAAAAATAAAAATTTAGATTTTTCTTAAATTAATTAAAGCTTAATTTGAATTTTTAAAAATTAAAAAGATTTAATGTGAATAAAATAAATTTTAATTAAATTAAAACCTATTTTATTTGAGTAATTTGTATTGCAAGGAATTTTTCTGTATTTTTTAAAAAAATTGGAGTTTATTTGCTATTTATTTGAGGTCAATTTGAATTATCCTATTTTCTGAAATTCAAAAATTCTGGAAAATCCGAAGTTTAGCTTTTAGGCCAAATCCTTTCTTTTGGCCCAATCTCTCTCTCTCTTTCCACTCGGCCTAGCCCAACTCTATCTTGCCCGCCTACACCTTTGCCCACTTGAAGTCGCTGCCAGGGGAGACCCGCCTGTTAGATGAATAGTGTTGTGGACTGTTCATCTTCTCCGCGCGTCCATCACCGTCGACGATCCGGTCTTCGAGTTAATCTCGCCACCACCTCACGTTTTCGATCTTGACTCTTGTGTCATGCCCGTCTCAGACGCCATCTTCTCTGGGTATAAACGCCACGCCTGAGCCTTATTTTCGGCATCCTCCGAGCCGCTTTGACTTCCTTGTGCTTACGTCAGAACCTGTGTCACTTCGTTTTTGCCTCGCTGCCTGACCAGAGTCATCGATTGCACCGCCGTGACGCTTCGTCTCCCTCGTCAACGACAAACTTGCTCAGTCTTCGTGCATATTCATCTTCCTTCGTCGCCGATCAACCACACCACCGTTGTCTTCATCATCGATGAGTGTTCTCCACCATGCGCCCTTCTTCTGCTGCTTCATCTTTGTCACCACCCGATCACTCACCTCGCACAGCTCGCCCGCACCGCATGTTCCCATGTGGCATGACACTTCGAATCGACCGCCGCCACCGTTAGCGTGTGCGTCAATGCTGACATCAACATCGCCACATTGTCACCTAAATTCCTCCCTGGACTTGGTCCATCGTGAGCTGTCTGAATGACATGCGGGGCCCACATGTCATACACTAAGGTTATGCACCGAATCTATCGTAGACCTGTGAACCCTAGCCATGGACTTGGCCCACCGACCAAAGGCTCATTTGTCAACCAGATAACCCTTTTTAGAATTGTTTTTATTTTGGAAAATCCAGAAAATTCATAGGACCCACTTGTCAGCCTCTAGCTTTTATTAAAATTAATTGCAGAGAAAATATTCTAGAGAATATTCTCCCTTCTCTCTCATTTTCAGGAATTTATTTTTGTAACAAATTTTCCGAGAGTCCGTTCTCCTGTGTCCAAACTCTGATTGACCCGATTCTTCTTCCTAAATTTATATAAAATTAAGCTCTATTTTTTGTTCTAGTTTTTTGTTTTTGGATTTATTTTAGGTTTATTTGTGTTTCATTTGCTTTTTCTTGTTAGATAATGTCCCAACTCAACTGGGTCAGCTCAGGAAGCTCACTGTTCTCACCTTCAGTCCACCCAGCTCATTGAGGTGATACCGACTTCCCTTGGGGACTTGACGAAGTTGATACGGCTGGACTTGAGCTCCAATCACCTCTTCGGCTCGATCCCTTCTAAGCTTGCCAGGATACCATAACTTGCTACATTAGACCTCTAGAACAATACACTTTCAGGAAGTGTTACCTTCTAGTAAATAGTCCTAAAAATGGTGCTCTTTTTATTATGTCATAGTTTTTTATGTCATCTTAATTGTCTCCATTGATTGTTGTAGATCTGAAGAAATTACGTGAGGGATTTGTATATGGTAACAATTCAGAGCTCTGTGGAGCTTAGTTTGATTCTCTGAAAGCTCGTCCTAATGACAACAATGACAATGGTCAACTTGCTCTCTTAAAATTTTGGGCATTTACATCCCTTCATGCTTATTGGCTTCTCTCTATGCCATATATGTGGACTAGCTCTTGGGGTGTAGGCTGGAAAGAGGTTTAGATTGGTAAACAAGCTGTGCAATACGATAACACTAAAAGAAAATAGGAGAATTGTATCTTGGCTCATCTCTTCAGTGGGATTTTTCTTAACTATCATGTAAGTATCTCCATTTCATGTATTACATACCTTCTATACTGGAGGATGTGGCTAAATCAGTCTATATTACCAAATAAAAATAATAGCAAATATATCTTTAGCTGAATTATATATTGTAATGTTTTCCTCCTTCTATTGCAGACACTGTTGTGACATTGACACCACCACCTTATCTTTATGTGAATTCCAATCTACAGTGGCCATTGAATTATGTTGCATCAAGTATATGTATGGGCTCTCATATTACTACTAATTAAAAATACGAGTTGGTGACAGTGCATTCTCCCCTTGTTCACCATCCCTCGCTCTGATCTCTTTGCACATGCCTTCTTCTATCTAGCAATTTCTCCCCTGTCAGTGACACCTCAACATTGACACAGCTAAGCACATGCAATATCATTTTATTTTAAATCTGTTACAACACCTGAGGTACATACTTCAATGTATAGATCAAAATTATGAACTTAAGTGTAGATAAACCGACTATCTTCACCATTTAGTAGCCCTACCGAGATCCCTGCTATTTTTTTCCATTTTCAGAAATGCCCTGATGGAGAGAGAAAAGTTGCAATAAGTACATGTAGGGTCCACATCTTGTATTTATCCTCACCCACCCTCTGATTTCTCTCTCATCCCCTCATTCTCTCACCAACGTCTCCCCTCACCCACTCATTTTGATGACCACATGGCATTTTATGGAAGAATGTATTTTATCTTAAATGCTAGAGATGGTCTCTTTTTCAGAATTTTACAAAAGAATGCATTTAGACTTGCATTTAAAAAGGTTGTTACAGATTAGAATTAAGCCAGTTGTCTATCAAGAGCTTTCTTCACATGTTCCCATACTGCCTTCCACCTTTTTAATATTCATTATATGATTTGGATCATATTTGATGATATATATCAGCTTCATTTGGAGCACCTTTGCAACGCTTGGGCATGTTACTAGTTAAGAGTTATATTAGAGACAAAGTTCAACATATGCATCAGATTACTTGATGACTGGCAAAAATATTCGAAGACAGCGGATTAAATTTTAGAAGATGTTACCGCAACAAATCAATAACCCTAATACAACAAAAGAAGAAGATATGTTGTAATAACTTGACAAAACTACCAGAATAAATATTCCAAACAAAAATTTGGTTCAAAGATCCCAAAATTACAACAAAAAACACAACAAAATGATACAATAAACGAACAACATCGTTGTAACAAAATAGGTATTCTTGTACAACAAATCCACAGAGCTACTGCAATAAATAACCCTCACACTATAACATTTGAAAAAAAGACTGGTTGAAAAAACTTATTGCAATAACTGAGAAGAGTGATTGCAGCAAAATCGAGTAAGGACTACAACACACATTGAAGGAGGAGGTCGCAACGGCACTGGTGAGAACCCATGGCTGCGGAGCTCAACTGCCCCAACGATGCTCGCGGAGGCTGAGATTGGTGGTGGTAGATCTCGGGTAGCCATGGTAGGGCTCACCGAGGACGTGAGCGGCATCGGCAGATCTCGGCTAGCCATGGCGAAGCTCACGAAGGATGCACGATAGATCATAGCCAGCCATGGCTCACCCACTGCACCCTCCTCGTCCCACACGCTGCCAGTAGCAACAAAGACAACGAGGAAGGGAAGGTGGTGCCCAACTTGGTGTTGTAAGAAAGCAATGGTGGTGAGTGGCGGTTGCCAGCACGGGCTCACCGGCGCCAAATTGGTGTGATGTTAGGAGCACGGGGGTGGAGGGAGAGATTTGGGGGAGAAATCGAGGGGTTTGAGCAGAGGAAGAGTAGATAGGGCAAAGGGTTGGCTCTAGTCAAAAGTCAAAGGAGTTAGTAGAGTAAAGCGTCCGATTTATTGCTGACGCATTGGATATAGGACATCTATCATTATCCAAATTACTATTTTTCAAACTCAAATATGATCTATAATTCTATATGTGCCGTGCTAAGGTGTTGTTTGCACAATAAAAATAAATTGCTAGCTAGCAGTTGTGTTTGTCGGCGTTGTTCACATGTAGTAATGAGAATTGCTATGCATACAACCTTTAACATACGATGCAGTTATGTTCCTCGGAAGCACGTGAGTTCTGAGCTTTGATCCTGGACAGAAGGACGTTGGACTACGGTTCTGTTCTTTTAAGATGTGGTTAATAACTTTTTTGTTGTCTGTGTATATTTTTGAGACGATAACAGATGATGAGGATACCGACACAGATAACACATATAGTTTTTAGTTCAGAAAGTTGTTCGGATAATTCACTTAGAAATTGTTCCGTTTTATTTTAACTTTAAAGAAACTATATGCTGAAAACTAAAAACTCAAAACAACTAGACACATAGCAAATCAAAAAGGAGAGATAATCACCTTAGTCGTATGGCCATCGTACGAGATACTCATATTAGAGAATGGCTAGTCATATGACAATAGCACTCCCTCCATCTGGCAATATGGTCCTCGTTCTTCAAAAGCATCATCCCACAATATAAAACTATTATGAAGAATAAATATATAGTTATTACAATATTTGTATTATATATCTGTATTTTAATACTAAAAAATAGATAAGCAATTATAGTATGCCATTTAATAGAAATATGCAACTATGTATGGTTCAATAACATTAGTGTTTTTCTTAAATCTAATGTCTCCATGGTCTATGCATATGTTGGACTTTGGACTTATACTGCATAGCAGATTTATTTATGGGAGTGTTCGTATTGGCTACTACTGATGGTTTTTTGCTAAAAATAAATAGTAGTGACTGAAAGAAGTGACTTTTAGAAGAAATGGACGAGTGGTGACGAAAGTAAAAGAGAGATGCGTGTGTGAGATGGAAGTGAGAGGAGTAGAGAAACCGCTTCAAAAAATAGGTATTCATATTAATTTTTAGCTTCTCCAAATAGAAGTCAGAAGTAGAAACCAATAGGAACACCCGTTATGTTTGGGCTCCACCTAGCAGCGTTCGAATGACTTATGTTTTTTTGATTTTTGTACTTTGCTACAGTAACTTATTTTCAAACGATACATTTTTAAGGTGAGATTTAGTAGTTGATTATAGTAGATATAATATTGACTTTAGTTATATCAAATAAAATTATATATAATTACCTCTTTCTTTATAATCTCTCTGAAATCCTTGAAATTCAAAGAGTCGTAGTCTAAAAGTCAAAAGCACGGACTGAAAAACGAGACACCTAGTGGCCTGCCCCCTGCTCTCACGCATCCCCGCGGCGGAAACACGCGATACCACCCACCTCGGCCACCACCCCCTTCCGCCCCTCGACTACCGAAGTACCGATCGATTATTCGGGGGCCTCGCTCTTAGATCTCCCGAGTTTGGCATCCAACCCTCCCACTAAATCCCCCAACCCCCAAACCCTACCGCAACACCCCAAGGCCCTAGTCAGCGCCATGATGGCCGCCGAGCCCTCTCCGGCGACTGTGCCCGCCTCCACCGCCGCTGACGACCTCGAAACTCTCGCGCTCGATTCCTCCACATCATCCGCCGCCGCCGCCTCCACTGACCCCCTCCTCCGCCCGCCTTCCTCCCCCTCCTCCCCCGCCGACGCGGACCACGACCCCTTCGTCATCGACGACGATGACATCCCCCCGGCCCCCAGCATTCGCCCGCCCGCCGCCCCGGCCGAGGCGGCGGCCGAGTTCGCCCGGATCACTGTGTCCGACCCGAAGAAGCACGCGGACCCCACCGCCGGGGCCGCCGGCGTTATCCCTGGCTCCGGGAGCTACTTCTCCTACCTCATCACCACCCGCCTCACGGGCGGCGGCGGCGAGTTCCGCGTGCGCCGGCGCTTTCGCGACGTGGTGGCCCTTGCGGACCGCCTTGCTGCGGCCCACCGCGGCCTGTTCGTCCCGGCCCGGCCAGACAAGAGCGTCGTCGAGGGGCAGGTCATGCAGCGCCACGACTTCGTGAGCCAGCGGTGTACTGCGCTCCAGCGCTACCTCCGCCGTCTCGCGGTTCACCCCGTCGTTGGCCGCAGCCCTGACCTTCGCACGTTCCTCACTCAGCCTGGCGCCTTACCGGCGTTCGAGGGTGAGTCGCCTCGGTACTGGACTACCACGGTGAATGCTGCCAGTCCGCCGGTGCCGGCGAAAACTGGGAGAGACTTGTTTGGGATGTTTAAGGATTTGAAACAGACGGTGGTGAATGGGTTGGCCGCAACGAAGCCACCACCTGTGGAGGAGGAGACTGATACAGAATTCCTGGCGCACAAGTCCAGGCTCCAGGACTTACAGCAGCAGCTCACCACAACATCTCAGCAGGTATGTGTCCTGTGACGTGTGCGTGCCATTTTTCCCCCTGATGGAGCACCACAATTGCGTATAGTCATCTTGCACGATATGTAAGGTGGTATAGCAAAGCTCTAAAAGTAGATTAACCAGCGAACCGACTCCCATGTTTCTCAAATAATATCTTAAGTAAGTAACAGCAACCACATGGAAAACCGTTGCTTGCTTGATACTATGTCATCTCTGTGTTGTACATGGGTTGTTTGTGCACAGGGAATGCAGATTGGTTTGAATCTATTATTAATTGCTTATGAAGTTGTTTATAAATGGCAACATAATTAGCACTCTATACTAAGTGGTCTCTTTTAAATGTTTGGTTCGTCTGAATATTTTTAGGGAGGAGCGGAGGAGTTTAGCCTTTTCATGTTTGCAAGATGGTTGCTTTGAATTACTATTTATGTTTTTACAACAGGGCTGTGAAAGAAACAGATTAAACCCAAGCTAATTTTCCATACCCCCAAAAGTTATGCTAGCAGTTTGGTTCAAGTTCCAGAAGTCGTAGGAAGGGCTATGTTTTCAGCTTCCACAGGCCTCAGGGGTGTTACTATGCCAGTATGCCTAGCTATTTTTAATATTATCATATTGGCATCTGATAGTTTTAAAAGTTTTTGCCTACATATCTAGTCGTAGAAGAATTTGGCACTGAGTCATGTGAGATCATGTGATCTGTTGTTGTTAAGTTTGGAGTTCAATCGAGAAAGAGTTTGATATTTTTCTTATTGCCAGATCTGTTTACAAGGAAGTTTGGCTTATATCTTTATATCAGTCCTGTCCATCTTAGAATTTGTACTGTGCTTTTTTATGCTCAGAGAGAGATGTTCATGCAAAGAGGGTTAGGCTTTTTTGATTGCTCTTGTTTTGAGTCATCTAAGTTCGCGGACACCTTTTCTAAAATTGAAGGGAGCCAACTGCAGGCTAACAAATGAAGTTTATATCTTGTTATGCGGGTCTTAACTTCATAGTTCCAATGAGTGGCTAGGTTTTTGAGTTTTGACTCTAGCTGGCATTTACCTGATTGATCTTGAGGTATGTTGGTTCACAAAAGAATGAAAGTTGAGTTCTGTTTTCTGTGGAGTTATTGAATTGGTCTATGAGAAGATTAATAACACACGGTGTTGAGTCATCTTATGTTTGTGGAAATTATGATGTCTAGTACATAGCATAAGATATTACATTGTTGCATTTTAAGTTTTGTAGGTAAATGGATATTCTAGATAGAAGCAGCAACGCGTTCGCTCCCTGCTTTGGTGCTTACTTTTGGTCATCTGCAGAATAAGCCTCAGAATGCCTGTTCTGTTGTTATACACTTACACATTATGTGAAAATTTTCCATTGGTATGTATTGGTCCACAAGACTACTATTATTAGTCTTATAACTTTGCATTTTATGTAGGCAGAAGCACTTGTTAAAGCTCAGGATGATCTACGAACAACTACAGCTCACTTGGGAATGACATTGATTAAGTTGGCAAAATTTGAAAGGGAGCAAGCAACATGTAGTTCCCAGAGAAGACGAGCTGGTGATATCAATAATTTTGCAAATTCTGTTGTCAAGTTCAGCAGATCGCAGGCAAAACTAAATTCTGAAATTGTAAAGCATCTGGTATGTGAACATGTCACAAACTTAAATAGAATAAAAAATCGTGTGTCATTTCTTGGAATTATTTTTCTTTCATAATAATAAGATATTATTTATGCCTTTGCAGGGTAGTATCCATGAATACTTGGAGATGATGATATCTGTTCATCATGCATTTGCTGATCGTTCTAATGCGTTAAATCATGTGCAAAGTCTGTCGGCAGATCTATTTTCGTTGCACACCAGGGCAGGAAGACTTGAATCTGTATCATCAAGAGGTGTTGGGCAGGAGTGGTCTAGGTACCAGAAGATAGAGGGATTAAAAGAAACAATAAGTGCAACAGAAGCAGCCAAAAGCCATGCACTTAGAGAATATGAAAGTATTAAGGTAAATCACCTAAAAAGCTATGTGAAGGTGTTCCGTTGATAAAACTTAGGGATCATGAAAATATCAAGGAAAATCACCTAAAAGCACAAAGCACAAGCTCTGCGTATAGAAAAACCAAGCATGTGCCTCTTATGGTTTATTACTGAAAGTTTGTTCATGTTGTACTCATTACATTTATATCCTGCTCTTCATTGTATATTTACTTAATATGACTCAAGAAATGGACTCCAACCGGTTCTTTATCCTCTTCATTTTTATCGAGTCGTTATTTTCTCCCGGCCGCTAGCTAGATTTGGCGAGTGCCTCCTCACTCGCTTCTCAAATAGCTAGGCCATTGGAATGCTAACTCAAATAGAGAGCTGAAAATAATAGCTAGCCTCTTCATCCTAGGAAATAGAGAGGGAGAAATGACTAATGGGATGGAGTTGCTCTAATTGCTTGAACTGCATATGCTCAACTAAGTCTTTTGATCAAGTTAGTACTTCTAGCAAAATTTAGTATGGTAAAATTTATATTCTTATCATGGTTGCACACGCATAGTCGGATAGTCCTTTATTAGTTAAGAGCGTCATACGGTTGAAGCTTAATATAACTATTGCTGTAGTAGGGGTGGCCCAACCCCTGTGACTGGGTCTTGCAATTGACCCAATATGTAATAGGTCCAATATTACAGAGGAATATACCAATATCCCTCATATTTTGTAATTATTAAGGGGGTACAATGGGAATTTCCCATCCTACCCCTCATGTATATAAACCCTCAAGAGGGGTATGAAGATGTCAGATCCTTTCATTCTTACTCATCAACTCTATTTTTAGCTCTCTTAATGCTATGCCTCCTATGGAGAAGGGTACCATGTACCCATATAGTTACAACAGTTGGTGCTGTCCGTGGGGGATGCGCAAGAAGCTGCGCAAGAGAAAGCGCTAGAGAAGGCTATAACCAGAGTGCTCGTGCCATGAGCACCCCAGATGCTGCCATATTTGGGGCTACTTCTGGCGTCTGCCCCATTGCACCTGCAGAGGTGGAGCGGCGTTTCTCGTCATCGGACATCAGGGAGTCGGCCTTCGTGTGTGACGTAGACCGGCTCCGAGCTGTAGATGTGGAGTGGCATTTCTCGTCATCGAACACCAGGGAGTCGGTCTCCGCGAACGGCAAAGACAGGCTCTGGCCGACAGTTATAGCTTGTCGAGCCTCCGCGACTCTGTCCGACCACTTCGTGGTCGTAGACGCCTGTCTGACCACTCCGTAGTTGTAGACGCTTAAGGTTTCATCTACGATTGCATCGTGGTCAACTCTTCGCCAGCAGCTACGACCTTCTTGCAGTCGAGACTTCGTCGATGTCAGTCTGAAGCGTGGGGACGGAGTGCCCGCTTCGAAGCCTTCGTCCCATCACCGACTTCATCGACACCTATCGCACTGTCGGCGATGTCGTCCGACCCCTTGGGGTCGAAGCTTCGTCGATGCTTGTCTAACTACCCATGGTTGTGACTTCGTTGATGCTCGTCCGAGTCATGACTTCGTCGGCCCTCGATCGACTCCTCGTGGTTGTGTCCTCATCAGCCTCGGCTTTGCTGGACTTCACGTGGCCTCTGCTGGTCTTTGTTGGACCTCGCATGGCCTCCGCATGACATTGTGTTGCCTTCGCCGGCCTTCGCGCCCTCCGGTCTCCATCGGCCTAGGCTCCACGTGCCAGAGTTTTGTCTTGTCGCTGCCTTCGTCGACCCCGAGTTCGAAGGGTGTGGGATGGGCCGCGCATGTCAAAGCTTCGTCTTGTTGCCGCCTTCGCCGACTGCAAGTCCAAAGGGTGGGGGATGAGCGCGCGCATTTGAGTTTTGTCTCGACGCCGACTTCATCAACTTCGTTCGACCACCTTGTGGTCGTAGCGCTTCGTCTGACCGTATCACGATCGGGCTTTGTCCGATGCCTTACGGTCACGACTTCGTCCGACCACTTCTTGGCCGAGACTCCGACGACTCTGCATTGAAAGCCATACCTCCATGGGGCGACTTCAGCTGGATCGCAAGACTTCGCCGCCCTCTTTGTAGGCATCGCCTCAGAGGGGCGGCCCGACCCACGACTCCGCCTGTATGTGCCACCCACATTGGAATAAGAACTCAATGACACGGCCACAACCTCGGTGTCGGAGTGGCTGGAGCTACCAATTGCGTCAACTCGTTCATCAGGACCTTCGTGCTTGCTGGCGGGGGACGGGGGGCTAGGATAGTTGGTCACATCAGCTTGCCCATCGGAACTTCCGCGCTTGCTGTCGAGAGAGTATTATTATAGCAGGGGTGGTCCAACCCCTGTGACTGGGTTTTGCAACTAACCCAATATGTAATATGTAATAGGCTTAATAGTATAGATGAATGTACCAATGTACTATCATATTTTGTAATTATTAAGGGATACAATGGGAATTTCCCATCCTACCTCACTCATGTATATAAACCCCAAAGAGGGGTATGAAGAGGCCAGACCCTTTCATTCTTACTCACCAGCTCTCTCTAGTTCTCTTCGCGCTATATGTCCTATAGAGAAGGGTACTCTTTCAACTACAATTCTTGCATTTATGATTGTCTGTTCTTCTTGTCTTTTATATCTGACATCACTTTATGCTAGTTTACTGGTACATAAAACTTCATTATGATGCGTCAGCATTTATGTAGCATAGCATTGCTACTTGCCGCTATGCTTTGCTTACAAGTACTATCTATAAATGAAGTATTAAGTCAATTCAGCACCCTTCCAAAATTACTTCTGTTATAATCAGAATGAATATTAGGATTGCAGTAAAATTATGCCCTTGAAAATCAGAGTGAAATTTAGGATTGCTGTTATCATGATGTTGGTTGGTAGCTAACAAGTAGTTAAACTACCAAGAAGACAAGAATCATTTATTTGTTCATAAGGACTAAAGGACATTTTGGTCTTTTTGCTGGATGACACACTTCCCTATCTTCATTGAAGAAAACATAACTGCTGCTGCAAATATATAAAGGAGGGACGTGATTAAGTTAGCAGAACTTTTCGTGCTAATTCAACATAAAATGTTTTTAGTTGAGTTCCTAGTTGCAAAGTTGTCTTCAAATTTTCAAGAGCTTTCTAAAATTTAAACAGCTATTCAGGTAGGCATTACATATGCATACTAGGTTTTGTACTGACAATGTATTACTTTAAAAGAGCCTAGAGGGTGGCCTTTAACTTCGTGGGATGCTAAGATCCTGATAGTGGAGCAGTACGTAAGCTTCTTTTTGGAGTTTCAACGTGTATTTTCAGGGTTTGCATGTAATGGTACGAACTGTAAGATCTTTTTTCGAGTCAGACGAAGGTTGCAGATCGAATTCTTGTGTGGAGTTGGTATAGCAATTTGTAGGACTCTGGGAATGCCAGGAGTGTAGCTATTACTGAAATTTGAAACCATATTGCATCTGGAAGAAATCAATCATCTTTCCTATTTACCTTTTTTCTGATAATGCAGGAAAACAACATGATTGAAATTAGAAGGTTTGACAAGGATAGGCGTCGGGATTTTGTGGAGATGCTGAAAGGATTTGTAGTTAATCAGGTATGAATGAATCACACTATTTGACAAAGAAAGATGTCACCGATATTACACTGTATATTTGTTGGCAGAGAAAAGGTATGCAGCAGCATTGTTTGACTGAATGCTATTTTTTTGTGTGTAATTATACGCAGGTTTCATATTCAGACCATTATGCTAATATGTGGGCAAAGGTAGCAGAGGAAACAAAGCTATACGCAAACAGGAGCAACTGATGCAGCTTTGTGTATAGTGAGTAGGGGATTTTTGATATATTTAATTTGCCCTGAGTTCAACACAGACACAACCATTCTTGATTCTCCCCAGTTTTGCCACCCTGGCTTTCGGTGTAATTCTACCTGGGTTCTGTACAATTGTGTGAGCAATTTACAGAATGACAAGTCACACAGTTTTTCTCTGTCCCCGGTTCGGGTGTGCTTCCTGTTACATGCAAAAAGTAAAAGGTGCCCAAATGTATAGGTGCCTCCATGTACAGATGTCTTACCAGACAGACATCTATTCAAGCCACCCCATGATCATCTATATATATGTATCAACATGTACAGATTTTAGACTAATGAATGGATCAACAGTTCATCACATACACTTGTACTCTTTCTCTTGCAACACGTTATCAGTCACGTTTCTCTCCAAGTCGAGCAACAAAAACACGAACAGAGCCGAAGCAGCGCGACGCCCAGCGACGGCACGACGGCGCGTCACAGCGCGCGGCCGGCGCGGCCCAGCACGGTGCGGCGGCGCGCGGCACGCAGCTCGGCGCAAGGCGCGGCCCACATGGCCGGCGGCCGCACGCCAAGGGGCCGGCGTGGCCCGACGCAGCGCGGCCAGGCGCGGGGCGGCTCGTGGCCCGAGGCGACGGCGCACGAAGCGGCGCCCGCGTGAGGCGGCTCACGGCCGGCGGCGCCTGAGCCCGAAGTGGCCCACAGCCGGCGGCGCCCAAGCCCGAGGCGACCTGGCCGGCGGCGACTTACGCACCAGACGCGACCGGCGAACCCGCCCCGGCCGGCAAGGCGCATGGCCCGGCGGTCGGCACGGCGTGGCGCCCGAAGCGGCCGAAGGCAGAGACGGCGCGAGGCCGGCGCGGCGTCCGAGGCGGCCCGCGGCCGGCGACGCCCAAGGCGAGGTGGCCCGCGGCCGGCGGTGCCCATGGCTGACGACGCCCGAGCCGGCGGAGGCGCTCGAAGTGGCGTCGCGGGAGACGGCGGCGGCGGCTTGCTCCGACGGCGGCGCCCACATGGCTGAGTTGGTGGCGGCGCCTGTGGCCGGAGGCGGCGGCGGCGGTCCCCATGAGGCCGGCGGCTGGTGGTTAGGGTTTGGGGGAAACCCTAAATTCCCCCCCTCCCATTCCATTTATATGTTGCCCAAATAAATGGGCTTTGGCCCAAAATATCCCACCTTTCCCCCTGGGCCTAAAGGCCGCATGGGCATCAGCCCAAGTTTTCGGAAATTTACAATTTCCCCCCTCTAGTTCATGGCAAATGCAGAATTTTTATTTTAAATAAATTTCTATTATAATATTTGCAATATTGTCCTTATGCTTCTTTATAATTGTACCCGTCAGTATGTACTTTTATAAATTAGCATTTCAGTCCCTACAGGATCTGAAAATTATGTAATTGTTCAAATAAATGTGCATGCACATTTCTATAACTTTTACATATTTAGGATTATTTTATTGCAATTTTATTTACAATAGGAATTGCGACCATATTTAAATTTGCTATTTTTCGCAAATTTAAAATTTCAAATTCCCATTTAGTGAGTACCATTGTAGTTAATAAATTGGAATTTTTGTAAAATATTATACCTACAATAGATACCATAAAATCACAATTTATGGCACTTTGCTACATGTATATGTACATTATGCCATACAATAAATTGGTGTTCACCACTAATGTTGTGATTATACGGTATTATAAATATAACCTCATGTTATATTTAATTTAGGTATACATTCTTTTGGATTACAATACTCATATTGTTTTCCACATATTTTGCATGTTATTACAACATTACCATACACATTAATTTACCTCATGTAAATTAATCATATATGGTGTACTTTTCATGTAGGTTTTAAATGGCTACCAAAGATTTTGAGCCCCTCGCTCTCGATGGTTCCAATTACCCTACATGGGCTATGGACTTAAAAATCAACCTCACCACACGTGGGTTGCAAAGAGTGATATTTGATCCTCCAAATGATCAAATTTCGCCGGAGATTGTGACATATTCCGTTTTAAGCATAATACGGAATCACATACATCCAGATTTAAAGGTGGAATATCTGTATGAGGAAAATCCACTTACACTATGGTTAGCCCTCAAAAATAGATATGAGCAGCAAAAAGCTGTTATCTTACCTAAAGCTAATCATGAATGGGCACATCTTAGACTCCAAGACTTTAAAACTGTTGGAGACTACAACCATGCCTTTCACGTTATTTGCTCTAAATTGCGTTTTTGTGAAAAGGAACCAACAGATGCGGATAAAATAGAGAAGACTCTCTCTACTATACTCCCATCTGACAGGGTCCTCCAGCAGTAATGGCGAGCTGCAAATTACCAAACTTATTTTGATCTTATGCATATCATGCTTCAGGCAGAAAAGCATGCTGAACTTCTTTTAAAGAATAATCAGCAACGTCCCATTGGGGCTGCTCCACTTGCTGAAGTTCATGCTAATCAAAATAACAATAAGTTCCGTGGTTTAAAAGACCACTCAAAGAACTTTAAAGGTAAACACAAGCGTAACATGAAGCAAAAATCGAGTGGATTCAAGAAAGGTAAAGGCAATTCTGGTAAGAGAGTTGACAACACTGAAATTTGTCAAAAATGTGGTTGCTACAACCATCCTACCAAGAAATGCCGCACCCCGAAGCATCTTGTGAACCTCTACCTCCAGTCTTTGGCTCAAGGCAAGAATGCTCACGAGAAGAGATTTGAAGCGCACTTCAATCTCACATCCAACAATGATGAAGCCGGATGCTCTCAAAAGTTCCAAGAACTCAAAGACACTTGTGCTTCTCCAAAGAAGGATGATCTCATATACACCGAGGACACACTTGAAAATTTCATTCTAAAGACATGTTTGGAGATCTCAATTAGACTCCTTGTTCCATAGATAATAAGTACTATAGTGTTGTAATATAAATAATGTTGTCATTTATATTGTAAGCTTGTATGCTACAATTATATATCGAACACATTCGATATTGTCAATAAAGTTTGTATGTATTCTATATATACTCCTACAAGAATTTCATTAAATTCTTCTTTTGTGTATATAGATTTTTGGAGTCAATCCAATGGAGGAGGAATTTTGCCTTGTGGATAGTGGTACCACAAACTCTATACTTAGGGACACAAAATATTTTCTAACTCTTACTAGGAGGAAAGGAAATGTTTTAACCATCGCTAGACGCGATGCAACAATAGTAGTCTCTGGTCGCGCCTTTATTACTCTCCCTATGGGTACACAATTGGAAATTGAGGATGCACTCTTGTATCCCGATTCAACACGTACCCTACTTCGTTATAGAGATATCCGTCAGAATGGTTTCCATGTTGAAACCCGAAATGACAACAAAGAGGAATATCTCCTCTTAACCAAACACAACGGATATGGCAAACAAGTACTAGAAACAATTCCATCTTTAAACTCCGAATTGTACTATAAATACATCAAACCCGTTTAACATATTGCGTACAAAGTAATTTTTCAAAACACTAACACATTCCAAACATGGCATGATCGCCTTGGCCATCCCGGCATTGGAATGATGAGGAAAATTATTAGCAATTCAATTGGTCATACATACCATAAAACAAAATTTCCGGAATCCTCAGATTTTGTGTGTACTTCATGTGCCACCGGAAAATTGATTTTAAGACCCTCTTATCTTAAAATCAGAGCTGCACCACTTAAATTCCTTGAACGCATTCAAGGAGATATATGTGGTCCTATACAACCATTATGTGGACCGTTCAGGTATTTCATGGTTCTCATTGACGCATCTACTAGATGGTCACATGTGTGTCTTTTATCCACACGAAACCATGCATTTGCTAAGTTAATTGGTCAAATTATCCAATTACGAGCACATTATCCTGAATATCGAATTCAATCAATTCGAATGGATAATGCTGCTGAATTTTCATACCATGCCTGCAATGACGATTGTATGGCTCTTGGGATACAAGTTCAACACTCTGTTCCATATGTCCACACACAAAATGGTTTAGCAGAATCTCTTATCAAGATAATCAAGCTCATTGCAAGACTATTACTACAGAATTGCAACTTACCAACATCATGTTGGGGTCATGCAGTTTTACACGCTGCTGACTTAATCCAATTGCGTCCAACTGCATATCATACCACTTCCCCGCTACAATTAGTACGTGGAAATCCACCAGATATTTCCCATCTGCGAAAGTTCGGTTGCACTACATACGTACCGATCTCACCACCGCAGCATACCTCAATGGGACCGCACAGGAAACTTGGGATCTATGTTGGGTATAAATCTCCGTCAATCATAAAATACCTCGAGCCCCTAACAGGGGACCTGTTTACGGCCCGGTACGCTGATTGCATATTCAATGAGGAACATTTCCCGGCATTAGGGGGAGACAACAAGTACCAAATTGAATGTCAGGAAATTAATTGGAATGTACAAGGCATTCCTGCCTCAGACCCACGTACCAGAGAGACTGAACTTCAAGTTCAGAAACTCATTCATTTGCAAAACATTGCAAATAATCTGCCAGATGCATTTATTGATTATAAGGTGTCACAAAATCCTATAATGCTGCCAGATGCATTCATTTACTGATGCTTCTAGGTTCTTTTTCTCGTTTTCCAAGATTAAGGCCTTGTTCACTAGCTGATGGAAGCTGGTGAAATCTTGGATTATCAATTGTACCCTTAATTCTTCACTCATCCCTTCGAAGAATCTATCAACTTTCTCTTCTTCATCCGCTACATCCTTTGGGGCATAGCGGGCCAGTTGGGTAAACTTGGTAAGGTATTCATTTATTGACATACTCCCTTGCTTAAGAGTGCGAAATTCATTCTTCTTCATTCGCATTACTCCTGCTGGGACAAAGTTAGCTTTGAAAGCTGTCTTGAACTCTGACCATGGAATGGCTTCTGCATCATTTCCTGTTGTGACCTCTTCCTGTCCTCTGGCAGCTACATAATTTTCCCACCATGCTGCGGCAGCTCCTTGAAGTTGATGGGTGGCATATATGACTTTGTCCTCCTCTGCGCATTTGATCAAGCGCAGTTTTCTCTCAGTATCCCTGAGCCAGTCTTTGGCTTCAAGTGGCTCTTCTGCCGATGTAAATGTTATTGGCCTTGTCCTTTGGAAATCTCCTAAGTCAGCTCTGTGCCCTCCAGAGCTTCCTTGCTGTCCCGCGTATATGGCTTGCAAAATCTGGGTTTGTTGTGCCATAACTTGGGCCATTGTGGGGTGTTCTGGTGGATTTGGAAGGTTATCATTTCCCTGGTCTTGAGTCCTGCCTTGGTCTTCAGGCAGAACCCCGCGATTCGAGTCTACCTCGGCTGGGTTTGTATTAGTCTGAGCCCTGCAGTAGTTCTTCGGCTGGCCATCTGCAGTGGTAGCTTTATACTCAGTGCTAATTCTATATGTAGGAAAAACAAGGGGTGCCAACCCATACAAAAGAAAGCAGTAAAACCATGACGAGGCAATTTCCAACACAAGGCCGATATCCAGCCGTTCATTAAACATACCAACATTTACATAGCCAGCTTTTATGCTGGACTTACAATTACATCATAATAATTAAAGTTCACAGGTCCGCGACTACGAAATAGAAAGGACTGATACAACAAACTAAGATACATGAATTAGTACTTGCATCACATACTGCAAGTACAACACGACCCCATCTACTCCGCCGTGTACCAGGCACCATAGTTGGAGGGACTATAGTGTGGCGAGCGGGACCGACTACCACTGAACTCCGATGGGTCGGAGTCCGATAGAGTACGTGGGGGGCTACGGCTTTGGGGAGGCTCTCCCCGACGAAGCGCAGCCTGCGGCTCCGGAGGTCGCACGCTCTTACGTGCGGTCAGTCGAGTACGGGGGCCTGACCCCAACGGAGGAGGTGCCGGTGTTGCCACGGGAGCTGGAGCCCGCTGGAGCTGCGCCTGAGCTGCTGCGGTCTCTGCCTTGGCAGCCGCCAGTGCCTGCTGGCACTGAGCAAGCTGGTCACGGAGGGTTGCCACCTCAATGTGCCGGGCGACGAGGTGCACCCTGAGAGCGGTAATCTCCTCCAGCGCAGCAGTATGGGCCGCTCCCATGGCCCGGGTGAGGTCGACCTGATGAGTCAGCATCGGGTCATCCTCATGAGCCGGCATGTTGGTTTCATTGTAGCGCATTCCCTCCTGACGCGAGGGGTAATAGCAGTAGGGCGTGTGGCGTAGGGAGATTTTGTAGAGGTCGCAGAGTCGTGCTGCGGCAAGACGCGCAGCATCTTGGAGTGCCGCGGCCCTGGTGCTCCTCTGGTGTTCTGTCTGGAAGACGTGTGGTGGATCGTGCTTGCTCTTCGCGTAGATGAACACTTCAATCATCCAGCACTCTTCCCCTCCGGCTGTCGTCCGGCGCCCATGGTAAATGGGCTGCTCCGGGTACTCCAAGTAGTGAAGGAGCTTGCGCAAGATACTTGCGAACTCCCCCTCGTAGGCACCATGGGCGAGATAATCCCATTCACCTTCCCCTCCTGCCATCTGGAAGTTAGATTACTAGTGTTAGTATCTTTCAAAATATTTTAAAAGAACAGGGGAATAGAACAGATCTAAGAAGGGTACGAAAAGAGATAGTATGCTTATATTTTTTGAAATCATTTTTATAAGTTTCAAAGATATTGTGGTCCTAACTCATCCTAAGGCTTTTACCCTACGGTCGTATGCTCTGATACCAGCGCTGTCAAACCCAGATTTTTCAATCCGGAATCTACTGTGTTTCACTGCACTAATCCCTGGATCAGTAGTTAGTGCACACAGGTACATTGCTGAATCATGACATACATCGCATAATAATATTACAGAGTCTAAAATACACCACATCGGGTGAATGTTTACAAAAGGGCCGCTTTGGCCAAATGTCTTCATTACATAAATGCAGCGGAGATAGTAGCAAAAGTAAACCCAAATCCACAGGCAAGCGACCAGTAGGGTAATGTGTACAATATATGCCACCAGGGTCCCGGTAACATAAATGTACGCAGCGCCTAGAGTCTACTTGTCTATGCCTAACCACCGAGGCCTACGCCTTAATTATCGCCTTTGCTTCCGTCGACGCTGGCAGGGGCCTCCTCATAGGCGTAGTGTCCTTGAGTTCCTGTTTCTGAATTTTTGTCACAAAAGCGAGAATGAGCACTCCGACCCCGTGCTCTGCGAGCCAATACACAAAATGCAAATAAATAGTATGCATGGCTTAACAAAGGAGAGGCTCGGGTTATTTTGTTTTGCAAGGAGTGCTTTTGAATACAATTAATTAAAAAGCCCTATGACTTAGCAATTTTGGAACAAATCATAATGTACCAGGAAATGCATTATTAATATCGATTCAGATTCCATCCACCGTTTCATGGCATCTGCACCATATAGCAAGTCCTTCAGCGTTATAGCCGCTTAACTTACCACTGGGACGACACCCAGGACAATTCCAAACCAGGGCAGTCCTTCGCCCTTCAAGTTTTCCCTTCTTCCAAGTTCCAATATTTTGTAAACAGAACTATATCTAGTTAAGTTCCCATGTCTGCCCTTGACCGTGGGCACGGCTATTCGAATAGTTTTAGACTCTGCAGAGTTTGCACACTTTACCCACAAGAGATAAATCCACTCGTTGCCCCACATGATTCCTTAGCCATGCGGTTGAGTAGACTATCACAGGACCTTTACAATGCATTTTTCCTAGCAGGATTACGTCCGCTAAGGTTTCCACTTCCTCCGGGTACGACCACCCTTCCAGAAGCCCCCTCTTGCGCCGTCACGTCGGAGGATGTGGCCATCCTCTACCCGCCCGTGGTCACACCGGCGCAACCCTTACTAAGTCGTTGCAAATTAGTTAGCCCTGCCTACATTTTGCCAGCTTGTGGTCGTACTTGTTGTACACTGGGAGATCATGACAAGATTCAGTCCTTAGTAGTATCTGGGCGGTCTACCACTAACCACTTTGTGCTTCCACTGCACCACACTTTCACACCATCGAACCAATCCGCCCAGATATTAAGCAAGTTGGGGTTTTTGGGAGCATAAAATAGTCGTATCAAAATATACCAGTCATTCCCACCATGACTGTCCAAACCAGTTTCTCATGATTAAAAATGACAATGATGTTTGGGGCATTCAGCGCCCCCTGAGCATCTATGCAATTCTAAGCATAGCATATCATTAGGGACTTATTTTCGAAATATTACTATTATATTTTTGCTAGGGCGACAAGATTCGCACATTCAAATATTCCAAAGGAGGGGTAATATTATCCAAGGTAAACAATAGGCACATAACTAGATTATTGAATTAAACATGTATTTTCATAAACATAACGGCATGCAATTTGATAATTTAAATCAAAGTAATTTGCAGAAAATATAGGATCAACATGATCAAAGTATTGACTCGCCTGAGTCTCGGGGGTCTTGGTCTTGATCTTCAGAAGCTTCTAGGGTTGCAGCCTCGGTCTCTTCTTCTTGCGCCTCGTATGCTATTTAATCGCGCGAAAAACCCAACATAAAGAAAATCAACAACCATTCAAAATACCACCAGAAATTCAAATGAACTTTAAAAATTATGATTTTAAGTCCATTGGATAGATCTTGAATTTAGATGAATTTAGAAATTTGTTTCACCCCAATCGGAGTTAAAATGAATATGTTACATTCATTTAAAGTTCTCAGTTCCTAAAAATCCCAGAAATTATGAACATCTGACATGTGGGTCCCACTGGTTGTTTTTAGTTCATTTACATTATTTTTATTCCCATGTGCAGTGTCTATGACATGTGGGACCTACCAACATTTTAATTCAGTTTTGTTATTTAATTATTTCGGTATTGTATCTATGACAGGTGGGCCCGGGGTTATTTTATCACATTCAGTCTACGGCCCACAGGTCAGTGAAAGCATTATCATTAATCTCTAATTAGTGGCTACTAATCATGGTGTACAGTAATCACCCCTACTTAACCCCGACTAATATCAGCAAAAATGGGTCAATATTCCCACAGTGCTTGAGGCCAGGGGAATTCGAACGCGGGTGAGCGGAGTGAGGGAGCGAGGGGGTAACCAGTCAAGCCACGGGTATTACCTGCACGGTGGGAAGGAGGATTTGCTGATGAACCGGGTGGCTGAAGTGTAGAGCAGAGGAGGTCGAAGGTGGCGGTGAAGTTGGCGGCGTTGCCGGCGAGCGGTGGTCGGGGAGGCTCGGACGACTCCTAAAAGGCGTTCCCGGTGGCTTGCTGGTGCCGACGGTGGGGTCAGCTGGGGTCGAGGGAGCACGGTGGTGGCCGGCGGCGAGCGGGTGTGGCGGTTCGGAAGGAGCCCTCGGTGCCGACGGCGTACGGCCCTCGGAAGGCGACAGAGAGGTCGAGGATGAGTTCACGATGCCATGGAGACGGTGTGGGCGAGAGGAATTGAGTTCTGGTGGCTTGAATCAACGGGGAGCTCCGGTGGTCGGAGTTGGGGAAGAAGCACGGCCGGCGGCGATTTACGGGTTCTTGGCTCGATTGGTTTTGGTGAGAGGGAGGACTGAGCGTGGGGAACTCGAGAGCGCGCTCGGGGGTCCTTATAGAGGAGCGGGGAGAGCTGGCAACGGCGCCTGCCCGATCGGTCATTTCCACGAGCGGCGGGAGCAGCGACGAATGCAGGCGGTGCAGGGGGTCGGCCGAATGATGGCGTGCACCGCTCGAGAAATGGCAGGGGAAGCTAGAGCCGCGCGCGGTGGCAGTGAGCTCGAGCCGTGCGCTGGAGGGGACGGTTGGCAGTGGGGAGAAAAAGAGAGGAGCGGGGCAGAGGATAAGGGCGCGGCGGTCCTCGGGCGGAGGCGGCGGCGTCCGCTGGTCCCCTTCGCATTTGTCCACCGGTCCGGAGAGGATGGGATCGAGGTGGGCTACAGTGCACGCGCGAGAAATCTTGGCCCGGAGAGAGGAGGCGAGTGGGGAAGAAAAACAGTGGAGCTGGGGGGGCGTCCGCTCGGGCAGTGAGGGGAGAAGGGTGGGCCGCTCGGGTGCGCGCTGGACGGGCCAGGGAAGGAGGCGCGGGGTTGGGCTGAGCCGGCTGGCTTGGCCTGACTCCCCCCTATATATTATTTATTTATTTATTGCCTAATCATTTGCCATTTGTAGATGTATTGGCACATATACATGCATGTATATTTTATTTATGCCTACCTTATTGTTATATATTTTCGTATAAGTACATTTTATGTCCTACTCATCTTTCAAGCCCTTTTTACTGCTGTTTTCTAAAATGAGGTGGCATACTTTTAACCTGGTTACTGCCCTCGTATACTGGATCATCTTTTCAGATTCAAATTTTAAATTTTAATTCTCTATTATTTGAACATATTTGTTTCTTTCTTGAACTTTTTAATATTTGGAACCCCAACCAAAAATTTTCAAATGCAGAATATAAACCCCAATTCAAGTAAAACACACTGCACAATAATTCAAGAACTTCATATTTTTACATCTAATTTTCAGGATGTTACAATCACCTACCATTATCTACGAAGATAATGCTGCTTGCGTTGTCCAAATGCAAACGGGTTACATAAATAGCAATATCACAAAACATATTGCACCTAAATTATTTTACCCACATGAATTGCAAGAGAGTGGGGAAATAAATATTCTGCAAACTAAGTCTTGTGATAATCTCGCGGACTTATTCACCAAGTCATTACCAATTTCCACATTCTAAAAATGTGTTCATGGAATTGGTATGCGAAGACTACGTGATTTGCAGATATCAGGGGGAGAAATCTCCTAAGATTTAACCCGTTCAATATAAATATTATACTCTTTTCCCTTTATGAGTTTTTCCTCTAAGGTTTCTCATTAAGGTTTTTAATGAGGCAATATGGCAACGTAATCATAAATATATTATATCTCTATTTTCCCCACAGGGGTTTTTAAGGAGATATAATCATATATATGCCATATCAAATTTTCTCCTTAAATTTTCCCATTGGGTTTTAAAGGAGTTTTTCATGGCATATCTACTTTATAAGTTCTCCTCATATTTTTCCCTACAGGGTTTTGGAGGAGTTTTTCCAAAATGATGAATCAAGATGATCATATGAAGATACATTGGTCAAGGAGGAGTGTTACATGCAAAAAAGTAAAAGGTGTCCAAATGTATAGGTGCCTCCATGTACAGATGTCTTACCAGACAGACATCTATTCAAGCCACTCCATGATCATCTATATATATGTATCAACATGTATAGATTCTAGACTAATGAATGGATCAACAGTTCATCACATACACTTGTACTCTTTCTCTTGCAACACTTCCATTGTGAAACACAGTATGTGGTTTGGATTGCGGCGTGGACGGTACCCGTGGTTGATACAACAAGGCCACTTTCCACACGCTGGCGCTGCTGACTGGCATGCCTGCGGAGCTAGTGGCTGGTGTCTCTGCTTATCCACACACGTAAGCGTCGTTCTCTAGCAGACCTGCGACTCTGTAGTTTTCGCACCGATGCCTTGCACAGTTGCACTACTAGTACTTTTTCGTCTTGCCACTCGGCCGTAATTAGCAGTGCGTGTTGCCTTGTGATCCTCATCCTACTGTCGTCTTCTTGTGCACTTGTCCGGTACAAATCTTATCGACGTAGATGGCTGGATGCTAGCTACGTGATGTGGTCGAATTAAACCTTCAAACTTTGCTTCCTGCAGTGTTGTGTTCAAACTTGAAATTCTACCACCCTCACAAAATATGAAGTGAGTTTATCCAAAGAGAGGAAAAGCGTTCAAAGGTCGTTGCAACTGCTGCAAGTGCAAGCACGAAGCAGAGCTCGAATCCGGCCGCGAAAATGTCCCACCCGCCGTCCCAAAATGCCGCCTCCTTCAAACCGCTCCTCCCCTCTCCCCCCTCCCGCCTCCGCACCAAATCCCTCGCCGCCGCCTCCTCCTCCCCTCGCCGCAACGTATCCGCCGCAGCCTCCTCCCGCCGCGGCTTCCTCGTCCTCATCCCCTCGCTCGCCGCCGCCTCCACCATCCTCCGCCCGCTCCCCTCCGCCGCCGCCGATGAAGACGCGGCCCCGCTGCCGCCCACCGACTCGTCGACCCCCTCCCCTCCGCCACCGGCGGAGGAGGTGGAGCTCGACGAGTCGGCCATGTCGAGGGTGTACGACGCGACGGTCATCGGGGAGCCGGAGGCGGTTGGGAGGGACGCGAGGGGGCGGGTGTGGGAGAAGCTGACGGCCGCGAGGGTGGTGTACCTCGGCGAGGCCGAGCTCGTGCCCGACCCCGACGACCGCGTGCTCGAGCTCGAGATCGTGAAGGGCCTCGCGGGCCGGTGCGCCGAGGCCGAGAGGGGCCTGGCGCTCGCACTCGAGGCGTTCCCCTGCGACCTCCAGCAGCAGCTCGACCAGTTCATGGATGGAAGGTTCTGCTGCTCTCAAGTCTCCTTTTCGCTTTAAGTTATCCAAACAATTGTTCCGAGAAGAACAGGTTTTAATTGGTCGCATGTTGTGAAGCAGTGAGAACTTCAGCTCTGTAGTTATTGATGATGTGTTCATATTATGATACGTTGATATGGCAGTAGTCTCAACAAAAATATTATAGTATGTAAGTAGATTAGTGTTTCGAAGGAATGGTTTTTTGGTAGATTAGAATCCAAAGCCAACATGTAAAGAAGGGGATACTGTTTGGGCCTGTTTGGAACGTAGAAATTTTCGTGGGAATTTCACTGGAAATGGTACAACTGTTGCAAGAAATCCTACAATATTGCCACATCCAAACGGGGCCTTAAGAGTTTACAATAAGTGCCCATCACACTGTGTGGTGAATAACCGTAACTTTTCCTTGAGAAGAGCCTAAGAATAGCATTGACGTTGTGGGCTTGTATATTCAGGTTGAGGCTAAGTTTCATATACCTTTTCTATTTGTTCTGGGACACAGTGCATTATAGACGTATGATCACACCATTCAACCAGGTTATTCTATTTACTTCACAATGTTTATTTTATTAGATGAAGTGAACTTGGTATCTGTTTTGTTATGAATATTATGTATGTATTCAAGAGTCCCAATGAGCAATATATATAGTATACAAAGGAGACACAAGATTAAACTCTAGTATAATAGGAAATACTTCTAATACCCTTAACACCTTTCAAAAGCAAGGCGTATGCAATAGCATTGCGTATGAAAAGGGTTGACACTAAAATAGGAAAAATCCGAAGTACGAATCTTGATAATGTCGTCAGCTCGTCATAGCGTATAGCTCTTGGAAAAATAGTCAAATCAAGCCGAAGAGGAATAGATAGAAGCATAGCGATGCAGATCGAAGCCCAAGATGGCGGCTGCGCAGTGCACAAGAAGCGCAATAGAAACACGACGGCCTTAGAAACTTGGGGCAGCGGCTCAGAAAGACGCGGCAGCATCATATCGACTTCTACGATCTGCACGCGGCTTAGAGAGAAGAGCGGCGACTGCTATCATGCAAAAAGGAAATTTCTATATTTCTATGATTGACAATAAATTTGTGGACTTGCACGGCTTGGACGAACGAAAAGATAGAGATTATGGACTTGAATGGACACAACAGAAGACTAAACAATTAGCGAATGATTAAAGATTGACTTAAAAGACAGCAGAACTATCATCCTCAGCATCAATGCGGCCTCCCCCTTCTCTCTCTCGTCTCCCCTTTTCTTCCTCCAAACGCACTTCCCCCCACTCCCCCTCCTTTTCTCGAGTGCTGGTGAGGAGAGCGAGGAGGAGCGAGAGGGCGGAGCCGAAGCCGGGGGGGGGGGGGGAGTAGCAACCAGCAGTCAACGGCGGTGTGGTGGGAGTGGGAGATGGGCTTCTTGGCCGGAGGGAGCAGGGTGCCGTATCCGGGCGAAGAGCCGGCGGCAGCCTGGCGTGTCAAGGGAGCCGGCGCCATTGAGGGGTGGCTGGGGAGTCCGGATTCGACTAGGAGGCAGCGCAGGACGGCGGGATCCGGCAGTTTATCTTGCTGAAAAAGCCTGTTTTCTATAAATGAAAATTCATTTTTGAGTAAGACCTCAAACACTTCCCTTTAGTAAATTTTGACAAGCTCATGCTTTATGTAGGATTGATGGCAGCATCTTAAAGTTGTACACGTTGCACTGGCCACCAGAGCGCTGGCAGGAGTATGAACCTCTTTTGAATTACTGTCGTGATACTGGAATTAAGCTTGTTGCTTGTGGAACTCCACTGGAGGTGATTTTATAGCTTCTAGTTTCTATCCACTGTCTGTAAAATAGATTACAAAGAATTTGAACCCTTTTATCCACACGATGCTGCACCCGTAATTCAAGTCTCCTAATGCTTAACACCTGGCAAAGTTTTTCCTCAATACATACGTCTTGAAACTAGATTTCATGCTTTATATTGCAGTTGTAATGCCACATCACATGATCCAGTCTCTCTGCAGCTTGCTACATACAACAGCATGATTATCTAGACAAGTTAGCACAAATTAATGAAAGAACATCATTATGCAAAATCAAGATACAGTTTGCTTTTATGATGTTATGATTTATGACATACATTCTGTTGAATGTATGAATTTGTTTTCTATAATTTATTTTATGAATTTGTATGCTTCTATGTTCCGTTACAGTCCACTTTGTAGAATATAATGTTCCTTTCTTGAGCAGGTGAAAAGAACTGTCCAAGCAGAGGGGATTAGAGGTCTTTCCAAAGCAGAAAGAGAAGCGTATGCCCCTCCAGCGGGCTCAGGCTTCATTTCTGGCTTTTCATCTATCTCAGGCCGGTCATTGATAGACAAGATTTCATCACCTCGCAATTCTCCTTTTGGTCCTAGTTCATATTTATCGGCGCAGGCAAGAGTAGTTGATGATTATACCATGTCCCAGATAATAATGAAAGAACTTAATGATGGAGATCCTTCAGGGATGCTAATAGTTGTAACGGGTGCAAGCCATGTTATATATGGGTCACGAGGAATTGGTGTTCCTGCCAGAATATCTAAAAAGATGCCAAAGAAAGACCAAGTTGTAGTACTACTTGATCCTGAGAGACAAGGTATAAGGAGGGAAGGTGAAATCCCAGTTGCTGATTTCTTATGGTATTCAGCGGCTAAACCTTGCAATAGAAACTGCTTTGACCGTGCCGAAATTGCTCGAGTTATGAATGCTGCTGGTAGGAGACCTGAAGCTTTACCTCAGGTTTGCTGCTTGTTCTTTCTTCTGGCCTAGTGGTTGTTAACTTCCTGTTGTCACAAAGCTTTTGAGTACAGCTAACGAATTGTGTATTTAATGGAAATAGCCATGACCAGTGATCTACTAGTTATTGTTGGTTGCTAGGGATCCTAGTGTACTATTTTCAGGAGAAAAAAAGGTGAAATCCTGAGTCCTGACAATGATTTGGCAAGAAAGCCTGCTGATTTCCTGCAATATTTCGATTCGGGGTTATATTAGGGTTTCTTCTGGATCATTTACCTCCAGGAATTGGTCATAAAACAGTACCATATTTTGATACAGGGTAGCTAATAAAAAGTTTTTCATTACTCAGTACGGTAAAATAATTGTTGTGTAGCCAAAATGTCTCTCTATTCTGGCAGTGCCATGTTTTAATATGATGTGGCTAATGGAACTTGCACTGAAATGTTGCAGGATCTTCAGCAAGGAATAGATCTTGGTGTAGTTTCTCCGGAGATATTGCAGAACTTTTTTGACCTTGAGAAATACCCTGTTATGTCTGAACTGATTCATCGATTCCAAGTAAGAAACTATTCTATTATTTTTGTTATTCTCCTTAGTCCTTTCCCTTGATCTTATCACTTTATCTAATTGATGTTTCTGAATACTGCTCTTTGAAGAATGTGGATTCCTTAATATAGAAACAGAATAACTATTCGCCTAAAAAAAGAAACAGAATAACTATTGGAAGCTGTTCAGGTTTAAATATGCCTTCCTTGTACTGAGTCTCATTTAAATCAACTAACTTCCACAGGGTTTCCGAGAAAGATTGCTGGCAGACCCCAAATTCCTTCAGAGATTAGCTATTGAAGAGACTATATCAATAACCACCACTCTACTAGCGCAGTACGAAAGACGGAAAGGACGGTTTTTTGAAGAAATTGACTATGTCCTCACCGATACAATTAGAGGCTCTGTTGTTGATTTCTTTACAGTGTGGCTTCCTGCTCCTACTATTTCTGTCCTTTCTTATGCTGATGACGGTTCTGGTCAGAGTTTGGAGTCTGTCAAAGGCCTTTTAGGATCTTTGCCAGACAACGCATTCCAAAAGAATATCATGGGTCAGAATTGGAACATGAACCAGAGAGTTGCAGCAGTGTTAATTGGTGGTTTGAAACTTGCTAGTGTTGGGTTTATTTCTAGCATTGGAGCTGGAGTTTCCTCAGATGTCCTGTATGCTGCTCGAGGAGTGCTGAAACCTTCAGACAACGTGGAAGCAGGACGGAAGAGAACTCCTATCTGGAAATCAGCAGCTGTCTATAGTTCCTTTCTTGGAACATCAGCAAATTTGCGGTATCAGGTAGCTTATCAAAATAACCTACTTTCTTTCAGTTGAAGGACCTCCATATATTATTGTTACGGAACCTCTAACCCAAATTTCTACTTTCTGCCTGAGTGCACCCTAAGTCCCTAACTATCATCTTCCCCCATTAGTTATGTTTAACTTTTGAGTTGCATAAATTAGCGATTGTTGAGATGTACTGTATGTAATTAACCTTCTCTGAATTGAGGTTTCAGCTAAATGACAAATTGAAGCATTCTCTTGCTTATTTGCAACCAGTGCTCCAGAATTGGTAGTGGACTAATGGGTTTTGTTATATTGGCCTGTTCATCTATACATAAAAATGATCTACACCGAGTTCTACTGGTTTTTGAACGTTCCCCAATTATTTTGGTACATTGTACAATTAATTTTGCACTAGGACATTATTTAGAAGTAGGAAATGTTCAAAAATTTCAAAAGAGAACCGGTTTTGGTCAGTTCCAGGAAAACCTGGCTACTTTTTGGTCCATCCATAACTAATATCTAGAAACTGGTTGAGGACCACCTCATGGAAATTTGTTCTGCCAGCTTGTGGAAATGAATTTGCAATCAATAACTTGGCCAATGCGCACGTTATTGTAGGAAACTACTTATGAAATTCACGGCTTTTTCTACTAATTTTGTTTAAGCACAGTTTATCTAATTTCATTAATAAATGTGTGGAAGGTCATTGCTGGCTTAGTGGAGCATCGTCTAGGAGAGAGCTTGGCGACTTACTACAATCAGCCACTTCTTGCTGGCTTGTTGTCTTTTGTAGCAAGGACGGTCAACTCATACTGGGGAACACAGGTAGGACACTTTCTCCATCTCTCTAGTACTCTGGGTATGTTTGGTACTGGCGGTATATGCACTAAACCTGTTTAGACTAAACAAACATAACTTTTCATAATGAGATAAACTAGAAATTGGATAAGAGAAAGGTCACTGATTTTTTTTCAAGGACACATTAGGCTTGCACACATTTCATTCAGTGGAGGAGAAAAAGGATAGTACATCGACGCCTGGCAAGCCAGTAGGCTCGTCCGGCTAAACAGGGAGGTGATAGGACTACTACAGAATGAATTACAACCTAGCAATGCAAGGACCTTTCAGCCTAAGTACCGCTCCAACATGCGCTCTGGGAAACCTTCATTGTCTTCCCTCTCTGATGGTTTGAATTTTCCATCTCATGTTTTTCAACAAGTTCATATAGTGCTGCTAGTTCAACTGTCATCTGAAGCTTAACATTTTCTGGTATTCAGTGAGGTGATCGCCATTAGTTCATTTTGTAACTGAGTTTACCTTCTTGAAGCTGTTTCTCTGTTAATTTCTGAAGTTCAAACTTTCTTAATTACAGAATAGTGCTTCTATGCTCTCTTACGAATGTATCTGCATAAGTTTTGAAGCAGTTAAAGCTGATATGCTACACAAGTAACACATATTAGTAGTTTAGTACTTCTGCCCCATGCCTCCTCACTGACATTTCTGTTTGCTGCAGCAATGGGTTGATCTTGCCCGATACACTGGAATACAGAAGAGTAAGGAACAGCTTCCCTCTGCTGAGGCCACCACACCACCCGAAATGTCACAGTTAGAGGGCGGTAGAACGGAAGTACAGCAGAATTTGGATGACAGCAGCAGCAACAGCGACCAATCCAGTGGTCCGACCTAGTGATTTTACTTCACGGTTGCTTCAAAGTACATGAACATATAGGCTTATATACGGTGAAGGAAGTCTTCTTGCTACAAGATTTAGCCTTACTCCTGGATTTGCAAGGAGTGGAAATTTTTACCGGGGGAAACATTACTTACAGCATCCGTTACTTCATTTCTTTTTTTCTTTGACCCCCACCAGAGGACAATACTGTTTCTCATTTTTTTTCTAGAGTAAATATACTGCTGTAGTTCGTGCTTTATACGTTTGTAAGGGGATATATATGCAGCAATAAGGGCTGTCGCTTGTAACTTCAATACGTTGGACTCTTCTTTTCAACTGCTGAAAGGAGTTTTTCAATTTTTCTATAGTAACAAACTTTTAAACAAAATGCCTTTTCTAGACAGGGTTTATAGTTAATTGTAATACACATCGTAGTGACTTTATTTATATCGGTTAAAACTGCATATGAGTTTCTTTTACTCTATGCTCTCTCTCAGAAACAGCCTAAAAGTCATAAGCCACAGCGAAAAGCGCCATAGTCAAAAAGAGCGGCGGTAAAATCAGGTTTAGCTTGAAATAACATTGGGTATACTGTAGTTTGGCAGGTCTGGCTGTTGCAACCAATCTTTCTGTCTGCTATAAAGCCAGATGTGTCGGTGTAAGCAAAAGTTTTCAGGCCTATTTTTTTTGGCTATGATTTATATTTGCGGTTTATAACTTTTTTTCTAATACGAGCGTTTATGTGAACGAATCAAAAACCGATAAGTTAATAAGCTGTTTCTAAAAGTCTATCTTGATAAGCTACTTTGGAATGATAACGAAGAAATTGCTCTATTTAATTTGGGAGAAATCATAAGATGACGAGCTGAAAAGAACGGCCCTTCCTCATCATCTTCCTGGCAGAGACGGTAGGCAAGCAAGTTTATTTCTCATATCATCAGTTAACTACTATTTTTTGTTTTGTTGCTAGCCGGATATGGGTTCTGGCAAGTTCTTCCAGTGCAACTGTGCTTCATTCATCGGTGCATGGGGAGCAGAGATTTTTTAGGTTGTGATCTCTCGCCATCTGTCCATGGATACTAATGTAAGTGGCATCTCTTCCTAGCACTCTCTCCCAATATATAGAAGTGTGAAGCCCTCTTCCATGCAATAAAGAAGCTGTGAAGAAGGCTGGAAAGGAGAAGAATTTTTTGTACGGATAATCCATTTTTTATTCGAAATTACATAAATATACCCGCGGGAAATTTTTTTACAAAAATAGGCTCCAGTCGCCTAATGGTTGGGCGACTGGAGCCGTTCGCCCAACCACACGGCGACATTTAATGAATCTACCAAACGTTGGGCGATTAATTGCAGTCGCCCCACGGTTGGGCGACTTCCATCCAGTCGCCCAACCGTTAGGCGACTGCATTTCAGTCGCTCAACGGTTCGGCGACTTCTAGTGAGATATATACCGCGCTCGGCCAAGCGGTCACTGTGTCGTTCGGCCGCCGTCGCAGAGAAGAGAGGGAGAGGAGGAGAAGAGGAGGGGAAGAGAAGGAGAGGGAGAGGAGGAGAAGGGGAGGAGGGGAAGAGAAGGAGAGGGAGAGGAGGAGAAGGGGAGGAGGAGAAGAGGAGGGGGAGTGCGCGATTTTCAGGTAATTTTTCGTGTTATATTTTTTGTTAGTGTAGAAAATTAGTTTAGAAAATGTAGTGTAGAAAATTAGTTTAGAAAATTAATTTAGAAAATGTAGTGTAGAAAATTAGTTTAGAAAATTAGTTTAGAAAATTAGTTTAGAAAATGTAGTGTAGAAAATTAGTTTAGAAATATAGTTTAGAAAATTAGTTTAGAAAATGTAGTGTAGAAAATTAGTTTAGAAATATAGTTTAGAAAATTAGTTTAGAAAATGTAGTGTAGAAAATTAGTTTACAAATTTAGTTTAGAAAATTAGTTTAGAAAATGTAGTGTAGAAAATTAGTTTACAAATTTAGTTTAGAAAATGTAGTTTCAAAATTTAGTTTAGAAATTAAATATAGAAATATAATTTAGACATTTAATTTTCAAATTTTGTGTACTAAATGTAGTTTAGAAATAAAGTTTAGAAAATTTAGTTTATAAATTTTGTGTACCATTTATTGTACAAATTTAGATGTAGAAAGTATAATGTACAAGTTTAGATGTAGAAATTTAGATGTACCAAGTTTAATGTACAGTCTTAGATGTATAAAATTTAGTGTTGAAATTATTGTACAAATTTAGATGCAGAAAATTTAATGTTGAAAGTATTGTACAAATTTTGCAGGTATGACTCGTGCTGGACGTGACTCGGAGTGGCGGTTCGCGCTGTTGGACGAGCACGTGGACCGCTCTCATCGCGCTTCCCATCTAGTGCCGCCACCGGGGAGCACGGACGAGCCGCCTCAGCTGGGAGTGGTCCGGACACGGACACCTCGCGTGGCCTGGGGACTCGACCCTCGTTGGACTGCCAGGTGAGCACTATTCCAGCGTTTAGTGCGACCGTTAGTTCGTTCCGTGCTGACCTTCACTTTGTTTGCAGGCTGCGAGATGCCGGGCTACTCCCTCTTGCCCGGATGGTGCAGGCCACAGAGGAGGATGGAGCCGCTGGCGGGGACGAGGGCGGGGACGAGGCGGGCGGAGATCGATCACGACGATTTCCGTTCGACCGTTCCCTGCTGACGGCTTTGGTGGACCGTTGGCGGCCCGAGACGCACACTTTCCACCTCCCATTCGGGGAGATGACGCTGACCTTGCAGGATGTGTCCCTGCTTCTTGGGCTTCCGATCGCGGGAGACGCTGCCTTCCTACCGGAGGCCCCGGCCGACTGGCGCGCTGACCTGCTCGGCAGATTCGAGGGTGTCGTTCCACCGGTCGCTGACCACCACGTGTTCGGAGAGGCGCAGACCCATGGGCCGACACTGAGGTGGCTCAGACAGTACCGGGTACGTGGTATATAAAATCGATCGTATCTTCGAAGCTCTTATTTGTGGTATTACGTACTAATAACAACTTTTTTGCATTCAGGTGGAGCGCATGGTTCCGCAGGCAGACGATCAGCAGGTCTCGCGGCACCTGGAGGCGTACGTGCTGTGGCTGTTTGGTTGGGTGCTTTTCACCACCAGCCACGGCAACTCGGTGGATGCGCGCCTTATCGCTTATGCGAGGGCGATCGCTGACGGCGAGCCCCACCAGGTCAGCTGGGGATCGGCCGTACTTGCCGCGACGTACCGCGCGCTGTGCGATGCGTGCACGAGGGTCAAGCCGAACTCGATCCTCACGGGTTGTCCCCTGCTACTACAGTTGTGGTCGTTCGAGCGCTTAAGCGTCGGACGACCTGTGCTAGACGACGTGGGTCCGTACGGGCCCGAGATGTATCCGGGGGGAGAAGTCGACCGGCCGACGATGGGTTCTATGTGGTGCCGTCGCCGAGTAAGTTTTATCACAGTTAACTATTTCTTTCTTATTGACGATCGTCATTATAAACAACTTGTCTTTCTTGCAGGTACAGTTCGCGCACGTGCAGGTCACGCGGGCGTACCGGGTCTTTGTGGAGCAGCTCGACCGCATCACAGCCGACGACGTGCGCTGGGAGCCGTACGCTGATACGGCAGTGCAGGCCCGTGCTCCTGGCGGTCTGTCTTCACTTTGCTGGCGTGACCGGGCTTTCTGGCTCACCCGCCGGAAGCTCGTGTACCTCATCTACGTGGAGGACTACGCACCCCAGCGGGTGATGCGGCAGTTCGGGCTATGGCAGCCGGTTCCTGTACCAGTCGGACCACCGCTTCCGCCGCACGTGCACGGGTGAGTGTACGTTTCTGCTAAATATGTACATACTTACTACTGCGTTCGCAAGTATCTCACATTACGTAATGGTTTTATACGCAGGCACAGCGGGAAGGGAGTGAAAAGAGGCACGGACTGGTCGGTGAGAATGCAGCCCTGGGTCGAGCAGTGGCAGGATGCGCTCGACGACCGCGTGGACGAGGACCGACCGTACGACAGCAGGGAGTACGCGGAGTACCTGCACTGGTACCAGCCGCAGACCCGTATCAGGCTCGTATATGTGGTAGACCCGCCTGCCACACACGTCGCCGCTCCGACGGACACGTACCCCGCGCACTTCGCGCACGACGCTCACCTCGCGGTACGTTACATGTCATTTCAAAGATTCCCAAATGGTAATGTCGTTTCCATAATCGACCATTTTATGTCTTTGTGTCCAGGCTGACGTCGGTTCTGACCTATACGCCGAGTCCGGCACAGTACTGGAGAGGCTCGCCAGTGGTGCGCAGCTGACCCATGAGGAGGGCCTCAGCTTTGCGCGTCGGGTGCACGAGGGGTGTAGACGTATCGTTAGCCTACTGTCCTGCACGAGGCTACCGGCGGTCTCCACGCCCCCCGCTACGACTGCTCGTCCACCAGTGCCACCTCCACCAGCGTGGCACTACTATGGTGCACCTACGTGGACACGTCCTCCACCACCTCACCCGGAGCAGCCAGGGGGTTCAGCCTGGGCAGGGCCTCCTACACCGGTTCACTTCACGCCTCCTACGCAGACCCCTATCTTCCCCACGCAGGGGGTGTACGCCTCCTCCATGGCGCCAGCTACGGGTACGCATAGGGTCTTATACCGTGTTTATCCGAAGACGACATGCAACGCACTAACGATATTAATATTGCAGGTACTTACCAGCACGGCGTCTCCCCAGGCCAGGAGGATGTGGACCAGTTTTTCGCGCCGTCGCCCGACGTCGCACCGCAGGTTCTTTCTGCCAGTGCCCTCCCCGGTGCACCGGAGATTACACAGCCAGAGGTGCAGCTGACTCCACCAGCGCAGGGGCGGGATAGACACCCTCCTCCTCGTTTTACCTTTTCGGATCGTCCTAATCCGTTGCACCGGAGGAGGGCCAAGCGAGGCCGTATGGGAGGACGCGGGCGCGGTGACGGGGCACAGCAGGGTGACCAGTGAGGCGTGCTGCAGATGCTATATATGTTATGCATGTAATGAAAATACATGCGCCATGTTACTCACAGTTATATTATGAAGTTTATTTATATTTACATAAGTCTATCATCTCTTTCCGCATATAAACTATCTCACTTAACAGTGTATGTATCGATCGTTCTCTACTCAATCTTTCAAAAAAAAAATTTAAAAACTTTTTACACACCTACAATATACAATGAACATAAACTTTTATTACAACTTCACCGTATTTTTTACCGGTTCAACGTTACAAAATTCACAAATTCTAAAACAATCACGGGGGCTACCTGCAGTCGCCTAACGGGATGGCGACTGCATGCCAGTCGCCTAACGGTATGGCGACTGCATGCCAGTTGCCATACGGAAGAGCGATTTAATGCAGTCGCTCTACTGTGCAGCGAGATATATTGTGTCGCCGTGTGGTTGGGCGAAAGGCTCTAGTCGCCCAACCATTAGGCGACTGGAGCCTATTTTTGTAAAAAATTTTCCCGCGGGTATATTTATGTAATTTCAAATAAAAAATGGATTATCCGTACAAAAAAATTCGAAAGGAGAAGACAGCAGAAGTATGTCGAAGAGAGGTTTTAGAAAGGCGAGATTGTGGCGAGCAGGGGCGGATCTAGCGGTGGGGCGGGGGGGGGGGGCTCGAGCCCCCCCTACTGCTACCAGATCCTTGGAGCCCCCCTAAATTTTTAGTCATAGATGTATAATTGTAATACTAAAAAAAAGAATATATATAAATAAATCAAACAAATAATTATAAATCTAAAACCCTAATTCATCTCCTTAATTAGCGGATCACTTTTTTTCCTCCCTATTGCGCCGTCTTCCTTCCTTCCCTGGTAATCTCTCTCTCCTCTCTACCCATCTCTCTCTCTCTCGTCGGACTGCATGGGATGCTTGGGCGCCGGTGGAGGCGTCTTCGGAGGCAGCGGCGCCGGCGGCGACCGGCCGGCCGGCCAGCAGGCGACGGCAGCGCGCCCAGCAGCAGCCGTGCGTGCGCTCGGCCATGCGCGAGGTGCAGCCATGGTGGCTCCGGCGGCCGGCTCGACGGGGGCAGCGGCCCGGCCGGCAGGCGGCGGCGACCGGCTGGCAGGCGGCAGCGGCGGCGTCGGCGGCAGCCAGCAGGGAGCGGCGGCGGCGCTCGCACGCCTACGCGCACGCTTGCGCCAGCTTGCGCCAGCTCATTCGCACGCGGCCGCGTGTCCATGGCGTTGGCGGCGGCAGCGGCCAGCGGCGCGCGCAGCACCGCCCGCATGGTCGTCCTGTGCGCGTGCATACGACTGCATGCGCGGCTGCATGGCGTCGAAGGCGGCGGCGAACGGCTCAGTGGTGGTGGCCGGTCCGGCGGCAGCGCGCAACGGCGGCGGCGTGAATCGGCGACCATACGCGTGTGCGGCCACGGCTTGCTCGGCAGCGGCGCGGTGGCAGCCCGTGGCGGCGTGGAGGCGGTCCTGCAGTGGCGTAGTGGTGCCCCGGCGGTGGCGTGGCGGTGGCGCGGCGGCCGGCGGCGGCGGCCGGTGGCGGCCAACGACCGCACAGAAGCATTGCCGTTCGTGCGCCGAACGCGCGTTCGCGCGGCCGAGTATCGTTTTCCCGGCTGAACACGTTTCGTGTGGCCGAACGGTCGTTCGCTCAGCCGAATGGATATCTCTTTCCAGTCAAATTTATCACCTGTCATTCCTTATCCAAATTTATCATATCTAATCAGTTGTCTCCCATATCATCCTGTAGGTTCTCATGCAGCTGTCGAGGGAGTAGCTGGGCAGTTGCGTTTCTCGGATCCTTCGTGCAGCGTGTCCGTCGAGAGTGCTCAAGGCAAGTACCTCGCGGCCGTAACCTGTGCATTTCACATTTTGCATCTCCCATGATTGCTTGTTACCGTTGCTATTGAGTACCATTACCATATCGTTAAAGCTGGTCTGTCTATTATCATATCACCCAACACTCGCCTATCCATTATCATGTCACTAAAGCGTACATGTTTACGATCATATCACCAATACTTACCGGGCTTTTATCATATCACTAATGTTACCTGATTAATACCATACCCTAAAAGTTACCTGCTTGTTATCATGTTACTAACGCTTGCCCGATTGCTGTCACATGCTAATGCCTGCCAGTTATGTACTTTTAATATTGGATTCATACCATGAGGTTCTAGGTTATCTTATTTTCCATGCTTTATGTTAATTAATACCTTGGACACTTAGATGTATTAAAGTGCTATGGTTAATGTCTATGCTGCAAGCTTTAATTACAAATTATAATTGTTGTTTAAATTGTGGTTGGGGTAGTATAGGAGTGACTTCAACTTAAGGTTAACCACTAGTAATCTTTAGCTCCGGAATGATATATTTAATTATTGGTTCCCTGATTCATTACTTGTATGTTATTGCTTTATTGGTTTTGATGGAATTATATATGATATTGTTAACCTGACTGATAACAACTTATCACGTAATAAAATCTAGTTGTTTGACAACCCCTTGGTGTGAGTTAAGTTGTAATGCTAGGTGAGAATCATTCATGGATCTTTACCACCATCGTTTTATCCTTCCTCATCTCCCATCTGATTTTATCTCCTGTCCTCAGCCTCAGCAATCCTTTTCACTCCTTGTAATCGTGCATGAACGTATCTCCAATTATTTTAATTCCACATTTCACATCTTTCATTATTAATTGTTACCATTGTCATTGAGTACAATTATCATACCAATGAATTACCTGGTTCTTATCATATCACTGAATTTACCTGGCTAATATCCTATCACCAAGCTACCCGGTTATTATCATCTCTCTAGTACTTGTCTGGTTGTTATAATAGTATTCATGCTTGCCGGTTTATTATTATGCTTGCCTAGTTATGGTCATATTGTTAATGCTTGTCTAGTTCTCATCAAATTGTTAATGCTTGCTTGTTTATTGTTAATGCTTGCTGGTTATATACCCTTAATATTGTATTCCGGCCATGATGTTCTAGATTACCTTATTTCATATGTCTTTAGGTTTATCATAATACTCAGTTAATAATGTTATAAGATTCATGCTTTTGATTAATGTGTAGAGTTCATGCTTAAACCGCTAATGGGGGTAGCGGGTGATCATGTTGTAGACTTAGGTCTAGTACGACCACGTACGACCACGTTGTGCGCTATCGGAAGCCAGCCGAGCCATCTTCGACCACGTGAGTAGTCGGCACTCTACGACTACGTTATTGAGAGCTGCGGTCGGAAGTCGATGCTTCGACCACCGTGGTCGGGGGCCGGCACTCGAGCTTGCGACCACGTGGGAAGGCGGTGGACTTCGACCATGTTGTGAAGCGGTCGAACGAGGTCGGGTCGGGGTAAGACTCAGTTGGAAGCAGTCGTAGCTCAGTCGGTTGCGGTCGAACGCGATCGACTGGCTTGGAACTCAGTCGTAAGTGGTCGGAAGGGTTTCGACCACGATGAAACAAGTCGTACGTGGTTTGAACGGGGTTCGACCACGATGGGAAGCGATGAACGTGGTCGAAAGGTGGTTCAATCTCACGGTAAGTGGTCGTATGCAGTCGGACGGGCGTGAGGAGCGATCGGACTCGGTCCGAACACAGTGGGACTCGGTCCGAAGTGCTCGGTACCGGTCGGATTTGGTCGTAGGGCTTTGTGATGAAGTCAGGGACCTTGTGCATTTGTTGGTTTATCTTTTCTATCGGTCGTAACGACTTGGGTTGAAGTCGTAGACTTTGAGCGTTAAAGCCGTAGCGAGTTGTGGGTGGTCGTAGCAAGTTAGCGATGATCGTAGACTCTTTGTATCTGGTCGTATGGCTTGATTTTGTGGTCGTATGTCGTGTGCATTCATTGTTCTCTATTTTCGTCTGGTCGTAGGTGGTATACGACTTGGTAAGAGTATGTTTTGAGCTCTGTTTTCTGGCTCAAGTGGTTGGATACTATTGTGAGCGGTGCTATGTAATGGTTTGCTTGTCTGTGATGGTTTGCAGGACTTTGAGACTAGTCGTGGTGAGGCATGGATGGTCGAGACTAGGCACGGGGGTGCTGAGGTCGTGATCGGCTGGGAGATGCCAAAGACGACGAAGTCTGTGAGGTGGTTGCAAGCGTGATCGACAAGGCAGGAGGAAGCTTCCGGGAAGGCAGCGGGATGGCATTTTGGAGAAATGCGGAAAGCTGCAAAGGGAAGCTGTGTCTCTGCGAAAGCACTGGAGTGGTTGGCGCTAATGGGCAAAGCAGTGGAGCAGTTTGGTGTAACGGGTAAAGCACTGGAGCTCGTTCTCGCTAGTGGGTAAAGAGAGTGGTAAAACCCGGTGTTAGTTGGGGTTAACGGGTTCTCCCCTGGTAGCTTGAGGCTATAAATAGAGAGGTAGAGCTCGGGTGATCGGTGAGGTTGTTCCTAAGTCACTCTGAGTATTTCGTTTCTATTTGTGTGAGTTGTCTCTGGGTAGAGCACGGTTGCTCTTGTACCTCCGATGGAGTGGCTGTAGAAACCTCCATGTTCAATCATGTCATCTCTCTTCCTCTATGTTGAGTTTCTGTTCTGTGAGGTGTTTGATTGTTTTGTTTGTGCTTTCTCTGCGTTATCCTTTTCTTGTATGCATGAGAAGCTGATTCTTAGTTGTGCTCTGGTCTTCTTGATTTGAGAAGAGTTCTAGCTGCCTTGCTTCCTCCTGCTCTGAACTGAAAATCGTACTCAAGACCATTTGGTCAAGTTATTTCCGAGAGCAATGAGTGGTCAGAGGAATCTTTGCTCGATCGTACAATATTTTCTGTTCACCATTCTTGTCGGACTCTCGTCGGACTCTCTTGCTGCTGGATCTCGATTCCTCTGGAACTGGGTTTGATCATTCCGACCACAACAGAGAATCGACCGATCACAGTAAGATATCGACAGCAGAGAACTAGCTTCTTCATAGCTCTCTAGCTATTGGAGAAGAAGATCTGGTGGAAGTACTCGGGGAAGTTTGAAGGCACCATTCACCCCCCTCTGTTGCCATTTCGGTCCTTCAATTGGTATCAGAGCCGGTTAGCTCTTTTTCAATAGATCTTAACCGGTCTCAAGAGCCATGGCGACGGACAAGTACTCGACCAAGCCTCCCGTCTTTGATGGCCTGGATTACCCCTTCTGGAAGAGCCGAATGGAAACATACATCCAAACTCAGGGGTATGCCATCTGGCGAAAGGTAAAGGTCAGGTTTGTTGTTCCTTCCGATGAGAACATCAACGTGGCAAACATGCCCGATGTTGAGGCAAATGCGAAGGCAAGGAACATCATTATCCAGGGCTTAAGCAGAAGCGAATTCGATCGCATCTCTCACCTGTCGTCCGCCTACGATATCTGGGTGACCCTCGACGCATACCATGAGGGCACCACCCAGATTAAGACGGTTCGACAGGACCAGTTCAAGCGCGAATACAACAAATTCGAGATGCTTGCTGGTGAGTCCCTGGACGAGTGCTTTTCGCGATTTCACAAAATTTTGAGCAACCTCCGAGCGGTCGGTCTCACATACCCCGACTCGGACAACGCTCGCCAGATGCTCGCGGCACTCGATCTGCGTGTCTGGGAGATGAAAGTGACCACCATCAAAGACACGACAGACCTCTCGACCTTGACCCTTGACGTGCTGTACTCGCGCCTCAAGACTCACGAGATTGACGTTGTCTCTCGTAGGTCGAAGTCACAGTCGATGGCTTTGGTCACCGATCCCAGTTCAGCTTCTGGTTTCTCTTCTGAGTCTTCTTGCGGTTTCTCCCTTGCTGCTCTCTGTGACATAACTGATGATCAGTTAGAGCAGCTTGCGGATGATCAGCTGGCCCTCCTAGCCCGAAGGTTTTCCCATGCCTACAAGGGTAGGAGAGACAGAAAGAGAGGAGGACCAGTCATCTGCTTCGAGTGTGGTGGCCCCAACCACATCCGAGCAAACTGCCCCAAGCTTGGGAAGGGTAAAGGTGACTACGGTGGTTCGGGCAAGAACGACTACACCGACAAGAACCGCAACACGAAGCCTTCAGCACCTGCTCCGGGAAAGAAGAAGTTCCGCAACTTCGGGAAGGCCAAGAAGCTCTTCCACCGCGTCCTCACCGCCTTCGACGACCTCGACCTCAGCGAGGTGGAGGGATGGAGCGACGACGATGGGACGGGTGACCAAGAGCCCAAGGATGGCGGCAACGACCCCTCCGGCATGTGCTTCATGGCCCTCGAGGGCGAACTCAGCGACAGCGAGCTGTACTCCGACTCCGACGAAGTATGTCCCTCCTATGACCAACTTAATGAAGCTTTCCTTAAGCTAGGAGGATTTCATGCTAGATCTAGGGCTAGGTGTACTGAGTTAGAGAAGGAAGTAGATAGACTATCACGAGAGCTTACTTCACGTACACCTGCTCTCTCCCGTGATGATTGTGATACATGCTGCGCTCTGCTGGGTGACATGGAGAAACTAAGGACCTCGCATGATAGTGTGTCCTCCGAGCTTGATATTGTTAAGGTGGAGAATGTTAGTCTGCTTGCTGAGTTAGAATTAAGTAGGATGGCTGTTACCCTACTTACTACTGATGAGACTACTTCTTCCACCTCATGTGAGGATAAGGACATTGCTGCTAGAGGACCTTATGCCATGCTCCTTGATCTGCCCGAATCTTGTGTAAATTGCAATAACTTGAAGATGAACTTAAAACGGGCAGATCATAAAATTGCTGAACTACAAGCTTCTTTACTTGAGCCGATTGATTCATGCTTGAACTGTCCTAAATTAACTGCTGAACTTGAAACTGTCTCCAAACAGTTTCAAGATATGATTGATCATGATAGGAAGTTGGCTCAGTATGCTTCTAAGGATCCTGTTAGCTCACCATGCAAAAATTGTGATAAACTAAAAATTGACTTGATTGCATTGGATGAGAAATGTGTGAAGCTAACTAAGGACCTATTAGAGAAGAAACCTTCTGCTTGTATTGTGTGTGCTGAGAACGGGGAGAAGCCCCAGGGTAAGGTGGAGACGTCTAGGAACGTGAACCAACTGGCTAGCAGTAGGACTACCCTTTCAGAGTCGGCTGTGCGTGCACAAGCCATTCTTCCCTCTGCTATTGGTTCCTCATCTGCTCCCTTACCTCCTGCTGTTCCCTCTTCCCCCTGCTCTTCTTGCACCTCTCTCTTTCGGGAGTGTCAGTACCTTATGAACACTCTCGAGAGATTTGTAGGAGGCAAGAAGAAGCTTAATCTTATTCTAGACCAATCCAAGATTTGTAAGTTCAATCAAGGTCTAGGATATGACTTCTATGAGGATATGAGGAAGCATCCTCCTGCTATTCTCAGACCCATAGTGGGAGGTGTGATCGAGGTCGAGCCCAGATCTGATGAGGTCAAATTCAAATCAGCGGGCTTTGTCCAAGGGATCTCTGACAGTAAGGTGATTCCACCTGTTGCTTCGGCCTCTCAGAAGGCGAAGCCTCTTCGTGCTACTTCCACCTCTCAGATGGTGAAGTACCACTGTACCTTCTGTCAGAAAGATGGGCACTCGATCGAGAGATGCTTCACGCGCGTCAGAATTGCGCGAAGAGACCGTGCAGAGGCACTTAGGCGTATTCAGGGTCAGCCCCAGATCCTGAGTGCACCTAAGACTAGCACGAGGTCCAGGTTTGCTTCTGACGGGTTTGGGCAGCATCGAGGACTTGGTTTTTCTGAGTCTTCTGGTTTTCGTCCTCATGCTGCTCCGGGTCATGACTTCCGCCGTCCTGAGGGTAGACCTCGTTTCATCCATCGAGATAGCTACCCGCGGCGTGATCAGCGTGTTGCCGGTGTTCCGACTCGCTCTCCCGTAACAGTCGGACCCCGCAACAGCTTTAGGTCTGCTCACAGACCTTCTGCTTCCTTGAGTCACAGAGAGCGTAGGGTAGATAGAGGTCAGTCGTGCTTGACGACTTCATCTGCTCGACGTGTTGTTCAGTATTGGGTGCCAAAATCACTCTTGATTTACCCCAGTACTGATACTTTACTCTCTGCTTGACTCAGGTTCGCCAGGTAGGGAAGGGAAAGGTTTGGCTCGTAGACTCCGGGTGTTCACGACACATGACCGGAGATTCCCGTTGGTTTTCTTCCCTTGCCCGTGCTCCAGGTGATGAGACGATCACTTTCGGAGATGCTTCATCTGGGCGCGTCATCGCCAAAGGTACTGTGCGCATTAATGATTCTTTCGTTTTGAAAGATGTAACCTTGGTTAGTAAGCTGCAGTACAATTTGCTTTCTGTTTCTCAGCTTACCGATGACGGCTTCGAGGTGAGCTTCAAGAAAAACAATTGCAAAATTCTTGATTCTTCGGGTAGTCTGGTTTGCGGGATTTCTCGTTTTGGAAGGATCTTTCGTGCTGATTTTTCTGAGTCTTCTGGTGATCCTCTCAGGTGTTTAGTTGCTTCTGAGTCCCGCGACCTCTCTTTCTGGCATAGGAGACTTGGTCATATCGGATTTGACCATTTGACCCGAGTTAGCGGCCACGACCTCATTCGTGGTCTGCCGAAGCTCAAAATGGTCAAATACCTTGTTTGTGCTCCATGCCGACACGGCAAGATGGTTGCCGCTTCTCATCCTCCGGTCACAGTGACCATGACCGATGCACCGGGACAGCTGCTCCACATGGACACAGTTGGACCAGCTCGAGTGCAGTCAGCAGGAGGGAAGTGGTATGTTCTTGTTGTGGTCGATGACTTCTCGAGGTATTCTTGGGTGTTTTTCTTAGCCTCGAAGGATGAGACGTTTTCACATTTCCGAGGTCTTTTCAGTAGGCTTTCTGTTGAGCTCCCAGGTGCCTTACGAGCGATCCGCAGTGACAATGGCACGGAGTTCAAGAATTCCTACTTTGAGAGTTTCTGTGGTGAGACAGGTGTAGAGCACCAGTTCTCTTCTCCGCACGTCCCACAACAGAATGGCGTTGTGGAGAGGAAGAACCGTACCTTGGTCGAGATGGCCAAGACGATGCTTGATGAGTACTCTACACCGCGGAAGTTTTGGGCTGAGGCTATAGCCACCGCGTGCCATGTCTCAAATCGAGTCTTTCTTAGGGCTCACTTGCACCGCACTTCTTATGAGCTGAGATACGGGCGAAAGCCCAGCGTCTCTCATCTTCATGTGTTTGGTTGCAAGTGCTTTATTCTGAAGTCCGGGAACCTAGACAAGTTCGAGTCACGTTCTTGTGATGGTATCTTTCTAGGTTATTTGCCTTCTTCGTGGGCTTATAGAGTCTGGAACTGCGAGTCTAGCAAAATGGTAGAGACCTGTGAGGTGACCTTTGACGAGGCCAGTCCGTGGACTAGGCCAGATATCTCAGGTTCTTTAAAGCAGTCCGAGACCATCTTTGTGGATGATGAGGACGATGGAGACGATGGTTGTTTACCTGATCCAGCTCCTCATCTTCCTCTTGAGATGCCTTCTTCCACGGTACCTCAAGGTGATCAGCCTTTGCCTACTGCTTCCTCTGGAGCTAGTGGCTATGTCCCTGCCTCTTCTGCACACGAGGTAGAGGCCACTTCTTCTCCTCATCCAGGACCTCCCCGACATATCCAGAAAAGGCATCCTTCAGAGCAGATGATTGGAGACCTCTTCGAGCGTGTGACCCGCTCAAAATCTGGCTTATCTCAATTCTGTCTCCATTCTGCGTTCATTGCCTCCTTTGAGCCCAAAGATGTTTCTCAAGCTCTTTCCGACGAGTCTTGGGTCAATGCCATGCATGAGGAGCTAGAAAACTTCGAGAGAAACAAGGTCTGGTCGCTTGTTGAGCCCCCGCGAGGTCACAATATTATTGGGACTAAGTGGGTGTTCAAGAACAAGCAGAGCGAGGATGGAGTGGTTATTCGAAACAAGGCTAGACTGGTAGCTCAGGGGTTTTCCCAGGTTGAGGGTCTAGACTTCGAGGAGACCTTTGCCCCTGTAGCTCGACTTGAGGCTATTAGAATCCTGCTTGCCTTTGCAGCTTCTAAGGGTTTCAAGCTCTACCAGATGGACGTCAAGAGTGCCTTCCTTAATGGAGTCATTGAGGAAGAAGTTTACGTCAGACAGCCTCCAGGTTTCGAGAACCCCAAATACCCACACCATGTCTTCAAGCTTTCCAAAGCGTTGTATGGACTTAAGCAGGCCCCCAGGGCTTGGTATGAGAGGCTTAAGTCCTACTTATTGAGTCATGGGTTTGAAATGGGTAAAGTAGACAAGACCTTGTTCATCCGCCGTCATGGCACTGACCTTCTGCTCGTCCAGATCTATGTCGATGACATCATCTTTGGCGGCTCTTCCCATACTCTGGTTTCACAGTTCTCGGATGTTATGAGCACCGAGTTTGAGATGAGTATGATGGGCGAGTTGACCTTCTTCCTTGGCTTCCAAATCAAGCAGGCTCGGGAGGGTACATTTCTTCATCAGGGAAAGTACACTCGTGACCTCCTGAGACGCTTCGACATGAGTGATGGTAAGCCGGTGTCGACTCCGATGGCTTCTACAGCCTATCTTGACCCAGATGAGGATGGCGATCCAGTTGATCAGAAAGAATACAGAAGTATGATCGGCTCCCTTCTTTACCTCACTGCCTCGAGACCAGACATACACTTCTCCGTGTGTCTGTGTGCTCGGTTTCAGGCTTCTCCTCGCGTATCTCACCGCCAGGCGGTGAAGCGCATCTTTCGGTACCTTCGAGCTACCATTGACTATGGTATTTGGTACTCTTCCTCATCCTGTCTTTCCTTGAGAGCCTTCTTGGATGCAGACTTTGCCGGCTGTAGGATAGATAGGAAGAGCACTTCTGGCACCTGTCAATTCATCGGCACTTCTCTCGTCTCTTGGTCTTCGAGGAAGCAGTCCGGTGTTGCACAATCCACTGCAGAGGCCGAGTACGTTGCTGCTGCCAGTTGCTGCAGCCAAGTGCTTTGGATGGTCTCGACCCTGCGGGACTTTGGGTTAGCGATAGACAGTGTTCCACTCTTTTGTGATAACACTTCTGCGATTAACAATGCTAAGAACCCAGTGCAGCACTCCTGGACCAAGCACATTGATATCCGATACCACTTCCTTAGAGACCATGTAGAGAATGGAGATATAGTGCTCCAGTTTGTGGAGAGTGACCACCAGTTGGCTGACATCTTCACCAAGCCTTTGGATAGTTCGAGGTTTTCAGCTCTGCGGGGAGAGCTTGGGGTGGTGTGTCCTTACGGACTGTAGTGAGGGGGAGCTTTGGGCTTTATTGCTTTACTATTGATTATGCTTCTGTCTCATTTCTGTTGCATTGCATTCAGGGTGCATTTGGGTTTAGTCCTTCCAGCATAGGTTAGAGTGCTTTTCTTGCCGAGTTGCTTAGACTTCTTACTCTTATCTTGTGCTTCCAGGATTAGCTGCTTCTTATCTCACTAGGTCGAGCTCACTCACTTCTTATAGGTTCTAGCGAGGGTTGGGCCACCCTTGGGTAGACAGGGTACGTGTTTGCTCTCTAGTATGTGATTTACGGTCAGCTGATAGTCCTGGAGTCATACGGGGTAGATGAGGGTCAGTCTGAGCCATATTTGTCTCTATATCTTATCTATGCTTTAAGGACTGCCTGTTTGGTTTTATTTGCCAGCTTCTCGATTTTATTGCTTTGGTTCAGGAAGAGTTCTTTTGGGAGCTTCTGGAGCTTAATTTTGACTTAACTCAACTTGAACTAAAAGTTGCATCTCATGTTGAGGGGGAGCTGGATTTTCCTGCATTTTAGCTTTTAGCATTGTAATGTAACTGCTTTGAGCCTTGATTATTATCCTGTTATGACATGTTTACAATGCTGTACACCTTGCCATGATTTGTACTTTATATGCTAGATTGATCATGACTTCATATGTGTAGAGTAGCTTTTACCATGATAAGTCAATTAAAATTGCCTAACTTAAAGTAAAACTTGTCATGCTAGCATTTGAGTTTAGTCTTTCTGGAGCTATCCCTTTATGATTCATGCCATGTCAAATAGGCTTAGCTGAGCGTTGAATCTTTGTTGAGCCTTAGATTGAGCTATTTTAATCTCTTGATGTAGCATAATGTAGTACAACATATTTACAAAAAAAAGAAATCTCTTTTGTGCAAAAAAACTGATTTCACCAATTCTTTCTCATGAGACGGCATGCCATTGCACTAGGCATGAACTCAAGGGGAGTTTTGGATGACCTAGACTATCTTCTTAAGCTTCTCGCTTGGAGTAGTCGCATAAGGCTTGAGATCTAGCACATAAAAAAAATTGGGTTGAAACCGACCATAAGCTTTAAAAAGACAATGTTTTATGTGTTCAATTTGCTTAAGCTACAAAAAGAACCATGTACTTAACCAATATTTTAATCTTGAGCTTATAGCACTCTATTTGGACTCAATATTAGCTTCCTTGTTCCGCTTAGCTTATTGACATGGCCTGCATCATCCTTGGATATCTCTAGCTAGACTTTACTCACTGATGACTTGGCTTGCTCACAAAATGCACTATATTTCAGTTTGTCATCCATGTGTTCTAGCTAGGTTATACATATCTTGTCATGATCTAGATAGCCTTTTATTGAGTTATGGCTTAGTGTATCCCATTATGGTCATTATGGATAATTCTCATGGCTCAAAATGCTTAGAAATAATCAAACTTCAGCCATTTCTTCCTTGTTTGTGATCTTATTCTCTCGCGTGCTTTCTTGATGCGTTTATTGCCAAAAGGGGGAGAATAGAGAAGAAAAAGCTATTTTGGGATCTTTTTAGAGCTTTGGAGAACAATTTGCTCTTTCAGTTGTTGCTCTAATGATCTTTCTGTCGACATGGTCATCTGTTTCATTCTCTTCTTTGGACCATGTTGGTCTTTCCAAAACTAACTCAACTTCTTGCTTTTTCTGGGTTTGTCAATATACTCATCAAGGGGGAGATTGAGAGGCCATGTGAAGGGCACCCCTTGGTTGTGATGAGTAATTGACTCTTGTTCTAGGAAGATTGAGTTTAGTTTTTGAGGTTTGTGCTAAGTTCTGCATTGTCGTAGCCCTGGCGAAGTGTTCTGCAGCTAACACGACCACGTTGGTCGTGGTCGAAAGTCATGCGCACTGGTTACGACCACTGTGGGCGTGGTCGAAGGTCACCCGAGGGGTCTACGTCCATTTTGGCCATGGTCGAAGGGCACCAGAAGCCAGTACGACCACGTTGGTCGTGGTCGAAGCAGGTTACGATCACGTTGGCTGTGGTCGAAGGCCAACACGACCACGTTGGCAGTGGTCGAAGGCCAGCATGACCACGTTGGCCGTGGTCGAAGGCCAGCACGACCGCGTTGGTCGTGGTCGAAATAGGTTACGACCACGTTTGGCCGTGATCGTAGGTCTCCAGGGAAGTTTAAGACTGTTTCTGCCCTAGTCGTATCTTGGTCATGGTCGAAATGTCCCGTACGACCACGTTGTGCGCTATCGGAAGCCAGCCAAGCCATCTTCGACCACGTGAGTAGTCGGCACTCTACGACTACGTTATTGAGAGCTGCGGTCGGAAGTCGATGCTTCGACCACCGTGGTCGGGGGCCGGCACTCAAGCTTGCGACCACGTGGGAAGGCGGTGGGCTTCGACCATGTTGTGAAGCGGTCGAACGAGGTCGGGTCGGGGTCAGACTCAGTTGGAAGCAGTCGTAGCTCAGTCGGTTGCGGTCGAACGCGATCGACTGGCTTGGAACTCAATCGTAAGTGGTCGGAAGGGTTTCGACCACGATGAAACAAGTCGTACGTGGTTTGAACTGGGTTCGACCACGATGGGAAGCGATGAACGTGATCGAAGGGTGGTTCAATCTCACGGTAAGTGGTCGTATGCAGTCGGACGGGCGTGAGGAGCGATCGGACTCGGTCCGAACACAGTGGGACTCGGTCCGAAGTGCTCGGTACCGGTCGGATTTGGTCGTAGGGCTTTGTGATGAAGTCAGGGACCTTGTGCATTTGTTGGTTTATCTTTTCGATCGGTCGTAACGACTTGGGTTGAAGTCGTAGACTTTGAGCGTTAAAGCCGTAGCGAGTTGTGGGTGGTCGTAGCAAGTTAGCGATGATCGTAGACTCTTTGTATCTGGTCGTATGGCTTGATTTTGTGGTCGTATGTCGTGTGCATTCATTGTTCTCTATTTTCGTCTGGTCGTAGGTGGTATACGACTTGGTAAGAGTATGTTTTGAGCTCTGTTTTCTGGCTCAAGTGGTTGGATACTATTGTGAGCGGTGCTATGTAATGGTTTGCTTGTCTGTGATGGTTTGCAGGACTTTGAGACTAGTCGTGGTGAGGCATGGATGGTCGAGACTAGGCACGGGGGTGCTGAGGTTGTGATCGGCTGGGAGATGCCAAAGACGACGAAGTCTGTGAGGTGGTTGCAAGCGTGATCGACAAGGCAGGAGGAAGCTTCCGGGAAGGCAGCGGGATGGCATTTTGGAGAAATGCGGAAAGCTGCAAAGGGAAGCTGTGTCTCTGCGAAAGCACTGGAGTGGTTGGCGCTAACGGGCAAAGCAGTGGAGCAGTTTGGTGTAACGGGTAAAGCACTGGAGCTCGTTCTCGCTAGTGGGTAAAGAGAGTGGTAAAACCCGGTGTTAGTTGGGGTTAACGGGTTCTCCCCTGGTAGCTTGAGGCTATAAATAGAGAGGTAGAGCTCGGGTGATCGGTGAGGTTGTTCCTGAGTCACTCTGAGTATTTCGTTTCTATTTGTGTGAGTTGTCTCTGGGTAGAGCACGGTTGCTCTTGTACCTCCGATGGAGTGGCTGTAGAAACCTCCATGTTCAATCATGTCATCTCTCTTCCTCTATGTTGAGTTTCTGTTCTGTGAGGTGTTTGATTGTTTTGTTTGTGCTTTCTCTGCGTTATCCTTTTCTTGTATGCATGAGAAGCTGATTCTTAGTTGTGCTCTGGTCTTCTTGATTTGAGAAGAGTTCTAGCTGCCTTGCTTCCTCCTACTCTGAACTGGAAATCATACTCAAGACCATTTGGTCAAGTTATTTCCGAGAGCAACGAGTGGTCAGAGGAATCTTTGCTCGATCGTACAATATTTTCTGTTCACCATTCTTGTCGGACTCTCTTGCTGCTGGATCTCGATTCCTCTGGAACTGGGTTTGATCATTCCGACCACAACAGAGAATCGACCGATCACAGTAAGATATCGACAGCAGAGAACTAGCTTCTTCATAGCTCTCTAGCTATTGGAGAAGAAGATCTGGTGGAAGTACTCGGGGAAGTTTGAAGGCACCATTCACCCCCCCTCTGTTGCCATTTCGGTCCTTCATAATGCTTGCTGGTTATATACCCTTAATATTGTATTCCAGCCATGATGTTCTAGATTACCTTATTTCATATGTCTTTAGGTTTATCATAATACTCAGTTAATAATGTTATATGATTCATGCTTTTGATTAATGTGTAGAGTTCATGCTTAAACCGCTAATGGGGGTAGCGGGTGATCATGTTGTAGACTTAGGTTAAAATCACTAGCAGTCCTTTAAGTATCACGCTTCTGTGTTTAATCCTCTTGATAACATGATGTATTGCCGGTACAGTTCCTTATGTGAGTCATGATCGTTATACCTTAATAAATGTTGATTTGACTAATAATCACTTATCACATAATAAAACTTGATTGGTTGATGAACTTGTGTGAGCTACATTATAATACCTCTTTAGGTTGATTACTACATCACCATCATCTTCTCATTATTCCACATCGCCCTTGTATCAGAAACTATGTTTTTCTATTTTCAACCCTAGTACATCTTTTCACTTCTCATAACTTTATTATAGCCTTATCCTCGCCGTCTCTTATTTACCTTAATTTTGTCTATTAATCTGACCACGATGTATCGGTTATTTTATCACCTAATATTATCAATCCTGTCTCTTCGGTCTCATTGGATTAAATCATTACTCTCATAACTTTACCTTAATTCAATCGCAACTCTTTAATTATATCATGGATAACTCGCTAAATAACAAACTAAGGGTTATCACGCTGGGGCTGCCCACATATAGGGGTTATTTCCACCCAACCTGGTAATGTACGGGGGGCCGTACATTCTCGTTACACAGGATATTACACCCCGTCTGCGGTTATACAGTCGAGGACAAGGTTGTGCCTGGCTATTCTCGTATAACCGGGTATGTGGGATAAGGTCGCCGGCACCCTTGCTATAACTTGCTATAACTTGTCACATAACAAATATCTTTAATACACAGTTCTCGTAATATCCGTCTCCTAATCATGACAGTATCTCTGATATCAATTGCTCGTTGGTTGCCTTTTGTCCATTGCTTACTTGTCATGCTTGCCTTTATTTCATATGGTTGCATCGTCTGTCTTACTTTTGTGTTGCGACCGTAGTTGGGTACTTGCCGAGATTTCCAAATCTCACGCTTGCTCTTTTCAGTCTCAGGTAAAAGGCTAGTGGAGTGATAGCATCATGCATGGGTGGGAGCACTCGAGTTTTCAGCACCGTGGTTTGCCACCGTTTTGTGTTTCGTTCGTTCTTTATTTGATTAGAAGTGGACCGGTCCCATGTTTTAAATATTTATTCCAGCTTCCGTTGGTTCTCTATTAGAGTGTTAATGAAGTTTTAAACTCTTTGTGATTTCTTTTATTGTCTTATTTATTCTTCACTTTGGTGATGACGTTCCATAGTAATATCCCATATGGTTACGTGGGGTGTTACAGTTGGTATCAGAGCTCAGGCTGTAGTTTCTGGAAAAAGAAAATGTTTTGCACGAACACGGGGCTTCGGGTTAAGTCATTCATGCATGCATATCCAGTCACTGGCATATTACCATGGATTCATATCTAATTACCACCTATTTCATTCCATTGCTATCCTGTGACATTATTTCAATCCTACACTTCCCTGAATTCTGATTCCATTCTCTATTGATATCCATCTTATTACTTACCTTTCCTTTATCCTTTGACCTTTAGGGTATTGTTATCTTCGATCGACACTTTACCTCCCCATTCTTACCATCTTACCCTTTACTTTTCCTCGCTCCCTTACCTTTTAGATTTGGTCATCTTGAGTTTACACCCCACTCTTGCATTGTTGACTCGGGAGCTAGTTCCTTCCTTTGGCATCTCGCTTCTTTCAGCAACATTCTTTATCAGCCAGTACCCTGGTGATCCCGGTGGTGGTGACCACCGCAAATGGATCTTTTGCTAGCAATCTTACTTGTCTCAATGTGCCTGGAGTTGAAGCGTCAGTTGGACGACCTGGAGGTTAAAGGCTTCATCTGGTGCAGTACTTCAGAGTGGGCTGCTCCAATTAACTTTGTGGAAAGGAAGGATAAGAGTCTGCATATGTGCATCGACTATCGCGCTCTCAACGTAGTGACCCCCAAGAACCGCTATCCTTGCCTCATATTGTTGATCTCTTCGTTAAATTAAAGGGTGCCAAGTCCTTCTCCAAGCTAGATCTACGGTCTGGCTATCACCAAGTTCGAATCAAGACTTCTGATAATTCGAAGACAGCCTGTCGCACTTGTTGTGGCCTCTTCGAGTTCCTAGTTGTGCCCTTTGGGCTGACCCTTGCTCCGATGGTATTCTTGGATCTGTAACACTGGGTATTTGATGAGTACCTGGATCAGTCTGTCATCATCTTTATCGACGACATTCTAGCATTGTAGAGGAGCACGAGCGACATTTTCGTATTATGCATGATCTTCTTCAGAACATCAACTCCTTGCTAAACTAAATAAATGCGCTTTTTGGCTTTCTTCTGTCAATTTCTTGGGGCTTGTCATTTGTGACTGGGGACTTTCCGTGGTTCCTTCTAAGATTGCTGCAGTGGTAGACTGGCCGAGACCTAGTAATGTTGTAGAGATCCGCAGTTTCCTTGGGTTTGGCCGGGTTGTACCGCCGTTTTGTTCAAGGATTTCCTCTCTATTCCCAAGCCTCTGATCAAGTGGCCTTAGAAGGATGAACAATTCGTTTGGACAGAAGATTTGAGACCAGCTTTCAGAACCTGTTGGGGCATCCTGTTTTCGCTCCCATTCTTGCTTTGCCTAAGGGCGTGGTTCGTTCTGGGGCAAAAAGGAAAGTTGAACCCTCGTTTCGCTAGCCCTTTTTCCTATAATTGAGCGGATTGGGAAGCTTGCCTATCACTTGGAGTTACCTTCTTCCTTGTCCGGTGTCCATAACCTACCCATCTCTTTGTTGAGGAAATATCTGAATGACCCTATTCAAATTTTGGAGTTGCCACCTTGGAGGTGTCGGAGGGCCCATCTGTCGTGGCATGGCCGGTCCGTACCTTGGAGCGCTCAGAACGTCAGCTGCATCGTCGAACTCTTTCTTATGTCAAAGTGTTGTGGTTCAATCAGACTGAGCGCGAAGCTACTTGGGAGTTGGAGTCCCAAATGCGCGCAAAGTACCCCGATCTCTTTTCTCCAGGTTTGATTCCTTATTCCCCTTCATCTGTTACTCTCAATTTTCCAAGTTAATCTCTGGAGTAGTCGATTCGAGGCCAAATCTTTTCTAAGGGGGGAAGAGCTGTAACACTAAAAAAAAGAATATATATAAATAAATCAAACAAATAATTATAAATCTAAAACCCTAATTCATCTCCTTAATTAGCGGATCACTTTTTTTCCTCCCTATTGCGCCGTCTTCCTTCCTTCCCTGGTAATCTCTCTCTCCTCTCTACCCATCTCTCTCTCTCTCTCGTCGGACTGCATGGGATGCTTGGGCGCCGGCGGAGGCGTCTTCGGAGGCGGCGGCGCCGGCGGCGACCGGCCGGCCAGCAGGCGACGGCAGCGCGCCCAGCAGCAGCCGTGCGTGCGCTCGGCCATGCGCGAGGTGCAGCCATGGTGGCTCCGGCGGCCGGCTCGACGGGGGCAGCGGCCCGGCCGGCAGGCGGCGGCGACCGGCTGGCAGGCGGCAGCAGCGGCGTCGGCGGCAGCCAGCAGGGAGTGGCGGCGGCGCTCGCACGCCTGCGCGCACGCTTACGCCAGCTCGTTCGCACGCGGCCGCGCGTCCATGGCGTTGGCGGCGGCAGCGGCCAGCGGCGCGCGCAGCACCGCCCGCATGGTCGTCCTGTGCGCGTGCATACGACTGCATGCGCGGCTGCATGGCGTCGAAGGCGGCGGCGAACGGCTCAGTGGTGGTGGCCGGTCCGGCGGCAGCGCGCAACGGCGGCGGCGTGAATCGGCGACCATACGCGTGTGCGGCCACGGCTTGCTCGGCAGCGGCGCGGTGGCAGCCCGTGGCGGCGTGGAGGCGGTCCTGCAGTGGCGTAGTGGTGCCCCGGCGGTGGCGTGGCGGTGGCGCGGCGGCGGCCGGTGGCGGCCAACGACCGCACAGAAGCATTGCCGTTCGTGCGCCGAACGCGCGTTCGCGCGGCCGAGTATCGTTTTCCCGGCTGAACACGTTTCGTGTGGCCGAACGGTCGTTCGCTCAGCCGAATGGCTATCTCTTTCCAGTCAAATTTATCACCTGTCATTCCTTATCCAAATTTATCATATCTAATCAGTTGTCTCCCATATCATCCTGTAGGTTCTCATGCAGCTGTCCAGGGAGTAGCTGGGCAGTTGCGTTTCTCGGATCCTTCGTGCAGCGTGTCCGTCGAGAGTGCTCAAGGCAAGTACCTCGCGGCCGTAACCTCTGCATTTCACATTTTGCATCTCCCATGATTGCTTGTTACCGTTGCTATTGAGTACCATTACCATATCGTTAAAGCTGGTCTGTCTATTATCATATCACCCAACACTCGCCTATCCATTATCATGTCACTAAAGCGTACATGTTTACGATCATATCACCAATACTTACCGGGCTTTTATCATATCACTAATGTTACCTGATTAATACCATACCCTAAAAGTTACCTGCTTGTTATCATGTTACTAACGCTTGCCCGATTGCTGTCACATGCTAATGCCTGCCAGTTATGTACTTTTAATATTGGATTCATACCATGAGGTTCTAGGTTATCTTATTTTCCATGCTTTATGTTAATTAATATCTTGGACACTTAGATGTATTAAAGTGCTATGGTTAATGTCTATGCTGCAAGCTTTAATTACTAATTATAATTGTTGTTTAAATTGTGGTTGGGGTAGTATAGGAGTGACTTCAACTTAAGGTTAACCACTAGTAATCTTTAGCTCCGGAATGATATATTTAATTATTGGTTCCCTGATTCATTACTTGTATGTTATTGCTTTATTGGTTTCGATGGAATTATATATGATATTGTTAACCTGACTGATAACAACTTATCACGTAATAAAATCTAGTTGTTTGACAACCCCTTGGTGTGAGTTAAGTTGTAATGCTGGGTGAGAATCATTCATGGATCCTTACCACAATCGTTTTATCCTTCCTCATCTCCCATCTGATTTTATCTCCTGTCCTCAGCCTCAGCAATCCTTTTCACTCCTTGTAATCGTGCATGAACGTATCTCCAATTATTTTAATTCCACATTTCACATCTTTCATTATTAATTGTTACCATTGTCATTGAGTACAATTATCATACCAATGAATTACCTGGTTCTTATCATATCACTGAATTTACCTGGCTAATATCCTATCACCAAGCTACCCGGTTATTATCATCTCTCTAGTACTTGTCTGGTTGTTATAATAGTATTCATGCTTGCCGGTTTATTATTATGCTTGCCTAGTTATGGTCATATTGTTAATGCTTGTCTAGTTCTCATCAAATTGTTAATGCTTGCTTGTTTATTGTTAATGCTTGCTGGTTATATACCCTTAATATTGTATTCCGGCCATGATGTTCTAGATTACCTTATTTCATATGTCTTTAGGTTTATCATAATACTCAGTTAATAATGTTATAAGATTCATGCTTTTGATTAATGTGTAGAGTTCATGCTTAAACCGCTAATGGGGGTAGCGGGTGATCATGTTGTAGACTTAGGTTAAAATCACTAGCAGTCCTTTAAGTATCACGCTTCTGTGTTTAATCCTCTTGATAACATGATGTATTGCCGGTACAGTTCCTTATGTGAGTCATGATCGTTATACCTTAATAAATGTTGATTTGACTAATAATCACTTATCACATAATAAAACTTGATTGGTTGATGAACTTGTGTGAGCTACATTATAATACCTCTTTAGGTTGATTACTACATCACCATCATCTTCTCATTATTCCACATCGCCCTTGTATCAGAAACTATGTTTTTCTATTTTCAACCCTAGTACATCTTTTCACTTCTCATAACTTTATTATAGCCTTATCCTCGCCGTCTCTTATTTACCTTAATTTTGTCTATTAATCTGACCACGATGTATCGGTTATTTTATCACCTAATATTATCAATCCTGTCTCTTCGGTCTCATTGGATTAAATCATTACTCTCGTAACTTTACCTTAATTCAATCGCAACTCTTTAATTATATCATGGATAACTCGCTAAATAACAAACTAAGGGTTATCACGCTGGGGCTGCCCACATATAGGGGTCATTTCCACCCAACCTGGTAATGTACGGGGGGCCGTACATTCTCGTTACACAGGATATTACACCCGGTCTGCGGTTATACAGTCGAGGACAAGGTTGTGCCTGGCTATTCTCGTATAACCGGGTATGTGGGATAAGGTCGCCGGCACCCTTGCTATAACTTGCTATAACTTGTCACATAACAAATATCTTTAATACACAGTTCTCGTAATATCCGTCTCCTAATCATGACAGTATCTCTGATATCAATTGCTCGTTGGTTGCCTTTTGTCCATTGCTTACTTGTCATGCTTGCCTTTATTTCATATGGTTGCATCGCCTGTCTTACTTTTGTGTTGCGACCGTAGTTGGGTACTTGCTGAGATTTCCAAATCTCACGCTTGCTCTTTTCAGTCTCAGGTAAAAGGCCAGTGGAGTGATAGCATCATGCATGGGTGGGAGCACTCGAGTTTTCAGCACCGTGGTTTGCCACCGTTTTGTGTTTCGTTTGTTCTTTATTTGATTAGAAGTGGACCGGTCCCATGTTTTAAATATTTATTCCAGCTTCCGTTGGTTCTCTATTAGAGTGTTAATGAAGTTTTAAACTCTTTGTGATTTCTTTTATTGTCTTATTTATTCTTCACTTTGGCGATGACGTTCCATAGTAATATCCCATATGGTTACGTGGGGTGTTACAATAATGTAGAAGGGGCTGAGGTCGAGCTGAAGGTACTTCAGCCCCTCCAAAATTTTTTCCTAGATCCGCCACTGGTGGCGAGTGCAAAGGCGATGGGGCAGGGAGAGCAAGATCACTTTGTTCTGAAGAGCGGGCATGACATCCCAGCCGTTGGGTTAGGCACTTGGAGGGTTCAAAATCCCGGCGGTTACCGGCCGGTAACCGTCGTTACCGTTTTTACCGGTGGTGACCGGTGACCGAAGAAACCGGTCGGTAGCAATTTTTGATTTTTGAATTATGACCCGTTTTTTCCCGGGTTTTCCGGTTACCGGCCGGTTTTTCCGGTTACCGGTTTCAAAATATCTCAAAATTCAAATTTTGATTTTCAAATTGTGATCGGTTTTTCCGGTAACCACCCGGCTACCGTTACCGGCTGCCGACCGGGATTTCTTCCGATTCCGGTTTTTGGAACCTTGCTTGGAGGGGCGGTTCAGATACCGCTCACTCCGTTCAGATAAGCCTTCACCGAGGTATATCCGCAATTCAGCATGCCCTTCTCGTCAAGTTGCTTGCAGTTTCAGGTATAGATATATTCTTCACCGTTTCCATAATTAGGGAAAGTATAGTGCGGTGATTCTGCGCGCTGGAAACATTCGTCAGCATACTGGACATAGTCAATACTCAGTACAAGCATGATATTGTGCTACTAGTGGACCGAGGTGCTGCAGTATTTTAGGAAATTCTGTTTGTAGTGTGGTACAGTCGTAATATCATGGGCAGGAAATTGTGCATCTTCTGTCTGATGATTTCTTGTATTTGTGCATAGAACTAAAGCTTTTTGCTGTAGAACTGAGACTCTAGTAGAGAAAGATTTAACCTATCCATCCCGTCCCAATTCCTGCTAGATAGCTAATAGTGATTCATGGAGAGTATCACCCCCAGGCGGCCAGGCGTGCCTGAATTCAGTCTTGCACAGTGGGTGGAACTTCGGATTTGTCTGGAAATCCATAAGGCCCTGTTCGGAACGTGGGAATTTCAACCATGATCAGTTGATTCCCTTCCTTTTCTGGAACTCTGAGTTGGCTAAAAATTGTAAGCTGGTTATATCTTGCAATAATTTATGTCAGAGTTTAACAACCGGAAGACTTGAACTTCTGAAGGCATTTGTCTAACGGGCCCTTCACTGTTATTACACTACCTTGTATGTTGCAGAATTTGCCATGTTCGTTTGATGTATAACCTAAGCTGCTACAGAGCCTTCTTATAATCTAAGAATGCAATCTGAAATTAATATTTGGTTACTGCAGGCTGGATACAGGCATGTGGACACAGCTGCTCAATACGGAATAGAAAAGGAGTTATACATCAAAGTGATATTCTGTTTCTGTACTATCTAGTAGGTGATATGTCGTTAAACATCCTCTGCTAATTTCAGGTCGGGAAAGGGCTTAAAGCTGCTATGAAAGCAGGTACCAACAGGAAAGATTTGTTTGTAACGTCAAAAATATGGTGCTTATATGCACAATCATATATTGTCCATTGATGCACAAATAAATGTCAGCAACTTGTAGCGTGTTTCTAATATGTGAATTTTGATCATTATTTGGCTACTGCAGGTGCACAGACTTGGTTCCTGAGAGGGTTCGGCCAGCATTAAAGAACACGCTCGAGGATTTGCAGTTGGATTATATCGATCTTTACCTTGTAAGAAACCAAAAACCAATGCCTTTTGTTTGCAACTCCTTACTCTAGTTGATTTGTATGCTAAAGAGCAATGTAGTGCTCATAGCTTTACTGATATCTTGTGGTACTTTAGTTCGTTCCAGGGTTCGGTTTCCCGGCGGTTACCGCCGAAATTTGTAATTCAAAATTTTGAATTTGTAGGCCTTTGAATTTGTTTCTGTGCTGCAAATGAAGCATTGGATGCTTCATATTGCTGATTGGGAGCATGCAGGGCCCATGGGGCATGGTACAAAGTGGAAAGTGCTTGTTTTTTGTTGGTGCATGTGAAGAGAGCAAAGTGCTGCATGTGGGGGACAAAAATAGAGATGCCGCAGCAGGGAGTGGAGAGAAAAGTAGTAGCAGCAGCAGCAGGGAGTAGAGGGAGAGCAGAAATTGTAGCAGAGCACAGGAAGGAGAGGAGGAGCAACACAAGAGGGGAGAGGAACAACAGCAGGCCAACATCAAGTTAAGTGAGTTCACATAATTGTTATTCTTCAGTTAGTTTACTTACAATAATATGAAATATACATGTTTTTGTTACAATAATAGAAAATATACATGAAGTGAGTCCATGTCGATACTCCTTTACTCTTGTTGTTCTTGTATAGAATGGTATCATAATAGGAAATATACATATTTTTGTTTCTATACTGGAGAAGTTAGACAGAAGACATGGGTAAATCTTACTTCTGAGTTGTTGTATAATGTAAGACATGGCTAATGCCGCTGCATGATATTGTAGGTGATGGCTGGTAAAAGTATCAATGTTTAGGACCATGGAGAGAGACTAGGAGGTGCGGGGTGAAAGTGAAGATATTGTAAGCTCGTATATGTCCATTACAATCTAAGGCTGCGATTGCAAGAGCATGAGATTAGAAATGAAGATAGAGATGTAGATCTTTTTGGATATCTCATTCCATGAGTGGCTTGACAGCTCCATGAGTCACTTAGAGCCTCTGCTAGATGAGGAAGGTGAGCCCCCCATGCAACTTACAATTGTAGTTAATGCTATATCTGAGAATGAACTCGACAAAGCACTAGATGACCAACCGTTGAAGCAATGGACTAAGAAAACTATTGACAAGACATATTACAAAAAGAAAACTTGTAGCTAACCAACTGAAAAATTAGCTCAAGACTTTGCCTCACTTACGCAAACAAGGAAACAAGTGTTTGCTAAGAAGAAGAAAAAAAGACATTGATGAGGATATTGTGGGAAGCGATGAAGAGACAGAAACTCCAACATCTGATGCAGTGGAGTACTAAGAGTCTGACGATAGTACCTCTTCACCGTCTGATGATGGTGCTGATGGTGGGTCATCTCACGATGGAGTACAAGACCAACAAGAAACATGTCAACTATTGGAATTCACTTGTGAGAAAACTTTTATGCATGCTACCCATGATGAAGACTATGATTGTCACGCATCAAGAATAATCAAAAAGACCTACACAAGGGGTAAGGACCGCCAACGAGATCATCTTCAGCCACAAGACTCTTCTTCTTACGCATCCTATGGTAGCTCATGCTCTTTACCGACTTATGATCGTCGAGATGCCAAGCTACTATCTTCTGGTGATGATTCTTATTCATTCTTGGACATCTCTTCTTATCCTACTTACCATTATGTAAATCAACTCAATGTAAGAATTGTTTACCAGTTGGCGGAACCTACATATTACCAACAAGTTTATAATTATTGGGTACAACATGTCCATCCCACATACACTTGGAATCAATACAAAACCCACCTAGCTCATTCTAAAGGACTTGTCCTAATTGATAACAATGAGTACATTGCACAATCTTCACGTTTCTCAACAATGTATTGGTACGAATTGATCCTCCATTCGTGTTTTTATTTTTTAGTATACTACCCAAGTTAGCATTCATTACTATTAACTTGTGTTTTTATGATTTCAGATGCGACACGACACTACAACGAGAGAGCTTCACCACATGGTCAAGGTAGTAATAATCAATTTTTATGTACAACTTGATATCTTCATACTTTATTAAATACTTTTCATTTAATATTTGTATTACTCGACTATCTAACTAACATTAACCGAGTTTTCATCGGTTTATCCGGTTTTCCCGGTTTCCGACCGGTAACCGGTCCGGTTACCGGCCCCATCCCGCTCCCCCCAAAATTTTCATTTCACAAAATTTGACCGGTTTTTAACTGGGTTTTCCGGTAACCAGCCGGTTACCGGTACCGCTCACCCGGCGGGATTTGATCCGATTCTGGTTTTTCGAACCTTGGTTCGTTCAATTTATTGTACTTTAGTTATCTAAGTAGTAATCTGCAATCAGAAAACCTAAATTAAATGTCGTGAAGATATTGTAAAGCTTAAGCATGAATGCCTAAGACATCAATTGCACACTGCGATGCGTTCTTTTTGGAACAAAAACTTTTAACTTACAAAATGAACGCAGATCCATTGGCCGTTCCAACTAAAAGATGGGGCACATCAGCCCCCGGAAGCTGGGGAAGTGCTGGAATTTGACATGGAGTATGGAGGGAAATGGAAAACCTCGTGAAAGATGGGCTAGTTAAGGACATTATTTGTGTTTGCAATTACAGTGTGACCAAGCTCAACCAGCTCCTACGATCAGCAAATGTTACACCGGCACTATGTCAGGTTGTGAACTTTCAGATTTGATAAATAGTTCCAACATATTGAAATAAGTTAATTGACCCTTTATTTACTTAATTTGACACAGACGGAAATGCACTCTGGTTGGAAGAACGATAAGATCTTCGAGGCCCGCGAGAAGCATGGAATTCATGTTACTGTAAGATATTTCTTCTGAAAATGAGATATGATAATCTGACCTCGCTAATGTGATATCTTAGCATGTTTAAACAAAAGCGCTTAATGGTAATCTTTTCTTATGTTACTTTTCAGGCTTACTCCCCACTGGGTTCTTCAGAGAAGAACCTTGCGCAAGACCCAGTTGTTGAAAAGGTAATATCTACAAATCTTCAGAAATAATAAACAAGGTAACCATATAGTTTTTTAGTTCAATTCAAGCTCTTCATTTACATGTACCTTATAGCTCAGTTCAACCATTTCAGTGCAGATAGCCAACAAACTGAACAGGTCCCCAGGCTGGTGCTCATCAAGTGGCCGGTCTCTTCAAAGGGGGAACAAGTGTTATTCCCAAATCAACTAAAGATGAGAGGATTAAGGAGAATATTCGGGTGTTTGGACGGGAGATACCTGAAGAGGACTTCAAGGTCTTGTGCAGCCTCAAAAGATGAGGTGAGGGGGCGCGATACATTTTGGCGTTGCGCGTTACTTTCTATCTTGGTAGTTTGTACTATCTTCAGAAGCCAAATGCAAAGAGAAGATGGTCAATGAAATTACGGTCAAAATTTGAAATGATATGAAATGTTTGGAACTCGGTAGAGGAGAGTAGAATACCTCACTTGATTTTTTTCCCCCTGATGAGATCATGAGAATGCATGGCAACTTAACACTACACGACTGGAATCTGAATCTCCTTTCCTAAAAAAACTGCCATACTAAATACGGTAATGCAAAAAAAAACATTTCACTGTTGTAATGAACTGTAGCATTCAGATGCAGTTAGTCGATCTGTCACTATATATATTGGATATGTTTAGTCGTTCTTTCAGGGTATCTTGCAGGCTAGTGAGATATAGCCAGTTTACGCACAAAAAGAAATGTAGTGTGCATCATTTGGTCTGTTTACTGTGGCAGCTTGTTCTTAAATACCTGGCAATATTGCAATAATTAATTGTTTTTATCATCTGATCTAATGTGAATGGACCTAGGTATTGCAGAAGCGAGTCCTGACTGGAGAGGAGCTCTTCGTGAACAAGACCCACGGGCCGTACAAGACTGCGTCTAAGCTCTGGGATCATGAAGTGTGAAGGCTAAGCTGCCATGTAATCTCAACGCCGTCGACGTTTCTTCCCTCGAAAAGGTGAGTCAAATAATGGATGCCGACGATGATGCGCAAATCAGTATCGCAGTATGCTCTTTCCATGCTTTGTGAGACATGTTTCGTACATGGTGTATCTGTAAAACCCGTTCTGTACAGTACAATAAATAAAAACGGCACTGCGTTTTGCCGTTGCCCTTCCTACGTGCTTCGTCTGCTTCACTGCTTGCATTATTGCCCTCGCAAGTTACGTAGTGGTATTAGAGCATGCTGCTGTTGTTGCGACGTGAATCCACATCCCAACCATGCAAACCACCCCGGATTTAATTCTGCGTTTATAGAACCGAAATGTGCTGTCTCGCTCACCAATCATTGCATGGACCACTGAAAAAAGTTTATAAATCATATCTTAATTAAACTGGTAATCATCTGCAGAAATTGCAGGACAGGACTGGATTAATGGAGATCCGGGAAATGAAGTGTACGGTACGGAGGAACGGAGGACGAAAGGAGAGACAAAGTCACTTTTAGCACTATTTCATACCGTATTTACAAAAATAGCAGTATACCGAGCGTATTGACAAAAATATCATTTCTGCCGTTCGGGGGCCGGGCGGCAGCGCCCGCAACGTGACACCCGACTTGCGGGCGCTGCTGCTTGCGACAGGCGCCTGCTGTCCCCTCACCGGACAACAGGCAGCCTGCCGCCCGGGGGCCAAATGGCAGGCTTGCCTGCCGTCCAACCATGGGGCGTAGCCGGTCTAATTACCTGATCTAATTTTTTGTTTAATATTTATTTGAATTTTTAAACATACCAAATGAACTCAAAACATTACAAAAATTTATATGCAGTCCCCTGAGACAACGTACTTTATAGTGTAATTTGTTGGTAATTTTATCATATTTTAATGTTGCTCAAAAATTTATACAATTTTAATATTTTTATGAGTTTTTATATATAGCAAACGAGCTCTAAAAATTATGAAATTTTATGTGAATCCTCTTAATATAGTAATAGTTATTGTACAATTTTTTGAGAATTTTATATGATCCGAATTTGCCACGTTTATTCAGGTTAATTTTATCGTAATTATCGGCCCATTGCTACTATCATTTCATGTTAATTCAGGCCTCTTTTAAAGTGAGTGACCTATGTCGTTCGCACATATGTCGACCCGTTGCTGCTATCTTTTCTTTTGCACTACGTGCTTTGCACAATTATCACTCTGCTCGTGTCGTCCCGCCTCGCGCGCTCCCTCGTCTCCACATTTGTCAGTGTTGCCATGCCGTCCCCCCTAGCCGAAAGTGCTACGTATCGATGAGGAGTCCTTAATTTGCAGGTTGAGTACATCGGGTTCGCTTTGCGCTCAGCTATAAATATGAATCTCTCGTAGTTGGTCATCGGTCATCTCAGTCGCTCATCGTTCGCCGAAAGACTGGTAATTTTTTCGGATTGGTAGTCAAATTGTCGGTAATTAATGAACTATTCGTATGTAGTTACACGCATGTAATTATTTTTGTTGTAACGCTTACTGTGGATCTGGTTGTTGTGGCTTTAGGTAGTTGCATGCATGGAACACTTGATAATGTTCTACAGCGATGGTCTTGTACGGGTTGGACCTATCAACATGCCAATACAAAGTGCTCCAAGCCGAGAGACTCAGCGTCATGAATATTCATGAGCTACGAAGCTGCATTCAAAGGGAGTTCGCCACGGAGGCAATGACGATGAAACTTGCCATCGAGGGGATCACCTGCACCAATGGCGTGTGGGAGCTCGTGAAAGTGAATGGCACTACAGCATGGAGGCAGTACATGCAAATTGTCTCCCAGCCCATGGCGGCCATTTACGGGAGGCCGATGATGTACCTAAGTGGAGCTTCAAGATGATACCACTGAATGTGTTATATCGGAGGGTAGACTCGCCCCTGATTTTGTGAGGAATGAGGGGTGGGACATATGGTGGTCAGCTCGAATTGACTGCCACGAGTATCTACCGAACCAGCCACTTGGGTTGGAGTCCGAGGAGGACATTGACCCAGGCTCTGATGATAGCGAGGACAACGGACAGCAGACGGCTGCTCCACCCAAGGGAATTGTGTCATCGGAGGTGCCCTATGTGTCCTCCAGGCACGATGATGTTGCGGTACATTCCCTCGTACTGCCACGTGAAGAAGGGTTCCAGTGGGGGTTTGAAGCTGACACACTCCTAGTTGGGCAACGCTTCCTTAGCAAGGCAACTATTCAACAAGCTATTGTACGGTACACCTTGTCTATCAACCGGCAGGATAGCGAAATCGATTCGGCGACGATGTGCCATGGAGGCAGCACTCGTGCTCAGTTTGGGCCATTGGCAGCGATTGGAGAAGGTGCATAGAGGCGAACCCGAAACCGATTTGGGGTGAAGCTCGGTGGCAGAAGGACTTGCCCAATCTGCCCGATTAACCAACGATGTGTCGCGGAGGCGGCACACGATCGGCAGTGGCGAGGTGCTCCGACAGAGGTGTACAACCGAAACCCGACGGGATGGCAGTAATGGACAGTAGAATAAAAACTAAACTACTAAATTGAAACATTACCGCTAGAATTGAAAGCTTATATCAAAGCAACGCACCAGGAAGCCATAGCTTTAGAGTGTTATTGTGCTAATAACGTATTGTATATTCATGGTCGCGTTACCGACGAACGAAGCTCTCAACTCGCAAACAAGAATTAAAAATAGACAAAAACACAAAGATGTAGCATCAACCTTCTCTCTTTATTGATCTTTCGGTTTTTAAACTTATTATGTGCAATGAGAATCCTCTGGCACCTTTTATATGGACAGAGGAGGTCCTCCTTTATAGGCCCTGATCAACTCGGCTTCGGCTTCTGACTTCTGGCTTATTTTTCACTATTCATAAGTTTCGTCTTTTTCTGAACTTTTGGCTTTTTGTTGAGCTTTTTTGCCGGTTCTTTTTTCCCGTATTTGTTTGTATTATACGTAATGGGCTAACATATTTTTTTATTTTTAAATTTTTTTAAATTTAATTATGCTAAATAAGGCTCTGTCAGCTACAGTGCTTTTTTCAGCTAGCTACAGTGTTTTCAGCCATAAGCCACGAGCTTTTCAGCCGAACCGATCACCATCATAGTTTGATAATCAATATGAGATTAACTAGCTAATCGGCCCTATAGGCCGGCAGCTCCTTTAGCTTCTAGCTTCTAGCTTTTTGTCTTTTTAGTTTTTTAGGTTTTTTTGCCTTTTCTTATTTTTTCTGTATTTATTTGTATTGTTTGTAATGACGTAATCTTTTTATTTTTTAATTTAATTACTCTGAAAAAGCTTCTAACAGCTGCAGTGAAAAAAACCTCAAAAAGTAAAAAAAAACCCTAACCAGTGAAAAAAGCCCAAACAGTATAAAAAGCTCTAAAACACTGTAAACAGTAAAAAAATTTCAAACAGTATTTTTAAGCCAAAAACTGAAATGAGCTGAGCATCAGAGATTTTTTAAGGTTTAGGCGGTGATCACGCGTGATCAGACCTCGGAACGGGCGGAAATAAGCCAAAAACGGCTGCTTTTTTGCTTAAAGAAATGGCGTTCAAGTACGGGAGAGAATTCTGTAAGGGCGGTGCGCACATGGCATCGAGAGGTGGGTCCCGAAGTCAGTGGCACGGGACTGACATGCCAGGTTTTGTGGATGCGACGGATGCCGGTGTTGTCGGCGTTGCGATGGCTAGGCTTTGTTCTTACTGGTTACTTGTGTTTTGGTTTTTAGAAGGTAGAAAATAAATGTCAGTGTTTTTCTTTTCTTTTTTTATTTTTTCGTTTGCATTATCTGTACAGATATAAAAATACTTTTTTCTTATTTTTTAATCAGGAAACTCTATTTTCGCACGTGCGTTCGAATGTATTGTTGAACGCACGGTACGCATAGCTGTTGGATGGGATGAGGCCACTCTTATATTGTGTAGACTGTAAGATGTGGCTCCCACCAGTCCCTTCCTCTTCACATACGAGGCGCATGAAGTGATGAACTGTGCAAGTGGTTATATATTATTATTTCCAGAAGGAATTGAAGTTATAGACATGGCATGATAGATAGGAGGCGGACACTTGGCATTGAGCTCCATTGGATTTGGTTGATTAGCGTATGCATGCCAATCCATTTGGTATTAGAGAGCAGTTTGCTCCTAAACTTTTACTAATATACTCCCGATTTGCTCGCTAATTTTGATCTTGACGTTATGTGTATTTATATGGATTTGCTCCTAAACTTTTACTAATATACTCCCGATTTGCTCGCTAATTTTGATCTTGACGTTATGTGTATTTATATGGATTTTCTCCTAAATTTGTATTAATCTACTCCTCAAATTAACGTAATTTTTCTCCCAAATTGCTCTCTAATTTTACAATGAATTTACACATGTCTGTATTGATTTGCTCCATAAATGCACCATCTCGCTCCCCAAATTTGCACCAACATGCTCTCGAATTGCCTTTACATTTGCTTTAGAAATTGTAAAGATTTGTCTCCGACTGTATTGTTGAACGCACGGTACGCATAACTGTTAGATAGATGAGGTCACTCTTTTGTGTTGCGTAGGGGCAGTAAGACGTGGACCCCCACCTCCCCTTCCTCTTCACACACGAGACGTGCAGAGTGATGAACTGGTGGCTATATTTGGGCATGCGTGTGGAACATGTAGAGGACACACGGCGTCCTTTTTTTAATTGAATGATTGAAAAAGAGTTAATAGTCGTTACAGTATAATTTTAGTTAAATACCAATAATTAAAAGCCGTAATACGGCTGAAGCGCCGGATTGAATGGCCTAGATACTCCTACATCCGAGCCCATGAGGCCAAGTGGGAGCGGCAGAGCGGAGCGGCGGTCGGCGGACGAGGCGACAAGTGATGACGCCGACGAAGAGGCGAAGAGCTATTCCCCATTCGCCATTTTGCCGAATGTCGTTTGGTGAACTGGTGTAACATCCCAAATTTTTGCTAAAAATAAATAAATAAAAAAGTAATTAAAATAAAATTTAATTTAAAATAAGTATTTTTGTGCCTAAAGTTCAAAGTTGGATTTGTCTTGAATTTCTGTTTTTGAAAAAGCTGGATTTGAAAAATATTTTCAGGAAATCTAAAAATATTATTAAATAAAATGATATTTTGATTTTCTATAAAAAAATCTTATGTCAAATTAATTATTTGAACTTATTTGGCTTTTATTTGGTTCCCTGGTTTTTCTGGAGTTTAAACATGTATTTTTGAAATTATAAGTATTTCAAAGTATGAAAATTAAATACCAACACTAGTTGGAAATATTTGTTTTGAGTTAAAAATGTCTCCAGGAGGTTCTAGGAATTTTTCTGGAATTTTTGGAGGTCATTTGGTATTTTTCTGAGGCTTAATGGAATTTCTAGGCTTTTCTGAAAATCCAAAATCAATTTCCAAAAATAAATCCCCGACCCACCCCTCCGGCCGCCACGTGGACGGCCAGATTGCCGCCCACGTCGCCACCGCCATCCCGCCCTCACCACCTCCCCGCTTGCCACGCGTACAGGCCCGATCCGGCCACGTCGCCCTCCATCGGCCCATCCGCCCGCCTGCGCCTCCCTTCCCTTTCCTCTCTCTACGCCCCGGGCCCCGCCCGACAGCGCCTCCCCCTCCCGCCTTCCTCCTCCCGCCCCCTTCTTCCCCGTGCGAGCGCCGCCGCTAGGCCGTTGGCCGCCTCGCCCTTCCCGGCCTCTCCCCCCACCTCCCGCGTGCGCCGTCCTCTCCCTAACCGCCCCGCGCCCACCTCCCCGCCTTCTCCGCGCCCCATCTCCCCCACTTCTCCCGCAACGGCCGCCGCCACCTTCCCCGCCCCGCGCGAGCAATTCGCTCCGCCCCGTTGCCCTCCACCCCCTATAAAAGGCACCCCCGGCGCCGCCTCACTCCGCCCCACCTCTCTCCACTTCTCCCTTCCCCTCCCGCGCACTCCACTGCCGCCGCACCGTGCGCCATCACCTCCGCCGCCGCCTCCACCTTCGGCGAGCAATCGCCGCCTCTCCGCTCGCGCCCGCACCCAGCCGACGCTGCCTTCAGCTTCACCGTGCCACCCTCGACCCCGTCCGCCCCTTCGCCCGGCTCGAGCGTCGCCCGAAGGTCAAATTTCTAAATTCATCAAAAATTCTCCTCCATCCATTTCTAGCCTCAATTCAAATATTTCAAGTCAATTTGAATTTATTTGAATTTGGTGGGTTATTTTCACGTGTAGACTTCAACGATTCGGGAGATTTCTTCGACGAAGATTCAAACCAAGTTGAAGAGTAAGGCAAGTCACACTCCTTGATCATGTTGATCCCAGTTTTCAAAATAAAATTATGTTGATTTAAATTATGTTGCATGCATATTTTTATTCAGCGTATTCAATTCAGTTTTAAATTTAGTTATTGCCTACTTGTTAATCCCTCCATTGAATTTGAATTCCTCAATACCTTGTCACCCTAGATTCAAACTCTAGTTAATACATTAGCGTTGGCTAGAGAGTTTATTCAAATGCTTAGCCCTGCGAAGTTATATTATTTGTTTTTGGGATACATTTTCGCATAAAATGATAACTGTAACATCCTAAAAATTCGAATTCGAAAATATAAAGTTTTCGAATTATTTTTGCAATATATTCTAATTATTGGATTTGGATTTTATGGTGTGTTCTCGAGGTTTTGGTTAAGGTTCCCAAAATTTGAAATAAAAAGAAAATATACAATTAAAAGGAAAATTCAAATTGAGATTAAGAATCTAAAAGGATGATCCAGAAATTAGGGGAGAGGAATTGAAATAATATCTGGGGGTTTATGCAGAAAATTGTGCCAAAGTTTAACCAAAAATATAGCAAGAAATAATAATAATAATAAATAAAAAAATGAAATGAAATGGAGTTGGGTCAGCCGAAGCCAGCCCAACCCCACTCCCATCTGACGGCCGAGCCGCCACCCCGCAGCGCGGCCCAGCCCAGCTTGCGCAGCGCGCCCGCGCTCTCTGCCAGGCGGGCCACGCCTCCTCTCCCCGCCTTCATCCACTGCCCGCGGGCCCGGCGCCTTCTCCCGCTCATTCCCCTGGCCGGTGGCCCCGCGCTCGCGTCCGCGCTCTCCCTCTGGTCAGCGGGCCCTCCCGCTCGCCCGGCTCTCTTTTCCCCTCTCCCTCTCTCTCGCTGAGCGGTGGGCCGGCCCTGTCGGGGGCATCTTCCTCCCCCGGACGCCTTTCTCTCACTTGGCGCAGAACTTGAGCTCCCCGTGGAGCTCATGCAAGGCATCGCCCTGCCGCGCCGTCCCGTCGCCATGGTGGAAAGTCTGCAGAGTTGACGCCGCCCCTGGCTCCACCGCCTCCGCCCACGGTTCGGCGCCACCGCCCACAGTTTTCCCCCGCCCGGTCGCGTCGGCCCGGCTACGTGGCGCCGGTCGTCTGCCGCTCCGCCCGTGCGTGGGAGAGGCAAAAAGCGGAGGAGACCGCACAGGGGGATGGGTGCGCTGCGTCACACCGCGGTCTGCTGGGCATTTACGCCGCCTGCGTCACCGCCTGGCGCCACCACCTGCTCCGACGGGACCGCACGGGCGGTCGCCCGTTGCCAGCCCCGCTCGCGCGCCTATAAATGCCGCTAAGGGCTCCGCGGAGTTCCCCACGCCTCCCCCACTCGCTTCCTCACAGGTAAACGCCCCAGCAAGCCCCGTAGCCACCGGAAGCCATTCTTCCCCAACTCCGGCGAGCACGCCGCGCCGCCGTTCCCTAGCTCTAGCGCCCGATTCCCTTCGCCCACACCATCCCCGGAGCACCGCGAAGCGATTCCCTGCCTCGCCCGAGCTTCCCATCAGCCGTACACCGCCGGCACCGCGGACCTCCCCGAACCGCCGCCGCCGCACGACGCCAGCCGCCACCGTGCCCCCTCGGCCCCTGAAAAGCTCACCACCGGCACCCCCGAAGCTTGAGGAACGCTTCTAGCTTCTCCACCGGACCTCCCCGACTCTCCTTCGCCGCCGGCCACCGTCACCCCGACTCCGCTACCTGACCCCGCTGCAGACCAACCTTAAGGGACTTAATCGCCCTATAGAGGTAGGCAAAGCCTCCCCGCTCACTTGGCTATCAGCGCTAACTCTCGATCTCCCCCGTTCCCTCGGCCGCGCGAGTTCGAGCCTCCGGCTCCGCAGCGCGCCGAGGTCGAACATTTCTTTTGTTTCCAGCTGACAGGTGGGCCCCACATGTCAGCCACGGTAGCCAGAGCCGAGGCTGACCGCTGGACCCACCGGTCAGTGGAACTCTTACACCAAACCCGTACTGACATGTGGACCCCATGAACAGTATCTGGACCCACATGTCAGTGGCACAGAGAAAATAAAAGAAAAATAAATGGGAAAAAAAACCAAATAATGCCAGAGAATGACAATGGGCCCCACACGTCAGGATTTAATAATTTTTGGATTTGACCGAAACAGGGGACTTTGACCAATCATAACTTCTTCATTTTAGCTCCAATTTGAATGAAACAAATTTATAAATTAGTCTAAATTCAAGATCTATCTAATAGAATCAGAACCAAAATTTTTGGAGTTCATTTGAATTTCTGGTGGTATTTTGTTGATTGGTTGCTTTCCTTTTATTTGGGTATTTCGCACGATTAAATAGCATACGAGGCTCAGGAAGAGGAGGTTGAGGCAGCTAGCTTGGAAGCTTCCGAAGACCCAGACCAAGACCCCCGCGAGCAAGGCGAGTCAATACTTTGATCATGTTGAACCTACATTTTATGCAAATTATTTTGGTTTAAATTATCAAATTGCATGCTGTTATGATATACGCAAATACATGTTAATTTAAGATTCTAGTTATATCCCATTGTGTACTTGGTTAATATTACCCCTCCTTTGAAATATTTGAACATGTGAACATTGTCGCCCTAGCACAAATTATAATAGTGACCTTTCAAAAATAAGTCCGTAATTATATGCCATGCGTAGTATTGTTTAGATACTCATGGGCGCGAGAGCGCCCAAGCATCACTTTTAATCCTGAGAAAAATTGGTTGGGCAGTCATGGTGGTAATGACTGATAAATGTTGGTTATGATTATTTTATGTTTCCAAAAACCCCAACATGCTTAAATATCTGGGCGGATGGTTCGGGGGTATGGTGTAGTAGTGCACGAGAGTGTGGTTTGTGGTAGAACCGCCCAGATACCACTAAGGACTGAATCTTGTCATGCCAACCCGTGTAAAACAGTACAACCACAAGTCTGTAAAATACAACTTGGCTTAGTAGATTTACCGGACCCTGAAAGTCATCCTTCCAGGAGGAGGTGTGGGAGAGTGCAAGCGGCAGTCTGTGTGACGGCTTGAATGGGACACCAGTGGAAGGTGAAGTTCTGCTGTGGCGGGCTAGCAGGGGTGGGGAACCAGCTGCTAGACGTTCAGAAGGAGAACATCCCGCACAACGTATGGGACCCACCGCAAGTGGGAGCGACCCATAGGGTGAAATGATGGAAGGGGCGAGGTACTTTGAACGGTTACTGTGATGGTCTGCTCAACCACACGTCTAAGGAATCGTGTGGGGCAACGAGTTGATTGTCTCTTGTGGTGAAAGTGTACAAACTCTGCAGAGTCAAAACTATTCGAATAGCCGTGCCCACGGTCAAGGGCAGACATGGGAACTTAACTGGATATAGTTCTGTTTTAAAAACATTAGAAACTGGGAATGGAAACTTGAAGGGCGAAGGACTACCCTGGTTTGGAATTGTCCTGCGTGTCGTCCCAGTGGTAAGTTAAGCGGCTATAACGCTGAAGAAATTGCTATATGGTGCAGATGCCATGTAATGGTGGATGGAATCTGTGTCAATTATATGATCATCTTACTTTATAAACAAAAGTTTTGAGATTAAAATTGCTAGGTCTCAGGATTTTCCTATAATTGTATTCAAAAGCACTTTCCGCAAAAATAAAATGAGCCCAAGCCTTCCTTTGATTAGCCAGACATGTTTAAGTATTGCATTCTGTGTGTTGGCTTGCTGAGCACGGGGTCGGAGTGCTCATTCTTGCTCTTGCGATACAATTCAAAAACAGGAGTTCAAGAACACTACGCCTATGAGGAGGCCCCCGCCAACGTCGACGGAAGCAAAGGCGATAATTAAGGCGTAGGCCTCGGTGGTTAGGCATAGACAAGTAGACTCTAGGCGTTGTGTACATTTATGTTACCGGGACCCTGGTGGCATATATTGTACACATTACCCTACTGGTCGCTTGCCTGTGGATTTGGGTTTGCTTTTGCTGTATTTCCGCTGTGCGTGTTTGTAATCATGACATTTGGCCTAGTCAGCCCCTTTTGTAAACTATCACCCGACGTGGTGTATATCAGTTTATGTAATATAATGGATGATTATGCGATGTATGAAATGATTCAGCAATGTACCTGTGTGCACTAACTACTGATCCAGGGATTAGTGCAGTGAAACACAGTAAGATTCGGATTGAAAAATCCGGGTCTGACAGAGCTGGTATCAGAGCATACGACCGTAGGGTAAAAGCCTTAGATGGGATAGAGCCACCATATTTCTAAAAAAAATTATGAAAAAGATTTTGAAAAATATAGCATACTATTTCTTTTCGTACCCTTCTTAGATCTGTTCTATTCCACCATTCTTTAAAATATTTTGAGAATTATTAACACTAGTAATTGAATTTACAGATGGCAGGAACGGGATATGAAGGGGGCTGGGATTACATGGGCCACGGTGTTTACGAAAATGAATTCGCAAGCATCTTACGCAAGCTTCTACATTATATGGGCTATGAAGACCAACCTATCTACCGTGGACTGAAGGCTACCATAGGAGAAGATGAATCATGGACCATGCAGGTGTACCTCTACCCGAAAAGCGAGCAAGAACAGCCTCATGTCTTTACCACGGAGCATCGGAGGAGTACTAGGGCAGACGCGATCCAGGACGCCGCGCGCCTCGCCGCGGCACGGTTGTGTGACCTTTATGAGACTGCCATTCGCCGCACACCCTATCGTTTCTACCCGTTGCGCCAGGACGGTGCGCGGTACAATGAGACGAACATGCCGGTTGGTGAGGACGACCCTACGCTTACGCACCAGGTCGCTCTCACCAGGGCTATGGGCGCAGCCCACACTGCAGCCTTGGAGGAGATCACCCTTCTCCGACAGCGCCTTACCGCCGGGCATGCCTCCAGGGTGACCCTACAGGAGCAGCTCGCCAAGAGCGAGCAGGCCTTGGCGCAGGCCCAGGCAGAGGTGGCCGCCCTCCAGGCACAACTTCGTCAGGCCTCCACCCCTGCAGCAGCTCCAGCGCCGCCACCACCGAGATCCGGGCCCCGCACTCGGATGACCGCGCGTAAGAACACGCGGCCGCCGGGTCCCCGGTCTGCTCTTCGACGGGAGGAACCTTCCCGCAGCCGCAGCGGGTCCCACACTCCTTCTGATTCCGACCTGTCGGAGTTCAGCGGGAGCCGCTCCCGTTCCAGGTCCCCGCTGATACGGGGTCGCCCGATCTTCTCGACGTAGGATTGGATACTCACGTGCAGCCTCTCGAATCGTAGCGATCCTCCGTTGCCAATGCAAGAACGAACACTCTTTAATTCGCAAGAATACACGCGCCGGACTTCACGACCACCAAGCGAAAGCCCTATCGCGCTTCCAATTCCCAACGGAAAGGTTGAACGATCTCGATTTACAAGAACTCTCAAATTTCTTATTGAATTTTGATGGCTATCAAAAATCCAAGAAACGTGTACAAAGTTCAACCTCCATTATCTAGTCTCAACTCTCTCCTGTTTTCTTCTCGTCACGCCATCTTCTCAGTTTTCTTTTTCATCTTCTGGTCTCCTTTATTCCATCACGTACTGCCTTCTTTTTATACGGCGGCTGCGTAGGTTTTGTTCCGTCCGCACATGGGCTTTGGGCCAGGCCTTTTTTTCCTTGTGCACAGGTACGTACATGTATTGATCTCATATGTAAACAGTAGTTTGTTTCTTCTGGACAGCACAATAAGTATATCTCCTTCCTCATATGGCACCAATTTAATTCTTATTCTAAGCGACATCCTGAAATTACACAAAATATTCTTGTGAGGTAGTGAACATGTCTCATATAAATTAAAATTAAATTCACCTCGGAACGAGTTCACCTGATAATATTTAATACAGCTCAATAATTCTTTTCAAGCGTAAGACGTGAGCGTATCCGCATCATCCTCCCCTTCTTCAAGAAAAGCCATCCTCGGCTTTTGATAGCCTGAAATTGTACTAAACAAAGAATACAACGTGTATGCATGGTATATATATTTATCGTCAACACTTCTCTTGTTTAGCACATCATGCACATCTGAAGGCGTAGTAAACAAAAAGAATAACACATATGCATTGTATATGTATGAATCAATTATTGTGTCATTCTCATTGTTTTGTCTAAACCAATTAGTACAACAGCAGCCATAAGATGTATATATTGCAATATTGTCATTCACATCATTCTTCCTCCCATGAGAAAAAGTCGTCCTCGACTTTGCTAAGTACATGGACAAGTCATTAATGGACCAAACCAAATTAAGTTGTTCAAATATAGGGGAGAACATTTTTAGTGTTTTCCATGCTTCAACTGTGCTACTCTGATTATTTGTACATGATTGTATATTAAAGGATGAACAAGTAGGCTTAATAAACCTTTTAAAACATGAAGCACTATTGTTGAAACTCTTCTCATTGTGATCATGATATGGCACAAAAGATTGTTTATCCAAAAATATGCAATTTCAATTCAGCAAGCTTATTACAGGTAATGCATATTCGGTAAACATAAAACTTGCCATCTACACCATAATCTCCGATCAAATTGAACTTATAGGTGTAGGCATAGATACTAACTAGTGATTTTAAATATGAAATTTCAGCAACATTCTCAATCACACTAGATAGCTCTCTAGGATCATCGAACATGATATAGTACAAAGAATCATCAGGAGATATTCTCGTAAGAACTTCCTTATGAGTAATCAATTCCACATTATGTAAATTGAGCAAAGTAATTTCAGAACATGGAATTTTCATTTGCATATATGAGTTCTCACAATTACTCACCGTTTCACAATTAATTTGAGCACCAATATGGTTACCTTTATCGTCTTCTTCTGTTGATGTAGGTGCTATGGGTATTAAATCATCATGATGTAACAACGAGACAGCAAATACTTCATCTTTAACTGTGGTAATCTCCTCAACGGTTTTCTCCAGTGGTGCCGGTTGTGGAACATTCGACTCCTCTTCTTTAATGTCAACCTGCATAATGTGAGAAACAACACTAGAAGTAGAGAGTAAGTCGTTAGTATAAAAAGTAATCTCACTTTTCCTATCATCTATTTCTCTCTTTTCTTTTTGTGTATTTCTCTCACTCTCAATTTGGATGCTCTCAACCTCACGTTTGATGGAATCACACAACTCACTGCTTTTATTACTTTCACTCAATTTGGCTATGTGGTTCTCATTCTCACATGGATTTTGACACATCTCAAATGTTGTATGTGTCATTGGGGCAGCACAAGATGTCTCCTTGACCGAAGGGAAAGTCCCATGCTCGGTCATCTTCTCATATGTCACATTAGTAGAGGCATAAGAATTAAAGTATAGACATGGATGGATCCGACACCTCTCCATAAGTCTTTTCTCCTCCTCAATAGCACAATTCACAAGATCATGCATACTACTAAAATATTTATGTTGAAGTGCAGCGATGATCTTGGAATCCAAGCCTCCTTTGAAATATGCCATCTCTTTTAATTCACTAGTGACACCTGCACGACGCAACGCATCTTGCAACTGAAAATAATAATCTTGAACATTATTAACCCCTTGTGTGATACTCTCCAAATAGTGAAGCAATCCCCGCTCATAATAGGATGGCACAAACTCATTTCTCATGATCACCTTCAAACCTACCCAAGATTTAATGAATCGTTTTCCAGACAATTGTTGCCACCAACTATAAGCATAGTCTTCGAACTTCATAGTGGCTCGCATTACTTCTTGGTCTTTGGGAAGTTTCTGAAATTTAAACAATTTCTCCATTCGCCATTCCCACTCAAGATATTCCTCTGGATCATCACTTCCATAGAAAGGAAGATACAAATTATTGGGCTCGGCAGCACACCAAGAGGAACGAAATATTGAAGATCCATTCCCATTTGGCTCACACCGAGAGAAGCGAATCATTGAATATCCTGTCATTGTTAGTTGTGCAACATATATATGGGGAAAACACTCAACCTCACTCTTTTCTCTCCCAAGTAAAGTTCTTTACCTTTCCGAAGCGAATTAAGGCCAATAAAAACTTACACTTGGTAGAAGCTACAATAGCAACGTGATGATCAAGCGAATGTAAAAGTGTTCACAATTGCACAACAGCGGTTATTTAGTGGAGCTTGGTATGGAAGTGTATATCCTAGCAATCTGAAATTCTTGATATTGTAAAATTAAGTAATAATCCAAGCTAGAATATTTCGCCTAAGTGCTGATCCAAAAGATTTAAGTGAAGTACATGAACGCACACGCAAAGATTAATGTGACTCAATGCAAACAAAGAAATGAGCTAAATAGAAATAATCGGAAATTGAGGATTAATTAGCTTATTTTGCACCAAGTACTAGGAGAGACGCTAGCCAATTGCAGAATTATGAATATAAGGGCACAAGATTGCTCGAGAAAATAAATTACACAATCTGAATTTTATGGACTAAGAACTCACCCAAATTTGGCCAATGTTTTTTTCCTTTCTTTTTTTTATTCTTTGCCGTCGCTTTTCTTTAAAACGGCTTGCCTCTTCTTGTTTTTTTTTCAAAGGCCGAACTAGGTTTAATTGTCTCTTTAATTTTGTACAGATCACAAATATTCAGCAAGGTGTAAAATACTCAAGAGCAGTCCTAGATGCAATATTCAACAGCTAGTCTCAAAGATGAATAAAAGATTTAAGTGAAGCTCTCCAATATTCTAGTGTTCGGATTCAACAGCAAAGCTCCTTGGATTCTCAAAGTTCAGATTTCGGCCGGTTCACAGCTAGCTGTTTTGATCTATCAAGATATTCACTAGATGCTTCGGGGCTGTTCCAGACCACAGCTAGCTTCAACGTGTTACTACCAATCCAATAGGACGCAGCCAGGAGTGCAATTAGATGCAACCCAATTAACACTAATGATGCATCCAGTTTTGGAGGTAGTTGGATCGGATGGCTTTGTGGCGCAAGCAACGAACACCAATAGCAAATTCTTCTATTCGGTTTTTTTTTTCTGTTTCGGATGATATTTCTAGTTCTGCCCCAAAGAGATCAGATCAAGCTTTGGGAACCCAATTCGGATGGATAACTAGCCAACTTTGGTCTCCGCCAGGAATTCCCTCAAGGATCGGCACGAAGTTCTCCAAACAACTAGCAAGATGGCACCAGTTTGTGTTCGGATGGCAACAAAAGACCAAAGATGGCACTAGTTTTATCTTCTGTATGTGGACTTCGGAATCAAGACTAGATGTAGATAGATTTTTTTTTTAGGTTTTATATGAACACAAAGATTAAGTGACGCAAAGGAACACGACGATCAGCACATAAACAAATTTTCTAATGGATTAAAACCTAACAAAACTCACAAAAAAATAACAGATGCAAAAACTAGGGTTTGGATGTTTTTTTTTGTGTTTTTGGTTTATGGACGATAGGACGGAAATTAATCAATCTAAAAACAAGGGTAAAGAATCCTACCGAGGAAACCGAAGCTCTGATACCAAGATGATACGGGGTCGCCCGATCTTCTCGACGTAGGATTGGATACTCACGTGCAGCCTCTCGAATCGTAGCGATCCTCCGTTGCCAATGCAAGAACGAACACTCTTTAATTCGCAAGAATACACGCGCCGGACTTCACGACCACCAAGCGAAAGCCCTATCGCGCTTCCAATTCCCAACGGAAAGGTTGAACGATCTCGATTTACAAGAACTCTCAAATTTCTTATTGAATTTTGATGGCTATCAAAAATCCAAGAAACGTGTACAAAGTTCAACCTCCATTATCTAGTCTCAACTCTCTCCTGTTTTCTTCTCGTCACGCCATCTTCTCAGTTTTCTTTTTCATCTTCTGGTCTCCTTTATTCCATCACGTACTGCCTTCTTTTTATACGGCGGCTGCGTAGGTTTTGTTCCGTCCGCACATGGGCTTTGGGCCAGGCCTTTTTTTCCTTGCGCACAGGTACGTACATGTATTGATCTCATATGTAAACAGTAGTTTGTTTCTTCTGGACAGCACAATAAGTATATCTCCTTCCTCATATGACACCAATTTAATTCTTATTCTAAGCGACATCCTGAAATTACACAAAATATTCTTGTGAGGTAGTGAACATGTCTGTGAGGTAGTGAACATGTCTCATATAAATTAAAATTAAATTCACCTCGGAACGAGTTCACCTGATAATATTTAATACAGCTCAATAATTCTTTTCAAGCGTAAGACGTGAGCGTATCCGCATCACCCGCACTATAGACCGTCCGGCCCGAGTTATGGGTTTATAGAGTAGGTTAGGTAGAGCAGTGTGTACTTGCCATAGGTGGTGCAAGTACTAATCTATGTATGATGTCAACCCCACTGTATCGTAGTATCTATCGCGTCGAGCTTAGAACGTTATGTTGTACCTGTTAAGTCCAGTATAAATCTGGCTATGTGATTGTGTAATGAATGGCCTAGTTCGAACCCTTTTGTGGAAGATCGTTCGCTGTTCCTTTGTTGGTTTCTTTGCTTGGATTTGTGTCCTCCTTTTTATTTGCTTAGTGCTAGTAATGAACCGTGAAACCCGACTGCAGATGGCCAGCCGAAGAGCCACCAGGGCTCAGACCAATACTAACCCAGCCGAGGTAGACTCAGCCCACGGGGTTTTGCCTGAAGGCCAAGGCAGAAACCAAGAACAGGGCAATGATAACCTTCCAAATCCACCAGAACACCCCACAATGGCCCAAGTTATGGCACAACAAACCCAGATTTTGCAAGCCATATGTGCGGGACAGCAAGGAAGCTCCGGAGGGCACAGAGTTGACTTAGGAGATTTCCAAAGGACAAGGCCAATAACATTTACATTGGCCGAAGAGCCACTTGATGCTGAAGACTGGCTCAGGGATACTGAGAGAAAACTGCGCTTAATCAAATGCGCAGAGGAGGATAAGGTCATGTTTGCCACCCACCTATTTCAAGGAGCTGCCGCAGCATGGTGGGAAAATTATGTAGCTGCCAGAGGCCAAGAAGATGCTACCACCGGGGTTGACACAGAAGCTGTCCCATGGTCGGAATTCAAGAAGGCTTTCAAAGACAACTTCATCCCAACAGGGATAATGCGGATAAAGAAAAATGAATTCCGCAATCTCAAGCAAGGGAACCTATCTGTCAGTGAATATCTTACAAAATTCACGCAGATGGCCCGGTATGCTCAGAAGGATATAGAAGAAGAGGAAGAAAAGATTGACAGATTCTTTGAGGGATTGAAGGATGAACTAAGAGTACAGCTGGTCACCCAGGACTTCACCAGCTTTCATCAGCTGGTAAACAAGGCGTTGGCCTTGGAAAATGAGAAGAATATTCTTGAGGCCAGTCGTAAGCGCAAGATGACAACTCAACGACCCCAAGGAAGGTTCATTCAGGAATTCTTGAACAAACCTTTCTTTTCAAAACCTATCCAATCCAATGCTCCGTCCCCAGCACCCCGTTCCAGTGGTGGCTCCCTCCAAACGCCACGCTCAGCAAGCCAGTCCACTGGGGCGAACCCTGTCGCCAACAGGAGCTGTTTCGGGTGTGGAGAGAAGGGACACTTTGTCAGCCAGTGCCCGCAACGGCAGACAAATCCAGTGAGATTCAATTTAGGGCCTCCTGCTACCCGCAGTCAAGCCTTAGTACCCAGCAAAGGGCATCAGAGCTCGCAGGCCAGCAGGAACACTTCAGCACCAAACCGCGGCCAAGTTAATCACATCACAGCTGAGGAAGCCCAGGAGGCCGTCGGAATTCTTATGGGTACGTTCTTTGTCAATTTAATAACAGTGCATGTTCTCTTCAAAATCAGGGGGGTTTCACAATCTTTTAGAGCCAAAAGACTCGTGGATAAGCTTGGGTTATCCACATAACTTTTTAGAAACTACGGGCACTTAGCTCGCCTGCTAGATAACCAACACTCAATAGTGTAACCCACCCAGACCATGGACATCATACTTATAATAGACTAGCTAACAAGGCACCATGGAATAGTGGACTACGCCACTAGGAGAAATAACTTACCCGCTAGAACTACTTGCAAGACTAGCGGATGTGCACAATGTATTCCTGGTACCCCAGCCCAAGGGAAAACTTTCGAGTACCAGTGGATCAAACCTTGCAGGAGACATCCGAGCTCAAAAGTGACCTGACCTACAAGAAATGGCCTATCAAGATTTTAGATGCGATAGGAGAAAAGTCTAGGAATCAGGCTATTTGATCTTGCTAAGATCAATGGAATCATTACACCTTGAAAAAAGGAAGCCACCTGGGAACGTGAAGACCAACTAAGAAAAGACTACCCCGACCTATTCACTAGCTAGGCTGAATCTCGGGGTCGAGATTCTTTTTAAGGGGGGTAGGTTTGTAACATCCTAAAAATTCGAATTCGAAAATATAAAGTTTTCGAATTATTTTTGCAATATATTCTAATTATTGGATTTGGATTTTATGGTGTGTTCTCGAGGTTTTGGTTAAGGTTCCCAAAATTTGAAATAAAAAGAAAATATACAATTAAAAGGAAAATTCAAATTGAGATTAAGAATCTGAAAGGATGATCCAGAAATTAGGGGAGAGGAATTGAAATAATATCTGGGGGTTTATGCAGAAAATTGTGCCAAAGTTTAACCAAAAATATAGCAAGAAATAATAATAATAAATAAATAAAAAAATGAAATGAAATGGAGTTGGGTCAGCCGAAGCCAGCCCAACCCCACTCCCATCTGACGGCCGAGCCGCCACCCCGCAGCGCGGCCCAGCCCAGCTTGCGCAGCGCGCCCGCGCTCTCTGCCAGGCGGGCCACGCCTCCTCTCCCCACCTTCATCCACTGCCCGCGAGCCCGGCGCCTTCTCCCGCTCATTCCCCTGGCCGGTGGCCCCGCGCTCGCGTCCGCGCTCTCCCTCTGGTCAGCGGGCCCTCCCGCTCGCCCGGCTCTCTTTTCCCCTCTCCCTCTCTCGCTGAGCGGTGGGCCGGCCCTGTCGGGGGCATCTTCCTCCCCCGGACGCCTTTCTCTCACTTGGCGCAGAACTTGAGCTCCCCGTGGAGCTCATGCAAGGCATCGCCCTGCCGCGCCGTCCCGTCGCCATGGTGGAAAGTCTGCAGAGTTGACGCCGCCCCTGGCTCCACCGCCTCCGCCCACGGTTCGGCGCCACCGCCCACAGTTTTCCCCCGCCCGGTCGCGTCGGCCCGGCTACGTGGCGCCGGTCGTCTACCGCTCCGCCCGTGCGTGGGAGAGGCAAAAAGCGGAGGAGACCGCACAGGGGGATGGGTGCGCTGCGTCACACCGCGGTCTGCTGGGCATTTACGCCGCCTGTGTCACCGCCTGGCGCCACCACCTGCTCCGACGGGACCGCACGGGCGGTCGCCCATTGCCAGCCCCGCTCGCGCGCCTATAAATGCCGCTAAGGGCTCCGCGGAGTTCCCCACGCCTCCCCCACTCGCTTCCTCACAGGTAAACGCCCCAGCAAGCCCCGTAGCCACCGGAAGCCATTCTTCCCCAACTCCGGCGAGCACGCCGCGCCGCCGTTCCCTAGCTCTAGCGCCCGATTCCCTTCGCCCACACCATCCCCGGAGCACCGCGAAGCGATTCCCTGCCTCGCCCGAGCTTCCCATCGGCCGTACACCGCCGGCACCGCGGACCTCCCCGAACCGCCGCCGCCGCACGACGCCAGCCGCCACCGTGCCCCCTCGGCCCCTGAAAAGCTCACCACCGGCACCCCCGAAGCTTGAGGAACGCTTCTAGCTTCTCCACCGGACCTCCCCGACTCTCCTTCGCCGCCGGCCACCGTCACCCCGACTCCGCTACCTGACCCCGCTGCAGACCAACCTTAAGGGACTTAATCGCCCTATAGAGGTAGGCAAAGCCTCCCCGCTCACTTGGCTATCAGCGCTAACTCTCGATCTCCCCCGTTCCCTCGGACGCGCGCGTTCGAGCCTCCGGCTCCGCAGCGCGCCGAGGTCGAACATTTCTTTTGTTTCCAGCTGACAGGTGGGCCCCACATGTCAGCCACGGTAGCCAGAGCCGAGGCTGACCGCTGGACCCCACCGGTCAGTGGAACTCTTACACCAAACCCGTACTGACATGTGGACCCCATGAACAGTATCTGGACCCACATGTCAGTGGCACAGAGAAAATAAAAGAAAAATAAATGGGAAAAAAACCAAATAATGCCAGAGAATGACAATGGGCCCCACACGTCAGGATTTAATAATTTTTGGATTTGACCGAAACAGGGGACTTTGACCAATCATAACTTCTTCATTTTAGCTCCAATTTGAATGAAACAAATTTATAAATTAGTCTAAATTCAAGATCTATCTAATAGAATCAGAACCAAAATTTTTGGAGTTCATTTGAATTTCTGGTGGTATTTTGTTGATTGGTTGCTTTCCTTTTATTTGGGTATTTCGCACGATTAAATAGCATACGAGGCTCAGGAAGAGGAGGTTGAGGCAGCTAGCTTGGAAGCTTCCGAAGACCCAGACCAAGACCCCCGCGAGCAAGGCGAGTCAATACTTTGATCATGTTGAACCTACATTTTATGCAAATTATTTTGGTTTAAATTATCAAATTGCATGCTGTTATGATATACGCAAATACATGTTAATTTAAGATTCTAGTTATATCCCATTGTGTACTTGGTTAATATTACCCCTCCTTTGAAATATTTGAACATGTGAACATTGTCGCCCTAGCACAAATTATAATAGTGACCTTTCAAAAATAAGTCCGTAATTATATGCCATGCGTAGTATTGTTTAGATACTCATGGGCGCGAGAGCGCCCAAGCATCACTTTTAATCCTGAGAAAAATTGGTTGGGCAGTCATGGTGGTAATGACTGATAAATGTTGGTTATGATTATTTTATGTTTCCAAAAACCCCAACATGCTTAAATATCTGGGCGGATGGTTCGGGGGTATGGTGTAGTGGTGCACGAGAGTGTGGTTTGTGGTAGAACCGCCCAGATACCACTAAGGACTGAATCTTGTCATGCCAACCCGTGTAAAACAGTACAACCACAAGTCTGTAAAATACAACTTGGCTTAGTAGATTTACCGGACCCTGAAAGTCATCCTTCCAGGAGGAGGTGTGGGAGAGTGCAAGCGGCAGTCTGTGTGACGGCTTGAATGGGACACCAGTGGAAGGTGAAGTTCTGCTGTGGCGGGCTAGCAGGGGTGGGGAACCAGCTGCTAGACGTTCAGAAGGAGAACATCCCGCACAACGTATGGGACCCACCGCAAGTGGGAGCGACCCATAGGGTGAAATGATGGAAGGGGCGAGGTACTTTGAACGGTTACTGTGATGGTCTGCTCAACCACACGTCTAAGGAATCGTGTGGGGCAACGAGTTGATTGTCTCTTGTGGTGAAAGTGTACAAACTCTGCAGAGTCAAAACTATTCGAATAGCCGTGCCCACGGTCAAGGGCAGACATGGGAACTTAACTGGATATAGTTCTGTTTTAAAAACATTAGAAACTGGGAATGGAAACTTGAAGGGCGAAGGACTGCCCTGGTTTGGAATTGTCCTGGGTGTCGTCCCAGTGGTAAGTTAAGCGGCTATAACGCTGAAGAAATTGCTATATGGTGCAGATGCCATGTAATGGTGGATGGAATCTGTGTCAATTATATGATCATCTTACTTTATAAACAAAAGTTTTGAGATTAAAATTGCTAGGTCTCAGGATTTTCCTATAATTGTATTCAAAAGCACTTTCCGCAAAAATAAAATGAGCCCAAGCCTTCCTTTGATTAGCCAGACATGTTTAAGTATTGCATTCTGTGTGTTGGCTTGCTGAGCACGGGGTCGGAGTGCTCATTCTCGCTCTTGCGATACAATTCAGAAACAGGAGTTCAAGAACACTACGCCTATGAGGAGGCCCCCGCCAACGTCGACGGAAGCAAAGGCGATAATTAAGGCGTAGGCCTCGGTGGTTAGGCATAGACAAGTAGACTCTAGGTGTTGTGTACATTTATGTTACCTGGACCCTGGTGGCATATATTGTACACATTACCCTACTGGCCGCTTGCCTGTGGATTTGGGTTTGCTTTTGCTGTATTTCCGCTGTGCGTGTTTGTAATCATGACATTTGGCCTAGTCGGCCCCTTTTGTAAACTATCACCCGACGTGGTGTATATCAGTTTATGTAATATAATGGATGATTATGCGATGTATGAAATGATTCAGCAATGTACCTGTGTGCACTAACTACTGATCCAGGGATTAGTGCAGTGAAACACAGTAAGATTCGGATTGAAAAATCCGGGTCTGACAATAACCTTGTTTACATAAAATGATACACTTTTGTTATGAACTCTTGACTTTGGTGAGTCAATGAGGTTTATGAAACTATTTTGAAAACAAATATAAAACTGGTTTAGACTTAGGCAATTGGTTAGAGTGGTGGGTGCAGGCATGCCCTGTTAGTTGGAGCCGCAGTGGTTGATTGTCGTGCACAGGGGTATGTGGTACGGTTGGGCCTGAGTCAGATTAAGGACCAGTCTGTGAGCTACTGTTGCAAAGCCCTAATCGTACTACCACATGGCTGGTATGGGACAGCCCTGGCTGAATAATTTGCGAAGTCCCAACCTGAGTCAAATCGTAGGTTGAAAGTGAGCGTGGTTGGTGCCATGTGAAGTCTCACTTGGGCGAGCGTGGTTAAGCCATGAGAAGTCTCGTCTAGGCTCAAGAGGGGGTCCCGGTCTGGTGGATTCCTTACTGGGGTGAAACCTTAGAGTTGGCTCGACCAGATTGAAGGCTTTGTATTATAAAGGCCTTGTCACAACTCCCCACCGCACACCTAAGTAAGTGTGTAATCTAGTGGTACAATGGGATGATCGTGTCTTGTGGGTAAAGCTGTACAACCTCTGCAGAGGGTATAATCTATCCTGGATAGCCGTGCCCACGGTCATGGGCATGCTGAGTAAAAGTTTTTCATGGATTAGACTTTGTTTTTCAAAAATGTTTTTGAAAACCTTGTGGGTAGATGGAACCCATGAGAGAAATTGAAACCTTGCGGATGGATGGAATCCGTAAGAGATTGAAATCTGGTGAATAGATGGAATTCATCAGAGTTGCGCAGTGAAAGCGTGTGGATGGATGGAATCCATACGTGAGCTTTTGGAAAAGATGGTCCGGGTGGGATGCCCGTGGATAGATTGGTGTTTGGTCGGAGCCGGCACTGACAGTATTACTTTCTACTACAAGTTATGCTTTTACTTACGGTATTAAATTCAGCAATTTCAATCTATTTACCGTGTTTCATAAATGCTGTTTTATGCAAACTAACCCTATAAGCCTTCCATTGAAGTCTTTATCATTATGGTGCATTTTCCCGTATGACTTGCGAAGTACAAGTTTGTACTCACCTTGTTTTTTCCACACAGAGGAAGATGAAGTCGACTACGGTGAAGATCTGGGCGAATAGGCCGCGTCTTACTATCGTTTGCCTGTGGGCAGGCTTGGGCTTCGCTATTTATCAATTTGCTTCCGCAGTTCTTTTCTTTATTTATATTTGCCAATGGGCGTTGATGTAAGACTTGGCTATAAGGCCGTACCTTTTAATTAATATAATCAGTCATTTGTGCTTGGTAATTATCTTTGTTGTACTGTGTGCACTAGCTGATCCTGGACTAGTGCGATTTACACAGAGGATCCAGGAGTCGTTACTCCGGGTTCCGACAACTGGTGACTTGTATTTTGATTTCTGGAGACACTAGTACTCATGAGCTGTGTGCTGGCACTGAGCATCTGCGCCCGTCGTCTGCCTGAGTGCCCGACTGCGGACTGCCCGTGATTCTCCGTCAATCCGTGTCTCCGTGAGGCTTGCTAGCGTGAGTGCGTGACCGAGGGCATTGTCTTGATTGTCGCACTGAGTAAGTGAGTAACGAGTGATTATTCAACTGATGTAAATTATTGTTTAATCGATACTTGACAGTAGCCATTAGGTATTAGCTAATTAGCCAATTTGTTTAATCAGTTGTTAACTAGTTGTTGTTTAATTATTCTTAGATTTACAAAAATGGAGAAGCAAACTTTGCACAAATATTTCTCAAACAATGCAACTAGCAGTAACCCTCCAACCATAGAAAGCAAAACAGAAGCAAAAAAGGTTCGGCATGGATTTAATCCAGATGATATTATTGCCGATCCAGCATGTCGCAAACCAATTGAAGATTATCCTAATGAGATTACAGATCAAGTTAGGAGAGCATATTTGTTGAAGGGTCCAACTCAACCAATTGGTCATGATTTTCCAAAGAAAATGTAAGGTTCAATTTCAAGATCCTTTCAAGAATCATGGTATAAGAAGTTTGACTGGTTGGAATATAGTGTGGAAAAGGATGTTGCCTTTTGTTTCTATTACTTTCTTTTTAAGAAGCCGTCACACCCCACTCATTTTGGGAGGGATGTCTTCACAAAAGTTGGGTATGTGAATTGGAGAAGTGCTATAGAATCTTTCAATCAACATGTTGGTGGACCTACTAGTGTCCACAACACTACAAAGCTAGATTGTGAAGATTTCCAGAATCAAAGAGCAAGTGTAGATCATAAATTAAATACTTATGATGGAGCTGTAAATATGAGAGGGTTATTTAATGGCTTGTAGAGATTAATATGAGATGAGAATCCGTATGCTTTCTATGTCCATTATTCCGCCCACCAATTGCAATTAGTGGTTGTCACTGTCGTAAGTTGTAGTGGTGCTATTGTTAATTTCTTCAACTATGTTCCCTTGATAGTGACCACTGTGAGTGCATCTTGCAAAAGAAAGGATGCTTTGATGGAAAAGCATCAGGAAGCCTTATTGGAGAAATTGGAGAATGGTGTGCTTTCAACAGAAACAGGCTTGAATCAAGCAACTGGCCTAGCTAGACCTGGAGATACTAGATGGGGCTCACATCTTAAAACATTACTTTGTATATACCAAATGTGGGAATTAGTGCTTGCGGTGTTAGAGATGATATGTAAAGATGCAGCATATCCTTCAGGTCATGGTGGAGCAGCAGGTTTGATACAAAAGATGGAGAGATTTGAATTTGTGTTCATCATACATTTCTTAATAGACTTGTTGAGCATTACACATGAGTTATCACTTTCTTTGCAAAGAAGGGATCAAGATATTATTGAAGCTATGAGTTTGATTGTGGATGTGAAAACGCGCTGAAAGAAAAAGGGCAAGAACTACCAGTCCAATAATGTTGTTGTACACGGCAGCCAAGGAGGTGGCTAGCCTAGTCACGACACCTCCTACGGTGCCCCTGCTCCCCTTGGATCGTCCTACCCTCACATGCGTTGTTTCACTTTTTCGGACCACACAATTCTGGCAGTGGTTTTTAAAGCTCTTGTAATAATTGCATTGAACCCCATTGGTGCAAAAACAAGAGTACAAATAGACACCTGGCTGTCACCGCTTCTCATGCTTGATGAGGTTGTAGACCTCTAGGTCAGCCTCCTTGAGGGAGGTCAGTCCCCACTGGGCCACGACATCCATCACAGCAGTGGAGATGGCAAAGCCAATGTCGATGGAGACCGTGGCCTCAGATGAGAGGTGGACGGGGCGGGTGATAGAGGCGGTGATATGGAGGAGTAGTTCTTAATGTTATTCAACGAAAAATTTTCAGCTCAGCCTACACCCCCTCGCCCTCCTCTGACCGCAACACTGACCACCGCCATAGATCTAGGGCTTCCCCACCTGACCCTAACCACGACTGCCACCGCGACTTCAAGCCTTCCAATGGACTGGGATGCGTGGGGCTTGCGGTAGTTACGACGGCATGGGGAGTCCTCATGGTTGCGGTGACGGTGGCGACGAGGCAGGGCAGTAGTGGGGATACAGAGGCAAAGGCGGCCATGGGGGGGTGTGGGTTCTGAGAAATTTGGAGGCAGAGGACAAGAATCGTGTAGGATATCGTGGGAGGGAGTAGTGTGTGGTGGTTTCTGTACTTGAGGTTTCAGTGATGAGGAAGAAATCGCTAGAGGAAGTCACAACTGGCCGGTAGCGGGAGTAGTATCATGCAGCGAAGGTCACAGGTTCGTGTGGGCTATTGATTCAGAATTTCAGAACGAGCAGGATAGGCGAGGGATCTAGGGGAAGCTAGACGTGTCAAGTGCGGAAGAGACGGGACCGTGCATAGACATCGGGGCATGCAAATTTGTTAGGTGAGATGGGAGGGGAGAACGAATGTGCAACTACTAACTCATATTTTTAAATAATAAAGATGTAAATATAACAAATTTTCATTAGAAAAAGTCAAACTGCCTAAAATCTTTGGACACTGTCTTATTTCGTATGCCAATCTCCTACTTTCTTGCGCAAAATGTTAAAAGAAGGCCACCTTTATGCAGCCATCTGCATGGCTGGGGCCTCCAAAAAAAAATGAACAAACGTGACCGGACCTATCCACACAGTCTCCAAGACTAAACAAGGACCCTAAATTTACCCATTAATTTCTTGCCACTTGTTTTCGCATCAGAGAAGAAACGACTGCTCGAAGAAGATGTCGTCTCTGGGCTCGTCCTTGGTTCTCGAGGCGTAGTACATGGCGTCGTTCTGCTGCTGCTGGCTCGTGTAAGAGTACGACGTCCCCATCGGGTTCTCGAAACCGGACAGGGCGAAGTCGCCATCCGTGCCCTGCTGGACTGCGCCGAACCCGTTGGGCTGCAATCCGCCGGAATAGCCGCCGCCGCCGCTGCCATGCAGGTAGCTCGCGGCCGGCGCCGTGGGCCTCATGCAGGCATTGCCCGCCGGCGGCGTGGCACGGTAGAGCGCCGCGCTCCCGCGCGCGGCGGGCACGTCGTGGTTGTGCTTGCCCTCGTAGGTCGTGATCACCGCGCGCAGGTCGTGCGACGCGCGCTCCACGTGCTTCCGCACCGGACAACCGGCCGTCGTGCACTTGTAGTAGCTCCTGCCAATACGAGAAGACGACCATGCGTGTAAGCTCACACGTGTCGAACGCTGCCATGCATGCCATGGTATTTACACTGGAGAAAGCCACGAAACGTACCTTGGGTTCGGGTTGCCCTTGACCACCTTCTGACCGTACTTGCGCCACCGGTAGCCGTCGTCGAGGATGTCGATGTCGCTCATCGTCTGGACGACGACCCTTGGCTCCCGCACCGTCCGGTTCCCAGCCAGCGTGACCCCCTCACCGTCACCGTCTTTCCTCCATTTCTTGGAATCGGGTTCATCGTCGTCGAACTCTTCGCCGCCGCCGACGTTACCGACCAGCGGCGAGCTCACGCCATTGATCTCGTCGTCCCCGAAGGACGCCGACGAGTGCTCGGGGGTCACGACGGGCGTGCCGGAGAGCACGTCGGCCGCCGCGTCGTTGGCGCCCTGCAGCGCGTACGACGCCGAGCCGGAGCCCCGGCGCGCGTTCTGCGGCTTGGGGTGGTTGTGCGTGCCCTTGTACACGATCTCCGTGACCTGGCCGTCCGGCGACTGCTCCACCTTCTTCTTGGTGGGGCAGCCGGCGAAGCTGCACTTGTAGTAGCTGCGCGGGTTCTCGCTCCCCTTCATCTGCTTCTGCCCGTACTTGCGCCAGTTGTAGCCGTCGTCCGACGGCCGCCGGCCCTGCTGCTCACGTAAGGCGCTGGCCCCGGACATCGCCTTGTAGCCGCTGTTTCCGAGCATGTCATGCGCCGTCGTCACCGCCGTGCACGTGATGCCCGACGAGGTCGCCTCGAATGGCGTCGCGAAGTCTCCTGGCCTCGTGGTCGCGTCCATGCTTGGCTCTCGGTAGCTCCACGGCTGCTGCACGCCGTTGTACGAGTCTCCACCCTACAATAGTGCAATACCAGTATTAGGCATCTATCACATACGTGTGCAATGGTTTCGAGAGACTTCTGACTACTTGAGTTTAAGAGTTGGAGCATTGACTATCGCGCTTAATTTGCAAGGGAGAACGTGACAGCACTGGTTTTTTTTTTCTTGTTTGCCCTTTAAGGTCAGCATCCATCGTCATGAGAAATCTCCAAATAGAGTGAAAAAAAACATGTTAAGAGATCTGGAGTTTTTTCTTAGTCTTAGGACAAGTCACCTAGTATTAGTAGTAGCTTTTAATTGTGGAGTAGTCCGCACTCAACAGAGAACCTCACAAAGAATGCTCGGACGCTGTCGATCTAGAAAGAAAATCCAATAGAGAAGGGCTGATCCACTGGATCGAAGGTGGATGGGGAGAGCCTCTAGAAAAGCTTTTCGTCGATATGGATAGCCTTTGTCTGAATATTTTTGGGTGTAAAAATATTTTCGGGCCCCTCTGTCAGTCAGTTTGTAAAGGTTTTTTCTGTGCTTTGCATGAGTTTGAAGCAGCGCTCGTGTTCATTTTACCAATGGAGCCAGTAGCATGGGCGACTGCAGGGAGGAGGACGACGCCGTCGTCGTCGCCGGCACCACCGACGCCATCGTCTGGAACGTGAAGTCGGAGTACTGCCGCTGCTCGTCCTTGACGCTTCCCTGCAGGTTCTCCGGCGTCCCCATCCAGTTGAACGGCTGCGAGGGGAATGCTCCCGTCGTTGGCGATGGGAATAACTGAAATAGACACAAAGCCAAACGCATTAGCGTCAGCCACAAATATCAGTACATATGTCAGCTTCTAGTTTTCTCTTTGAGCGTGACATAACGAATATACATGAAGCTACCCCGTGCTTACACTGGGGGTGAGGAGGATCGGCGAGTCGAGGAAGCCGGAGGGCATGTTGAAGCACGCCGACGGCGATGCCGGCGGGAGCGAAGACGGCGTCATGGTCTTGAACTTCGACACCCTAGTTCCCCCGCTTGCTACTCCACTGGAAGGTGCAGAACCGCCCAGCAGGTTCGCGAAGGAGTTGGTCGCGAAAGAGAGCGCGACGGGTCCCGAGTTGGCCAGAGCACCGAGGCTACCAGGCGCGGAGGTCATCGGAGACCGACGGAGAGAAAGGAGGCGGCGGTCGAGTGCAGGATCGATGGTGGTCTCAAAGACGACGCACTGGTTGGAGCCCTATATAGAGGTTAGAATGTTTGACCGTTGACCGGTCAAAGCCGGGGGCGTTTGACCGCGGCTGCGACCGGATGCTAACGGAAGAGATACCCACCATTGGGAGTGCGCCCAGCCGCTTACGTGGCGGCGCGGTGGGGCTCGTGATAGGCCGGTGCCGGAGCGGGTACGGTTTCGGGTGGGCGGAGGGAGTGGCGGCCGCGAATCGTTTCTCTGACCTGTTCAGATCGACGGGCGAACCGCAATGTGCTCATTTGATTAGTTAATTTAAGCGTATCAGTGTAGTGGTTTTGCCACGAATAGGAGACCTACCTTGCGAAGTAATTAAGCCATGGTGATGGCTGGGTAACTTAATTAGCTAAGTAAGCTTGGGATTGCTATCTGTCACTTTTTAAAGTATGTCATCCCGGTTCTTAAACTTTCAAAGTGTGGCAATTTCTTTTGAAAGTCTATGGACCGGGATAACACAGCATAAAAAGTTCACTGCTACAACCACATAGGATATTGCCACACTTTGAAAGTTTAAGGACCGGGATGACATACTTTAAAAGTTTATGGCTGGGTACCTTTGCAGTCAGGTTATCTGCTCGGATTGTATTTCAATGACAGTGGAAGTCACAAAAAGGATAATATTCTAGATCTACTGCTTGTAAGCTAGTGGAGCTATGGTGATGATCGATTTGCTTGACCTCTTCTTTGATTATTTAGTTACCGCAGATTAAATTCATCCTAGCTCGTCTGACCTAGTTTAAATTTAGACATATGTGACTTCATAAATTTGCCCAAACTTCATAAACTTGAATCACTTCAAACTTGATTAAAGTAAAATCTAGGCTTGCAGATCAGTTCATAAGGCTATACATAAATATATATATATATATATATATATATATATGGCTTAGGCAACTTAATTATAATCTGAATTTGCCCAAACGTATTTCAGGATCATGTCACAACTTACATATAGCCAAGTTTTTGCCCGACTTCATACCCTGTAATAAGCCCCGACAGGTCGATCTACTTAACGCCAAATCTATCCAAGTAGTAGAAGAAGACACAAGTGAAGTCGAGACGCGCGCGCGTGAGACTTGGTAACAAGAAACGTGATTGGCGTGCATGCGTGTGTGTAAACTTACGAGACGTACGTGAAAACAGCAACGCATATAGTACTAGGCATGTATCGAGTCGATCATGACCAGAAACCGATTCATTTGGACGTACAAGTGTAGACTTAACGACGCGTCTCCTTCAAAGCGAACCATACATACACCTAGGCTAGCTCTCCTTCAAAGCGATCACACAACGAAGGAATTAAGTAAGCATCAAGCATGCGTGTGGTTCTTGCAAAGACGACAAGACGGAGGAGATGCAAGTAGAGGCGTCCCTTACTGCAGAATAGCTGGAGCTTTGCAACTTGCAAGTGATGAATTATTATCCTTTTAATTGCTTGCGTCAGTAGCAGTGATGGTGTGGTTAATTTTCCATGAGATGATGCTACTCGGCAGCTTCACCAAGCCCTGCAAGAGTGCAAGACGAGGACGACTATTCGGCGCGAACAAGTCATAGCGCCAACGTTGCGGCGGTGTTTTTTTTTTTTGTGTTCCATGTATTTTACACCTACGATTGATCCTGATTTTTTTTCTGCAATTTCATATGGCTCTCTCCTTGCAAGACTTTTTTTTTTTTTGCGATTTCCTGATTTGTTGAGGAGAAATTAACGGCTGGCTTTGATGTGTACCGGCAATGAGTGTGATCCTCACCGTCTATGCATGCCAGCTAAGGAGCAGGCAGGACTAAAACTTTCTGGGAAATTGCCTCCCAAGGGGAAACAGAAACGTGCAACCAGTTGTGCGTGTTCTTGCTTCACAAAAAATAAAGGGGAAAAAAAGAGAAGTAAATGCTGTTTTCATGTCAAAATGGTTGAACCGAGAACCAGTCCTCACGGATACATCTTCTGCTAGTGCTACTGCTAGTGATGATACATGCTGGAAATAAAGCTGTGCCTTTCATTTGACTTGGCAGGCTATGGAGACGCGTTATTTTTCTCAACGCATCACGTGAAATTACGAAACGCATTTGACGGTGCTGAAGCTGTCAAATATACCGGTGAGTGTCCCAGATGAAGAGCTTGCTGTTGAATCAGGAAGTGCAATTGCCGTATTCTCAGTTTCGTGATCGATGAATAAGACCACACACGTTATTACCATAGGGTAATAATGTTAGTCAACGGATTATTATTCGTTTTACCTGATAAAACGTTGCTTTAATAGATATTAAGCCCATCAGAGCGTTACAGCAGAACAATGATCAGAGATAGAAGATTACATACATTCACATCGCCACGCAGAACTATAGTTCATACAACTTATTCAGTTAAGATATTACAATACCAGAAAAGAGCCTAGTTTTCAGAACTCCAATTATACAAGAGAAAGAGTATAACTACAATACATTAATAACACAAATACATTAGTGGTAGAGTCCGAGCTGCTCCTAGGTCTCTAGTCATCCCAGTCCTTATATACGGTGTGACCCTCATACACGGTGTGACCCTCATACGGCTTGATCTTAGTACAAACTCCCTCCCACTAGGAATAAGACTCCTCTGTGTAGGCCTTATCTCCGCCAGTTTCTAGCTAACTATCCTTTAAACAAAGAAAATAATAACAAGCGTGAGTACAGAATACTCAGCAAGCTTATATAAGAAATATGCACTGCATGCACCTATTCTATCTCTATTGCCATCTCCTATTTTATACTCAATCTCATTCCCTGATTCATAGAAAACAATGGTTTTATGTTGTAAAAGATTTTGGATTCATTATTTTGGGAAACTACTAAATATTCGTATGAGCAGCTAAAACCTCCATAAGTTTTCGTAATTCTCCTTTCCTGGAGACAGGCATGAATTCATGATTTGTACAGCATTGCGCAAGCTTGTACCACTTTACCCATCATCACTCTAATCCTGGTGGCTCTTGGGTCCTCGCATTTCCTATGATGCGGTGCCCAGGTCAGAGTACAGAACTTTTATATCTATCTTAGCATATTATATCTCCACCTAGTGAATTCGTAGCCTAGGGCGGTGTACTAGACTCACCAATAGCAACTATTGGCTGGGGTGATTTCTGACCCTCACCCAACACCCAACTGTGTAATATATCGCCTTCGCTTACCCTGTTTTTGGTGTTCTGACTAGTCCTGGGTTCTTGCGATCCGCATCCCCACTTTTGGCCTACTTACCAGTTCTGGGTTCTTGCGATTGTAGAATCCCCCACTCTAGTTCTAGTCCCGCTGATCTTGTCGGTTTCTCCCCTAATTGATACTTACCTATGTGGAGAATATAATAACCTTGATATAATTACTAATTTTGTTCATCCTCAGATGAAATGTTGGTTGATATGTCTTAGTACGGTCTGTTCAGACAGATGAAGTTTGTAACTCCTTATATTATATTCTTATGCAGAGGTCCTAACCTGCCTCTTTGTTACCTGCCAGGTCAACCTCTGCCCACCTTCTTAATTAATCTAAGTGGCTAACTACTCTGTCAGTTGCCATCTATCTCTTTTATCTTCTTTCTTATAGCCTTTCCTTGGTTTAAATACTTTTCATAGCTTCGATGCAGGGTGATATTGAATTAATATATAAATACTTATTTTACGGAATATACGCTGAATAGTTGCTCAAAGGAATGCTTGCTTGAGTCTAAAATAAAGCTCTAAGCCTCCACACTATCTTGATATAATTCCCTCTGAAGACTCGGTATTTTGCCTGTAGATTATGCGAATACTGGAGTTTAATCTATGGCGTCAGAGAGATAATATGGTATAGCCTAATTGGTCGGTGAATTATCTTAAAATATTCTTACAAAGTTTCTAATCGTTTGCCTTACTTATCTACGGATTTTTAGGGTTCCTGGTTTATTATAATTGTAGCCATGTAGCGGCATGTTAAAACGACGGTTGATTAACTACTTAGGAACCTTAGGATTTCTACGTCAATAGTGAAAGTTTATATCACGATCTAGGGTAATCCTCAGAAGACTTTCTATTAGCCTCATGCGATTAATAATTTAACAAGTTAATTATGTATCCCTTAAAGCATTTATTTAATTTAACTGTGAATAAATTTAAGTGTGCATGATGTCTATAACTGTCTCTATTAACATGCACTTCTGAATTTAGCCAGCTTTAGTTCGCACATTTTATTTTTGTCTTACCTGGCCCTGGCGCCTCCACCTCCATCTCCCGCTCGACAAGCTCCTCTCATCGTTCCGCTCCGGCATGGCTCCGTCGTCCTACATTGCCTCCCAAACTCGCCGCCGCCAACGTTTTTCCCTAGCCACCCTCTCCGCTCGTGTTGCCGGCTCCCCTCAACCTCGACCCCTCCGGCCACCAAACCCGTGGCCTAAGGCCCAGATCTAGCTCCTCCTTTTCGCCCAAATGCAGGTTCTCATGCCCCCCCCCCCCTTTTTGCTACCCCTTTCTTTTCTATGGTTGAGCTTGTGTTACTATTTTGATTTAATTCCATTTTTGGCTCAAGATGTGATGGGCATGAAGGTGTGCTACCTTGGCTAGCCATGGCAGAGCTCGAAGCCACCCACATACCAGGGGAGTGTGGGGTGGATGTCGGGTGCGAGTACTAAGCCAATGGTAGTTCGTTGCCACCGATCCTCGCCTACGATAACATTCTTTCCCTCTACTCCTTTCCTTCATGCACTGGTACTCTGTGGTGCCTAGGTGATGCCCTAGTGATGCTATGTCATTCGGTTGATTGCTGGTTGAATACGATTTTGCATGATTTAATCTTAAGAACTTGATGCTATTACTGAGAATGGATGGTAGACTATCTTTGTCGGTTGATTGTCGGGTTGCTTTGGGAAGGAATTGGAAATTGCTCGTGGCGGTCGCTTTCTTGGTCACTTGTGTGTTGATTGGTGGTGACCTACTCCTAGAGTTGATGGTCTTGTGGCTTGCGGTCTAGCTTCTTACTGGCTTCTTGCTTTTGGTCGGCCTACCCTACTGTCTTACGGTGGTTGACGCTCCGTAGCTGTGTGTTTTTGAGGGTTTGGAGGATGAGAAGGAAGGAGAGTGGAAAAGGGCTGGCTGGTGCCATGGCTTTCTTCTCCCTTCTCTTCTACTCGGCTGGCTGTGTGTGCTCTATCATGCTATGTGTTCTCAAAAGGTTGCGCTGTCCTCTCTATGACTATGGCGCCCAGAAGGGCTTTGCTGGCTTTCTTAGTGTTGTGGAGATACAGGGGTATTTTGGTATTTTTGGATAGTTGGATGGTTTCTACGTCTTTGGAAAATAACTCAGGTTTGTTTACACCGAGTGATGACCTTATGATTGTGAGAGGTGCCTACTGACCCCCGGACGGTCAGATATCTCCACGAACAGACTGCCCTGCCCGAATTTAACCTCTAGGGCTGTGACGGCAATCTCTTTCCCCTTTCTTTAATTGATTTAGTTTTATTCGTCCTTTTGCTGGCCTTTTTCGGCATCTTAAATACTAATGTACTCACAAGGAAATAGTGGTATGGGGTTAGTCGGATGGTGAATTCTAATGTATGAGATGTTGTGTACGTACCCTCGCCTTTTCTTAATGTTGATGTATAGAGGAGAATGTGTATCAATCCGAATGTAATTTCTATTCTCTGTTGATCCGGATGTAAATGAATATGTATGAGATGAATTCACATTTATAATTAACTCTCTATACCGCACTTGTGAATTATGGATAATAAATTCTTACATTTTGGATTTGCAATATGACTCGGGATTTGCTTTAATTTGCGATGATTGACTTGAAATTCCACGACAACAACCGAGTGAGAGTTTTAGATCTTAATGTTAACGTGGCCGCTTAATCGTTATGATTACGCTAATTACGATGACTATATTAGTTAGAAAAAATTGCGGGGCGAGCAACTCCATCCCATTAGTCATTTCTTCCTCTCTAAATGAAGAGGCTAGCTATTATTTTCAGCTCTCTATTTGAGTTAGCATTCCAATGGCCTAGCTATTTGAGAAGCGAGTGAGGAGGCGCTCGCCAAATCTAGCTAGCGGCCGGGAGAAAATAGCGACTCGATAAAAATGAAGAGGAGGATAAAGAACCGGTTGGAGTCCATTTCTTGAGTCATATTAGGTAAATATACAATGAAGAGCAGGATAAAGAACCGGTTGGAGTTGCTCTTACAATGAAGAAGTAATAGGTTGTTAATCAGCGGAGATAAGAGATGCATGCACCATTACGAAAAAAAATAAAGAGGGAGATGACCATGATGAAGAATGAAGAGGGCACTGGGGAATGAATGCAAGTAGTGAACAAACTAACAGCAGGATCATATTTAATTGTTAGCCATAAACTCTTCAACCAATTACTGAACAGAGAAAAACAAGACTATAGCCAACCCTTCCATTTCGTCTCAAAAGCAAGTGTGTTGCATGAAATACAGAAAAGAACCGAACTGAATAATATATACATCTCTTAAGGAGTAATTGCACATAAAATTTTTGCCACAGATGCAAATGCGTATGGTAGTTTTCCTTTACAGCAAATATACAAGTTCATCTCATTGGACTGAGTAGACTCATGATAATTACCTTGTTGGGTCGCCCACATGCTATGATCCATGTTCACCTTCTCTGTGTAAAACAGATGGAGTAGGCGCCTTCATCACCCTGTCTCCAGTTGTGGGTGAGCCACCCAGAGGGGTTGCACCAGATGACCTCCGAGGAGCTGATGGACTCTCCAGAATGAAAATTGACTGACTAGCAGTGCTACTCCTGTATGGTGAACCTGGAGTTGACTTAAATAGAGGCAAACCATCTTCACGTGGCAATGGGGACATTATACGCTGACCTTCCTCGGTTACTTGCGCTGTGTATGACTTGTCCTCTGCAATATCATAATAATCAGCAGTTCTCACCTCCTGAGCAAGAGAACATGAACAGCAGCACAACCACTGGAAACAATCTGTGGCATTGGGATTGTGGCAGCAGAAGTTTTTTCCAGGGAGGTTAAATCTCTTCCTCATTTGTATTCTCCAAAAACCACCATACAGTAAACCGAAAAAGCAAAGTGCGAGACCGGTGAGCCCCAGTGCTGCTCGCAGGTTTTCGTTGTTGATATTGACGGCTGCCAGGTTGAAGATAAAGAATGGAGCTAGGCAAAAGAGCAGAAATGTTGCAATATGGACATACATGTTACCGAATCCAAGCCTCTGCATATTCCACCCAAAAACACAGCAACTGCAGAAAATTGACAAGTAAGCAAGTGATATATTGTCCCAGAAATCCAGTAGTCCACCAACCCACTCAGGCCTACTCTCCACGAAACGGCGCTCTTCACTCTGAATGAATGAGTATCTCTTCTCAAGCGACTTAAACCGTGAAGTTGCTGGCTTGCTGCCCTCAGTTGAGGTTACTTCAATTTGCGCTTCCCGATCAACTTCTGTTAGTTCTGTGTCATAATCCTTCCCAAGAGGACTGATAATATTATACAAACCAGCAAATGCTGCGGCCCCAATTGCAACAGAAATAGTCAGGCCAACACCAATAGGAGGCCGTTCAGATCTGTGGTATCCTAGGTTGAGACCGCACAAGGCATACTGAGCAAAGCAGTTCAAATTAAGAAGGATCACAACCACCATCATGTGCATCCACTCGTTAGGCTTATATGTTCCATTTTTGCAATATGTTTTCCTAAGCCTTAAAATGTCCTTTGGCTCCCATCGACACAAAAGCACAAAGTTATAGATCCGTTGTGGGTGTTGATAAAGGCACATGAGTGTGAATAATGCATTCAGAATTTGGTTGTTCACTTCAAACCAGGTGTCTCTTTGTGATTTGCTAGGCAAAGCATGATTCAGCATTCCAGTCATAACAAGGAAGAGTATTGCACCAGATACAGCAACACAAGCAATCCAAACAAAAAGGGCTATGTTAAGAGGCTCCTTTATCCAATCCTTGCACATTACCCAGAGATGACCCCAATTAATTTTCCTGATAAATCGGAAATGCTCATGATTACCATGGTTGTCAGAATGGATAGAACGAGAGAACTCATCTCGTTGAAGTGCGAGCTGTCGGAACTTGAATGAAGGGGAAGGACCCAACTTCCTTAACCTGGCACCACTAGAAAAGCGATCCACAAAGTTCAGAAACCCACTCCACTGCTTTCCCTGTTGTGAAACACCCTGAGTGGAAAGAGTATTGACACATGTGTCTCCAGGATCATTGTCCAATGTTGTTGACTCCAGTTGTTGAATATCAGCTTTGATATTTTCACTACCGTTGGAGACCATTACGTTCAGCTGGAGTCTTAGATGGTAGATGCAATTGTGACCTCTTTCCAACCTTCTTCACAGGGTAAGGGGGAAAGGGCAGCCTATTTAATTTTCAGACTTGCATACGGCCACCAAGTTCTGCACAAACAGAAACAGGTCCAAAATAAAGGAAACAATCGGTACTCAAATTTAGATCAGAAAAATGAGTCTGAACTCATAACTTGCTGATACAGGAACAATCAGAAAATCAGCATTAATTTTGGCAAAATATTAGGGACTAAAAAAGAAGGGGCAATGAAGTTTCCGAGGTGATAATAGCAAAAGTGACATATAATATTGTATATAAACTTGTGGGAAAAATAAAAAAAATATAAAAAACTTAACATTAACATAAATAATTAAAGCACATCTCTAACTGAAATAACAAAAAATTGATTCCCATGTTGCACCATTTCTTTGATAGTTGTTATCCAAGAAAATGTGGAAGCATTAGCTTCATGATATGCCACTCTTATCCCATTTCAATCTTGCTAGCTATTCCGACAATAATGCTTTTGATAACTTCTGCACAAGCGTCTTAACTAAACAATCTTTTGGTCACATACAGTGAATCAAAGGGGATAAAACTGAAAACGTGTACACATGTTCCTCTAAAAAAGGAGTGCTGAATGATCAACTGTATTCTTGTTTGATGCGGGCACAGCCATGGTCTACCATTTATGATGTTTAGCTAGGTTGATTGCCGTGAAATCAACACCGAAGGCCTCCAAGAATCCAAGCTGCTTTCCCAACAGATTTTTGTACTACTTCTAGAGTAAAATGTCGGATGCAAAGAGCAAAAAGGTATTGCAAGTAGCCGAATACAGTTAGTAAATTGGCTGCAAATTGAGTTTACCCAGCACGAAGAGCAAAACATGCAAGCATTAACTACTGTGCACATTCTTTCGTATATAAACCGTGCATAGTATCCTCGTCATACATGATACTACTGTGAATCATGATAGTGCATCAGCAACTACAAATACAATTCATAATGAGCAATGAGTTGGATTTGGTACATCTGGCAGCTGGGTAGGGGAAATTCGCACCTGCAATCTGAACTACTGGCATCCGGTTTGTGTGTTCCCAAATGCTTTTTATTTGACATGAACGCCAATCAACCCCATCTACCCCCATCAACACGGAACCAAGATTTCGAGTTCACCGCTACAGAGTGGAAAGGAAATTTTTTTGAGGCAGCCAGCACAGGGAGTCATTCACATCCAGTCATCCAGAGAAGCAAAAAGGGGGGGGGGGGGGGGGGGGGGAAGAGAGGTAGAATAGATCCACTCATCATCCATTAGAGCAGCGTAGAAGAGCAAGGGAAGCACTCACCTGCAGGCTGCAACAGCCCGGCGTGACGCGGAAGCAAAGGCGAAGATTCCTGCCGCCGCCGCCGCCTCAGCTTCGGGTAATGGAGGGGAGGTTAGGGGAAGAGTAGACAGCGTGGAGGATTTCGTCCGCGGAGGCTCTTGCTGGGGACTGTTTGGGGGATCGGGGAATTGGGGGAGGAGTCAACACGGCCGTGGAGAAAGTCAGATTCCTCAGCTCTCCCCGTTACGGCCACGCCTTTCCACCCGTCGGCCATGTCGCTCGCTGCTTCTGACCCCACCGCCGCCGGGCCACGGCGACATCGAGTGATAACGGCGGAAGAGTTGGCGCGTTTCCGTCCGTGCGAAATGGAAGGAGCGCGAGGAACTGAGACGGAACGTTCGTGTGGGTTTCCGCCGAAAAAGGCAGCCGCCGTAATTGTGTTACCAGAAAATCAAAAGCTTGGCCATTAAGACATGGAACGTGTACCCTCTCGTTCAGCAGTAAGTAAACCAAAATTGGGCAGCGAGTGTGCATTAGATTATTTTGGTTTCTCCGAAAATCTAAATAAGTAGAGTGGTTTCTAAGTGGATTTTCTAAACAGAATTTCGAGTATAAAACTATATGTATCGTTTATGTCGATATCTTCACCGTCCGCTATCGTATCAAAAAACGCAACAAAAAATCATCGGCCACAATCCAAAAGAACTAGACACCATATCTCCACCACCTCATGATCAGCTAAAGGTCCACATCAATACGATACAATTCATTTTTTTGAGGGATACAATATTCCTCGACACAGAACAAGATGGCATTGGTTCTGTAGATGTTCACTACGGTATTACTACTATCATTATAGCAATAGACTCGGAGAGTTTTACTGGTGTTCGTATTGGTTTCTGCTTGAAAACAGTTAGAAATTAACATGAATATGTAGCTTCTTGAAGCGGTTTTTCCACTCATCTCACTGTTGTCCCACTTCGAGAATAAGATAGAGGGTCGCAGGCGCATCAGGCACCTTGCTCCCATCTCCTGCACGCATCTCTCCTTTACTTTTATCACCACTTGTTTCTCCTAAAAACCAATTCTTTCAGCCAATACTATTTATTTTTAATAAAAAACCATCAGCCGTAGACAATACAAACACTTTTATCAACCATGCTCTATAGACAATAGTGCAAATGTTGTAGAAGTCTAGCAAAGTAGGGTTGGTCAAAAACATCTACATGTATGTACAACATACTCATATTGGCTTATGCTTCAAGCTTCTGCTTGGTGAAGCCAGAAAACAATATGAACAACCGGTTTCTCGAAATAGTTTCTCCACTCCTCTCGCTCCTGTATCGCTCTGGGAATAATGCAGGGGTTATGGGTGCATCACGCATCATATTCCTCTCACTCCTATATCGCAGACGTATTTCTCCCTCAGTTTTCCTACTGTCCGTGTCCTTTTTCTTAAAGTCACTTATTTCGACCACTACTATTTATTTCTGGTCAAAACTATTAGCTGCAACCAAAAGCTATCAACCGCAGCCAATATGAACGCCCCCATAATATATTTGTATCGAAGTTACACATTTTTTGGGTAGACTTTTTTAAAACATTTTCTTAATTTGTACTTCCTCTATCCACAAATGTAGGTCCTTGTGATTTCCATGTGGTCAAGTTTCCGAAGGTTTGACTATTAATATATGTTAAAGTATATAGATTAACTACATGAAAATAATACTATTGGATTGGTCTTGCAAAATTCTTTTATAATATACACACACACTAGTATATTATGATAATAAATTATAGTTAAAATTTTGCATTGAGGATCATAAAAAATTAAAAGTGATCTATATTTGTGGACAAAAGGGTACATAAACATGTATGATATTTCCCTTAAGAGCAAGTATAATAAGAGGCTGTTAGTAGGCTGTATGCTGAGGTGGAGGAGAGAGAGGAGGAGAGAGAAGAGAGGTGGGCTGTAAGTTTACAGCCAGCTGAAGCACAAGAACCAAGAAACTTTGTGAGAGAAAGGGGTGGGTCATACAGCCTTCAGCTGGCTGTAAACTACTATATAAATAGACTGATAAGTGGGCTGTAAGTGTCCATACAGCCAGTTAAAGGCTGTATTATTAGCCTTCTCTAAAAAAAAGATGGCTAGGAATGTCATTCGATTGTTTCAAATTTTGTGCTCTGCATGTTGCGTGTTAGAAAAGGATCGATTATGCATTGGCATGGAGCAGGAAAAAAGAGCTGTACTTCTCCTGTAAAGGAAGACGGATTCCAAAGGTTCGTGCGGGTCTAATTGGTGGGCGATAAATGGCCTTGGCTTTTGAGCTGATCATGACAAAGACTACGGAGTAATATAAATTCTCGTGTAGTTTTTATCGATATAAATGAAGTTATTATAGGAAATTTTTGTACGGATAACCCATTTTTTATTCGAAAATACAGAAATATACCCGCGACAAAATTTTTTACACAAATAGGCTCGAGTCGCCAAACCATTGGGCGATTTACGCTTGTCGCCCCACCAAAAAGCGACTTATAAAGAATCCGGTAACCGTTGGGCGATTAAATGCAATCGCCTCCCCGTTAAGCGATTCAATTGAATCGCCCCCCCCCCCCCCCCCCCCCGTTCGGCGACGTAAAGAAGAGTCGCCCAACGGGGGGGCGACTGCATGTGAGTACAGCCCAACGGCCAAGCCCTCTTTTCTTCCCCATTTGTCACATTACTTGATATAGAAATAATTTTCTATACGAAAAGAAGAGATAATAGCATTGTTTGAATTTAAATGAACTTTATAATATAACGCAGTAACATGCCGCGTATTTATCCATTACATGCATGGCATACACCCCTCACTCCCCACCCTAAGGTGCTCCGTCACCGCGCCCGCGTCCTGCCATATGGCCCCGCTTGGCCGTCCTCCGGTGCAACGGATTACGAGGCGGGTGACGAGGGTCCGAAAAAGAAAAACGATCAGGTGGGTTTCGCACCCGCGGCTACGCCGGTGGAGTCAGCTGCACCTCTGGCTGTGTGGCCTCCGGTGCACCGGGGAGGCCACTGCCGGAGAGAACCTCCGGTGCTGCGTCAGAGGACGGCCCAGGCCAGTCCGCAAAAAACGGGTCCACCTCGATGTGGCCCGGGGAGAAGCGTCCCTGCTGCTGGTAAGGACCTGCAATAATAATATCGTTAGTTCGTTGCATGTCGTCTTAGGAAAAAAACAAGATCGGACGATGCGTACCCGTACATGGCGCCATGAAATCATCCGTGTAGAAGCCGGGGATGTACGTAGGAGGTGTATGAGAGCGTGACCAAGCTGAACTCCCTGGCTGGTCCGGGGGAGGTGGACGTGTCCACGTAGAACTCCCTGGCTGCTCCGGGGGAGGTGGACGTGTCCACGTACTACCTCCGGAGTAGTGCCACGCTGGTCGGGGTGGCACTGGTGGTCGGGGTGGCACTGGTGGTCGGGGTGCACTGGGCGTAGGTGTGGAGACCGCCGGTAGCCTCGTGCAGGACAGTAGGCTAACGATACGTCTACACCCGGCCTCCATCCGTCGCGCAAAGCTGACGGCCTCCTCGCATGTCAACTCCCCACCTGTGCCCCACCTCTGCGCTAGTGCGGAGGACTCCGACCACATCGCGGCACCGACGTCAGCCTGGACAAAAAGACATAGAATGTTCCATCATCGAAACGATATTGCGATTTGAGAATTTTTGAAATTACAAGTTACGTACCGCGATGTGAGCGTCGCGTGCGAAGTGCGCATGGTACGTGTCTGTCGGTGCGACGACGTGTGGGGCAGGTGGGTCAACGACATGTACCAGCCTGGTACGAGTCCGCCCCTGGTACCAGATGAGGTACTCCGCGTAGTCGGCTATGTCGTATGGCCGGTCCTCCTCCACGCGGTCATCCAGCGCACCCTCCCACAGCGCAATCCAGGGCTGCATCCTCCTGGACCAGTTCGTGCCTTTCTTGACGCCCTTCGTGTTGTGCCTGTTTATGGAACCATTACATAATGTAAGTACTGGCGATCACTTCTAGTAAGTACGTACAAAAATATCAGAAGCGATCACTCACGCGTGCACGCGCGGCGGAATCGGCGACCCGACTGGTACAGGAAGTGCCTGCCGCAGCCCAAACTGCCGCATCACTCGCTGCGGTGCGTAGTCCTCCACGTAGATGTCGTACACGAGCTTCCGGCGGGTTAGCCAGAATGCCTGGTCACGCCAGCACAGTGCAGACAGCCCGTCAGGAGCACGGGCCTGCACTGCCTCCGCTGCGTAAGTGTAGAGACCCGAATATACAAATTCGGACTCTCCTGTGTATTCTGCACTAGTCCAGGATCACGCTAGTGCACACAGTATAAACAAAGATAAATATCATCCATATCACGATATTCTAAGGAAAAACCAAATTATATTAATAATCATCAGAGTACGACCTTATGGTCAAGCTTACAATAGACTAGCCCGAAGGGCTTAACAAAAACTAGCAGCGGAAATCCAAAAGAAAGCGCAGCAACCAATCGACACACCCACAGGCTATCGAGTGGAGAACGAAACCTAATCCGCGAAGACGTCGAAGAACTCTCCTTCTGGAACCTCCTGCTGGTTGCACTCCTCATCCTCAACTGAGCAACATAGGCGTAAAGCCGTGAGTACATTGGTACTCAGCAAGCCGTTTGTAACAAATGATGCAATATAGTATGCAAGGCTTACCAATGGAAGGCTGAAAGGTTAATTTGCATAAAACAGCATTTGAAAATACACTAAATAGATTGAAGGCGCAATTTGAAGTAAAACAATAATAAATAGTAATCAAAGGAATTGAAGTAACCACTTATGAATCTCCCATCCATAAGCTAAACCAACCACTCATGGATCTCCCAACCAACAGTGAATTAACCATCCACTGTCCAAAACTTTTTAGAAATAACTATACCTCGTGTGAAATCACCGAGCATTGTCCATGACCGAGGACACGGCTATTCGAATAGTTTTACACTCTGCAGAGGTTGCACAACGTTACCCACAAGAGATAAATCATCTTAATAGCCATCATGCTTCCTTAGGCATGAGACCCAGATAAATTATCACAAAGCCTTTACCTCACTCCAATCTAGTTAGACATCACCCGCTAAGGTTTCACTGCTGAAGGGTTAACCACCACAGTCAGAAGCCCCCTCTTGTGCCGTATGAGGACAGTAACCCTGTTCCTCACTGTGAGCAAACCAGTACCCCTGGTACTCACTTACCAATGATGATATCTGAACTAAACCTTTGCAAGTTAATCAGCTAGGTCTATCCCATACTAGACATGTGGTAGTACGGTAAGACTCAGATCAATGGCGCACAAAGTTAAGTCCTTAATTGCACTCAGGCGAATCATCCACATCCCATGTGCCTCTCGCACCCCCTTTACTGCACGATCAATCGCCCAAGTGAAAACCAATTTTGTATAATCAACACCAATGACACTACCCATGCCATGGCAACAAGTTTTATCACCGTGGTTAACCACCACATTCAAGTATATCATTAAGTCAAGATTAATTAACCACATGCGATGATGAACCCTTTCGCAAAATAAGCAAGGCTAAGCATTCTAATCGTACCAACCCAATGTGACAAATAACATAGCATCACTAATTAAATTCCCAACCTAAGGTGACAATGGCATCAAGGTATTCCAAAATATCAAGGAGGGAAAATAACCAATTGGGACGATAACTACCAATACAAGGGTTTGAATAAAAAATAGCGATGCAAGATAATTTAAAAACAAAATATTTAAATAATAGATTGCAAACTGGGTTCAACATGATCAAAGGACACGACTTGCCTTGGCCTTGCTCAGCTGAGGTCTCTTGGTCTTCAAATCCAACTTCCGTTCCCTCGAACACGTGATCTAACGAGAGAGAAAACGAGACGAAAAGACAAACTAAATTCAAATAAAATTCAAATGAACTCCAAAAACTTCCAAACCTGGACCAAAAGGAAGAGCTCAATTTTAGATGAATTTAGGAAAAAGAATCGGGTCAATCGGAGCTAGGACGAGGGAGAACGGGCCTCTGGAAAATTGGATCTAAAGAAAATCGGGGAAAATCGGAAATTGCACTGTGCTGTGGACCGGGTGCACGGGGAGCTGGGTCTACGGTGGGCTCGGCTCACGGAACAGTACGGCTGACTGGGCTGCTGGCGCAAGCGGCTGGGCTGACGTGGCGCTTGCGTGGCAGCTGACGGGGCTGCTGACTCGGCGGCTGGCTCACGGGTGCACGGCTGACGGGTGGGACCCGGCTGGCAGCGAGTCGGCGCACGGTAGACCGGGTCTACGGGAAGGCGAGGGGTTGCGGGGCGCGGGCGGCGGTCGATCGGACGGCTCGAGGGCGTCCACGCGGCGTGATCTGGGCCTTTGGCTCAGATCTGGATGGGCGGCGGGGATGAGGCGGCGCGGGAGGCGGGAGTCGGCCGATGGCTGACGCGTGGCGGCACGCGTCCCGAGGCGTCACGGACGGAGCGGCCGAGGCGCGGGCGCGTCCGCTGGCGGCGCGGGGCACGGGCGGCGGGGTCTGGCCGGCGGGAGGGGTGACGGCGGCGACTGGCCGGTCGGCGGCGACCGAGGCGGCGGCGGAACTCACCGGCGGCGACGAACGGCGAGCGCACAGGCGGCGAGGTCTGACCGGCGGCGAGGTTTGGCGGCGGGGACGGCTCACCGGCGGTGGCAGAGACGGCGGCAGCGGCGCTCCGGCGGAGAGAGACGACGAGAGCGGCGGCGGAGGCGGCGGCTCGGGACGGGGGAGAAGCCGAGGGGTCGGCCCCCTTAAATACACGGACGCCGAGGCGGCCGGATCGGGTACGGCGGAGAGTCCGCGGCGGAGACGGCGGCGCTCGGGCGGAGTCCGGGCCGGACACGGGGACGGGAGAGTCCCGATCGGGGACGAGGGCCCTGACAGGTGGGCCCCACCTGTCGGTGGCTCCGGGCGAGCGGGCGGCACGGATAGCGCGCGGGCGCGAGCGGGCGGCCGGGATGGGCGACGCGTGGCGCGCATCGAGCGGAGGAAGGCGGGCGCGGGCGCGGCACCGATTGGCGACGCGTGGCACGGGGCGGGAGCGCGCTGGCTGCGGGCTGGCTGGGCTGAGCGGGTTGGGTCGGCTGGTGGGTTTCGGCCCACTGGCCGGTTGGGATTTTCTGGGGTTTTTCTTTTTTCAGAAATTCAAATAAATTACTTTGAGCTCTAGAAAATAGCAAATAAATCCAGAAAAATCCAGGAAAATTCCAATAAATTCCTTGAGACACAAGGAACTCAAATAAAATAACTTTGGCAAATGTTTATGTTTATATTATTCATATTAAACCCTTTCAATTTAATAAAATTGCAATTAAGCTTTAATTAATTCCAGAAAAATTCAAATGGTGAATTTTATTTTAAAAACTTCAAAAAAAAGGCTCTGAAAATCAGGATGTTACAAACCTCCCCCCCTTAAACGGAATCTCGACCCCGAGATTCAGGCTCACTAAAAGAATAGGTTACCAGGTGCGACTTCGGAGACGACGTGATTCAAGCTTCCCCTTGCAACGCTTTGAGGTATTTGGCTTCCTTGACTTGACGTTGTTCCACGGCTTGCTCCTGGGGTCTTGGCAGGTGCACTCTCAAGTTTGAAAGGAATAGGCGAGATTGCTCGATGCTTCTGCGGGGTTCCTGGGTCCAACCATCTTGCTGCTGCTCTGAAGAGAGACACTACTGACTGCTCCAGGCGAAAAGGTAAGGGGGAAAAGCATAGGTAAGACTTGAGGTTGAACTTGGACAACTTTATTCCGGGTTAGTTGCTCTGACACTTCCAAAATTCTGACCGGGTTTTAAAGATAAGTGGGAAAAGCATAGATGAGAGGTAAACTCGTCTAAGGGGAATTTCTAATGGCAAATCCTAAACTTAACAGTCACTTAGCCGAAAAAAGGCTAACAAAAGAAGCAATAAACTTCACAAAAAGACTTTGACATGACTGCATCATAATGCTAGAAGCAAAACTACAGCTCACATCACACCCAACGGCAAATAAGAAGCAAGACGATCTACACGATGCTAAAACTATAACAAGGTTGAAATCTAATGGCTCCTAATCTTCACGGAAATCTCCAATCTTGTCTTGACATATTGGGGTGCTTCCTTGATCCAGACTTCACAGCACAGCTTGAAGAATTCCATGCCAACTTTCACTTTGATGGAGGGACACTCGAGACATCTATGGACATTATAGAGATAAGAAGTCAAATTAAGTTTCGAAAATAAATTCTCAGAGGAGGCAAGGAGTAAGAATCCTAAGAATGAGGTAAGAATAAAGAATTACTAGAGAATCATTTGGTTGATTTGATTTAGAAAATAAAATTTGAAAACTTGACTATTTCGACCATTCTAATTAGGGCTTCCTCCTACAGTCGATATAGCTCTGATACCATCTCTGTAGAGACCCGAATATACAAATTCGGACTCTCCTGTGTATTCTGCACTAGTCCAGGATCACGCTAGTGCACACAGTATAAACAAAGATAAATATCATCCATATCACGATATTCTAAGGAAAAACCAAATTATATTAATAATCATCAGAGTACGACCTTATGGTCAAGCTTACAATAGACTAGCCCGAAGGGCTTAACAAAAACTAGCAGCGGAAATCCAAAAGAAAGCGCAGCAACCAATCGACACACCCACAGGCTATCGAGTGGAGAACGAAACCTAATCCGCGAAGACGTCGAAGAACTCTCCTTCTGGAACCTCCTGCTGGTTGCACTCCTCATCCTCAACTGAGCAACATAGGCGTAAAGCCGTGAGTACATTGGTACTCAGCAAGCCGTTTGTAACAAATGATGCAATATAGTATGCAAGGCTTACCAATGGAAGGCTGAAAGGTTAATTTGCATAAAACAGCATTTGAAAATACACTAAATAGATTGAAGGCGCAATTTGAAGTAAAACAATAATAAATAGTAATCAAAGGAATTGAAGTAACCACTTATGAATCTCCCATCCATAAGCTAAACCAACCACTCATGGATCTCCCAACCAACAGTGAATTAACCATCCACTGTCCAAAACTTTTTAGAAATAACTATACCTCGTGTGAAATCACCGAGCATTGTCCATGACCGAGGACACGGCTATTCGAATAGTTTTACACTCTGCAGAGGTTGCACAACGTTACCCACAAGAGATAAATCATCTTAATAGCCATCATGCTTCCTTAGGCATGAGACCCAGATAAATTATCACAAAGCCTTTACCTCACTCCAATCTAGTTAGACATCACCCGCTAAGGTTTCACTGCTGAAGGGTTAACCACCACAGTCAGAAGCCCCCTCTTGTGCCGTATGAGGACAGTAACCCTGTTCCTCACTGTGAGCAAACCAGTACCCCTGGTACTCACTTACCAATGATGATATCTGAACTAAACCTTTGCAAGTTAATCAGCTAGGTCTATCCCATACTAGACATGTGGTAGTACGGTAAGACTCAGATCAATGGCGCACAAAGTTAAGTCCTTAATTGCACTCAGGCGAATCATCCACATCCCATGTGCCTCTCGCACCCCCTTTACTGCACGATCAATCGCCCAAGTGAAAACCAATTTTGTATAATCAACACCAATGACACTACCCATGCCATGGCAACAAGTTTTATCACCGTGGTTAACCACCACATTCAAGTATATCATTAAGTCAAGATTAATTAACCACATGCGATGATGAACCCTTTCGCAAAATAAGCAAGGCTAAGCATTCTAATCGTACCAACCCAATGTGACAAATAACATAGCATCACTAATTAAATTCCCAACCTAAGGTGACAATGGCATCAAGGTATTCCAAAATATCAAGGAGGGAAAATAACCAATTGGGACGATAACTACCAATACAAGGGTTTGAATAAAAAATAGCGATGCAAGATAATTTAAAAACAAAATATTTAAATAATAGATTGCAAACTGGGTTCAACATGATCAAAGGACACGACTTGCCTTGGCCTTGCTCAGCTGAGGTCTCTTGGTCTTCAAATCCAACTTCCGTTCCCTCGAACACGTGATCTAACGAGAGAGAAAACGAGACGAAAAGACAAACTAAATTCAAATAAAATTCAAATGAACTCCAAAAACTTCCAAACCTGGACCAAAAGGAAGAGCTCAATTTTAGATGAATTTAGGAAAAAGAATCGGGTCAATCGGAGCTAGGACGAGGGAGAACGGGCCTCTGGAAAATTGGATCTAAAGAAAATCGGGGAAAATCGGAAATTGCACTGTGCTGTGGACCGGGTGCACGGGGAGCTGGGTCTACGGTGGGCTCGGCTCACGGAACAGTACGGCTGACTGGGCTGCTGGCGCAAGCGGCTGGGCTGACGTGGCGCTTGCGTGGCAGCTGACGGGGCTGCTGACTCGGCGGCTGGCTCACGGGTGCACGGCTGACGGGTGGGACCCGGCTGGCAGCGAGTCGGCGCACGGTAGACCGGGTCTACGGGAAGGCGAGGGGTTGCGGGGCGCGGGCGGCGGTCGATCGGACGGCTCGAGGGCGTCCACGCGGCGTGATCTGGGCCTTTGGCTCAGATCTGGATGGGCGGCGGGGATGAGGCGGCGCGGGAGGCGGGAGTCGGCCGATGGCTGACGCGTGGCGGCACGCGTCCCGAGGCGTCACGGACGGAGCGGCCGAGGCGCGGGCGCGTCCGCTGGCGGCGCGGGGCACGGGCGGCGGGGTCTGGCCGGCGGGAGGGGTGACGGCGGCGACTGGCCGGTCGGCGGCGACCGAGGCGGCGGCGGAACTCACCGGCGGCGACGAACGGCGAGCGCACAGGCGGCGAGGTCTGACCGGCGGCGAGGTTTGGCGGCGGGGACGGCTCACCGGCGGTGGCAGAGACGGCGGCAGCGGCGCTCCGGCGGAGAGAGACGACGAGAGCGGCGGCGGAGGCGGCGGCTCGGGACGGGGGAGAAGCCGAGGGGTCGGCCCCCTTAAATACACGGACGCCGAGGCGGCCGAATCGGGTACGGCGGAGAGTCCGCGGCGGAGACGGCGGCGCTCGGGCGGAGTCCGGGCCGGACACGGGGACGGGAGAGTCCCGATCGGGGACGAGGGCCCTGACAGGTGGGCCCCACCTGTCGGTGGCTCCGGGCGAGCGGGCGGCACGGATAGCGCGCGGGCGCGAGCGGGCGGCCGGGATGGGCGACGCGTGGCGCGCATCGAGCGGAGGAAGGCGGGCGCGGGCGCGGCACCGATTGGCGACGCGTGGCACGGGGCGGGAGCGCGCTGGCTGCGGGCTGGCTGGGCTGAGCGGGTTGGGTCGGCTGGTGGGTTTCGGCCCACTGGCCGGTTGGGATTTTCTAGGGTTTTTCTTTTTTCAGAAATTCAAATAAATTACTTTGAGCTCTAGAAAATAGCAAATAAATCCAGAAAAATCCAGGAAAATTCCAATAAATTCCTTGAGACACAAGGAACTCAAATAAAATAACTTTGGCAAATGTTTATGTTTATATTATTCATATTAAACCCTTTCAATTTAATAAAATTCCAATTAAGCTTTAATTAATTCCAGAAAAATTCAAATGGTGAATTTTATTTTAAAAACTTCAAAAAAAAGGCTCTGAAAATCAGGATGTTACAGTAAGGCTCCCAGCGCACGTCGGAGTCTGCGAGGCGGTCCAACTGCTCCACGAAGGGGTGGTACGCCCGCGTGACCTGCACGTGCGCGAACTGTACCTACAAGAAAGGCAAATTGTTTAGTACGACGATCGTTAATAAGTTGACTACGATAAAATAAAACTCACTCGTCGACGACACCAAATAGAACCCATCGGCTGGTCGATGTCTCCCCCCGGGTACATCTCGGCCCCGTAGGGACCCATGTCGTCTAGTACAGGTCGTCCGAGACTGAAGCGCTCGAACGACCACAACTGCAGCAGCAGGGGACATCCCGTGAGGATCGAGTTCGCCTTTATCCTCGTGCACGCATCGCACAGGCCGCGGTACGTCGCGGCAAGTGCGGCCGATCCCCAGCTGATCTGGACGGCCTCGCCGTCGGCAATCGCCCTCGCATAAGCGATAAGGCGCGCGTCAACGGTGTTGCCGTGGCTGGTGGTGAAGAGCACCCAACCAAACAGCCACAGCACGTAAGCCTCCAGGTGGCGCGCGACCTGGAAATCGTCAGCATCTGCAACCATGCGCTCAACCTGAATTCGAACAAGTTTTATTAGTATGTAATTGCACAAATAAGAGTTTCGAAGACGCGATCGACTTGAAACACCACGTACCCGGTACTGTGCCAGTCACCTCAGCGTCGGTCCATGCTTCTGCCTCTCGTCGAAGATGTGGTGGTGATCGGCCGGTGGAAGGACCCCCTGGAATCTGCCGAGCAGGTCATCGCGCCACTCGGCGGGAGCCTCCGGTAGGAAGGCAGCGTCTCCCGCGACCGGAAGGCCAAGGAGTAGGGATACGTCCTGCAGGGTCGGCGCCATCTCCCCGACTGGTAGATGGAAAGTGTGCGTCTCGGGCCGCCAACGGTTCACCAAAGCCGTCAGCAGGGAACGGTCGAACGAGAAGCGTCGTGATCGCTCCACGCCCGCCTCGTCCCCCTCCCCGGCCAAGGCACCTCCGTCCTCATCCGGGCAAGAGGGAGAAGTCCGGCATCCCGCAGCCTGCAAATAAAGTGAAGGTCAGCATTAAACGTTTTTATGGTAATACTAAAACGTTGGCGTAGTGCAAACCTGCCAGTCCAACGGGGGTCGAGTCCCCAGGCCACACGAGGTGTGCGTGTCCGGACCACTCCCAGCTCAGTCGACTCGTCCGTGTTCCCCGGTGGCGGCGCACGACGGGAAGCGCGGTGCACGCGGTCCAAGTGCTCGTCCAACAGCGGGTACCGCCAGTCATCCGCCATAACTGCAAAATTATCTAAATGTAAATTTGTACACTACATTTTCTACAATAATACATGAAAAATAGTATACAAAATTTCGACACAACAATTTTCTACATTTAAATTTTCTTCATTTCAATTTTGCAAACTGCATCTACATTTGTACATTGAATGATCTACAATAAATTTCTAAAGTAAATTTTCCACAATAATACATTACAAATATTATACAAAAAACTATATTTTTCTACATTTAAATTTGTACATCTAAATTTGTAAACTGCATCTACATTTCTAAATTTAATGTTCTAAACTAGATGTTATAAACTAAATATCTCAACTAAATATCTAAACTAATTTTCTAAACTAAATTTTCTAAACTAAATATCTCAACTAAATATCTAAACTAAATTTGTAAACTAAATATCTACACTACATTTTCTAAACTAAATTTATCTAAACAAATTTTCTAAAGTACATTCTCCACAATAATGCATTACAAATATTATACAAAAAACTATATTTTTCTACATTTAAATTTGTACATCTAAATTTGTAAACTGCATCTACATTTCTAAATTTAATGTTCTAAACTAGATTTTCTAAACTAAATATCTAAACTAAATATCTAAACTAATTTTCTAAACTAAATATCTCAACTAAATATCTAAACTATATTTGTAAACTAAATATCTACACTAGATTTTCTAAACTAAATTTATCTAAACAAATTTTCTAAAATAAATTTTCTAAAATTAGGAAAATACCTGCAAATCCCGCGGCTTCTCCTCCTCTCTCTCTCCTTCTCTTCTTCCCTCTCCTCCCCCTCTCCTTCTCTTCTTCCCTCTCCTCTCCCTCTCCTTCTCTTCTTTCCCTCTCCTCTCCCTCTCCTTCTCTTCTTCCCCTCTCCTCTCCCTCTCCTTCTCTTCTTCCCCTCTCCTCCTCCTCTTCCTTCCTCTCTTCTGCTTCTGTCTTCCTCGCGCGGCGGAGAGTGAACGGCGAGCAGGCGTGGGGAAGAAAAGGGGCGTGGGCGTCGGGCTGTATTCACATGCAGTCGCCCCCCCCCCCCGTTGGGCGACTCTTCTTTATGTCGCCGAATGGGGGGCGATTCAATTGAATCGCTTAACAGGGAGGCGATTGCATTTAATCGCCCAACGGTTACCGGATTCTTTATAAGTCGCTTTTTGGTGGGGCGACAAGCGTAAATCGCCCAATGGTTTGGCGACTCGAGCCTATTTGTGTAAAAAATTTTATCGCGGGTATATTTCTGTATTTTCGAATAAAAATGGGTTATCCGTACAAAAATTTCGTCATTATAGTGTGTATTATAATTAATTTATAGTTCCACCTTAGAAAGACACTCCGTTTAAAAGTTAGTTACTATAAAAAATTTAAATATAATTTTTAAAAACTGAAAATAACTGGTCTAAAATGGTCCAGCAATTTGTTGATGGTTTTGTCGGAATGGCAAGTACACCAATCAATCATCGGGGCCGACGAGCCATCCATGTGCCAAAAATTCCACTAGTGGAGGGGAAACGGCACAGGAGAAAGCCCGACTGATTGGGCCTCGCGGACGGCCGGACCACCCACGGATGCCAAGTCATGGGCCAGTTCTGTACTGCACTGGAACTGCCTGGACCAACTTGCCCTTTCTATTCTTTCGTTTTTACGGTGTAGCCCGACTTGCGTCCACACAACAATCCTACCAATAAGTGGTCTCCGTTGCCTTACTCGCACAAGATTGAGGGCTTTTTTCCAAGTGTCCGATTGTGGTGACGGGACGTGGCCGTGAGAGTGAGATTACATGCTCAAATTCTAAGCAGTTGTGCCCCCCCCCCCCCCCCCCCCCAATCTTCAGGTAGGACATTACATCAGAGTTGTGATTGGTTACGAGTTCTGGGTGGTGGAGAGCAAAATGCGGAAATGCCTAATCTTGGGTCAGATATCCCTATGTTGTCAGACAACTAGAGGTGAATAATATTCTTTACTCAAAAAATCTCTACTAATATAAAAGAGAGATTTTATCTATCGTTCTCCTCTCTACATAACACACATTAAAAAATGTGTCTTACAAAAAACTGACGAACTAGACCATAAAAAAATTTGCTCAGCCAACTAAAGGAAGGGAAGAATAACAATCTTGACCATTAGGCACCTAAGCCGATACACATTCTCTTGCTCGACCGCCCACTTAACACCTCCGTCATCGCCACGCACCATGCCTCCGCCATCGCAAACGAGTCCGACGGCGACAACCCTTCCACATCCCTATCCAATGGTGCCCTTCCCAACCTTTCCCCTTCCCCAAGCCTCACGCCACTGTCGCACTCGAGGCCAACAACGAGTGCACCGTTCTCCACCTTTATCCTTCCAAAAGCCTCACGACACCGCCGCACTCGAGGCCATTGCCACCGTCGCCACGCCTCATGCTAGCACCACCGCAATGAGTATGGGGTTGCTAAGATCCGGAATGTTGGGGCACGATTATGGGGTCAGAGGTGGAGCTCAGGGAACCAATTTCACCGGAGGGGGGAAATACTTGGGGTAGCTCAAATCCTCTGCTCTATGCTCCTCAAATCACGTCTGAGCTGCCATAAGATCTGGGAGTTGAGTTTGAAGGAGTGGACAAGCTCCATCGGGCAGTTGGCGAACTAACAACATAGCTTCGACCACAGTGGTTGGAAGAAAACAACGAGTCATGCGTACACTTACTACTACCACATTATAAGGAGCAAGACTTCTTCTATTTCTTCTTCAACTTCTTATTCTACTTCTCCAACTCAACCATGAAAAAGGAATATGTAAATACTTTGCTCCCTACTCTAATTTTCTGGTTGCGTTTTGGTTTTTATCACCATGCTTGATTTCTACCTATTGTGCAATATTGTTTATTGTGTTGGCAGATATTACTGATGCTTGTTGGTTTTCTCAACATCACATTACTTGTTGCATATTTGTTTGAGCCACAAGCACTATGGCCCTTTGTACAAAAAACTATGTCAAAACCAGATTGATCAAGAAGGAATTTCTGTGTGCAAATTCATTGTGATTATGATAGTAGATAGCAACACTCTAAAATCATATTGCCATTAGAAAGACAAATCAAGTGAATTATGGTATACGGTGAATAGCTTTGGGGTGAGGAACTCAGTCATGAGATTGACACGAGGAAAACCCACTACAAAAGCAGGATTGAAATACTTAGAGAAGAAGTTAGGTTGTTGTTATTGTTGTTGTTCTTCAGTTGTACCTCCTTAGAGACGAGGAAGAGCCTCCTCGGTGGTTCCCTCCTCAGCATGTCAATCGGAGGGATTTCCCACTTCTCGACATGTACTTCTACCCTATCTTCGGCTGCTCTTACTTCTATTGCTTTGACCACTTTGGTGGTCATAGTACCTTCGGCTTCAATAGCAGTTTCTGCAACCAAGAGGATGGTTGTTTCTTCGACCATTTTCTCCCTTACCACTTCGGTTGCAGAAAAATGGCAAGAGGCTTCTCGATAGAAGTATCCTCAGTCGATAGGGGAGCAAAGCTAAAGTCGCGAGAAGAGAGGTAAATTAGCATTTAAGAAAACAAAAAAGGTAAAATGTTATTCTTATACTCTTATTTGCATACCTCACTTTCTTAGCTTTGATTTTAAATTTAGAAGGAACCTTCCCGAAAAAAGGTTTCTTTGGCTTCTTTCCCACGACCACATCTGGTTGTTGAGGAGCGGGGTCACCTCAGACCACGTCTGGTCATAGACCCTAAGCAGGTACTGCAACTCCTTGTTCCTCTTGCCTCTCTTGATGGTTAAGACTGATTTCGACCACCTGAAGAGCAGTCTCCTTCTCTCTCATAGGTTCAGCTGCTGCAATAATCTCTTCCATAAAAGATACAAAACTCTGTCAGTCCTCCTTTTTGAGTTGCTTAATAGAGCCTTGAGATGCGCCAACCAAGAAAATTTTGTCATCGTAATAGAATGGTATCTTGATCTTGGGAACTGGTTGTGCTAGTACAATTGCCCCTATCTCCTCCGTAGCAACCATGTCTGCAAAAAAACTGCTCAATGGGGGCAGACGGAGAAGGAGAGGGAGGAGCAGCACTTGAACTCTCACCCTACTTGTCGTTAGCTTTCGACAGTCGATGCCTCTTGGTCGAAGCAGTTTTAATCTCCTCTTTTTCTTTTTCGATTGCCATCAATTCGACCTCTCGATCATCTTGATGGTTTTCCATGCCAACTTTCTACAACAGGGAAGAATGCTAAGTACTCGTTGCTTACAACTACGAAATCCTAAAGTTGAGATCGAACTTTGATTACCTTTAGGCATTCTTCTCTTTCCTCGGTGGATACATCCACCAAGATGAGAGGAGCCTTCTCATCGAGTGTTGGCGCCTTCTCACAGATTGCTTTGACTCAGGAGTCAATCTCTCTCAAAGCAAGATCTGCATGGACAGATAAAGTGGTCGGCAAACAGAACTCAAAATTTAGAATCTAACTATGAGAATGAGTTTGTCTGTTACTTATCATCCTCATAGTCTCTGGTTGTATCCTTGTCCCCCGAGTACATTCACATTAGATGTGCTCGTTTCTTCAGAGGGTTGATCCGACGAATAATGAAGTCCTTCAACATATGCCAACCAGTGAGCCCCTTTTTCCTTAATTCCTTGATGGCTTGGATGTAGGGGGTTATCTGAGTAAGGTCTTTAGGGACCGAATTCTAGAAAGAATTTCTCTCTACAGTCTTCCTTACAAAGGAAAGACTGTCTTTGTTGGTTCTCTCCCAGTAAAACCACTTTTTCTTCCAGATCGGCCATGAGGACTGAGTAAACATCTGGATGTATTCTTCTGTCTTGCCGTCATGGAGCTTCTGACCACAGCTTCTGACAAGCTCGACTTGTCTGCTCATTTCGTACTAATACCGAAAGAGCTCTAGATCTGTAGGAATCCCTAGATAGGCTTCGCATAGGTACATTAACACACTTAACATGGTGATCAAATTTGGAACTAAGTTCACCAATTTTACCCTAAAGTACTCAAGTACGACTGTAAGAAAGGGGTGAGCAGGAAGTCAAAGTCCACACTCACAGTATGCTTGGAAAATCAGGATTTTTCCAATCTCCTCCGATGGCCAATGTTGTCCGACGGCTTCAATCTACTTTACATATTTCCTTGAAGGGATCTTCTTAGCTTTGACCAAGGCTTTCATCTTCGTGACATCTATCTCTGACATTGGCCATTTGGAAGAATACTTCATCATTTTTCTTAAGCTATCGGTTTTGATTTGGAAGAAATTGAGAGAAGAAGAAAGCTTGGTCAGCAGCAGAAAACTCAAAGAAGATTGGAGTAGAAGGGAAAGTAAGAAGCCCAAATGATTACCCTACGGTAAGTTTTTATAACTGTACGAGTCACTTACCAATCTCGAGAGCCAAATGGTTACTACATCTTTGGAAATTACACTGAATAGACAGATCGACGAGAGTCGATTGGGATTCTAAAATTCCTCTGTTCGAAACCAGCGTGTCTTTACAACTCAAGCGAAATTAGCTTTTTGACCAAGTTCACTTCTGGTCAAATTAGATCGAAAAGACTTTGCTTTTGATCTTCGTTCGTCTACGACCACTCTTTCTCAATTAAGTTATTTTCATTTGAAGTTGGGGTGCTAGATGACGAGGATGTAACAATCCTCAAATTGTTATTTATCTGCAAATAATATTGTTATGTTATTATACTCCTTGAGTATACCCCTTATTTATAAGGGAGAGATTTCACAAGATAGTCATAAGCTCTTTTATGACAACTCCTTTGTCATAAGCTCTTTCATGACAACTCATTAGTCATAAGCTCTTTTACGACCACTGCTTGGTCATAAGACTTTTCTATGATCACCTCATAATCGCAAGTTATCCAGATCCTCATACGACTAAGCCAAACTTTGATTGACCTGTCTATGCCAACCCATTGCATCATGGGCCCGTCTGACAAGGCAATTAGCGCGTGTATTTATTCTCTGGAATTAATGTGCATAAGTTCTCTCTGACAAAAACCATCACACAATGAGTGAGATAGCACATCTCTAATAACTTCCATCGGATGGTTATCATTCGAAACATTAAGACGTCTCTTGGCAAGGAAAGACAACCGCCACTTTACAAGCTATATAAAGGTGGACATCAGGAAGGAGAGGATGGACCTGGGGGAGAGACCCGAAGATGAATAGAAGTAAAGCATGACATTCCGCGTTACTTTCCCTATTGTAATTAGTTCGTTGAGCAATAGCTACATAGGAGTAGGGTTGTTATTCTCCCAGAGAAGACCCAAACCTATATAAAAAACCCCGTGCTTTTCTCTGTGTGATCATTGTTTGGTCTTCAAGAGTTCTACTAAACCCAAATAAATCATACGTAAGATTGATAATAAAACGTTGACATCCCCTGATGGCCAATTTTGTCCAACAGCTTCAATCCACTTCACATATTTCCTTGAAGGGATCTTCTCAGGTTTGACCAAGGCTTTCATCTTTACGACATCCATCTTCGACACTGATTAATTGGAAGAAGACTTTGTCATTTTTCTTAAGCGATTGGTTTGGATTTGAAAGAAATTGAGGAAAGAAAAAGACTTGGTCGATGGCAGAAAACTCAAAGAAGATGCCCAAAAGATTACCTCATAGTAAATTTTTATAACCGTATGAGCCAGTTTTCAATCTCAGGAACCCAACGGTTACTACCTCTTCGGTAATCGCACCAAATGGACAAATCGATGAGAGTCGATTGGGATTCTAAAATTCATCTGTTCGAAATTGACATGTCTTTACAACTCAAGCAAAATTACATTTTCGATTAAGTTTACTTCTGGTCGAATTAGATCGAAAAGGCTTTCCTTTTGATCTTCATTTGTCTATGACTTCTCTCTCAAATAAGTTATTTTCACTTGAAGTTAAGGGGCTAGATGACGAGGATATAATAATTCTTAAATTATTATTTATCTGTAAATGATATTATTATACCATTATACACATTGAGTATACCCCTTATCTATAAGGGAGAGATTTTACGAGGTAGTCATAAACTCTTTTACGATCACTACTTAGTTGCAAGCTCTTCTACGACCGCTTCTTAGTTGCAAGCTTTTCTACGACCACTTCATGATGGTAAGTTCTCCTATGACTATGACATTGTCATAAGTTATCTTGCGACCACCTTGTGGAATTAATAGTAACAACCATTCCCAGTTAATAGTAGCAACCATTCCACGTCAATTACACACAATTTAGACAGTAGAATTGCAAAAGGAACGACGCAAATGAGTGCATGTTTCATTTACCGAAACCATTACGTGAGCCATCCATCATACAGACGAACGGACCAAAAACGTGCAGTCCAATGCAATCTGACCCTTGCGCCCCCTCCCATGACTCGAAAACAAGCCCATCAGCCCCTTCATCCTTGTCATAATGATCCGTTGAGAAAAGGAAGTAAGGTTGTGTTTGGTTTAGAGACAAGGTGGGATGGGATGGTCATGTCCCTGGTTTTGGGATGGGATGATCCCATTTTTTGTTTGGTTAGGGGATAGAGTCATCCCTGTTTTTTGTTTGGTTGGAAGAATAAAGTGGGATGGAATGGTCCCATCCTTTGTTTGGATGGAAGGATGAAGGTGGGACATGTGTGGCCTTTGAGTTTTTTTAAATTTTTTTTTTAAGGCTATTGTTGATATGTTTGTACACATAAGCCTTTGAGTTTTTTTAAAAAAATTTAAACAAAATAGTACTTAAAAAAACAAAGAGGTGGGATGACTCTATCCCACGTGGGATGACTCTGTCCCATGAAAAAAGAGGATTGCCTGGTCCCGGATCTACAAGGAATATTCCTAGTGGGATGTCCTTGACTCTGCTTGTCCCAGAAGTAAACACCACTCCAAGATAGAATATCCTACCTGGGACGTCCCTGTCCCTCGAACCAAACACTGCCTAAGAGGACATGAAGGCAGTAGCCATGAAGGCCGTCTACTGCTAGCTAATCCATATCCCACTAAGCACGATTTGCAGTGAAGGTCACTCCTCAGTCCTCACTAGCGGAGGTCCAGAGCACAGCAGGTAGGGCGGGTAGGTGCGTCCTGCATCGTGCAATGCAATTGCAAACCTCATGGAAGCCTCGAGCCCTATTCTTTATGGCTTTTAAAAATAGCTTTTTGCTTTTGTTACAATATTTAATTTTTAAATGGAGTATTTTTTTAAGATGAAGTCTATAAATTAATTGTAATACACGTTAAAAGCTTAATATCTGTATCAATCAAAATCGTAAACGAGTATCTCTCTTTCCATAATCTCTATCGCAAACAGTTAAAATTCAAAAATTTTAACCAAAAATCATAAACCGCGGTCATATCAAACATACCAGAATCCCGAGTGGTCCTCGGCCGCCCGCTCGTCGCCATAAAAACGGAGCAAAAATGGAGGCGCACATAAATGGTTAGGGGTGTGTTTGTTGCGTTGTTCTGGTGAAGTAGAGATCTGCGTCGGCGTCCTGTTTCTTCTCTCGGGGGTCAGTGGTCACATGCATAAGGGTACAGTCGAAGCCAAATTAGTTCCCCTTTCCCTGTCCACCTTTTATCACTAGGATTTTGTGTTACCAAAATATTTGTGATGCTCTCTTTGGCTAGTCATGGATACTAAAGTTTCTTCGTTTGATCTTGCAACAGCTAGCTAGCTTCTGATTCATTCAGCCACCAAGTGAGTAGGTCGGATCGTTCATGTTCAAGATTGTCAAAATCTCCATTCTATTATACAATTCTATGATTTTACGATCCAAGATTGATTAGACCGATTCGATTCTATAACCGAAACTTTTATAGAATTGTGATCAAAATTTTCATATGATCCTACTCGATTCTATTGCTTTATTATAAATAATTATTTGTATACCTTCTTTTAATTAAAAATTTTAACTTTTATCTATTCATGTTCACTATAATTATCATCAAATAACACGTCTTACCTTTACTCTACAATTTGTAAACAAAAGCTCAAAAGGTATAATTTTAAAAATACAGTAGTGTTGTAATACACTGTAGATTTTTTAAAAAATTTTTGTAGAATCAAGTAAGATTTTAGATTCTATATTGATTCTACGATTTGCGATTCTATCAAAGAACTTCCAATCCGATTTTTTTGGTAGAATCAGGTAAGATCTTAGATTCTACATCGATTCTATGATTTACGATCCTATCAAAAAAAACTTCCGATCCGCTTTAGAATCATTATTCTGACAACTTTATTCGTATTGGTTTCAACTTTTCTGCAATAAGTAGAGAATAATTTCATGATGAAAAGGAGCCAAGAGAGCTTTTTTTGCTTCAAGATCATCGCACTCCTTTGAAGGGTAAACTACGCCCAGGTTGTAATAATCAACTAGCCTCATAGGCACGGCGCTACGCCGCGTCAATCACCGTGTGTACCGAAGTAAAAGAGGCGATGATCCGCGAGGAGTTTTTTTAAAAAAAACCGAGGGCATATGCGTATTTTCAAAAAAGTTAAAGGGTTTTTTCGTAAAAAATTGAGGACCCGTATGTAACGAAACGAGGACACGTACGCAATTTACAAAACCGCGGGGCGCTATCCTGCAAATTGGAGGGGTTTTTTCAGAAAAAAGCACCGCAAGAAAAACGGGTAGGGACCTTTTCGCGAGGAAAAAGGACCTGTTCGTGAGGAAAAAGGACCTCTACGTAATTTTCGGAAAGCACAGGGAAACTGCCTCGGCCGGCCGTACCGAAATTCCCGCGCCACGCGCCGGCCGGGGCGCGCGCGGGCGACGTGGCGGGGCGGAGGGCGCGGCGTTCCCCGAGCTTTGTATAGGTTAGTATGTACTGAAATTGCCGACCCATCCAGCTCTTTTTATCCTGTACGACCGTGTCACCATCCATCTATGTTCTTGAACAGTAGTCCACTGAGGAAAAGGTGTGTACTATGTAGCAAGTGTAGTTTGTATGGGCACTGTTGCAAGTTGACGTCGGGTAAACATAGGGTTGTCCAAACGTGGGTTGCGTGGTACATCAAGAAGTTGAGCAACAAGGCTGTCCCTTTCGGAACTTGGGAGTAGGGAAATTAACGCGCGCATCCTATGGATCACCGGCCATCTGTCGGCCGGCCAATCAACCGCCCAGATCGACCATTTGTTGCTAGCTAGAGGGCAGAAATCAATGGACGTGCTCTGCTTGCACGCTCCACCTTGGTGGATCGCTCACCTCAATCACAATTATTAAGGCCACGACCACGTGTGCTTATTTGAGCTTAAATTTATAACTTTTTTTGCTGGTTGAGATTTTTTTATTGTATCTGTCAGTAACTTTTTTAGTGTAATTAAATTTAAAAAATTATAAAATAGAAAAAACATGGTATCTCATCACAGACAATCCAAAGAAATACGGGAAAGAGAAAAAAACAAAAAAGCCCCAAAAAAGCAAAAATCTAAAAAAGACGAAATTAAGAAACTAAAAGCTAGAAACCAAAAACCAAAAGTTGAACCCCAAATGAGCCTGATCAAGGTTTTACATGTAGGATTGGTCTTACAATATATACTGCAACAGACGAGGAATGAATGGTGCCTTGAAATTTTCTCAAATTTTTGTCAATCCTTTACTTCGATAGATACAGTAAGATCAAATCAAGCCAAACAACCAGGTGAACAGTAAAACCAGCTTAGTGAATTGTAAAAATATCACTATTTCAAATCCAAAAAATCTATGTAACTTAAATCCATAAAGCCAAAAAGATCTGAAACTTGAACCAATGTTAGATCATAACCTTATGAAACTATTTCAACCAAATATCTTGAAAGAACTAAAGAGAATTATGATCTTTTAGTTCTTCAAGTTCTACTACATCAAACCGGACCAAAACCATAAATTGAGCAAACTCTTAAACCAAGATTCCAAATCACTTGAAATTTGATATACATCTTTTCTAAGATTTAAGAACCTATTCTAATCAATGATCAAGAAATGTTTTTGCCAAAGTTCGGATATTTTTTCATTTGAAGGAATGTTACACTAAAACCTACTAGACTATGTGGTGATCCTGCATTTAGTGATGATGAATAATTGACGGTTGGGTTTCATTGCAATTTATGTTTGTGAGAGTTCTAGTCGATGCGTTATTGTTACTGGAGTTTTCAGGCTAGCAGATCTGGTCGGTAGGTCGATGCGGTCCTGGAGGCTTTGTCATGAAAGTTGATGAGGCGTGATGAAGTTACAGGAGGTGCGGTCCTGGAGGCTTCGTCATGTGTTAAGTTAGGAATTGTGGAGGGAGTCTACAACTAGGAAGATTTAGAGATATAGTAAAACCCGTGTTTGGAAGGGTTTTGGGTCCCTTGATTTTCAGAATGGATAGAGATTGGTTTAGAGATATGGTAAAACCTATGTTTGTAAGGATTTTGGGTCCCTTGATTTTTGAAAGAAATAGGATTTTGTATCCGTATTTGATGAGGACACATTTAAGGTGTTAGCCTACAAAAGCAAGGAGATCAAAGGTGGTGATGCGTGGACAAGCTACAGAGGTGTGGTCCTAGAGGCTTTGACACGGAAGTTGATGAGGTGTGATGAAGTTACAGGAGGTGCGGTCCTGGAGGCTTCGTCACGTGATGAGTTAGGAATTGTGGAGGGAATCCATAACTGGAAAGATTTAGATATATAGTAAAACCCGTGTTTGGAAGGGTTTTGGGACCCTTGATTTTCAGAACGGATAGAGATTGGTTTAGATATATGGTAAAACCTGTGTTTAGAAGGATTTCGGGTCCCTTGATTTTCGAAACGAAATAGGATTTTGTGTCCGTGTTTCATGAGGACATGTTTGGGGCGTTAGCCTACAAAAGTTAGGAGAGGCTAAGTATTAACGCAAGGGCTTTGGAAGGTTTTTGGTGGAGAGACTTAAGGAGAGGGCTTTTGTCAAGAAGGCTTTTAAGGGTGCTTGTCAGGGTACTTTGTAAATCCACGAAGATCCTGCAATAAAGATAGTCTTGAATCAATCTGGTTCTTGATTTGGTTGAAGAGTGCTGGTGATTGCAAGTGATTTGGATCTTACGATACGAGCAAAGCGTTCGAGTGTAGCAGTCGAACAGAGTGGTTGATCAAGCAGTTATATGCTGAGCAATTGATCACCGAGTAGTCGAAACCATCATCGACTGTCAGGAGACTCCAAAAAGCGGTGACAATCATTCACCCCCCTCAGATTGCAGTATTTGATCCTACAAAACTAGGCAAAAACAAAACAATATGGATATGACTTGTTCGTGGTTGAATGATAGACAAGATGGCTCTAGATATATTTTCATATGTCACAGCAAGCTTTAACACCCAAGAAAACGACGCAAAAATAATTAGATTAAGAAATCACTCGAGACGGTTAAATCAAGTAAAAACTGGACAACTTCAAGAATTTACCAAACCTAATTACTGAATGGATGGAAATTGATTTTCAAGGTATATCTTCATCATTTACTTATTCTTAGCATCTAGCAATATCAAAGCAGGTAGCGGAAAAATCAAAATCAATCAAAATAAATATAAATCAAACTAAAACAAGAGAGATCGGCGAAAGATGCGAGATGTTGGTAAATTCCTTTCATCCAGGTTGGTTGCCAGCCTATCAGCCTGGGATCTAGCTGCATGTTGACACGCCATACAGCTCCTGCGCAACCACGTTGCATGCAGCAGCAGTAGTGTACGTATCGGTGGCCATTATCTAAGGGTGTGTTTGGTTGCCTGAATCTCCTTCGTCCTGGATGGGTGGATCCGTATAATCTGAGAAAGAGCCTGTTTGGTTGCCTGTATGAGCGGATACAGCCTGTATGAGCGGATGCAAAAATACGCCCTCATCCTGGATGGGTGGATACGCTCAAAATGAGCTTCACTAGCCATCCTGGATGAGTGGATGCAGTGTATCTTATGCGGTCCCACGTGTTAGCCTCTCAGGTTTGGTAGACTGCATCCGCTCATACAGGCAACCAAACAACATCTCAGTTTTTTTGTATCCGCTCATACAGCCTCACCAAACATCTTCTTTTTCTGAAATACGATTCCACTCAGCCTGCATCCACTCATCCAGGATATACGATGCAACCTCCATCCACGAACCAAACACACCCTAAATGGATTCTCTGGATCATCCTCTTAGAAATTTACGCCCCGCTTATTTCAGCTTGAGTTTCTAGCTTCTGGTTTATTTTTTATTATTCATAAATTTCATCTTTTTCTGAACTTTTGGCTTTTTTTGAGCTTTTTTGTAGTTTTTCCATATTTGTTTGTGTTGTCCATAATGAGCTAACATATTTTTTCTATTTTTAAATTGTTTAAATTTAATTACGCCAAATAAGCCACCTTTAGCTACAGTGTAATTTCAGCCATCTACAGTGCAATTTCAGCCATAAGGCACTATTTTTCAGCCGAGCAGGGCCTTGGATGGTCTATCGCGGCTAGCTTGGAAATGTAGTTGCCCTGTAGCAAATTGCAAACGACCAGTACAGTAATCCTTTTGTTCATTTTACTTGTATGAGTTCTGCACGCAGCATTCAATTGCTATTGTACAGGTTTGACAGTAGATCTAGCCTAATGAGCAGCCCGACACTGCCTGGTATGGGCTGGTTAAGCACGATCCATTTAGACACGACTCAGTTAGCTCGGCATTCAATTGCTATTGTACAGATTTGACAATAGATCTAGCCTAATGAGCGGCTCGACACTGCCTGGCACGGGCTGGTTAAGCACGATCCATTTAGGCACGACTCAGTTAGCTCGGCTAACTAAACAGTCGTGTCGTGCCAGCCTACGGGCTTAGCCTCAGACTCAGGCACGACTTGAGGAGGCCACAGGCCGTGCCGTACTGGTCCAAGCACGTTAAGCCAGATGGGTTATGGTTGCCCTATTTTGCCTATGTGGACCTCAGCAGTCGACAGCAACGACGCTGATGAGGATGGCCAGTGGTGTCGACGAGGATTGGAGATGGACAATAGGGAAGCAGACGATGCCCGACATGCTCACTGAGAGATGCCGCCATCACTACGGGCTTCTCCTTGCTTGCCGGTCGTCGACCGCCTCGAAGGCATTGCCCTATCGCCAGAGGGGAGCGAGAAGTCAGAGAGAGAGAGAGAGAGAGAGAGAGAGAGAGAGAGAGAGAGAGGAGGCAATAGGGAGGGTGGAATTGAGGAGGAGAGGAGGAAGCGGTCCGTGAGGATAGCAAGGGTGGCCACGCATGGCGAAGGGGGACAAGCTGACAAGGGAGGGGGAGCGACGACCAAGTGAAGGAGGAGAGGGGGTGACGACCGACAAGGGCGGCTGGGCACGAGGGAAGGGGGACAGACCGATGGGGAGGGGAGCGGCAGCTAAGGGAGGGGAGGGGCCGGCTAGGCTGTGCCATGCCTTGGACCATGTTTGGCCAGGCATTGTACTGTTCGTGCCTTGCTAGACCGGTCCACCGTGCCGAGGTACCAACCCAAGCACGACATAACTGGTTGGGTCGGGCCAACATGACCCGTTTAGTTGTGAGCCGTATCGTGCCGTGCCCAGCACACTTGGACCAGTCCATTTGTCAGCAGCATAGTTTAATTACCTAACGTGGGCTAGAAAAGAAAGAGTATATGCTCAATTTTGACCAAACCTTAACCACTCGCCAAGTTAGTGACCAGAATCCTAACGTTTAACATAAAAGAACGTGCGCAAATGTTTTTGACCAAAGTGGTGGTTGAATCGAAGTTACAATATGCGTTGGACCTTGCACTGGAGCATTACAACCACCACTTTGTGGATACCGTCGTCACCCTCTCACAGAAGCATATCAAAGCAGTTCGTGCACCGCTGGACCTATGGGACAATTGTTTTCTGAAGAAGAGATCGATCGAGCGCGTTCGCCTGCTTTCGACAGCGCCAAAAATGATCCTTGATTCCTTTCGCGAAGCACATCGCCCTATGCTTCCAGCCTTCCACGACACATGGCGCTGCTCCATTAAGCGTGTGCCACTGTGCAATGATGCCATGCGCAACTTTTTCTGAGGTCACAGTTAGGGAGGATATGAGCTAGTACTTGTCTTATCGAGTTTTTTAATTAATATAATATAATTTAATATTATTTTATTTTATTAATAGTTAAAAAGTATTTTTAGAATCAAACTAACGAGTCAAACCATAATAAAATTTAATTTTATTCGAAATTGACTCATTCAATATTTAACTAATTAACGAGTGTAATTATAACAATTTTAAATCAAGCCAACGAGCTCCACTAACGAGCTATATATATATCATTACTATTATAAAAGAATAAGTTGGTGGTTATATGTTTATTCTCCTTCAACCGCTCTATTTCTTTAACTTTTCACCATTCTCTACTTTCCAACCGATCAGAGTAACCCTCTTTTATAGCATAATTCTTTACGCATTCAATGAGTTTCGTTGCAACGCACGGGTACACAACTAGTATATATGTGTGTGTACACATATACATATAGCCAGCCCAATTTAGGCATGTTCGTATTGCTTTCTACTTTTGGCTTCTGTTTAGATAAGCCAGAAGCCAATACGAAAATCTAGCTTCTGGAAACGGCTTCACTACTCATTTTGCTCCCGTCTTGCTCGGATGATAAGTCCATAGTCACGAACGTATCACGTATCTTATTCTTCTCACTCTTATCTTACATATGTATCTCTCTATTATTTTTTTACCACTCGTTCCTTTTTATAAAACTAATCCTTTCAGCAATGGCAATTTATATTTTTTTTTAGAAATTAGCGAAGGCAAAGAGCAGAAAAAGGGAGAAACTAACCACCAAATGCCTATCACTCAGCTGTCAATTCCTGCCCCCCTAGAGAATTCAGCCATTCTCGCTGTCCTGGACCCTACACTCGAGCCGGGTTAGTGGTTTCCATTTCCCCGTGTGGGACTAACCTCTCCCTCAACATAATCTTGAGGAGAGCTCGCACCGTTGAAACAAGCGTATTTCTGCCAAGTAGGCAAGTAGCTAGTAGCGGTACACAACCTAGCAGCACAGTAGTCTTTAATTAGTCTTCAAAGCCTTGCATAACAGGTGGGAGGAGTTAGCTAGGAGAGTTGTACATGCCGTCTTCTCGGCCATGGCAGCTGGCTGCCCTGGCGAGGTGCGCGAGGTGGAGAAGCAGGGCACGTGCATTCTTCCCTCGCCGATTTGACGTCCCCGGCCGGCTCGCGCCGCCGCCGCCTGGGTGCCGCTGGTCCGCCGGCTGCAGCGCCGATGCATGCATGTGCCCTTCTTCTCCACCGTGCGCGCCTCGCCTGCGCGCGTATGTGGTGTTACCGTGTTAGCGTGCATGGAAGCTTGTCACTTCGTGGTGCACGCGCGCGCCACAGTGATTCTGGTCTTTGGAAGCAGACAGGCAGGTATGTGACTATAGTGGCTTGATCATATCATTCTCCTTTGCCCTTCATGTTTTTGTCCCTTTTCTTTCTGAAATATTGATGATTTTATGCCATAAGGTATATATGTAGCTTGGTAGAGTTACAGTTTACTGCTACTTTCTGTCGGTTGGATCTAGGTATGCAGCTAGGATCTGATTCGACAATTGATAGCAGGCTAGGCGTCTAACATTTTCTTGAACCTCATGATTACAGAAGTGTATAACCTGTTGGAGTGATCTCAGGCCGTTGGCCCATCCCTTGACCGCGCCCTGATCGGGGGCGCCCAGCCCGTTTGGCTGGTGGGCCCCTGTCGCCAGCGCTATAAAAACAGAGGTGGGGGCCGGGCGGCACGCATCATGAGGTTCATCGTGCCGCCGCCACCCCACCGACAAACCCTAAGACCCGATCTGTAAGAGGGGGCGCTGAAGCGACGGGAAGCACCACCGGTCTCCTTCACCGGATCTCCGCCGCCGCCGCCGTCGTCTTCCTTCATCCTCGACCGTCGCTGCCCGTGCGCAGAGCTTCACCGACGAACCGCGATGGCCGGCTCTTCCTCCTCCACGCAGTCGGAAGGTTGGTACCCCTCTCTCCCTCTCAGTGTAGCACTCAAGAACCCTAGAGAAAAGGATAGCCCGCTAGATCTAACCTAGAGATCCTAAAGACCTAATACTACAATGGTATCAGAGCCCCTAGTTTTAGATCTAGACGGAAGAACAGAGGACGAAAACCCCCCCGAACCCTAGAAAACAGAAAAGAAAAGAGAGGGGAACGGGTCAAACCCTAACCCTAGATCTGAAAAGACCGGACTTACCGGGCCACCGTCGTCGTCGCTGGCGTGCGGGAGACCGGCCGAGCCGTGGGCTCGCCGGCGCTCCACGTGCGGCCGCCGTCGACGCGCGGGACAGGGGCGCCGACACGGAGCCGCTCGACGGCGGCGCGCTCCCTCTCGGGGGAGCGCGCACGCCGGCGAGAGGGCCCGCGGCGGCGCCGACTCTTCTTCTCCTTCTCCGGCGGCGTAGACGTTGTCGCCGCCGCCGCTGCTGCGTCCGCTCGGGTGCGAGGCGAGAGAGAGGGGAGAGGAGAGAAGTGATTAGGGTTTGAGGGGGCGTCCGCCGCGCGGGTTTTTGATCGGGCGAAAACGCCGCTCAGCCGTCGATGGCGATCGGACGGCTGAGACTCGCGCGGAGGCGAATTCGGCCCAGGCGGGCGAGAGATTCTCGGAATGAGAGCCGTCGGATGAGAATCCGACGGCTGAAAGGATAGCGCGTAGGCGCCGAAGGCCGCTGGAGGCCGCGCCCGCGCGAGTTTTCGGCCGTAGGATCGCGCGTGGACGGCCGAGATCGCACGGGCCGCTGCGTGCGTGAGGCGAGAGCGGCAGCGCGCGTTCGGCCGCGTGAGCAGGCCGCCAAGGCCGCGGGCGGGCGGGCCGCCGCGGGCGCGCGCGCGCGTGAGGCGCTGGGCTGAGCGGCCGCCGTGGGCCGCTGCTGCGCAGGCCGTGGCCGGGCTGAACGGGCCGATTTGGCCGTTTGAACAGTAAAATCTGTTTTTTTGATATTTATTGATTTTCAGAAGTATTTGTTGATGAATTTGAATGAAATTTGATTTAAAATCTCTGTAATTTTTGCACCAACGTGTATATTTTTCAGAGATTAAATGAGTACTGTATAATGCTTCTGAATATTGAAATATTTTTTAGAATAATTACAGTTTCCGCTGCAAAAGTTAATATTGATTGTTTTTCATTATTAAATTCGAACCAACAGGAGAATTTAATTTTGGAAAAATAGATAAAATTTCCAGAAATTTATGATATAGTTATTTTCTGACCAACGTTGTTAATAACAGTATTATAAATTTTTTTTTAATGTTGATTTTATGCATTATTTCTATTTCTGCCCAACGGTGATGTAGATTTAATGTATGATAGAATTAATTTTTTAAATTGTATGTCGTATTTTTGACCAACGTTGGAAATAAGGCATATAATTTTGATGTTACGTTCTCACAGTATTTGAAATAATTTTTCAGGAGGATACAACTTGATGAGTTGTATTAGAGAAATCCCCACTCTCAAAGGTGATAATTATGGAGAGTGGAAGAAAAAGATAGACTTAGCGTTTATCTTGGCTGAGGTGGACTGGGTCCTCACTACAGCACGTCCCACTGAACCTTTGGCGCCAGTGAGGGAACAGAATGAGGATGACACTGCATGGCAGAACAGACAGAGGGATCATGCTCCCTTACAGATGTCTTATGATCTTGATCATAAGAAATGGACCACAGCCAACAAGAAATGTATGGCTGTGATAAAAAACACAATTGAGCCTGCTATTCTGGGCTCAATTGCAGAGTGTGACACTGTCACTGAATACCTTGATAAAATAAAGAGTCAGTTCACTGGCTCTTCAAAGACTTATGCTACACAGCTGATTAAGCAGCTGGTAACAGAAAGGTATTCTGGCGGTGGCAATGGCATAAGAGAGCACATTCTTAGAATGAGCAACTTGGCATCTAAACTTAAACCGATGGATTTGGCTCTCAAGGATGAGTTCCTTATTCATTTGGTTTTTGCTTCTTTGCCAAAAGAGTTTGACACCTTTGTTGTCAACTATAATATGCAGCCCGAGAAATGGGACATGGAAAAGTGCATAGCTATGTGCGTGCAAGAGGAGGAAAGAATCAAATCCTCACATGGTGGTGCTATCAACTTTGTGAGAGAAAACAAGAAAAAGAATTACAACAGTAACCCCTTCTCAAAGAACAAGGGCAAAACCTCTGTACATCAGCCTCAACAGAATAAATTTGCTGTAGACAAAGACCAGTGCCTTCACTGCAAGAAGACGGGACACTACAAGAAGGATTGTCCTGACTACTTAAAGATGATAATGGCTAAGAAAGGTGAGAACATTATTACCTTTATAAATGAATGCCTGTATGTACAATATTCGAAAACCACTTGGTGGATTGACTCAGGAGCAACTGTTCATGTTGCTAATTCTTTACAGGGATTCCGTTCGACGAGGACTACGCAAAGAAAAGAAAGATGCGTTAAAGTCGCAAATGGAGTCGAAGCTGAAGTTGAAGCCGTTGGCGATCTTTCATTAGAATTAGCTAATGGCTCCACTCTTCTACTTAGAGATGTCCTTTTTGTACCCTCTTTACAGAGGAATTTGATTAGTGTGTTAAATTTGGACAAAGATGGTTATGATTGCAATTTTGGAAATGGCAAGTGCGAAATAATGTTTAATAAAGAATGTGTTGGTATTGCCATATTACAGAATGAGCTTTATTTGTTATCATTATGTGATGATGTGAATGTCGTATGCGATAATGAGAACGTTGCGTGCGAGAAAGTGATTGAATCCTCGTCTACGAATGTAAACAGAAAACGAAAGAGAACTCTAGATGAGTCGTCGAAATTATGGCACTGTCATTTAGGCCATATTTCGAGGGGGAGAATAGAAAGACTAGTAAAGAATGATATTCTTCCTCCATTAGAGTTCTCAGACTTAGAACAATGCAGAGAATGCATTAAAGGAAAATATGTAAAGAAAATTAAAAAAGACGCTAAAAGAAGCACAGGAGTTCTACAAATTATTCACACAGATATTTGTGGTCCTTTTCCTGTAAAAAGTGTGGATGGATATGACTCGTTCATAACATTCACAGATGATTACTCCCGTTATGGATATATTTATCCAATCAAAGAAAGAAATGAAGCCTTGGATAAATTCAAGATATTTAAGGCTGAAATTGAAAACCAACACGATTTAAAGATTAAGATAGTCCGATCTGATCGTGGGGGGGAGTACTACGGTCGACATACCCCATATGGACAAGTTCCTGGACCTTTTGCAAGGTTTTTACAGGAAAATGGAATAGTGGCCCAGTATTCTATGCCGGGCGAATCTCAGCAAAATGGAGTAGCTGAAAGACGCAACCGTACCCTGATGGATATGGTGCGAAGTATGATGAGCTACTCCACACTTCCATTGAGTTTATGGATGGAGGCATTGAAAACCGCCATTCATATTCTCAACAGAGTGCCTAGTAAGTCGGTGCCCAAAACACCATACGAGTTGTGGACAGGAAGAGTTCCCTCACTAAACCACTTACGTGTGTGGGGGAGTCCTGCTGAGGCTAAAGTATTTAACCCAAAACTTGGGAAACTTGATCCCAAAACAGTAAGTTGCCATTTCATTGGCTACCCTGAAAAGTCAAAAGGTTATCGTTTCTACTGTCCAGACAGATATACAAAGTTTGTAGAAACGAGACACGCTGTCTTCTTAGAGGATGAGATGATGAGGGGGAGCATGGTAGCTCGAGAGATTGACCTTGAAGAGAAGCGGGTGTATGCGCCCACTTCGATGATTCAAGAGCCATTCTTCACACTACCTGCTGTCGCTGCACCGACGGTGCAAGACACTATGGTGTCAGCACCTGTTATTGTTCCTCCCGTGGCAACAATGAATGAGAATGAAGAACCTGTTCTTCAGGATCATATAGAACCTATTGCCACAGATGAGGGGGAGCAACAGCAGCCTCAAACAGTAGATGTACCAAATGAGGAGGCCCCGAGGAGGTCTCAAAGAGTAAGAAGATCAGCTATTTCTGATGATTATCAGATTTATCATACAGAGGAATTTCAAATGGAGGATGATCCCACCTCATTTGAAGATGCCATAAGAAGCGAAAATTTCTCAAAATGGCTTGAGGCCATGGAAGAGGAAATGAGGTCCAGAAGACTAATAAAGTCTGGGACTTGGAAATTATTCCTAAAGGAGCCAAAACAGTAGGCTGTAAATGGGTCTACAAGACAAAGCTTGACTCCCAAGGGAATATAGAAAGATACAAAGCGCGACTTGTGGCGAAAGACTTTACGCAAAGAGAAGGGATTGATTACAATGAGACATTTTCTCCAGTTTCATGTAAAGATTCTTTCAGAATCATAATGGCATTAGTAGCACATTATGATTTAGAGCTACATCAGATGGATGTAAAGACGGCATTTCTTAATGGGGATTTGGAGGAAAATGTTTACATGGCACAACCGAAAGGTTTTGTCATGGAAGGAAATGAAAGAATGGGATGCCGCCTAAAGAAATCGATTTATGGGTTAAAGCAAGCTTCAAGACAGTGGTACTTGAAGTTTGACAGTACAATAAGAAAATTTGGGTTTAAAGAGAATGTTGAGGACAACTGTATTTATGCAAAGTTTAAAGATGGGAAGTTTATCTTCCTAATCCTGTATGTGGATGATATCCTACTAGCTAGTAGTGATGTTAGTCTGCTACTGGAGACAAAGAAGTTTTTGTCCTCAAACTTTGATATGAAAGACCTTGGTGAAGCTTCGTTCGTTCTAGGGATCGAAATTCACCGGGATAGAAACAAGGGGATATTGGGACTGTCACAAAAGGCATACATAGAGAAAGTCTTAAAGAAATTTGGTATGCATAAAAGTAGTCCTTCACCTGCACCTATAGTCAAGGGCGACAGATATGGAGATTTTCAATGCCCCAGGAACCAGTATGAGATCGATCAAATGAAAGCGGTTCCATATGCTTCAGCTGTCGGAAGCTTACAGTATGCTCAAGTGTGCACACGCCCTGACTTAGCATTTGTTACCGGGTTACTTGGCAGATTCTAGAGCAATCCTGGAATAGAACATTGGAAATTGATAAAGAAAGTCTTGCGTTATTTGCAAGGAACAAAAGGCCTCATGATGACATACAAAAGATCAGACTCACTCCATATAGTGGGGTATACAGATTCTGATTTTGCGGGAGATGATAGAAAGTCTACATCCGGATATGTGTTCACTCTCGCTAAAGGAGCTATATCGTGGAAAAGCTCAAAACAAACCGTCACTACATCGTCCACAATGTATGCCGAGTTTGTAGCATGTTATGAGGCTACGGGGCAGGTGAACTGGCTAAAGAAGTTCATACCCGGTTTAAAAGTGGTTGACGACATCAATAGACCACTTAAGTTGTACTGCGATAATGAACCCGCAGTAACGTATGCCCACAACAATAAGTCAAGTGGTGCTGCCAAACACATTGACATAAAGTACTATGTTGTGAAAGATAAAGTTCGGGATCAAATTATAAGTCTAGAGCATATAAGTACCGCAAAGATGTTAGCGGATCCGCTTACTAAAGGCTTACCACCCAACGTGTTCAGAGAACATGTAGCCGGCATGGGTTTAAGGGAAAGCCTATGATTCCTGGACTAAAAGATGGCCCAAAAGATTAAAGTAACTATTTCAGAACAGAGAGGTGTATTGTAACTGTTGAATCTATCGGCGATTGACCGTGACGATGAGACATGTTCTACGCACTAATCTGTGATGGAATGTGTAAAGTCAAAAGTAATTAAAGATAAAGTATAGATTGAGATCAAGGGGGAGAATGTTGGAGTGATCTCAGGGCTTTGGCCCAACGGCCAAAGCCCATCCCTTGACCGCGCCCTGATCGGGGGCGCCCAGCCCGTTTGGCTGGTGGGCCCCTGTCGCCAGCGCTATAAAAACAGAGGTGGGGGCCGGGCAGCACGCATCATGAGGTTCACCGTGCCGCCGCCACCCCACCGACAAACCCTAAGACCCGATCTGTAAGAGGGGGCGCTGAAGCGACGGGAAGCACCACCGGTCTCCTTCACCGGATCTCCGCCGCCGCCGCCGTCGTCTTCCTTCTTCCTCGACCGTCGCTGCCCGTGCGCAGAGCTTCACCGACGAACCGCGATGGCCGGCTCTTCCTCCTCCACGCAGTCGGAAGGTTGGTACCCCTCTCTCCCTCTCAGTGTAGCACTCAAGAACCCTAGAGAAAAGGATAGCCCGCTAGATCTAACCTAGAGATCCTAAAGACCTAATACTACATAGCCAATGTGTGAGGGGGAGAATGTTGGGAATAGTCTAACATTGATGATAGGAAAACAAAAGGCACAATATATAAGTGTGAGAAAATCCTTATTCATTGGACTAGTTTTTTAGGAGGGAGAATGTCCAATACCACTTATAAGTCTGTCTGTTACTCTGTGGGCTTAGTTGTGTTTAACCCGTTTGGCTATATGGCCCGAAAAGTAAATTCGGTTGGATTTAGCCATGCGGCCACGTCAGATCTAACACCTTCAACTGTGCTATTTTGCCTTCAGTATTAGCCTTTAATCTGTGTATCTAATTAACTCTCGGAGTCTCATTCAATACCTTTCAAGACTAATTTAGTATGATGGAATTCGATTCTTTGCCTTCGTGGTTGCGCAAAGAAGCTTGCCCAGGGTAACAAACTGTTTTTCATGCGTTGTCCTGAACCATTTTGTGCCAATATGGAGTAGTACAAGACAAAAAACAATAAATTATATGGAGTAAGATAAGAGCTAATATAAGGCCCCGTTTGGCACAGCTCAGCTTCACTAGTGAAGCTGTTTTTTTTTGTTTCAGCTTCACGAGCAGCTTCACCGATGAAGCTAAATCTGTTTTGGAAAACAGTTTGGCAAAACAGTTTCACCAACAGCTTCATGCATGGCTGAGAAAGGGCAATTGTCTAAGATACCTCTGTCTACCTGACTTGTTCTAACATTTGGAGTTGTATGTTTGTATATGGTCATATGAATTAAAAAATAATATATTTGAATGAGTATGAATTAAAACATTAAAATAAAAAATAAAAAAATTAAAATCATTAGGAAAAATTAAAATTAAAATAATAAAAATTTTGGTGAACGGGAGAGGTGAACGGGATGCACTAGTGGCAAATGTGTGTAATTTTGGTGAACCAAAGGGGCAGTGGGTTCCTAGGACTGCGGGCCTGAGGGAGAGAGCTGTGAAAAGCTACTTTTTTCAGCTTCACCTCTCCCCATTCCTTTGTGAGAGCACAAAAAAAGGAGCTTCACCCATGAAGCTGTTTGCAAAAAGGGTGTTTGGCAAAAAACAGCTCACAACAGCTCATGAAGCTGTTGGTGAAGTTGTGCCAAACAGGGCCTAAACGTCAGTGGTGTTGCACTTGTTGCAAATTGCATAGGCATGCAGCTGAATGATATCCCGGAAATTATAGATATACACATACGATCTTTGAAATGGGAAACAGGTACGTACGATCGAACTGTTTGAAGTTATGGATGTGGAGCCGTCGACGATCCGCACTTTAAAACTTGATTTCTTTGTGTTCATATTGTCTAAAAAAAGCCATGCCTGTGCCAAAACTGGCTTCCCATACGGCAAGAGGAAAAATATATAAATTGTTAAATTGAAATTATTGGGATTCTCTTTTGGCTTCTCTTGATCATCAGATTTCGCTGTAATATCATAGCTAAATTGCTTATTGCGATCGAGCTAGAATTTCTACACAGGATGAGGATGAAACAGTTTCCAGCCAATGCACCACTTTATCCGTACGCATGCAATAATCCGTTAACTACAAATAATAAATCGTCTTAATTAAGGTGCTTTGTCATTTCTGGTGAAAGAACATGCCGGACGCACTGAAGTGGTCGCAGAAGCAAGAGAGCACCCATGAGCCATCAGCACAAGAAATCAACAATGGTAATTATATAATTTTGTGCGCCTCCAATGGTAATAATCAGGTTTAACAAGCTTTATAATTTGATTAGTTCATATTGAAGGTAGCGGAACCCTCACAGAAACATATATATAGCGAAAGCCGAATGCTGAAGATATGAAGAGCGATGATATGCTTGCATGCAGCATGCATGATACAATTTTATTTACCCCTCAAACTCAAATCATGTAGAGATATGCATGATGGAAAGACTCAGGCCCTGTTTGTTTCCACTTAAGATTATTATAATCTAGCTTATAGGTGGGGACTATATAAGCTAGCTTATAATAAGCTGGTGGGAAATAAGCTGTTAGGTGTTTGGCAGTCTGGATTATCAGAGTTATGGATTGTTGTATTCGAATGTTTAAAGACTACAATGCCCTGGGAGAGAGAGGCATGGGAGTTGAGGGTTGGATGAATGTCAAAGGTGGGTAATATTCCTAAAGTTTTATGGTCATTAAGATAAAAGGTGGATCTATAAGCTGAAATAAACTCTTTTTTGAGCTTATTAGATTACAATAATCTGGGCTATTAGATTATAATAAGTTACCTTATAATCTGGGCTGTTTGTTTCCACTTATGATTTATAAGCTAGATTATAATAATCTTAAGTGGAAACAAACAGGGCCTCAATGCTACATAGATTACGGGGATATAATAGATTGTTTTTCTAGTTTTACTCTGCTACAGGGATATACACAGAGAGAGAGAGATTGTTTTTCTAATTTGACACTAATTTGTTATATGTGTATCGTAGATGGACCAAAACTGAATGTACGTTGAGAACCGTGTGAGTGAAGAGTACATTAATATCGTATCTACTTTTAGAAGATTGGCTGAGCAGGATATGTTGAAGAAGGGGATGAAATATATGTATTGTCCATACATCGATTGTGATAATCTAAAGATGTTTACCAACTCAACGTAGATTGAAGCTCACTTGATTCGAAGGGGTTTCAAAAGGGGTACACATGTTGGATCAACACGGTGAAGAGAAGATTATACATGAAGGTAGTTATAACATTGTCGAGGGAGACAATGTTATGTCAGTTGTGGACTGTGCTTTCGATGAGGATAAGTCATAGGATGTCAATCTGGATCAGATGCTACGCGATGCAGAAGAGAGCTATAGTGAGAGAGAATTTGGTAAATTCAAGGGTTTAATGGAGGACTCGGAGAAACCTTTTTTTCCTAGACTGTAAGCTGCAATACACATGGTTGTCATCCGTTCTTGAACTGCTGAAGTTGAAGGCAATAAATGGTTGGTCCGACAAGAGTTTCACGGTATTGTTAGGTCTTCTAGCGAACATCCTTCAAGAGGGAAATGTGTTGCCACGAACCACCTACCAAGCAAAGAAAGTTTTTTGTTCATTAGAAATGGAAGTAGAAAGAATACATGCATGTCCGAATGATTGTATCATCTACCGTAAAGAGTATGCAAGCTTACATATTTATTTGGTGTGCAAAGCATCCCGATACAGGCATAAAAATGATTTTGATGACGGGGAGGGCATCGAGGTGAAGTAAGAACCTTCTACTAAGATGTTGTGGTATCTACCTGTAATTCCTCGTTTGAAGCATTTATTTACAAACCAAAAGGATGCAAGATTGCTACGTTGACACACAGAGCAATGTAAGAAAGATGAAAATGATAAGACACACTGCAGATTCTACCCAGTGGAGGAACATCGATAGGATGTTTATAGACTTCAGTGCAGAACCGAGGAATATAAGGTTTGGGTTGAGTACAGATGGAATGAATCCTTTCGGTAACATAAGCAGCCGACAAAGCACCTGTCTCGTGACTGTACGCATGTACAACCTTTCTCCTTGGCTGTGTATGAAGTGAAAGTACATTTTGATGTCACTACTTATTCAAGGGCCGAAGCAACCTGAGAACGATATTGATGTATGCCTAGCACCATTGATGGAAGATCTTGTGATACTCTGGAATAAAGGGGCATAGGTATGGGATGTGGATAAACAAGAGAATTTCACTCTGCACGCCATGTTATTCTGCACTATCAGTAATTTTCCTGTCCTTAGTAACCTGTCAGGGTTAAGTACAAAAGGAACCAAAGTCTATTCGCACTGCTTAGATTATACCGAGAGTGTGTGGTTGAACAACTCATGTAAAACTGTGTATATGTGTTACCGTAGATTCCTTCCAAGGTATCACCCATACCGCAAAATGAAGAAACAATTTGATGAGAAAAAGAGGATGACTCAACACCAAGTATTTTAGTTGGAAAGAGGTCTATGATATGGTCAAGGATATCGATATTGTACATGGAAAGGGACGTAAGTTGAGGGCCCGTCAGAGGAACATGTGGAAGAAGATGTCAATATTCTGAGACCTGCCTTATTGGGTGTACTTAGAAGTTTGTAATTGCATCGATGTCATGCACGTAGAGAAGAATGTATGTGATAGCTTGATTGGTCTCTTACTGAACATTCGTGACAAAACAAAGAATGGTGTCAATGCACAGCGTGACTTGGTCACTATGAACATCATGACCGAGTTAGCACTGATAGAGACCGATATAGGCCGGACGTATCTTCCTCAGCTTGCTACACTTTGTCTAAATCCGAGAGAACTGAACTGTGCTAGTGCTTGCATGGTGTGAAAGTTTCATCCGTTCATTCCGTCAGCATGAAGAAATTTGTTTCTATAGAAGATTTAAAATTAATTGACATAAAGTCTCATGACTATCCTGTCCTAATGACACAATTGCTTCCTATTGCATTTAGAAGTATTTTGCTAAACAAGGTTCGAGTGACAATCATGAGGCTATGTTATTTCTTTAACGTCAAATGACCATCACGGTGGTATCTCCGGATGGGGGTCCCTCTGCAATCGAAGAAAGCAGCGGCAGTATTCTGGACTACCTGTGAGATAATTGGAAGGCAACGAGTCCTCATTACCGTATCAAGATGGAAAGATTTGACAAAGGTTCAGAAAAATTAGCTGTGGGTGGAAATAACAGAGTCGTTCGAGATCCTAGCAGAAGTCCGAGACTCATGCAACAGCAGGCGCTCCTCGCGATGGGAAAAGTATAGAAGAACTTCAAGAGCATACTTGTTATGAAGTATGTGGCCAAAGATCGCTCGCCCTTCACGAGATATCCTTTCATGTCGTCGAAAATATGGGTGGCCTTTGTGCAGATGAAGAACACGACCAAATTTCAACAACAAAGTGCGGTGCACAAGGTTCTCCAGACACAAAACACTCACCCTCACAGACTCGGCACCACTGGGTACACAGGTAAAATCCCACAACGAAGGATGCAGGATGAGGTTGCAATCTGATCGGAGGCCTCACCGCCATTTGCTGGGATAACAAACAAGCACCCCTGAAACTGGTTAAGAGTGAGGTCTTCAACCACATCTACGGGTGTCTCCTCTTTTAAAAACCCCGCAGATGAGGAAGTGTCCCAATGCCCGGTACGTTATGTTAAACTACCTAGTTGTTAATAGCTCTTGAACTTCATGGGGTTTAAAATAACATGATTGCCTCTTACAACAAGCATTGACTACCAAATCTTCCCAAGGCTCCTTTGAAGAAGACATGGAGAGGGATATACTATCACAGGCCCTAGGAAACAAGAAGCACCTAGGTCACACGCGAGGCCTAGGGATTTACATACCTTGAAGACACAGATTCTCAAATGACTTTGAGGCATATAGGAGTAGGAAGAGATCCAAGGCCTATCACGAGGAACATATGAAACAGGAGCCTCATGCACAACTTGAGGAACAGCTATCTGCCTCACTTTGAGAGAAGTAAGTGCCTCACTTCGAGGAGAGATAGATTCATTGAGGGAAGAATTAAGACAAGTCCACAACCAATTGCAACCCAACCCTGTTAATGCGGTACCTAGTCCCCTTCAGCGTTGGAGTAGCTACGCATCCACGCTAATTTCTGAATATAGCGACGTCCACTTACCTATTGACGATATTCAAATAATGAACCTCTCTAGAATGCTACATAGATAAACCTGATGGACACCTTAACTCATCATGTATTGTTATGTAGGAGCTCACACCGTGCATCCTCAGAGTCAAGCTTATTGGATCCATTCCCATTGATGTTAGGCGTGGGATGGCATATCAATGCCTGTCAGGGATGTTGGTGCACGGTGCCCAACTAAAGACCAGTTTTGTGAAGGTCCAGATGACATGATTAATGATGTTTTCAAGACCGTCCCTCTTAAGAAGCCCCAAATGAAGAGATTATGACATTAGCATATACCATCCATACATTCATCCAGTGGTCCAAGAGGGACATCGCCCTAGACCTGTCTGTGCCGCGATCTCCACATCTAGTGGCCCAAGAGGGATATCACCCTAGACCCATCACATCAGCTCCTATGGCTCCACCTCAAGCTCCGCTTTAGAAGCCGTCACATCGGCTCCTGTGGACATGACACTAAAAATGTATCGCAAGTGAGACGCTAAGGCCCAACCAAAGAAGATTAAAGTGCCTCCTACAATGGAAGTTTATTCTTAGAGTGTTGTTAGTCCCCGAGTCACAATTACCAACCTTGGACTAGTTTCGAGGACTTTGCATACCTAATACATGTAAAGGTCCAATATGAAGTCAAACCGGCACCTTCGAAGACTTATTCTTACTATTCAAGCTCGATGAACTCGATGTCTCATTTCTACGATGCTGGACACTGTAAGTGTATTATACAATCATGTTCTATATTCATGTAATACCAATAAATGGCATAACTCATTGTTTATGTATAGATCTATGATCCAAGTTCGGCGACGGCGAGAACTGGTGGGTTTTCTTGATCCACACTTGGTCTCTAAGTAATCGATCAATGATAATGCATCCTTCGTTCAAGATTACATAACGAGTGGATTGCTTGCTCACAGTAATAAGGAGTCAATCATGGTACCTTTCAACCAAGGGTAAGTGCTTCACTAGTTGCCATACAAGTTTTATTTGTATTTTATACAAAACATCTTAGAATTAATCACTATGGCGACATACATGACTAGGTCTCAATGGATTCTAATTGTGATTGTACCAAAGTAGAGTAAGGTAATATACCTTGATTCCCTACTTAGGACCAACCACGACTTCACCCGTGTGCAACAAGCAATTGACATGTAAATTATTTCCTCCATACATAACTATTGTAGTATTTCCTTCGTTTGCAATGGTCGAGGCTAACTTTTTAGAATCACGTAGGTTGTTCAGCATTTACGTTGCCCAGAGAGGGAGACACAAGGAATCCAGCGCCACAATGCGATATAGGACGCGATTTTCGGTACCCACTACAACACAACAATTCTATATCACACTTTGTTATAATTCCTCTAGAACTGACAATATCTATGTATGTAATTCTATTTTTGCAGTGTCAGCAGCAGTTACAGGGCAATGTATGTGGATGAATTTAACACTCCTAGCGACATCGCATGGAATTTGACGAAAGTGCATTCAATCTTGACAAACTCGCTGTAATTCAAGGAAAGTTCTCCTAATTCTTGATAGTGGAGGTCATAAACAAGACTAAAGAGTTTCACCCCGGTGATGATGATTAAATATTGAAACATTGGATATAATTGTAATCACTCAATTGTGCTTAATCAAACAATTCATTCAACTGTTTAATTTATTTGTGATATCTGTGTAATGATTGTAGTGTGTTATATATGTGATTTATTTGCTTGTTTTTAGAGGGCATGACTAGTATTTTCTAAGGCTAGCTAGAAAATAGTAAATAATATGGGCATTCAAGTAGCTATCACAGCCAGTTTGTAACAACAAACCGTCTATGATATATGAATATCACAGCTGGTTTTTAGTATTACTCGTCTGTGATATAGAAGATATCATAGACAGCTTTGTTTGAGAACCGTTTGTGATATATGACATATCACATATGATTTTTAGTATTATCCGTCTGTGATATTCAGATATCATAGATGGCTATATTTAAGAACCGTCTGTTTATTTTGAAAAATTGTCTGTTGTGTAATTTTCACAAACTGTTTGAGAGATGTCTGTGATAAGCATCTATTATCACAGACACATAAATTAACACGGTTCCAAAATCGTCTGTGATGACTATTTTGAACCATCTGTGATAACCCTTTTTGTAGTAATGTGTGCTATTGCTGGCTCATTGGCTGTGTGAGAGTTCAGACTTCAAAGCAATGTGCCATCTTCATGCTTCTGCCGATTAGCTCTCTAAGTGTCAGATTCTTGTTGTTTCCATCTATGTGTATGTGTTCTCCAAAGTTTGGACAATTTGTTCATGTATTGTTCTCTGAAATGTGAAAGTTTTGCTATGTGCCATCTGCATGATTGTGTGGATCTACTCTCTGAATCTGTATTTCTATATGGATGTGCCTACAAAACTGACTATTTTTTTCCAGTTTTTAGGCAATTTTCGACCGATTTGTGGCGAAAATCGGCCAAAAAGCATTCAAAATTTAAATTTCATTTGAATTTTTCAGCCAAAATTTTTTCAAAAAACAAAAATCGGTTGTTTCGGGCTTACCGGACCCCTCCAGTAAAATTTGCATACCGATTAAGTGAACCTGGTCCTATGTTGAATAATGCAGCTGAATATAATTGTTTCCTTCCTTCAATTTCCTTTTGGCGCTAGGGTTTGGCGAATTGAAAATTATATCTTTGCCATTGCAATCGAGCTAATTGTTTTGGGGCCATTGCAATGGTGAAAATATGGTTTATTTACCGCTCTGGCAAGGTCAACGAGTTTGACCAAGATGAAATGACCAATATGACCTTCCGAGGAAAAAATAAGAGATTTTTCATTATTGGGGCATTGCATCAAGAAGTTGGTGGGCGGTGGTTCAATGCAGCCATGGCACGAGTAAAGGCATGTGGGTAGTAGGTCAGGATGGCCATGGCATGCGCAGTAGCCATCGGTGGCATCGCTGTAGTGAATGCAGTGTGTGCGAACTTATGTGGCTCGAGTGTGGCAGGTCATGAACACGAGCTGCTCCTGGGCGGCAACTCTGCAGGTCGCGCGTGCGAGCAGCAACGACTTGAGTGGAGCATGCTCTAGTCGTGCACGAGCGTGCAGCCCACTCTGCTTGGCCGTTCGCATGTGGCAATTTCCAGTTTTTAGGCAATTTTCGGCCGATTTGCGGTGAAAATCAGCCAAAAAGCATTCAAAATGTAAATTGCATTTGAATTTTTCAGCCAAAAAATTTTCAAAAAACAAAAATCGGTTGTTTCGGGCTTACCGAACCCCTCCAGTAAAATTTGCATACCGATTAAGTGAACTCTGGTCCTATGTTGAATAATGCAGCTAAATACAATTGTTTCCTTCCTTCAATTTCCTTTTGGCGCTAGGGTTTGGTGAATTGAAAATTATATCTTTGCCATTGCAATCGAGCTAATTGTTTTGGAGCCACTGCAATGGTGAAAATATGGTTTATTTACCGCTCTGGCAAGGTCAACAGGTTTGACCAAGATGAAATGACCAATATGACCTTCCGAGGAAAAAAAGAGATTTTTCATTATTGGGGCATTGCATCGAGAAGTTGATGGGCGGTGGTTCAATGCAGCCATGGCACGAGTAAAGGCATGTGGGTAGTAGGTCAGGATGGCCGTGGCATGCGCAGTAGCCATCGATGGCATCGTTGTAGTGAATGCAGCATGTGCGAGCTTCTGTGGCTCGAGTGTGGCAGGTCATGAACATGAGCTGCTCCCGGGCGGCAACTCTGCAGGTCATGCGTGCGAGCAGCAACGGCTTGAGTGGAGCATGCTCTACGGCATGGGCCACAGCCGTTGCCGCATGCGAGCGGCCAAGCAGAGTGGGCTGCGCGCTCATGCACGACTAGACGAGCTGCAACTCAGTAGCGGCAAGGACGCTGGAGGCAGCTCGACGGCGCATGCGCTGCAGCGTGGATCGCAGTCATCGCTATGTGTGAGCAGCCATGGCTTGAGTAGTGGCTCAACGGTGGCAAGAAAAGCATGACCAAAAGCTCAGTGGTGGCAAGAAGGGCGCTACCAGAAGCTCCTTGTTCTCTCTCCTACCACAGTGAGCTCACCGCTAGCCGGCCCTCCACTGTCCCCGTTGGCCATCGCCATCCTCTCTCTCCCTTTATGGTCACAAGCCAAATCTAGATTTGGATCAAGCTATGAGAGAGGAGGGGGGAGAGAAGGGAGATGAAGAGGAGGAAAGGAAGAGATATATAGCAGATGGAGGGGTGAGGCTAAAGAGAGGTAGTGGCCACACAAACTAGCCTGGCTCGGACGCCTCTTGATCCGCCTTGTATGGACCACCGATGCTTGGTGCTTTTGTTGTGTCTCCATGCTATGCTTTGCTTCTTTTTTTTTTTTGGTTCTGCTATGGTTGTGTCCATAAGAAGAGGAGGGAGAGAGTGGTAGGAGGGGAAGCAAGAAGAAGGGCAAAATGGTCTTTTGTGTGTCATTTAGCAGAAGAGTTATGTCAAGGTAACGGAAGTGGTATGGGTAATAAAGAAACTTTGTGGCGTTCAGGTAATTATACTTTTTATTGGTAAATCAGGATCAAAATAACTTTCGGTGGCAGGTAAGAGTTTTTTTTAAAAAAAACAAATAGTTGTTGTCCAGGATTGACCTAAAAAGCGGGCGATTTGAGGCAGAGCCATGAACGAATGAAGTGAAACATGGAAGCCTCATAAATTCGCGATAGATACATCATTCAGCTTTGGCGGCCGGAGAGCACAGGTGGAATATTCTTCGGACGGCACGGACCGGAAGCAATTCACCCCCATCCCCCAACCAAACCCAACCCCCCCCCCCCCCCCCCCCCCCCACGCCACCACATTATTGCGCCGTGTCTCTTTGTCCTCGCGAGACGAAGCCAACGGTCTCTCCTCCTCTCACTGCTCCTGCCCCTATGCAAGCAACGATGCATACCGCCAGTTTGATTAGTCAATCATTCGCTCCTAGTTTATTAACTTGACCAGTTAATTAAGATAAGTGTGGTGATGGATGGCTAACCGGCAACGCACAGTTTCTATATCGCGTTATCCAGATTAAGCTTTCGTTCGGTTAGCAGCAGGCGTTGGGGAATCCTTTTGCCTTGCCCTTGCTGGATGAAAGCTTGAAAAGGATGGCCACATGCCCCGCTGATAAGATATATAGTGTAGAGAACCTTAAGGCCGTATATTAAGGTGATGCTCATTTGGACTGATAAATCTAGACTTTTAGTGTTTTTTGTATTATAACGACTGAAAATATATAGCTACTGCTAGATTTTTAGGCGTAATTAAATTAAAAATAAAAATTTATATCATCATGAATAATATAAAAGAAAAAAAACCAAAAAATAAAAAAATTAAATTAAATCAAAGCTAGAAACAGAAACTTATTAGAGTAAGGTCTTAGCGCGACACATTATGTTCTTGTTGCCCGTCTATGGACACTTGGATGTAAGACTGCACCTACCAATAAATATTTATATAAACTTTTTAAGGAAAAGAAAAGAGAGCCTTATTGATTACGTAGTAATAGAATTACAATCCTGTAAGTGTAGCTGTCTAATACATGTTGGTGCTTGTGCCCTGTGCCCTCCAAACCGCACATTGCATATTCCTCTTAGCTAACTGTGCTAATTCATGAGCTACAATATCTCACTCTCTTTATCTTGCACACCTAGACTTTCGGGATGATGTTCAGCATGGTTGTGAACGTCTCCCGTTCTTGGAAAATTTATGTTTTTGCCACCCTTATGAGGTGAGGGGCAACAGATTTGCCACCCTAGCCCGTTGTCAGTGACTCAGGCGGTCCCACATGTAAGTGACAGAGGTAATTGGCCAATCTTAAGAGTGGAAAAGCATGCGCCTTTGCTCTGCAAGGTTGTGGATAATTGACTATATATTATTGTAATAATCTCAGCTCTAAAAAAATACCACTGCAATCGCATTCCTTTCAGAAATGTCACTCTAATTGTGAAATACTCCTAGAAATACCATTATGCTCAATACTAGCTGATTTTTATTGATATAAAATGGGGTTTTTATTGATTATAATGGTATTTATATGAGTATGAGATAATTAGAGTGGTATTTATCTACACAAAAATTCAAATCGAAATACGAAAGGTGTATGGATGTAAAATTGGCTTGTATTGATCATAATGACATCAATAAAAGCCCATTTTACATGAATATACCTCTTTTATGTCGATATGTATTTCATCCATACAAAAATAATCGAGATACGGAAGGTGTATTCATTAAAATTGGCTAGTATTGAGTATAATGGTATTTTTAGGAGTATTTCACGATTGGGGTGGCATTTTTCAAAGGAACACATTTTCAGTGGTATTTTTCAGAGCTGAGACGATTGCACTGGCATTTTTCAGAGCTGAGACGGTTACAGCGGCATATAGTGTGCGGAGTGTGCGCCCTTATTTGGGGGCACTCCAAATGGCTTGCAGCTTCGGCTTCCAGTTTCGGTTTTTAGTTTTTGACTAAAATTACATTGTAGCAGCCGTTAGCTTTTAAAAAATGAGGAAAAATAGAGAAAAATGAGAAAAAATAAACCGTTGTATCGTCACAGACAAATGCAAAGGAATACGAGAAAAAAGAAAAGTAAAAATGCCCAAAAATAGCCAAAATAGGCCAAAATTAGAAGTCAATACGTTCCAAGTGACTTTTGATTTAAATAAGCTAAAAGCTAAAAAACTAAAAGTTGAAACCGTTTGAAGCGGTTATGTATTATTATAATATAAATAGGGTGTGGCGCATTAACGCCTTCTGAAACAAACAACTTGCAAGTGAGTTTAGATTCGGGGTTCTTTTACTGTACCTAAAAACAATATGAGCTATCTATTCTTTTTATCCAATGGACCAGGTTAGTTAGGATTTAATCATATTATCACCAGCAACACTAGCAGTAAAATCTCGAGAGGGGTATAATTGTAAATGGAACATATGGCATAAGAGTAATTCTACGAGCGCCACGGCAGTGCACATACGAGAGATGGTGGTGGCAGTGCAACAAAATGGGTGAGAGGTGGGGGGTGGCAGCGACTGAAAGCATTAATAATAGATGCGGAGGAAAAATCTATAATACCCTTATATAAAAATTAGATTTATAAAGAAAGGTATATTATACCCTTACAAATCAGTAGTCAGATTTAATTTTTACTATCATACTATCAATAGAATGTGCTATAGAAAATCCCTAGTTTCCATGTCAATTTCTAAGTGAAATTTAGCATATGACCCATAGCTCGCTTTTACACCCCGCTTGACTAGCCCATCAGGATCAGGGCTTAGGCCAGCCACTCAGAATGTTGGCCAACGTACAACTATGCATTTAGAAGTCTTCACGTGGAAGCACTAGAGATGATAAGTTAGTAATACCTACATGTCGTAACTCAGTGAGACTTTCTATAAACTTTGCGTGTGTGTTTTTTCAACAGTTGATGGTTTTTTATTTTAGCGTGAGCGTTTATACAAATGAACTAAAATTTTGTGTGTATTTTTTTCAACGGTTGATAGTTTTTTATTTTAGCGTAAGCGTTTATGCAAACGAACCAAATACTGATAAACCATTTTAAAAATATCAGGTCTGTTCTTTTACAGCTTTTGGCTTCTACTTTTAGCTTTTCTATTGTGTCTTTTTAGGATGTGGTCTATTAGTTAATTGTAATACGTAATATACCGACTTCATTTATATCGGCAAAAACTGCACGTGAGTTTCTGTTACTCTGAATCTCTCACACGAACAGCTCAAAAAACATAAACTGTAACTAAAAGCCATAAGACTTAGCCAAAAAGAATAGACCCATTATTCTGATATCGTTTTGAAATGGTGATAGAGAAGCTGACTGATTCATTAGCTCGAGAGAAACATAAATTATAAGCTTAAAAGAATATGCTGATAGGAAAGTTTTTTCAATAGATGACAAGAAACAGGCAGGACAAACCATGAGAGAGGGGGAGACGCAACTATGCAAGCACGAACGGCCGTCAATGGATAAACCCTGGACCAAAACCGCTTAAACCAAAATAGGTAATCCCCCTACTCGGTCGTCCGATTCCTTCCAACCAACCAAGGAACCCGCCTCACCGGCACGTTGTCCCGGGACCCACCCGTCATACACGTACTTTAGAGATGCCAGAAGTAGATGAAAACACCCTGGCCAAGCGCCTCTGCGCGCTCGCTTTCTCTTGCTTCTTCCAACTTCCCAAGTCCACTGTCCACCTGCCTCCTCCCCCGTCCTTCTCCTCATAAAAGGAAGCAAAAAAAAATCGAAGAATTTTTAGAGCTCCGTACCGTGGACGACTCCCAAGCCAAGCCACGCGGAATTAGCAGCCTCCTCTCTCGCGGAAAGGCGGCTGGGCGAGACCGTCGTCGTGACCCCAGGTCGGTGCTGCTCGCCTCCGCTCCGGCGATGTACCCGGTGGCGACGGGCCCGCCGCCGGCGCGGCTGCCGGCGGCGTCGCGGGTGGACAAGGCGACGAGCCACCTGCTGCAGGGGCCCGACTGGGCCGTCAACCTCGAAATCTGCGACACCCTCAACGCCGACCGCTGGTGATCAATCGCCCCCCTCTCTCCTCCTTCCCTGGCTTTATTTGCCCCTTCTAGTTCTCGCTTGCAGAATCCGCGCCGCCCTGGTCGCTTCGATGCTTGCGCGGAGAAGAATTATGGTGGGAGGTTGGGACTCGTGTGGGGAATTTTGCTGCTTTGTGCTTTCTGTTGCGGCTCTGCTGTTTTGGGTTTTGGGTTGTGGGGGGGCGTTGACCCGATTGGTTGAGCGGGTTTTGGTCGAAATTTCGATCGATTTGGACATTGTTAATACCTAATTGAAGTGGGATTGAGATGATTATTGGGAAGTAGCCTTCAGTAAGTTCGGATTGTTTCCTGGTGGTTACTACTATGCTATGAGAAGGGCTGTAATCACTAAGCAGACGACCTTGCAGGTTACTTTAGCTTAGGGTGGCATGTTTCGGGAAAAAAATAACTTAAGCTTAGGGTGAGTTGAGGAACTGCAGCTCGAGCTAAGGTGTATTCCTGTCTCGAGCTTCCCCTGAGTTGTCTCAATCGATATGACGGGATTTGCGTAGAGGGTCATTGCAATGGCTACAGTCTACCTTGCAAAGGAAAGAGCTACATAGGGCTCCATAATGATGTGGAGTAGTTCTAGTTTATGTTGCCCGCTGCCCGGATACCCCCGATACGGATACACGATACGTTGATACCGCGATTCACCATTTTTCCAAAAACACCGATACGATGATACATTTATATATATGTAATAAAGAAAAAAATCAGAAATTAATGAATTCTTACAAGGAATTGAGAAACCGAGAATACCTTAATATTGATGTAGCAAATTGCTTTGTTCTCTAGTGTAGTACTCTTCAAATTTCCTTGAAAGGCGTAAATTGTGGTGTGCAAATACGAGATCCTCAGCATGTCCAAGGTTCAACCTACAACAATGCAATTGCAATCAAATTCCAAGCAGGTGTAAGAAATGGTAAATTAAGAAAAGAAAGTAAGTATAGATCCTATTCTTCTTCTTTATTCTTTTGCTGTATTCAAACAGATAGATACAGTGAAGGGCTATCCTCTGTGAACACAGACCTAAAACAATGATGACAAGTTCTATACCAGTAACTCAAGTAGCCCAATGAACTTCTTGCTCAGGTCAGGAAGGTTCCTCATGTTCAGATCCCTTATCAGACTCCCATCTTCTATATGTTTATCTACAGCTTCAAAATTAGCTTGTATAACACTGAAATAGGCATCACAGGTTTATTCAGAAGTTCAAGACACCAAAATAGAATGTCAATCAAGGATTAGAAGTGAATAAAACCATGATAAGATAAACATACTTTTTCTCACGTTGACCACACACTAATGTATTGATGATGTTTTTGAACAAAGCATAGAATTCTCTGATAGCATAGGAGAAATATGGATCCAATCCCATTCTCTTCTTCAGATCACGATCTTTTCCACCACTGTATTTTGCCATATCCAACGCTATTGGAATGTAAAACCAGTAAATAAACAATAAATACCTGGATCCAGCAACATAGTAAGTACAGGAATTACAAAGTGATCAGGAGGAAACACCTTGCTAGCAAATAGGAAAGGTGGCCATTGGATTATATCCAATTCACGATCTTCACAGTATGGAACAAGTAGCAAGTCCATCTCCCTGTTATCTATGAGATCCTCACGCAAACTTGTGATAATTATCCACATTTGAGCAAATCCTGTAGCTATTTTCTCTTTCTCTTGTTCATCACCAGAAGTCTAAAATCTCAAGTATGTCAGATCAAAGAAATGATGGATATTACATCTTCAATACTGATCTGCCAATAATCTACTCATGACACCGAGCTTAAGACACGAAATCCATACCTTAGAAGGTTTTCTGGAAAAAGTAGCACGAAAACCTTTACTCTTGTGTGCATCAGAAGGAATCAAGTGTTCATTGAAGGCCTCAGACAAAGATTCAAAGCGAGATCTCAACATTCCTAACATCCATATCTGATTTCATGGACCAACAAAAGGTTCAACATAGATCCAGGACTCACCGAGGGGGGCCAGACCGTGGAGGCTGCGGCTCAGGGGTGCGGTGGCGTGGAAGCTACAAGTGGCGGCATCTTGGAAGGGAGGGATGGGAAGCAGGCGTGGAGGCTGCAGGCGGCGGCGTCTTGGCGGCATGGAGGCTGCAGGCGGCGGTGTCTTGCCAAGGAGGGAAGGGGAACGTCGAGGTTGTAGGTGGCGGCACGGGGCCAGGGAGGGAAGGGGAGCTGGCCGGGAAGGGAAGGGGATAGGGATGGGGAAGGAAGGGGAGCGGACATCTATGGAGCGGCGGTGGCGGCGCAGGGCCGGTGGCGCCGTCTTGGTGGTGGCAAGGGCAGGGAGAGGAGTTAGGCACGTCAGGCTTGTGGAAAGAGTTGGAATGGATGGACCGAATGAAGTGGAGCCAGGTTATTAGATCAAGAGGTATCAGAGAAGTTTCAAAAATTATTTTCTTTGTTGAAGAAATCAATAATTTGAGGATACGTGCAGGATACGTATCGGAGCGTATCGATGGAGTATCCATATCCATATCCGATATAGTATATGATACGAATACGTCGATTTTGGGAAGTATCCGCGTAACGTAGGTTCTAGTTGTTAGTGAGGTGCTTGCTTATTGTTCCCATTAATGAAAAAGAAGAAGGCCCTGTTCTTTACGGTTTCTAAAAGTGGCTTTTGTCTTTTGCTACAGTGCCTAACTTTCAAACGGAGTATTTTTTCAAGACGGAGTCTACAAGTTAATTGTAGTACACGTTAAAAGCCTAACACCTATATCAACCAAAATCGCAAGCGAGTATCTCTCTCTTTGTAATCTCTGTCGCAAACAACTAAAATTCAAAAATTTCAACCAAAAACCATGAGCCGCAGCCATATCAAACAGGCCCAAATTCTGAATGTAACTTTGATACATGGTCAAGAAATATTATGGTTTGATTCTATGATGCCAATGTGAGAGACTTGTCTAATTCCGATGCCTAGGCAGTTGGCAACTGTGCTCTTTTGGAACTTTTAGTCTAAATTGCATTATAGTAGTTGTTCATGATAAAACGCATTTGATTTCAGTTCTGTTGAGGTATGGGTTAACCATGTTGAAGTCAGGCATTCATTGTATGTGCATGAGGTTGCATTGTTGTACAGCATATGATTTATCTTTGTTTCACTAGAAGACTCCAAAATTTGAACTTTTAAGCTATATTTTGTTTTTCTTTACTTGTAGATGGGAGGACATCCGTATTAACTTATATAATTGTAGGTAAGTTATTCCTTACTGAGTACTAATATATTTGTCACTTTGAATCAGGCAAACAAAGGATGTGGTAAAAGCAGTGAAGAAGCGGTTGCAGAATAAGGATCCAAAAGTTCAATTTTTCACTTTGACGGTGCGCACTATAATATATGTCATGATTACTATTATTTCTGTAATGTGTTTCTGGGAAAATATTCTATTTTTTTGTGACAGCCTTCACTTAGTTAAAACAAATTCAGGTACTGTAATACGTATCTGTCACAGTCAGACTGTCATCTTGAGGAAGCAGTATATCAAGTTATTCTTCCATTAAGACAACTTTATGGTCGCTATTTTTCTTGTTCACATTCATTGCAAAATCTTTGCAGCTGTTGGAGACAATGATGAAGAACTGTGGTGAATATGTTCATTTTGAAGTTGTTGAGCAGCATATTTTGCAAGAAATGGTTAAAATTGTCCAGAAGAAGGTATCTCCCTTTTTTGTTCATTTACACTCCTCTCATTACTATTCTCATGTTGCTTAAAAATGCCAAGAGAAGTAAAAACAGGTAATATCTTTTTTTTAATACTAACAAGTACTATATCTTTAAGGAGGGTGTTACTCAGTGTTAAGAATTTTTGGCAACATTAATTTCTGTCTACGTGTTTAAACTACACAAAAAGATTGAAGTATAGATAATTTTGTCGGGGCATTTAGAACTTAATGAATGTCACTAATTCTCTAGTGCTACATGCTTCATACTGTCTTGAGTAAAATGGGTATGAATATTTTTTTTAGAAAAAGCTGTGACTAGATAAGAACCCTAGATAACATTGTTTTTGCTTGGTTCTTGATTTGATCATCCCTATTGTTTTGTGGCTTCTGCAAATTTTGTTTGTATAGCATGGAAGCACACCAGTGCACTTTGGTTTTGCACCATTAATAATCAGCTATTGTCAAAATTAGATCTATCTCAAGTTCATATTGTTATCATTGGTTGACTGTGTGCTACCAAAGTTCATCATCCAATTGTAGTTATAACTTTTGTTGTTTAATCTTTACAGTTGAAAAATCAGTTGATGCTTTTGAAGTCACATTTCCTTAATTACTATTCAGTATGGGCATTTCCCAGCCACTAACAACTCAGCAGTTTCACTTGTTTAATTTGGTGTTTGAGTCAAACCATCATTCTTAATTAGAGCAACTTCCTAGCTGTTATTGTGTGAACAGCTATTATTTGCAATCCATTCATATGGATCGTATAATTGGCACTGGCATTTTGTGGCTCTGTTGTCAAGTGTGATTTCTGATTAATTCACTCATTTTATTCTATTCTTTTTTATGGAAAAATGATGCTAAGTTCCTGGGTATATTGACTTTCAATTATCCATGCAGCATGATATGCAAGTGAGGGATAAGGTATTGATACTTCTGGACTCATGGCAAGAAGCATTTGTTGGACCTGGAGGCAAATATCCACAGTATTACTGGGCATATATTGAACTAAAGGTATATCGCTATTTTTCCCCCAATGTAAAATCTCACTGCAACAAAATCAATGTAGTGCTCATAAATTGATGTGTAGCCAAAAGCTTCCCTGAAAGAAATATTCAAAGCACAAGTGGATCGGTCCTCGGTGGCAGATAATTATTTATGTTTTACTATTTATGGAATAAGACTACTGAAATTTGACCATATTAGCTAATTGCAAAATCTGTTACAGAGGTCAGGAGTAATGTTCCCACCGCGTCCTATAGATGCTCCTCCAATATTTACTCCTCCTGCAACACATCATTCTCAGTCCTACGGTTCACCTACGTATCCTGCTGGAAGTTTAAATGAGAGAATGGCATCCGATGTTGAAACTTTGAGGTTCCGTTCTTCTCAAGTACTTAACTCGTTTAACTTTTCTCATTCCAGCTATCTCCTTTATTACTCCATTTTATGGTTATAACCTTTTATCCCTTTTTTGCTTCAGTTTAGGGGACTTGAATAATATTAGAGATGCAACAGAACTACTATATGATATGGTCAACGCTTTGAATCCTGCTGATCGCATGGTAGTACGGAATTCTCAAAAAGAAAATTATGCAACTAGTTTTGTTGTAGTTCAGGCAGATGACCTATTCAATTTTTGGTGATTCCAGGCTGTTAAAGATGAAATTATTACAGAACTTGTTAGCCAATGTCGTTCAAATCAACAAAAGCTCATGCGGTTTGTCAGTTCGACAGGGTAAGCTCATCTCTCTCAGGTTGTACTAATTTTCTCTTTCTTAATGTAGTGTTTCCCTGGATTGACTTCGAAGTTTACTGTTTAGTGTAGCACATGAATAAGCATGGTTCACATTTTGCAATTTTATGCCATCTAAATGGCAATGTAGTGCAGACCACAGAATGTAATTAGTGTGTTTTTGTGGTTCCTTTTGTTTAGGAATGAGGAGCTGCTGAAGCAAGGCCTAGAAATAAATGATCGCTTACAGAGTGTACTTGCAAAACACGATGCTATTGCTTCTGGTGCTCCTTTGCCAGTTGAAACGCCAAGTAGAGACGAGTTACCCAGAGAGGATCCAACACCACGGCCATCTGCACCTCCTATTGCATATAATGAGGCTCCTGTTGAAGAGGATGAAGATGATGAGTTCGCTCAGATAGCAAAAAGGTACTTAAAAGTAGCCTATCTATGCATTCCTGATCTGCAATTAATTCTTTATGTTTGTTATATGTCTACAGAAAAAACAAATCTGCGATAAGTAGCGATGAGGCATCATCCAGTGCTGGTGATCATGCCCTTTTACCTGTTGATCCAGCAATTTCTGAAGCCTCATCTTCTGTTGGGAGCAATGCACTGGTTCCTGTTAGTGGTACACGGACAAAAGAGCAGGATATGATCGACCTTCTAAGTCTCACCTTGTACAGTCCTCCTGAAGCATCTTCAGATTCAGCAGAGAGCCAAAATGAGGCTCAGCAGACTGCCATGTCAAATGGGCCACAATTACCATCGAACTATCAGCCTGCTGCATCGAATGGATCACATTACCCTTCCAACCACCAGGCGTATCCAACAAATCAGGGGTACACTCCATACAACAATTATGTTGCACCTTGGGCCCAAACCGGACAGAGCGCACAGCATGGAGCTTATGCAAGTACAACTCAGCCTCCACAATATGCACCTAGCCATCCGGCACCGCCATGGGCCATGCCTGCAAGTGTCGACTCTACTAATCCTTTCCAGCCTGCCGCATACCAAATGCCCAATCCTCCTGTTGCTTCTGTTGCCCCAAAAGCTACCTATCCAGCTCCTTCAACTCCATATGCTGCTCCGCCAATGCAACATGTGCCTTCTCCAGCCCCCAAGCCAATGCAACAGTACAGCTCGTTTACTTCGCAAGCAAACAATGGTCCGACCATGGCTCCAGGTGCTCGAGTGAATGGGAATCAACGGCCAAAAGAAGCTCCAGCAGCCGCAACGAAACCGTACTACATGCCAGACAATTTATTTGGTGATTTGATTGATGTGAAGAGTTTTGGTGCTGGAGGTAAGATGAGCAGAACGAGCAGCATGCCTAGTCCAAAGGGCGGTGGTCAACCAATGATTGGTGGAAAGAAATAGGTTTCGCGAGTTAAACCCAGTCGCTACTGTCGTTTGGTTTGGTGTACATTTGCTGTATATTTCTATCTGTTCAGGTCACGTCCCCGTGTTGGTTGCATTGGTTAATTTCGTGGCTGCCTCATGTATTTATTAAAAGAGATTGTAGAGCGTCATTGCTGTAAATGATCAATGACATTCTTCTGAGGGTTGCGTCTTGATAGAACACTGCAGCCATTGTTTGCTTCGGTTCTTCCTCATTGGTTCTGTTGCATCGTTTGCATGGGTAAAGCATATGTACATAAATTCAGTTGATGTGCAAACATTTTGTGGTGCATAGCGCGTTTGTACTTCCCATGGCCCTGATCGTTTCGACTTCGGCTTCTGGCTTATTTATCATTATTCCTGAATTTCGTCTTTTTCTGATTTTTTTGGATTTTTTGAGTTTTTTTACCGGTTCTTTTTTTCCTGTATTCTTTTGCATTATACGTGATGGGTTAACTCATTTTTTCTATTTTAAATTTTTTTTAAATTTAATTATACCAAATAAGCCACCTTCAATTATAGTGTAATTTCAGCCAGCTACAGTGAAATAAGCCATAAGTCACAGCCCAACCGATCACCACCTATCAATTTTTGCATCCCGTGAGTTCTGAGCAGTGATAGACTGACGGTGTTTTTTTTTTCTGGAGAGCAGGAAGGTGTAGGGATCTAAAAGCTGGCTACGTACAACAATACATCTGATTAAAAAGAACTCATTGGTCACAAACAGTTGTTATTAAGAACGGCAAGCTAAATTGGTAGCTAGGAAACACCGATCGGATGACGACCGGAGCTGGTACGCATCATGGGCTTGCAAGACGGTATCACGAGACAACGAGGTGCTGTCTCACAAATCGTCTCTTATTTATGGATACGGATCCCATGCGAACCACGTCTGAATGTACGTGGTGGTCAGCTTCGCTCTGCCTCACAGCTTCGACAGTGCAATGTCCATCACCTCGATGAAGAAGTCTGCAATTCGAAGTTGTTGATCATATCGTGTTGTAATTATGAAGCATAAGTTTTACTGAAACATGTGTTAGCAGAGGAGCAGATCCTACCGGAGTCCTCTTTAGAGAAGCACAAGGGAGGTGTTATCCTGAACACGTTCCCGTAGAAACCACCCTTTCCGACCAGCACGCCCATATCTGTTAAAAGAATAAAACACTCGGATCAGAGATTGCTTGTTCTGCATCTAGTTGTAATTAAGCTGGAAGAGGCATTGAAGCTCAAGGAACCGCACCTTTCATGTGGTTCATGACATGCGCAATCTCAGCTTTGGCCGGAGTTTTCGTTTGGCGATCGGTTACCAGCTCAACTCCAAGAAGAAAGCCTCTCCCCCTAACATCACCGATAACTGCAAAGCCACCGAGCACAAATGTAAGTAACAGAGCTACCCTGAATGTATGTGCTTGCAGTGTGATTTTATATAGCTGCTACTTACTTTCATGTTTCTCTTTCAGAATGTTAAGTCGTTCCTTCAGATAAGAGCCAACAACGAATGCATTCTCCTGGAGCTTCTCCTTCTCCAGTACCTTGAGAACAGCGTGCCCGCCTGCAGTGCTGACAGGGTTACCACCGAAGGTGTTGAAATAATTTCTGCGGGTTAGCACCTGGGCAATCTCAGGCGTTGTAACAACTGCTCCTATCGGTATGCCATTTCCTATACCCTGAAGACGAGTAACAGGTACATGTGAGCCAAGGGGTTGAACAAATTGATGAGTGGTCCATAATGAGACAGCATGAAATGCATGAAATCTGAACATTATGGAGAGATTATCATACTTCACCTTTGCCATTGTAACCATATCTGGGATGACACCATGCCCTTCAAATCCCCAGAAGTGGCTTCCAGTTCGTGCAACTCCCGCCTGAACTTCGTCAGCGATGCAGAGGCCACCAGCTTTCCTTACCATACTGTACACCGCAGGCAAGTATCCTGGTGCCAATTCAACTATTCCACCAACTCCCTGCAGAAAAGAACATCTCACTTAAAATCACTTTGTATTGAAATGACTAGAGGGGTATGATAGTGCACTGATATTGACATACCTGTATGGCTTCTGAAATGAAACCCCCGACTCTACCCGTAGTCCCAAAATCAATGATTTCCTGAACATCTTTGGCATACTTTTCTCCATCTGAACCGAAAGCGCCCCTATACGGGTCTGGATTAAGCGCATGGTGCACTCCACTCTGGATACATTAGAAATCAGCCTATCATTATCGTCTTATGTCACAAAAACAAAAGCTACTAAGATGTGGATGTTAAAATACAATTGTAAAAAAAACAAGAAACCAAGTGACCAGAGATCTCTGGTAACTTGCATGTAATGACCAAGTTAAAATTCAATGTCTTTACCTAATGGCATAGAACCAAAAGCAAAGCAGACATTTACCTGAACAACGTTAAATTTCCAGTTGCATTGAGCAGTAGCACCCATTGTTCCAGCTGCATTCCCGTGGTATCCATTCCTAAGCGAAATAATATCGTGGCAACCAGTGTAAAGTCGTGCAATCATCAATGCAAGTTCGTTGGCCTCTGTACCAGAATTTGTGAAGAAAACAACCTGCAAATAACAACAACAGGTTCAAATGAGTACATGAAGTTCGATCTCCCAAAATAATCATTGAATTTCCAAAATAACTTCAAGTACAGAAATGTATAAGGTTTTTTATAGGCTGAGAATACCTTCAGATCACCGGGCATTTTGGATGCCAATGCCTCAGCAAAATCTGCGATGGCATGATTCAGATAAAGAACCGTGGAGTGTTGTATCCTCTTTGCCTGGTTGACTATGGCTTCAATCACATCAGGGTGGCAGTGCCCACAACAAACGGTTGCAATGCCACCGAAAGCATCCAGGTAGCGGCGGCCATCCTCGTCGAATAGGTATTGCATCTTCCCATCGACTATGTTCAACTGCAATCAATGTTGTATGATAAAATGATCAATTTTCAGGGTTGGAAATTTTCGAAGATCAATTTGTCTCGAATAATATTAGCTTTCTTACTTAATCTGTTTATCACCATACTATGCCCCCATTGGATTATTACATTGAATACTGATACAGTCTCAAGTCTCAAAATAACAACAGCATGACAGGTAATGGTTCATTTTGTTATCCCCCCTTTTCAGAATTTTTTTGAACTAGCCCTCTTTTCAAGAATACAAGGGGATCTCAAAGGGCTAGCTGGTAGAGTTTTTTTTCTCTTCCTTTCTCCTTCCAGTTTATCAAATCACATACATGGCCACATCGAAAAGTATTTCACACATGATACACGCGTTGCTTTGAGTATGGCACTTGAGCTCCAGTGTGAGTGGAGCCAGCAAGTTAGGTACAGAGTTTAGTTCCGTCCGCAGGAATCCAATCTTCACCTTTCTTTATGTACTTTGGCAATGCATGTGCAATTTTAAAATGGTAAATTGTCGGTAAACAGTAATTACGAATCTTTAGAAAGATAACTATGTTGGTGGTGCAGCCACAGATGTATGAGATCCAACAGACTAACACAAGACATGGTTGTTCAAATTTTGGTCTGTAAAGATAGTGAAGCCTGATTTCTTATTAACTACACATATTTGCAGGCAAAACAGAGCAGCCTGCTATTTTCACGAACCAGCACAAAACCTCTAGGTCTAACTTTGCAACAACCCAAGAAAGCCCTTTTGCAAAAATCACCTATCACCTGCACTTGCCGGACTAGAAAAATGCTATAGACAAATAATTATGGTCCTAGAGATAGAGAGAATTGACTTCAATTTCTGTACTTTATTGTCTAAGTTCCAATACAGCATTACTACACTATGCAGTCCAGAAATTTGTGACTGCTAGCATCTTTGGAGATTCTGAGGCTATGCTTATGTTGGTTTCTATTTCTAGCTTCTGCTTAAAAAGCCAATACAAACGCCTGGTTTCTTGAAATGGCTTCTCAACTCTTCTCGCTACATCTCGCACTCTAAGGGTAAGGTAGAGAGTCCTAGTGTATCACCCACCTTACTTCTCTTGCTGCTGTCATACACACGCATCTCTCCCTCATTTTTTGCACCGCTCACCCTCTTCTATCCAAAAGTCACTTCTTTCGGCTACTATTATTTATTTTAAACCAAAAGTTATAAGTCGTAACTAAAATGCATCAGCAAAATTCAATACAATACCCCGATCCGAAGGGCATATTCAAACAGACCTTAGATCTATGGTTCCCAATCCCAGATCTCACATTACCTCGGATTAAGTCAGAACACATGGCAAAATGGCGTCCCTGCCAAACCTATCAAAAACCGACAAAAAAAAACCTAGTTTGCAAAAAGTCACCTTTTTCTCATAAGAGAAAAAACACTAAACGCGATCGGCAAATTCAAGATTTGCCACTTCATTCATCGCCACTTTAAAATTTGCCAGTCCATATCTCACTTATGTGTGGGATTGTGAGTCCAGCAGCCACAAATCTGTGGCAAATCCACACACGTGAGTCTAGAGCCACAAATCTGTGGTAAATGCTGAAATATGGAGCGATAAATCCTAAATTTTTCAAAGAATAAACAGAAAATTTACAAAAACAAGAGCGGTTTGTAAGATTTGCATGCCTGATCATTGGAAATGGAAATCGCAGTTTTTTTCCCTATTGTTTTAATCTATTTTGCATTTTTGCTTCCTCCCAAGAAAGTGGAGTGGTGGTAAGGGCGTGGCGGGTACGTACAGGGCGGTCGTAGAAGTGGAAGAGGGAGGGGCTGAGGAACTCGGCCCGCTTCCGGAAGATCTCCGCCGCCCGCGGGCCGTAGTACGGCGGCGGCGTGTACTCGAACGGCGGCATCTTCGGCGCGCCGCCGCCATTCTCTGCCGAGGGGGCGGCGGCTGCGGATAGGCTGGAGTGGGCCCGGCCGGGGGCGAGCGCGGCCTGGAGGAGCCTCCGGGAGGAGGCGGCGAAGCGCTGCATGTCCGTCTCTCTCTCTCTCTCTCTCTCTCTCTCTCTCTCTCTCTCTCTCTCTCTCTCTGCTGGTGGGACCTCCTCCGGAAGCGGTGCGAGTGCGCCTGAGCTGGTTTATGCCTTGGCGGACGCCATGGCTACGCGCCTACGCCTATAAATAGACGGGCTGGAGGAAGACGAGGTGTAAATGATGGGTCTGCCCTTCCCTCCGTTGGGCGCGGCCGCGCGGGTATCATCGTTTGGTGGCGTGCGAGCTGCGAGGTTGAGCAGAGCTGCAGTGTATTGTTGTTAGATACTAGTTATCTGTTCATGTGAGTAATAAAATTTTAAAGTATTATGCTATAGAAAATGGTTATTCTGCTCAGTTGAAAAGTAAAAAGTGATAAGAAGTTAAGAATGAGGTGGTTGGAGAAGAAAAGATGCACAACCACCAACTCGTTCTTTTATAATAGTAATAAACACAGATTGATTGCAGATGGATAATAGTTTTATTATATTTATTTTTATATTTTTTTATATGTAGATGTAAATACGAATGTCTCGGATAAGACAATAAATACGAATAATGTCGAATGCAAATATAGAGCGAATACAAATCGAATCAAATACGATCACAAATATTTCTGGGAACATAAAAACCCTTTAAATTATACGGACAAAATAAAAAATAGTTAGTTTATTTGATCTAAACATTCGTGAATAACATTTATGAATTCTTCGTATAGCCTAAGGTTATGTATATGTTAATGCATAATAGGTTACTAACGTATCTTGTAAATGGGTTGGGCTGAAATAGAAGATGTAGGCTACAGATATCCGGTCCCTGAATATCCGGATAATCCGAATCTGTATTTGTATTCGACGGATAGTGAGCTACCGAATCCTTATTTGTATTTGGCAGAAAAAATCCATATTCGTTTCCGATCTGATATTATCCAATAAATATCCAAGCCGATATAATCCGTATTTAAAAATTGACCGAATTGGCCAGAAACTATCTAATCCGTTTTCATCCTAGTCATTGTGTTTCCATCAGCATAGTTTTAAAAACCCGACTAACCATCGAACCGGAGAGGCCACCAATTCACTGGTTTAACTGGCAGTTAATCTGATTGCTATCTTACGAAGTTTATTTTGAAGCAAATAATGAAGTTGTTAATTCATAGTCGTCATCATAAGATAGCACCGCCCTTTCTTTTGCTTTCAGTGTGGTTCATAGCCACCGTGGCCCTATTTCAATCAGTATCTGCTTCTAGTTTTCGGCTTCTAGCTTTTTAATTTTGTTTGAATTTTAGCTTTTTAGGAGTTTTTTGTCTTTTCTTTTTTCACTTTATTTCTTTGCATTATCCATAATGATGTAACTTTTTATTTTTTTTAATTTAATTACGCGAAAAAAGTTAACAGCATGTACAGTATATTTTCAGCCGCTACAGTAAAAAAATCTTGAAGCTTGGGTAGCCCTGCTCAAGTAGCTTCTGTTGTGAGCTTTTTCATTATTCCGCACTATTCTGGGCTTATGTGCACTGTTTTAGGTTTATTTTAGTACTATAGCTGATGTGAGATTTTTCAACGTAAATAATTTTTTTAAAAAAAGTTACTATAAAGAAATAAAAGACAAAAGACAAAAAAATCTAAAAAGATAAAAAAATAAAATTAAAAATCTAAAACTGAAGCCCAATGGAGTGGGCCTAAGGCAGGGCTCAAATTGGGCGATAATTAAAGCATTCATCATATCAGATGATTATTGACGTGCATACTTTACACCTTTCTTCAGAAGGTAGCGCCAACAACCGTGAACACATGGCAGCACGTAGTGAGCGAGACATTCACCCATCCCGTACGTCCTAGTCAGGTTTTATGCCCACAAGGCCACAATAGGATAAGCAGCCAATGGGTGTTTCTGGAAAGGACGATAAGCTACAGGGCCCAAAGGACTATTGCTGATTGGTTAATGTGTTGCTTTGCCCGTTGATTTCTCCAAGGGCGTCCAGGTGCTGACGTGATCGTTAACAAACTGAACTCCAGTTCAGTCTCTTCTACATTTGCTCTAGGACCCCATGCTTCTAGATTTTTTAAAGGGATGTTTGAAAACTTTACTGAAGTAATTATGGTAATCATCAAGTTCAAATCATACCAACTAGGTTAAGCAAAACACGACTAAAGACTTCAGGCAACAAAATCAGCCACCAACAGTATAAAACTGGTCAGATTGGTCGGTTTGATCCCTAAGCCTAGTTTAACCGCAAGTTCAAGGGTTGTCTGATCATTGAGAGAGGTCTGACCGTATGTCCAAGGACAATCTAATCAGTACTCTATTTTTAGACCTGAAAGCCTCTTGGGACAAAACTCAAATATCAATAACTTGCTCAATTATCATCAAAACACTTCTAAATTTTGCATCAAACTTGTTGAAGGTATTAGGAATCTCAACTAATTAAGAATCATAATGTTTTTAGGCTCGGATTCACTGAATTTGAGATAATCAAATTTAGGACACAGGAGTATCAAAAATAATAAAACTCAAATTACTTCTTACTCGTGAGGATCTAAGACATAAGGTCTTTCAGATCTATTCTCACATGTTCTAGCAAAATAATTTAAGCAAGAGCTCAGACTAGAACATCCACAAATACAAAATCATAAATCTAGCTCAAGAATAAACAAAAACAAGTAAGAACACAAACAAGAATATGATTGAAACAAATCTTTGATCTATTCCTAGTGGAGTATGAAGTTTACATACTCATCGATAATTACTAGGGGTGCCAACGGATCGAATATGTATCGAATAGTGGTCTTTCCATATTCGTATTTGTATTTGAAATGAATACAAATTTCAATTCGAATATATATATATATATAATAGTAAAAGAAATCATTAAGTTAAGATCAAGCAATTGTATTCTACGATCGGCTATGCCTAATCATTTTTGAACCCAAAGCAGGATATTTTCATGAATATTTCTTCATCCTCATCTATATCCCGCACTCACTAAACCTTACCTCATATCACCAACTTAATCATAATAAAGCCTAATTGAGTTCATTTAGATTTATTTGTACTTTTGTGTTATTTAGATTTTTTTTGGATTCAATTGCTTATCGTGTAATTAGAATTTAGAGTCTCGAAGAAGCAACAGATCGAGCGAGATCAAGATTCAAATAGAGACAGAGACCAAGAGTTCAAGACCATTGACTGAGAAGGCTTTAAGTAAAATCAAGGCCGTAGTAAATTGAGTAAGGTAAGTCATCACTTTGATCATATGCATCTAACTTTTAAATGAAAATAATTTTATTTGAAAGTATAAAACAGCATACTTTACTTTATGATGCAAATTGTATTTGCATTAGCTCATAGTTAATTCTCTATGGTTAATTGCTTAATTATACCACACTAATTAATCTTGGACATAAAATTTTGTTACCCTAGCAAAAATGGTAAACATATTAATAAAAAGTCCATATCTAAGCAGCATGCTTAGTCTTTCTTAGATACCCGGGGCTGTAATTTGCCCTGTCATTATTTTAAACATGAAAATTTGGTTGGGGCAGTCAATGATGGGAAGTGGCTAGTATGTTGAACTCAATTATTTTATGCTCCCCAAAACCCTAAAACTTGCTTTATATCTCGACGGATGGTAAGAAAGATTGGTGCGGATAGAGCATGAGAATGCGACTCTGATAAAACAGCCCAGATGACCATAAGGACTTAATCTTGTAACCCCTTCCTAATGTAAAACAGTGCAACTACAAGTCTATAATGGGTACGATCTGGCTAATTAATTTGCATCAACCCAACACGGGTTGCGCCATCTGGTGGAACACGATCAAGTGAGTTGGACAGAAACTTTAGATGTGATGGCACAAGAGGGTGCTCCTGGAGAGGGTGGTTCGAACCCCACAGCGGTGGAAACCTTAATGGATGTAACATGTGGAGACCTTAATGGATGTAACATTGTTGGGAAGATGCATTATAAAGGCCTTGTGATGATATTCTTGATCCGCATGTCTAAGAAATTCTTGATCCGCATGTCTAAGAAAACTTGTGGAATATAAGAAGTTGGTTATTTCTTCTGAGTAAAGTATGTGACTTCTATAGAGTGAAACATGTTCGAACAACCATGTCCACGGTCATGGGAACTTACTCGAGTTAATGTCTATTTACAAAACGATCTTTGTGGTTGGGATGAAAAACAGGAAGGGTGGTGGGAACCCTGACTTTGATTTTCCCTAGGTGGTTGGAACTCAGTGATTCTAAAGGGTGGTTAGAACCCAAAAAACAACTATAGTATATTGTGGATGGAATCATGCTCTGTAAAAGATGAATGAAACCTACACTACTATTATTATTGCACACTCTTACATCCTTTAAAAATATAGTTTAGTTAAAAATGTTAAGTTTCAGGCTTTCTACTTATTGTGCTTTAATGGTAGCTTTTTGCAAATAAAGGAAACTCAAGCTTCCATTTTGTCAACCTAGCATCTATTATAATTGCATTCTATATCATGGCTTACTGAGTACCTTTGTACTCACTGTTGCTCAATTACTATTATTCAATAAGTAAGGACAAAGAAAAGCCATGTGATCATTTAAAGGCGTTAACACGACTGAAAGATGATGCCAAGAACTAGGTTGTGAGCCGTAATTGGTAGCCTGTGGCCATATCCTAAGGGTTCCACATGTGTGAAATTTCTTTTTCGCTACTGCTTTTTAATGGTGTCAGACCCAGATTTTACAATCCGGAATCTTCTGTGATTCCACCGCACTATTCCCTGGATCAGTAGATAGTGCTCACAGATTACAGTTCTGAATATCAAAGTACATATCATACGGAAGCATAAATATAAAAGTAAACTTACTCATGGGCCGTTTAGGTCGAATTCATTAAATTGCAGCAGCGGAAGAACGAAGCACACAGATGGGACCTTCAGGACATGCCCACAGGCAGCCAACTGGAGGTTCGCGACCTAGCCCTTGACATCTCCATCTTCTCTGCCAGCTTGTCCAATCTTGTTGCTGAGGCGAGGTGATTTGATTCCTGATTCTGAATTTCGTCGCAAAAGCGAGTGTGAGCACTCCAACCCCGTGCTCCGCGAGCCAACACACAGAATGCAATATATAACATGTATGGCTAGTCAAAGGATGGCTCGGGCTTATTTTATTTTGCGAAGAGTGCTTTTGAATACAATTACTTAAAAATCCCTAAGACCTAGCAATTTTTACACTCAAGACTTTTATTTGTAAAGTATGTCGATCTTATAATTGACACAGATTCCATCCACCATTACATGGCATCTGCACCATATAGCATAGTTCAGCGTTATAACCGCTTAACTTACCACTGGGACGACACCCAGGACAATTCCAAATCAGGACCCTCAGCAGTCCTACACATTTCCATTATCACCCACTAAGATTCTTGAAATATAACTATATCTAGTTAAGTTCCCATGTCTGCCCTTGACCGTGGGCACGGCTATTCGAATAGTTTTGACTCTGCAGAGTTTGCACACTTTACCCACAAGAGATAAGTCCACTCGTTGCCCCACATGATTCCTTAGCCATGCGGTTGAGTAAACTATCACAGGACCTTTACAATGCATTTTTCCTAGCAGAATTACGTCCGCTAAGGTTTCCACTTCCTTCGGGGTACAACCACCCTTCCAGAAGCCCCATCTTACGCCGTCACGTCGGAGGATGTGGCCATCCTCTACCCGCCCGTGGTCATACCAGCGCAACTCTTGCTAAGTCGATGCAAATTAGTTAGCCCTGCCTACACTTTGCCAGCTTGCGGTTGTGCTTGTTATACACGGGGTGACATGACAAGATTCAGTCCTTAGGGTTACCCGGATGGTTCTACCACATTTCACCTTTTGTGCAATCACTGCACCACATTTCACCTTTTGTGCAATCACTGCACCACATACTAGCCCTCAAACCATCCATCCATGTATTTAAGCATTTTTAGGTTTTTTTTCAGAGATAGAAAATATTGTGTCCACTTACTACAGTCATTCCATCCATGACTGTCCCCAAAACATATCATACTTTGCAAGTGTTGTTTTTGGGGCAGCTATGTACCCCCGTTTTATCTAGCAATACTAAGCACCACAATATTTATTTAGACTTACTGATAAAAGCTATGATAATATAAACTTTGCTAAGGCGACAAGGTTCACATGTCCAAGCATTTCAACGGGTCATTAATAGCAAGCATTATATTGGGTATATAACTACCATTTCTGGAAATGAACATATTTTACCACATAAAATAACAGCATGCATGTTGATAATTTAAAAGAAATTAACTTTGCAAAATCATAGGTTCAAAATGATCAAAGTGTTAACTCGCCTGGCGCGGTTTGTCGCGGTCTTGTGCTCTCTCAAAGCTGTCTCATTTGAGGGGGCTGCTTTGCTGGTCTTTTCTACACTTTGATCTTGGTCTTGCTTGATCCATTGATTCTTCGGAACTCCAGTTTCTAACTATGCGATACGCGACTGAATCCAAATAAAAACAAATAACTCAAGAGATACAAACAAATCCAATCACTTTAAATATCCGATTTACTTTAAATTAAGCATTTATTATGGTTGGAGAATAGAAGGATGATTTAGGTTGATGTGTTGTCAGCATAGCGGTAGCTGGGTTTGAGCAGGAGGACGAGTTGTCTGAATGCTTTACCGTGAGGGAAAATTTTAGAAATACGAGGGATCAAAAGTGAAGATGTAACTACAGGAATTATCTGCTTTTGGGAAAGGAAGGTGGCCAGACATGGCCGATTGGGGAAAAGCGATGCTTGACCTTTTGCTTGATGACTTTCTTTTAATTGGTTTACATTTATCAAGGAAGTTTCATGAGGCAAGCAGGACTTATGGACAGTTAAAAGAGCGTAGCAAAGCTAGTAAAGAGGGACAGGGCTTTGTAATGCTAGGATGCGGGGGCTTTACATGAGAAGAGTATAACTTTAAATACTCGGTGTTACTTTGATATTTCATGTGACCATACTTATCCGAAATTTGCAACTGAATATCTGTAGGGGGTTAATAATTTAACCAATTGTAACTCACGGTCTGCCTGTTATTGGATGAGTGAGTTATGAATTATCATGGATCTTCTTGATAGGGCTATTTCTTTTATTATTAATTATTTTTGATCTTTAAGTTTAAATCCCGAGAGAATGCCTAGGGATTTTAATAGACACGCCTACATGAATTTAGTTAAAGGTGCGCTTTGGGTTAGGTATCATAGATATTTTACATACATTTTAGTTACTATTATAGTGTTGTGTTGTTGTTATTATTATTATTGGTATTTAAACTTATTCTTTTGGGACCGAGCATGCCATGCCATGTTATATTTTAAAAGCAATATTCGATTAAATCTGCAGTTGTGATTTATTTTTCGATGGTATGCCAGTGATGAGTACCATTTACCTAGCTACCTTAGATAGATTACTCTTAATTATCCGCTGACCTAGAGGTTGCTTTATTATAATTGCGTCATATATATATTTTTCTAACATGGCATTTCTACTAAAGACACCCTTCTGATTAATGGTTGTTATTAATTTATGTACCTTTAGTTGTTATATAGTGCAAATTAAGCCTTAAAGACAAAGGTTGTATATAGGCTTATAAGGGTACCATCACCACACATTTTTGTTTTGTATTTCGATTTGAATTACCTATGCATGTTGACCACTTAATTTGATATGAGCTTAATTGCTATTTTATTTTAATTAAGCTTCTTGTGATGTTTGGGGCATTTATACTAAAAACCATCTTCTACTAATATTTCTTTAGAAGTTTCAGATTTAAATAATAAAGGTACATTTATATGATCACTACTCCCACATTTAAACCTTACATAATCTCCTTTACATTCTAGCTAAATTTTATTAACTTCTCTAAATTATTGTTAAATTTTCCTTAATTTTTACTACTTAAAAGGGGTTACAAAAATTGAAATGAAAATGGGGAATGGGGGGTGCGGCCGGCTGGAATCGAACCCCGGACCGAAGAGAGGAAACTAACGAGTTTGCTCATCTAACCAACTGGTCGCTCGGTCTTTCGCGACACACTAAAGGAAAGAAAATTTAAAGTTGCTAGCGGTTGGTTGGGGAAACTAAAACGAACAGCCAGTCGGCCGAACAGAGGAGGCGCCGACTTGGGGCAGATGGTGGCGTCGCCGGCGAGGGGGCAGCCAGAGGGAGGCGGTGGCTCATGAAACGGATTCCGGGGTAGGTAGGGAGGAGAATGGGGGCGGCGCTTTGACCGGAGCGGCGGCGAGGCGGGCGGACGGCAACTCGAAGCGGCCGGCGGCGAGGTGGTCACAGTGCGACGGCGACGTGGTGGAGGGAATGCTAAATTGACCGGCACAGTAGCACAAGGGGGTCTTGGGGATGCTCACCGTGCTATTTTCCTAGTCGGGGATCGCCCTCAGCGGGCCGGCGACATGCACGGCGGCGGCGCGAAGAAGGGCACCGTGGCGAGGGGAACTCCGGCAAGGGGAGGCTCGGCCGGCGGTTGGAGAGGGTTCGGGACATCGTGGAGATACTCCCAAGGTGGGGAATTGGATCGGCGTCGTCGGTGGGGGAGGCGACGGTGAGATTGGTGGCGGCGGCCGGCATTTGAGGAGAAGGAGCAGGGGAAAGGAAGGGGAGCGGCACAGGGAGAAATGGGGGTGGCGGACGCTTCTTAAAGCATGGGAGAGGGAAGGCACCGGTGGCGGGTTCACGGGGAGACCGGGCGGCGTGGGCATGAGTCAACGGGGCCAGCGGGGATTACGTTGAGGCGGCAGGTAATGGACTGGAGCGACGTGCGGCGTGCGACGCGAGGGAGGCAGGGCAACAGTAAGATGGTGTGAAAACTCACGGCCGGTTGCAGCTTTGCGCCACGTGAGGCGACGGCTCACAGGGAGGGCGACACGGAGCTTGCTCAGCCACGAGAAGAAAGAAAAGAAAGGGGAGCCTCGCGGAGACAAGGAGCGGTGGGAGCAGGAAAAAGAAAGAGAGGAGAAGGGGCGCTCGGTGGCATGAAAGAGAAGTCCGGGCCCGCTGTCAGGGATAGAGGGCAAGGTGCTTGGTCGGCAGGGAAAATAGGGTAGGGTCCATCTGGAAGTGATAGGAAACAGTAAAATATTTTAGGCTTAGTGTTGAGATTTCATATTTCTAATTTAAATTTTTGTTTCATACTTATGATCATTTATTTTTGCATGACATTTAAGCTCTAAATTATCAACTATTATCTGAGGGCTTCTATTATTATTATTATTGTTGTTGTTGTTGTTGTTGTTATTATTATTATTATTATTATTATTATTATTACTATCATTTATGTTATGTGTGTGTGTGTGTATATATGGTTTCACATATTGTTACTTGGCTAGCATACTTGGTTTTGCGTATTATATATATATACACACACACACACACTATTCCCTATATTGCTAAACTCTTCCTTGCACATACATACATACATACATACATACATACATACATACATACATACATACATACATACATACATATATATAGGAAAAATATTTTTTACTCCCGGGTGTAATTACACCCACCTCTAATATACCACCTAAACAAACTTGAAATACGCCTTTATCACTTTAGGTATACTCATATACTAATTATAAGATATTCCAATGTGAACCACACGAAAAAATTGCAAGGAAGTCCATAGTTTTTAGCGTATTATATAAATACCTTTATATACGTACATAAAAAGGAGTATGTTAAAAAAATATGCATATCACCTCTGAAAAATTGTTCATACCACCTATATAGTCTTAAATATTCGTATACTACACGTACATACTCTCCATTACGCGAGATACTACCTATGTTGTGAGATACGACATAGGGTGTAATTACACCCGGGAGTAGAAAAGAGGCTTATACACACACACACACACACACACACACTTATATATATATATACTTATATATGTATGTATTGTGTTTGCATTTTATCCATTCACTTCTATTGCTAGTTATGCCATTATTTTCAAAAGGGAGGTTTTATATTTTTAACTCGGGTTTCTCTCTCCTTATACTGGATCATCTTTTCAGATTCGTATTTAAAAATTTTGTTTTCTATTATTTGCATATTTCCTTTTAGGGTATTACTAATATCTGTCTTTGTCTTTTATGAATTCTTCAGTTTTGGAACCTCATCCAAATTCAAGAAAATACCATGAAATCCAAATTCCAATAGAATATACTGCAAATATAATTCAAGAAATTCATATTTTCAAATTCAAATTTTTCAGGATGTTACAAATGGTTTCGGCATGATCATCCCATGTATAAGTTTACTATTGTGTTAGTTATGTTTCCGCAAGATATATATTTGAAGTTCAGTAATGTATCTATTAGTACTGTCTACTGATTTAGTAATAGTACAGTGGAATCATAGAGAATTTCGATTGTAATTTCCAGGTCCGACAGTCCATTTGCCCCATAATGGCCAGACCGCTGACCTTATGGCGGTCAAACCACATGAACCTTGACATCCGGATTGTAATTTCTGAGTTTGACAGACTGCTTGCCCTATGACAGCCAAACTGTCGACCTCATGGCGATCAAGCCACATGAACCCTGACAGCATAAACTGAAATCTAAATTTTTTTGAAATTTTTGTAAAATTCAAATTCAACTCAACCAAAGTATTAATTATTCACCACAAACATAGATTAGGCCTTAAACATGATCTCTCATTTCCTCTCTTTATTTTCCCCTCCAGTCCTTATCCACACTGTGAGTCTCTCCTCTAAAGATCTACTAACAATTTTGCGACGACGCAAAAAGCAGAGGCTAGTGGTGCAATCTTGACTCTGATGTACTGCGTGGCGAGGAGCTATGCTCGAACTGGGATACTTACTAGCTCATAGTAAACTCTGCTTTCGCGAGATTTTGATGAGGTTTCTGCTTTTGTACTAGGTCGCTCCTTCTCTTCAATTATCAGCTAAACATTCAGGAGCTTTTGGCTCAGCTTGGCCAAGTGGTGCCGAGTCAGCCTGCTGATCCAATCGAGCTGATGTGCTTGCTTGTCCTGGTTGTCAATGAACCAAGTTGTGCGTGAAGCGTAAGTGGTGACGTGTAGGCGTGATTATTTATGTAGGACCTGCAAATCAGGAACGTATTCCGTGCCGTGTACTCATCGTGCTTTATAGGATGGTGGAACTATTTCTGGAGTTTTTTTTTTACCGAATTGGCCGTTTTTAGGGTTATATTTATAGAAATGATGTTGGTCACGCTGAAATAGTTAAAATAGCATTTCCATTGTACGGTGGCTGTGCGGCGGAGCTCTAGAGGTCGACACGTCAAGGCGCCGCACGGCCATCGTGCAGCCAGGGCCTGCCGCACGGCCGAGATGGATGTCGCACGGCTACCGTGTGGCAAGCCATTAGCACATTCATTAATTAGTTTGAGTAGCGCAAAAAGGGAATTTATTTTGACGTATTGCTTGTACAATTTTTTACATATAGCAAATGAGTTTTAAAAGTTACAAATTTTTTTTTGTAAAGCCTCCCGACATAGCTTACATCATTGTATAATTTATTCATAATTTTATCCTTTCTGAATATTACTTAAAAATCATTTAAGTAAACTATATTTTAGGAAATTTTTAATGGGAGCATATCTAGTGCTAATGGTGTATTCAGTACTAACATGTAAACGCCAACGTGGGCCATTGGATCCTCGTCGGGAGGCTAGGATCAAGGCGGGCGGAATCCCTCAGCTCACTTATGCGATTTTTTGGAAACCCCCACGTGTGGCAATGCTTTCTTGGGAGCAGTACACCTAAGGCATCCCTCGGCACTGCCCTCCCCGTCCACCCCGAGCGCCACCCTCCCCGTCCTCCCCCAGCATCGCCCTCCCCATCCTCCTCGGGCGCTGCCCCACCGCCGCCCTCAGCCTCCCTCCACCACTGGCGCCACCCACCTGCCTCCCTCCACCCCCTCCGGCCTCCCTCGACGTCACCCCCTGGCCTCGCCTAGCGTCGCCCCCTCCTCCATCTGTGCCTCCCCCTCCTCGATCACGCACTGCTTCGACCATGGCAATTTCAACCATGAAGGCTTCAACCACGGTGATTTCGACTACGTAGGCTTCGACCACGACAGTTTTGACCACATTGGCTTCGACCACGGTGACTTCAACCACAGCGCTTGGTCGAAGCCACGGGAGGTGCCAGCTGCCAGAGGGGAGGAGGAGGTGTTGGGGAAGGCTAGAGGGGTCAGCGCTGAGGGAGACCAGGGGTGGCACTGGGGGAGGCGGGCGGCGCCAAGGGAGGCCGGAGGGGGTGGTGCCGGGGGAAGCCGGGGAGGCCGAGGGCGGTGCTGGGGGAGGTCGGAGGGGGCGACACCGAGGAAGGCCGTAGGGGGCGGCGCCAGGGTTTCATGTGCGACGAGGGGACAAACCATCGAAAGATAGGTGGTGCTGCATCTGTCCCCGCACGCACAGTTCCCTCCTGTCATTACCGATGCATTGTTAGCGTGTGCTTCACTATCGCTCTTGCTATAAATTCTGAGCTACGTGCACTCGCACTCTCGTAGTCTCTCCGCTTGCACTCTTCACTCACACTCCTCGCCTGCGCTTTTCGTCTGCTAACATCATGTCGTTCTCCCATCACAGGTCTGTCGGGATGCATCACTTCTACTATCTGCACCCCGTACGTCGACTAGCACTCCCCCTTGGTCATTTGCACTACACATCCGGGAGGTACAAGATTAGTAGTTTTGACTAACATCATTCACTCTTGCAGCCTTCAATTCACTATGGGGGTGACGGCCAATGACCGACGAGGATACGGGCCTCTCGGCTGCTTCCAGGGAGCAGCACATGGCGTCAGTGTTCGGAGCGTACGCAGGGCAGAGCTTAGGGTTTGGACTGTACATAGTGTTTAGAGCATACGAAGGACAGAGCTCCTTTAGGTTTGTTGGCACATCGTACAATGAGGCCAGAGCTCCTCCTCATGACCAGAGTTGCACACATTGTACCTTGAGGACGCTGGATTTCTATAGTCCCTCATTCAGGACTTCATCACGGACAGCCCCCCAGTTCGACAAGTCTTAGCAGGATGACATCGGCGCTTACTAGACTCAGCCTGCTTTGACTCAGCCTATTAGTGCACCTCCGGCCACTCAACAGACTGAACAGTCTCTGTACCTCCTCCGATCCGACACATGCATTCCGGACCGACTGTCGTATCCCACGGGACATGCTTGACTCAAGACAAGGCCACGCCCGCAGACGCAGACGAAGCGAGGAGAGAGTAGTGGCTCAAATGAGTGAGTCATATCGCATCCCGTGTCATGCAACTTTGTACTGCTATATCTGCACAATTTTACAAAATACAAAATTCTGTAAAAAATTGTACAATGATGTCCACTATGTAAGGATCCTTCAAAAAAATATACAATTTTATGTGCTCATATGCTATATTAAAAAAATTCCTACAATAGTTTATTAAATAATTTTTCAAGTGAAATTAAGAATGGATAAAATTACGAATAAATTACACAATAAATTATGTTGTGTCAAGTGGCTCCAAAAAAGCTGTATAATTTTTGGAGCTCATTTGTTATATGTAAAAATTCATACATGCAATACATGAAAATAAATTCCCTAGTTGCGCTAATCAACCTAATTAATGGAGGTGCTAATGGCTTACCGCAAGGTTTTCATGTGGCACCCATCTCGGCAGCACGGTGACCGTGCAGCAGGCCCTGGCCGCATGGCGGCCGTGCGGCGCCTTGACGTGTCGGCCTCTAAGGCTTCGCCGCACGGTTACCGTGCGGTGGAAGCGCCATTTTTACCAGTCCAATATGATGGATGCTATTTCTATAATTTTTTAATGGCCAATTCAGCCAAAAACTCCTATTTCATATATATTTGGTATCTCAGTAGAAATACTAAATATTCATCTTCAGTAGCGGTGGGAACTTAGCAGAGCTTGAGCGGTTAGCATTCAATCCCATGGTACTAATTCTGAATGCAAGCGAAATGTTATGTGATCGTATGGCCAAAAGTACATAAATCACTGAATAAAATACAGGTGCGGGCTCTCTTTTTCGTTCCGAGGGAAAAGCGCCAAAGGGATGACCATCCTTTGGACGCAACCCGTGCAGACTGCCAGCCGATCTGGCTCTGATACACCCACCGGCAGGGGTGGAGATGGGCCTCGGGCCGGTTGGGCAACGGCCCGAGGCCCAGCAAAAATAACAGTGTAAAATTTTTGATAGTATATCAAAAAAAATACTGTATAGTAATTGGGCCCGAGGCTTTTCGGCCGGCCCGAGACTATTCCCGGCCGGCCCGCTAACTGTCGTCGCGAGCAGCCCATCGCATGATCGAGCAAGCGCGCCCCTGCGGCCCAATCACTCCGGCCTACCCTAACCGCAGGCGCCCTCCCATCTCGCCAGTTTCGGCGTCGCGAGCCGCCTCCAGCAGCCGCCTCCGCGCGCGACGCGACGCGCCGCCCCCAGCCCCCCACCGCCTCGGCCCGCGGCGGCGCGGCACCGCCCCCCGCCTCGGCGCCTCCTCTCCACCTTGGCCCGCGGTGGCGCGGCACGGCCCCCGCCTCGGCGCCTCCTCTTCGCCGATCTCCGCCGCGCCTCCTCTCCGCCGATCTCCGCCGAGGCGCTGCCCCCTGGCCCCCCGCCTCCTCTCCGCCGATCTCCGCCGAGGCACCGCCCCCCGGGCCCCCGCCTCGGCCCGCAGCGGCGCGGCACCGCCCCCCGCCTCGGTGCCTCCTCTCCGCAACTCCGCCGGCGCCTCCTCTCCGCGGCTCCGCTGGTCCGCCGCGACGCCGGCCCCACTGCTCACCGCCGTCTGCCGGTGCTGGCTCTCCTGGTGAGGCTGAGTTTCTGTGATTGACTGCCTCTGTGATTGACTCATTGACTGATTGTTCATAAGTATAAGTTAATTGTTTCAGTAATGAGTTTCTGCGATTGGCTAAGCTTCTAAGATGAATCAGACAATCAGTAATTCAGTAATGAGTGTATGACATGATACTGTGATAATTCAGTAATCAGTAATGAGCTTCAGACTTTTGAGTCATTGAGTGATACTGTGATAGTGTGATTTGAAGTCTGTGATACATGAAACTATGATAGTGTTATTAGTGTAATAGTTTAGTATGTTTATCAGACTAGCAGTCTATTAACTTGCTATTTAAATTTTTGCGATACTAGAATTAGAAATACATGATGAAGAGGACCAAGACATTGGTATGTTACATTTTTTGTTATGTTTTATCTATTTTGTCGTATCGTTCAACATGGAATTTAAATTTTATTTTGATTATGTATTTGTATTGTACTTTCGTTATACCTCAGTACTGATAGTATTTGATATTAGTTATAGACTTATGTCCTCTTTAGTTTTAGGCCCGAGGCTTCGATAAATTCTGGCTCCGCCACTGCCCACCGGAGTAGGGTAGGACGGATGGCGCAAGGGCTAGATTAGCTGAGGTCATGCATGACTCGCGCGCAAGGAATCTTTCGATCGACGCTGCTGATTCATTCGTCTGCACTACTTGCCTGATGTGACTGATGCATTGGAGCAATGAAACCGAACTAGCTACTCGTGCAAAAAAAAATTCGCGTTTGTTGGGGTGGGCCGTTGGCGGAAACCAGACCGGGTAAAGCCTCGTTGGACTCTTGTTAGGCCTTGGAAGGCTACCAGCATGTTGGGGCCAGTTGGGCTGCGGCCGCGCCTCACCTTGATTAGAATCGTTTTCTCTTTTGGCCCTTTATGGCCTGTTTTTTTTTCAGCTTTGGCCTCGACCAACCTAATTTTATGGTTCTGGCCCCCACCCGAGCGCGAAATGACCAGAGGCCAGCGCGTGGCAAGCCCGCATTGGGGGAGCACGGATCAGTGCCTGGGGAACATGGCTTTTGGCCTCACCGAGCGCACGTGTGCGGAATCGAGTGGACCTACCAGAATCAGCGGTACCTGATCATGGAAAAGGCTCGTGCGAGACCCGCACTTGGTGAGCACAAAGAAGTGTTAATATTGTTAGACTGTATGGTTGTGAACGGGACAATGATTTTGTTTATATCTCCCTTGAGAGGTGCCGCTGCAGCCTGGTTGATTTAATCAACACTTAAATCCATCATTTTCAAATGTTGAGGGAATAGATGTGGACCTGTGAGGCAGGATAGGCTTCCTCATCACTTGTGCAAAACTTGAGAAATTTTGAATAAGGAAAAAAGAAAAGTCAGAAAAAGACGAAATCTAGAAGCTAGAGGTTGAAAAATTATAATTTTTTCGTAGGAATCATAACATAGTTTACTTGGTTGTTAAATTATCTGCAATTTTAAGTGTTCAGATTTTTCATCCATAATTTATTTATGCGTATTGCCTATGTGAATGTTATAATATAGAAAACGAGGTCGAAATATTTTGAAATTTATTTTAAAAGCTCCTTATGTAGTGTACTTGGTTATGTTTTTTTGGAATTTTATATGTTATGAAATTATCTAGAAAATTGAGAGTTTACATCTCGGAAAGTAGGACCTCACATTTTGGAAATTAATGTTTCATGATTTCATGTGACTTGGAATATGAGAGCTCCATTTGAGTAATTTCCTCTGGTAGCTATTTAGCAAGTTTTGTTGTGTGTCTTTGATACTCAATTATATGTTCATGTAAATAAATTTATTTATCTTTGAAATTAAGTACAAGTATTTTATTCAAGCAATACAGATTATGAACACCATTACAGAACTTTAAGAACAAAATTATCATAATTACTGCATGAAAATAATTTGGTGTCATGCTTTTTTCACTACACTAGTTCCCTGTATGCGTCCATGCAGATCCCATGTTCTCGTGGGTAGGCACTCCCCTAGCATGTTGCCAATTCTTTTAGAGACAATAGATTCTATGCCACTGGGGAGTGGCCGATTTGACAAACTGCCATCGGCGAAGGGCCTAACTATTGTATGCCACTCGGTTCAATCAAAATTCTGTTATATACCATTGCCATCAATTAGAGTACGTTTACACCAAGCAAATGACAATTTTGCCCTCAATTCAAATCTGTCCCTATTATAAAAAATTAAATATAGGGTAAATTGGCTTTAGCCAAAAATATTAATTTTTTGGTATATCATTGGGGCAACGTACAACACAAATATAAAATTTTGTGAACTAAATCTTCTATTTGTTCCATTTTTGAAATTCAAATACAAAATCAGCCTATTTGAGCTATTTTTCAACTAGGACAAATTTACTGTAGAAAATAGGAAATAATATATTTTTTGGGAGCTATTTCACATCTTAGAAGCATGTGAGATTTTTTTTTCAGAATTTTAGACCTCATTTAGTCTCTGTTTGTAAATAGTAGTCATTATTAGCATTTAAATTAAAAATATGAAAATTTTCTTTGGACAATGCATTGAATTTTTTTTAGCTCACTGACATATTAGATAACACCCTTGTGAAGTTTCATAATTTTTTGGAGGTTTTTTGCTATTTTAAATAACTCGGGTCTTCGGTCTTTTGAAGGGGCATTTTGGTCTTTTTTCAAAAGATAACGGTCAATTAATGGCCGTGGTATATAGTGAAACTATTCTCAAGGTTAGTGGTATACAGCAATTAAGCTCTTCGCCGCTAGCAGTTTGTTGAACCGACCACTCCCTTGTGGTATAGAATCTATTCTATCATTCTTTTATGGCGAATGGTCTGTACGCAGCAAATGTACAGTTTTTGAGAAAAGAAAGCCACAAAGTACCACATTTGAAATTTCTCAAGTTTTGTAGAAGTGATGAGGAAGCCCATTCTGCCTCCACAGGTCCACATCTATTCCCTCAACATTTGAAAATGATGGATTTTGAGTGTTGATTAGACCAGCCAGGCTACAGCAGCACCCCTTAAGGGAGATATAAACAAAATAATTGTCCCATTCACAACCATACAGTCTAACAATATTAACACTTCTCTGCACTCAACAAGTGTGGACCTTGCCCGAGCCTTTTCCGCGGCCAGGAACCGCTGATTTCTATGCGTGCGTGCTCTACGAGGCCAAAAGCCACGTTCCCCAGGCACTGATCCACGCTCCCCCAACGTGGGCTTGCCACGTGCTAGCCCCAATCATTCCGCACTCAGGCGGGGCCAGAACCACAAAATCGGGCTAGTCAAGGCCAAAGTCACAAAAAATAGGCCACAAGGGGCCAAAAGAGCAAAAAAATTCCCTTGATTAACCTGCGGCTAAGCTGCCACGGAGTTATTGGGTGGTTTTTTTGGTTGTATCTTATGGTTTATGGCTAGAGCTTATGATTTTTGGCTCTAACATGAGCGCTTGTGTAAACAAACCAAATACCGATAAGCCACTTCGAAAAGTCCATCCCAATAAGCTGCTTTAAAACGATGATGAATAAATTATTTGTTTATTTTTCGAGGAAAACATAAACCATAAACTTTAAACAAAAATAACCAGGCCAATCTTAAGCAAAAAGAACTAGGCCATTCTATCAGGCAGCGCGCCTCACCCCACCTAAGGCTATAAACAAGCCGAGCTTGAGCAAGCTTGACCTATCAAGCTCGAGCTCGGTGGAAACTCGAGATGAGCTCGAGCGAGCTTGAGATTGTTGTTGAATTTTAAGCTAGGATCAAGCTTGGCTTGTGTAGGTTCAGTAGCGCCTGAATCAGCAAAAACCATGCCAACTCGAGCTCAGCTTGTGTAGTCTCAGTAAAGTATGAATCGCAGAATTAGTATAAACCAGCATTCTATTTGTAATCAGGGCAATGAGGTAATGAGAGAGCAATATAGCAGCATTTTGCAATATATAATTAGAGGTAGGTTTAGCAAGTATGTAGTAGTACTGGTACAAAATAGATTAGACATTCATGATAATAGAACAGGTTAACAACCATAACATATAAAAGTTTTGAATGGGAGGTCTGTAGGCAGCAGCATGATAATAAATTAAACCATCAGTCCATCACTTCATCACAACCATGAGCCATCACATGATGCCAGCAGCTTCTTGGGGTTGGAGATGCAGCAGCAACAGGAACCATCACAACCGTGAGCCATCACATGATAAACTGCATGCTCTTGCAACGAATTAATAGCATTGATCAACATATGGTATATGGAACATTGATGAACTAGCTCTTTTCTCATTGGGATTTCAGAATCTCAAGTGTCAAAGAAACATGGAATGGGGGCTATGGTGCTTATGTATTTGTATTGTGCAAAACTGTGTACTATGGAACACTAGTAGCCATTTTTCCATTAATTAATATCAGGCTCATACATAGCAGATGAAATGATGAATCACCTCAGCCCAAGATTCACCATTTTCATATACATAACATGACTATTCTCCACTGAAATGTAAACTTAAGGGATTCATTTACATAACATCAATGTTGTAAATTAAATGAATAATGTTTTCTCATAATTAGTATCGCGGGTTGTGAGTAATAATGTTCTAATGTTACACCATACAGGCATACAGTATAAGTTTCCTTTCACGAGTTAATGTAGCAGTTGTAATAATACACCATACAGGTATATTGTATAAGCTTCCTTTCCTAAGTTATGTATGAGCACTGCGAAAGACACTTATTATGAAATGACTATAGTGAGTATTAAGCTTCTCAAACTTTTCCTTATATCATCTTATTGATCCATTCAGTCATAAAGTGATAAGTAGGAGTGCAATGGGCCAGCATACCTGTCACCTGATAAGGAAGACATAATACCTAACTGCTACTCACAATTGAAATTGTTGTTGTAGTGTCGATTGATGACAAAGGAATGGAATTAGCGTCATCCTCCTATGCAAGAACAGAAAGTAAATAAGGCTTAGTTCAATACTTCATCCATTTGGTTAAAAAATAGCAACATCCATAAACTTACCAAGTCTGCTGGTTTGTGGTGGCCTCCTCTAATCCAACTAGATATACACACCAACCCTTGCACTACTGATGGGAGTAAAGAGCTACGGTAATCATCGATTACTCAACCTCCAGTGCTAAAAGCTGACTCCGATTAGATCGAGGTAATGGGAATAGTGAGAACATCTTTGGCCATTCTAACTACAACTAGATACTTCAATTCATTCATCATCCACCACTGAAGTATGTCAAAACTTTTCATTGGAATAACTTCAACCGAATCATCCAAGTACTTCTTTAAATCAAATTTTGAAGGATGAATAGCATGTTAGGCTTTCACGAACTCTTGGAATTGGCTAGCAGTTGAGAAAGCACTAGAAGTACCAATAGATAAACTAGTGCATTCAAAAGAAGAATCATTGCTCTTCAATGTTGACATGCTTTTGTTGTAATCACTATCATATGAACCGTATAGCTCATCTAGTGTAGATTGAATAGATGCAATTTTTTTAGGGAGATCAATTTTTGAGTACAAAGAAGGAAATATGAACTGAATCATCCCCATCTTAAATCTTGGGTCTAGAATTATAACAATTGCAAACAAAGTATTGCATCCTGGACCCCAATACTTATCAAACTTGTCTACCATTGCATCAGCCATTTTTTGTAAGAGATACATCACTAGACAGTAATAATTGACCTAGTGCCTTCTTGATATCAATAACATGGGGATAAAATAAATTGAAGGTAGGGTAGGTTGAACCTGAGAACTCTTTTGTAGCAAAGTGAAAAACAGACCACATGTCTTTAACTTGTTCATACAGCTTCCAATCCACCTCTATTGGCTGCCACCTATAGTTAGAATCTCCAGCAGCATACACATCAATGGTAGCTCTATAATGAAAAGCAGAATCTAGCATTTTGTATGTGGAACCCCACCTAGTGCACACATAAGAGTCAATCCCTTTTTGCACTAAAGGTTAAGAGAATCAATGTCAGCGTTGAAGTTATATGTTCGACTATTAGATTTCTTAATGTATTTGATAGTCTCCCTAACTTTGTCAATTAAAGGCTGAATAACCTTCAGACCATCTTGGATAACCAAGTTTAGAATGTGAGCACAACAGCGAATGTGAAGGAACTTTCCTTTAAACAAAAAGTGCACGTCGGTTTGTAAACTTGGCAAGCAACAATTTAACAACAAGATCATTACTATTATCAAATGTCATGCTAGCTATCTTATCTTCAATTTCCATGTAGCCAAACAAATTGAAAAGGGCATTACATATGACTACACCAGTGTGGGGAGGCTCCAACTCTAAGAAGTTAATGATACAATAATGCATCGACCAATCTGCATCTATGTAGTGAGCAACTAAACTCATATAACATAGTGTTTGGTTAGACGTCCAAAGATCGCATGTGAGGCTATTCTTAATATCCTTAAAACCCTTCTTCAGTAGTTCCTTTTTAGATTCATAGATCTTTATGCAATCATTTCTAATAGTGACTCTAGACACCTTTTTGTACGCATGATTTAATGACTTATTCTTTCTCTTCATACTTGACGCCTCACTCATTCGATGCTGGATACTGTAAGTGTGTATAATCACAGTCTACGTTCATGTAATACTGATAAATGTCATATATAACTAATTGCTTTTGTGTGTGTAGATACATGGTAACTGAAGCCAGATTAACGAAATCACCGGTTGGTTTCCTCGGCCCACGGTTGGCCTCCATGGATATCATCAAGGAGGATGCATCTCTCGTCGAGAATTACATGATGATGGTATTGGTGTCTTACCGCAATAAGGAATTCATACTTATGCCCTACAACCAGGAGTAAGTGCGGCACTAGTGGCTATACTTGTTGATTTGTACTTTATAAGCAACACAAACTTAGATTTAATGACCATGACGATATACCTGTGTAGGTTCCATTAGATTCTAATTATAATTATACCAAAATGGACCAGGGTAATATACCTTGATTCTCTAAAGAAGAACAAAAGCAACTACACAGTTGTCCAATAATTAATCAACAAGTAAACATATTTTCTCCATATATAACTCTATTGCAGTCTTTTCTTCCTTCCCAATGGAATCGCGTAGGTTGTTTGCCACGTACATTGCGAAGGTACGAAAATTCAAGGGAGGGATCAACGCCATGTGACATGATCTAGATTACCCGGTATTCGCTAATACACATTAATCCTATATAACACTTCGTATTAATGCCTCTCGAACTAACGAATTCTATTTTTGTAGTGCCACCAGCAACTACCAGGCAACACATGTGGATTCTATGTTTGTCATAACATGCAACTAATCCTCGATTCCGCGAAGATCAATGATCCTCAGGTTTGTCAATCTTGCAATAATCATTTCATACTTATCAATTTATATAGTATGCATGACATTGATATTTCTACCTACCGGTTACGTCCATCGCTACAACTCCGTTGGAACAGGCCGACCTCAAATAAATTCGAGGATAGTGTGCATACTTCTTAATGTCTAAAGTCGTAACGAACCTCCACTGGACTTGTTGGCCATGGTTAGCTCTACCGAAAGCAAATCAGAACGAACCTCAATGAAAGTCGGAAAGGGCTTCTGACGCTTGAGGAGCGCTGTCATGTAGGAGAATTGTTCGTTGAGACCGCGGAGGACGTTGAGGACGAGGGTCCGGTCGGGAACAGGCTCGCCAAGATCGCCGAGGGTGTCCGCCATGGCCTTCAGTTGGCGACAATAGTCCGTGATGGACAGAGCGCCTTGGACAAAGTTTCGGAACTTGGCGTCGAGGTAGAGTGCACGAGTTTCCTTGTTGCCAAGAAACTGCTGCTCGAGGCCGAGCCAGACGGAGCGTGCCGTGGCCTCGCGGTGCATGACAAGCTCCTGGAGGTCCGACGAAATCGTGCCGTAGAGCCACGGCCTCACGGTGCAGTCAAGTTGTGACCACATGTCGTCGGCGGGGTCGCCGGCGTCGGAGAGGACGTGGTCGTCGAGAGCGTATTTGCCGAGCGTGTTGAGGAGCAGATTGGACCACCTGCTGTAGTTGGCGGAGTCGACGTCGAGGACGACAGGCACCAAGGTCTTGATGGACTGCACGGCAACAGCCTGGGCGTGAAGACCGCTGCGCGCAGTGGTGACGGCGAGAGCGCGCATGTCGGCAGCGCGCTGCGCGTCCAGCGGGCGCGTTCGGTCTCGGCAGCCACGCGTGCAGCGTGTGCGTCCGCCTCGCGCTGCAGATGCTCGTCAGCAGGAGACGCCATGACGGGGAGGAGAGAAGAACCGGCGAGCACAGGCGGGCGTGTGGCAAGAAGAAGCCAGCGACGGCAGCCGCGGTGGTCGGCGAACGGCGTTAGAGTTTGCGGAAGCGGAGAGGCCGCAGAAGCGAACCGTCTCGTGATACCATGAGAGCGTGCAAGAATAGGATACTCACACAACTATCTGTATTAGCCAGGATTGGTTACATATATAGATTACATGAGAGAGAGAAGAAGGCAACAACAGAACAGGAGTATATCACGCGATACACATGCATGCATTGCCAAAGATAGAATAGCTAAGCGTAGAGATAATCCGAGGTTGTTGCCGTATCCAATCCTGGCGCCTGGAATTGTGGAAGGCCGCATGTACGAGGATAAAGACACCTGTTCACGTATATACGCCGTATATACGCTAACACACTTGACAGCGACCGGCCGGCGCCCTATGGTCAGCGGTGAACCCAGCCGGACTCCCTCCGGCAGCCGCAGAACTGCACCATCCACGGGCTCGGCCGGACCCCGAGGCAGAGGACCCCATTCGTCGCAGCAGGCTCGTAGTAGTGCTGGTCACCGCTTTCTTCCACGCTGCTTGAGCCGGAGAAGAGCCACCGGGTGGACGAGGAGGACTGCAACGACGCCGCCGACGATGAGGAGGGGGAGGAGGATGCCGCCCGGGACTTGCCGACGGCGAGACGGCGGAAAACGGTGGCGATGAATCCGATCTTGATCCACTTGAGCTTGTAGCCGCAGTACTTCCTCCCGCCGCCGCCGTAGTTCTTGGCTCCAGGTTTGCTCCTGCCGCCGCCGCCGCCGCCAGCCAGCCTGCCGCTGTGGCCGTGCGGCGCGGCCTGCAGGTGGTAGGACGGAGGCGGGGTGATGGCCGGTACGGCGGCGGCAGCGGCGGCTAGCATCCTGCAGGAGGCGTCCTTGGGCGTGCCCGGCTGGGACTCCCAGCCGAAGGGGACGGCGCCGGGGCCGGCGCCGTAGTAGCGGAAGGAAGGGTTGGCGAGGGAGCTCTCCTTGGTGAGCAGCCGCGCGTAGAACTCGCCGTCGTGCGTGATGCGGAGCGGGCTCTGCGGCTTGCTGGGCGTCTCCGCGCCATTGGGAGGCATCTGGATCTCTCTCTGGGAGAGGGGTGGGTGGGCACGATCCAAGAACTCGAGAGATCCAATGGCGCGTTTTATACGCAGGATCTTGCTCGGTGGTCACTTGCGATAAGCTACGCACGCTTTCCTTACCCCAGTTGCAGGGAATGACACGCTGGCACGTGCCGGGGGAGAAGTGGACCAATCCGGGCGCGAGTACGCCCGAGCCGTTTAGATCACGGCTAGGAAATGCGCGCAGGAACCTTTAATCATCAGCTTTGTACTGCAAGGCACTGTCTATACAAGTATGATTAAGTAGTCATTTGGTAATTTAAAAAAAGAAAAGAAAATTCCTCATTTGGTGGCTTTCTTCTGAACTTGTTTGCGATCCATGTCAATACATCGACTTGACTAGGGAATTGTCGTGGCCAACATGCCCGATCAATACTGTTTAGTTATCTGTAGAGGTAGTGCCATGTGCATGCATGAAGAAACCTGCCTGCCAGTCCAGTGACATGCTCGGACATGCACGCATGCTCCCACACACTTACGCACGAAGCCCCTCAACATCACCAAGCAACGCTCCATCTCGTCCTGGCCTGCACCATTGAAGGCACCACAGCGATCGAAAGCCTGGTACCACGCCCCGGCCGCCTCGTCCTGCACGCTCTCATAAATTCATAATCAAAAGAAAGCAGGACAAATAACCGTCGGCGCGTGGCTGCGAGAATCTTATTATTGACCCGTTTATTGCGAGGCTGCCGCTGTATTCCCCCCCCCCCCCCCCCCCCCCCTAAAATAATCACGCATGGGTCACACTTAACATCTCGAAGAGTACATGTATGCTTGGCACTGAGCGGCATTGTGGTAATACTGCGCTCGTAATCCACATATAAGGTTTTTTGTTGCGACTTTTGATTTTTTTTTTTTGCTACGTTTTATCAGTCTGATAGATAGGGATGACAGAAAGAAACTAAAACTAAAAGACAGTTAAAAAGCGAAAAAAAAAGAGAGAACGGGATCGTAGTGACTTACGAAGAAGCGTCTCAGTGGTCTGATCGACTCTGATCCAGTACTCGATTAGGTTACTAATCTTTCTACTCGAAAACAGAATCTTTTGCGTTAAAAAAACAAAGAAACGGAATTTTTGGCTCACGACGGTCTGGAGCCTTGACCACCAGATCTCAGATCTCGCATGTGCGCGGCGGCGAAGAGTCACGCAGGATCATCGACAAAACACATGCTTAATAACAGCATAAGTGGTTTTATTGCTAAGAGTATTTGGGCGCAAATGGGCCGGCCCGACCCATGTCGAATGCTAAATATTCCCCTGGGTTGGGCGGGTAGTCTCTCCAATTGGTGCACGCTCGCCACATGGCTGAAGAATGTAGTACAGTACTCACCCACACGCCCGAGTGGTACTTAACTAAGGTCCGACTCATTTCCAGCTGACGAGCCACTTTAGGCCAAGCTCAATTCTAGTAATTATTAAATAGTAAATTATTATTAAAAGCTAACTATTTTTAGAATTTTTTAAAAGCTCAAGCCACTTTAATAAATAGTAATTGTTAAAAAATTTAAACTGAAAAGCTAACTATTTTTAGAATAGGCTGCATTCGACAGGTCCCATGCTTCCATTCTAAGAGCAACTCCAGCAGTACCCCTCAAATCTAAGCCCCTACTTTTCATTTGAGGGCTCCCCCTACTTTTGAGGGCCCAATTTTTTTGCTTCTACTCCAACAGCACCCCTCAAATCTAAGCCCTCAAATCTATTCACCACACACTGACACATGGGACCCACTCCTGACAAATTTCTTCGTCCCCTCTCTCTCGTCACTGTTCCCCTCCCTCACTCCATCTCTCACCCCTTTACTCCAACCCGCGCACGGGAGAGAAAAGGAGCAGCCGGCTGCCCGGGCGAAGGCGGCTGCCCGGGCGAAGGCGGCTCCCCGGGGCCAGGCGACGGCGAGATCCGGCGGCGGCGGCGGGATCCGGCGGCGGCTGGACGGCGTGGAAGCCGAAGAGGGCGTCGACGGCCTTGGCGGAGGCGGCGGCGGATGCGGCGGAGGAGCCGAGGGGGAGGCCCTTGGTGAGGTGGATGGAGACGGCGTGCGGCGCCGGATGGCGTCGGATCCGGTCAGATCCGGGCGGGGAGCGGCGGCCTCGGGCGAAGATGGCCGGATCCGGCAGCGACGGCGCAGCGGCGGACGGATCCGGGCGGGAGACGGCCGGATCCAGCCGGGCCGAGGCCGGATCTGGTGCGGGGTCGCCGGATCTCGTGCGGTGGAGGCCGGCGGTGGAGGAGCTCGGTCGGTGGCGCCCGGATTCGAGGACGACGGAGGCGCGAGACGAGGAGGTGGCGGGTCGGCGCATGGCCGGCAGTGGCAGTGGCGGGGAGGGAGGCGGGCGGGGAAGCGGAGGAGGCGGGCGGGGAGGGAGGCGGCGGGGAAAGAGGCAGGCGGGGAGGGAGCCGATGGGGAAAAAGACAGGCGGGGAGGGAGGCGGCGGGGAAAGAGGAGCGCGGGAGGGGAAAACGACTGAAACAGAAATTTGAGGGCTTGGCCTAGAGCCCCTGGGAATGAGGGCTGAAGGGGGGATTTGAGGGGCTCCTCAAATTTGAGGGCTCTAGTAGGGGCCCTGCTGGACCTCTATTTTTGCCTCAAGCTCTCAAATATGAGGTTTGAGGGCTCAAGTAGGGGCCCTGCTGGAGTTGCTCTAACGGGCCCATTCATGGCACAGGGCCAGACCCACGGCACACGTGATACGTGAGTGCACCCTGCTACCCTTGTGACAGAATCCCGGCCGTTTTTTCCAGATGACTTTTGGTTTTGATTTTTTAGTAATTATTATTTATTACACTAATTAGTCTAATTGTCCATGCGATTACATGGATAGCTAGCTCCATATAAATTATTACACAAAGTAAGAAGAATTCTATCAAAAAGTTATGCATTTTTGCCAACATATTTGCTCAAGCACATCCATATAATTTTGTCACGATGAAAATAAAAAATCACAAACTGAATCAGAAGGTTTTTGAAAATTGTGATATCTTTCGTGCCTCCAATAAATTTCAATCGTGTGTAGAAGATGTACACACATGTATGTGGATGATGTGGGTGGTATGAGCGCGGCATGTGTTGTACTCTCTCAAAAATCGTATCATTCAATTTGTATGGCTACACTTAAGAGTTTGCTTTGTAGGCTTTGATATGTGAGTACCCTAGGATACCCTGCGCGCACACACACACGCACACATATATATCAAAGAGTGTATACGGAAAAGCATTCTTGAATGCTAACATGAAACCTTAAGAGTGGCAAATAGTCATTTTCCATTGTATTTATATTTTTTTTTTGTTCTCTTGTTTCTTATTTGTGCTAGATTTATACAAATATCAATTTTCCTCAACTAGTCAGAAATTCTGCGTACATGTACATTAGGGTTCAAAAACTGGTGCCCTGCAAACTAGAATTGGTCACCCTACAAATTCGAAAATGAATCAGCACAACATCCATGGAAACATATATCTTAGTGTCTAATTCTTAACATTTATTCGAAAATGAATCAGCACAACATCCATAGAAACATATATCTTAGTGTCTAATTCTTAACATTTATTTCTATAAGACACAATTTGACTTGGTGTGGTCTCCCAAATTTAAGTTTGACCATTAATTTCTTTTACAATGTATTGTTTGTAGATGCAAAATCATGCATGATCATGAGAAAGTATGTTAACTTATAGATCGGGTTGACTTGGTGAAGCATAGAGAGAGGGAGAGATGAGGCAAAGGGCTAGATGCCATCGTACTTTCTTTTAATTGAAACATATATTCCGCTTGTTGTTTCATCAAAGGGCACATTAATAGGTTAAGCTTTTTAAAACTTTCCTTAATACCTAGAGTTTGTTTCATATACTACATACTTTCTTTCACATAATATGTTATAGATTAGATCAAATTAATCTAATTAATTTATCTGCTATGTACATAATAGATGGTTAGATGTTGTCTGGGGCGGAGCCACATCCCGGGCAGAGTAGGCTTTAGTCCGGGGTGTAAAAAATATCTAGTGTATAGTCTGGGTAAATTCAGTCCGGTTTGTGTAACACTTTCATGGTCCAGCCCAGATAGTCTAAATCATTCCACCACTGAGCCTAGAGCATAATGTGACGACCCGCATTTCTACCATGGGGTAAAAACGCTAGTCAACGGATTATTATTCGTTTTAGCCGATAAAACATCGCTCTAACGAATAATAAGCCTATCAGAGTATTGCAGCAGAACAATAATTAGAGACACAATATGATATTACAAGAATATCGCCACGCAGGGCTAAAGTTATTACAAAGCCTCAAGGGCTTAAATATTACAATCTTTAGACAAAATATTCTAACTACTTCCTATTCAATAACGATCACACGGAATGTCCACCTTATACCCATTGTACTCCGAGTCCCCAGTATTCCATCCAGGTAGCTTTCTCCTGATCTTAGCCATCCTCTGATCTGACATGCTCCTAAGCAAAGGGGGGATTATAGCAACGGTGAGTACAGACGTACTCAGCAAGCGTTATAATACAAAATGCATAAAATGCCCATCATTTACACGTGTAGGAATCTCAATTCCTCTCTTTAGTCTCGTGTTCATTCTTAACACTCTTTTTTTCATCATCCCTGTCATTTCCATGACTTATAGCAAATAAGGTTTGTTGGTTTTAAAAGCAGTCCGATTTATTAATTAGAAAACTACTGAACATACGCATGAACAGCAAAACCCCCCCATAAGTTTCCGTAATTCTCCTTTCCCGGAGACAGGCATGAATTCATGATTTGGATAGCATTGCGCAAGCTTGTATCACTTTACCCAACACCACTCTTGATCCTGGTGGCTTAGGGATTTCCGCAATTCCTTAGATGCGGCGCCCAGACCAGAGTACAGTACGTTTGCATCTATCTCAGTAATTATATCTCCACCCAACTATTCTTAGCCGGCAGCCCAGGGTGGTTTCTCACCCTCGCCTGGCGCCCACCGACCTCGATATAGTTGTTGGTTGGGGCGGCCCGAGATGGTTTCTCACCCTCGCTCGGCGCCCACGGACCTCGTCCTACCCCAACCTCCACCCGCGCTAATATATGCGCCTTGCATCCCCCACCCGGCACCCCAGTTCTGGCCCGGATCGTGTGGGTTCCTGCGGTGGTGGAGGTCCCCACCCGGCACCCAGTTGCTGGCCCGGATCTTGTGGGTTCCTCCACGGGGTCCCCCACCCGGCACCCAAGTGCTGGCCCGGATCGTGTGGGTTCTCCCAACGGCTTAATAAATACTTACCCATGTGGAGAATATAACACTTTGATAGAGCTACTAATCTGTCCGTAAAAACGGGATGTTGGCTGATACGGTTTGGTACGGTCTGTTCACACGGACGAAGTTGGTAATTCCTTATATTCTATGCTTATGCAGAGGTCCCACACCTTCCCACTCATGACCTGCCCTGGCAACCTCTGCCCACCTTCTTACTTAACTTTAATGGCCAACTGCTCCATCAGTTGCCATTCATTTCTTTTCTCTTATCTCTTGCCAATTCTCGATTTAAATAATCTTTTATTTATTTCATGCAGGGTGATACTAGATTAATACAAAATACTTATTTTACGAAATATACTCAGAAGCTTTGATCAAAGGAATGCTTGCCTGAACTTTAACCATATATTCGGATTCAATTAGGATTAGGTGAAGTCGTTCCCGTAGCTTGGTTGTTGCCTGCAATTAAATACGTCGACTACGACTTAATTTACGAAAATATAATAACATATGAGGTGTCGATGTGCTTGTGCTCCTAAGGTAAGACTTTGATTAATTTAATCCGATCGTGGTAATCAAGGTTAATTTCGGTACACTACTCGTCACTCGACATCATCGCACTAGCGTCCTGAGATATGGTTGATCTAGTAGGCATGCCCAACGTTTTTATTAATTCCTAGTACTATTAATTAAATTATACTAAAGCGTCTTCGCACGATCTCCAAGTTTTATTTTAGCTAGATGCGAATTGCTACGGCTTATGCTATTTAAATTACTACGTACCAGTTTAATTGGCGGCACAACTTCTAAATCCTGGCTTACTATTTTAATTTGGTACAGGTTATTCTAGTCGTCATGACCAGTTCTAAATCTTCTAACAGCTATTAATTTATTCTAATAATTTAGAATAGTTATTAGTGGATTTCCACAGTTTATATTCGACTAACAAAATTTAGCTGGGCATTTAAACGCGTAATATAATGATCTAAATGATATTATGATCGTTTGCTCCGCATGCGTGCAATTTTCAGCCACGGCATCAATTAGTTTATTTTTAGGATCCAATAATGTTTACTAGGAAAATTCTATGATTTAACACTATCCCGGCTAATTAAGTATTTAGCTATAATCTTGAATGATTTAATTAACAATGCATCAATTAAATTGGTACATGCTACAACTTTATTTTACAGATGGCAATACATTTATTCTAATCATCGTAAATATTGATTACTGGTCTTCTACTATTTAGATGGACCTAATCAATTTATCTGGGTATTTAAATCTGCAATCAAAATGGTCTTAGACTATAGTACTCTAATTAAATCCGTATGCGTATGAGTTTAATCGACTCGCTTCTTTTTAAATCATCGGACCCGGTTAACTTGTTCCAATGACCTTAAATAACCAAAGGTGGATTTCTATAATTTAAATGCTATTAATCAAATTGTCCGAATAGTTAAATTTACCTTAAAATAGTTTAAACGACGATACACAAATTTTAATCCACCTGCGTACCAGTTTTAATCCATCGACAGTATTACATTTATTATAAGAACTTAAGAATTATCCTAGACTTCTAACTTAATCTATGGCGTCGAAGAGATGCTATTGTTTAAGTAGTTAAACTAATCTTGCTAGATATACTTGCGACTTTCTAGGCTTTCATTTAAGTCCTAAAAGAATCTCTATCAAGTTTATACAATTAATAGTCGAATACAAAATTCCTAAATGCACATTTTAATCTTTCACCTTTTTATTTTTCTCTCTTTTTCCTTTTCTTCTTCCTCTTCTTCTCCCTTTTCCTTTCTTTTCCTATTCTTCTCTTCTATCTGGGCCCCCTTTTTCCCTGGCCTTCGGCCGACGCCTCAGCCCCTTCTTTCTTTTCCCCCCACCGACGCCCCCTCCTTTTTTTCTCGCCCGCTCCGCCGGCTCTCTCTCTCTCTCTCTCTCTCGGCCTCTCTCTCCACGCCGACGCCGACGCCGCGCCGCCTCTCCTCCGCCTTCGGGTCTCAGCGCTGCCGCCCGGTCCGGCTCCCCTCATGCGCCGCCTCTCTCTCGCGCCCGCGCCTCGGCGCCTCTGCCTCGGTGCTGCTCCCCCTCACGCCGGCTCCCCGCCGACGCCTCCTCTGGCCGGCCGTTCCCGCCGGGATGGCCGGCGCCGCTTGGGGATCTCCGGCCAGATCTGGCCAAAACAGATGCTTTCCCCCCCTTTTTTCCCCATTTCTAGCTTGATTTACTTTTGTAATTTACTAACATTTTGAGGTTTGCCTAGGGTTTAGTTTTGGGAGGCGGGTGACCGTGGCCGTCCTCGCCGGTGAGCCGTCGCCATGCGCCGGGGGAGTACTGGCGGCGGTGAACCGGTGGCTCGGCCGTGACTCCCGCAGCCGCCGCCCTCGCGGTAACCCTCTTCTCTCCTCTGCTACTTCCGGTGATATGCTTATGGTTCATGTGTTCTATTGTGGATGAATGCTTATGGTTGCTACTCGCTAACCTATGTTGGATGGAATGGGATAATGGCATTGCATAGATGTTGGGCTTTTGGGGTTTACCTGCACTGGTGCTTGTGCGGGATGCTAGGGTCTGGGGTTGGGGTGGTGGCCGGTTGGCTGTGATTGATGCTTGATGCTGGCTGGCGTGGTGGATGATGGTTGCTGGCTTGCGGTTCTCCCGTGGCCGTCATGTCCCCATCTTCCTTCGGCTTGTCGCTGCTTCACTACCTTCGGCTCCACTCGGCTGGGACTCCTTCGCGGTCTGGGGATTGGCTGGAAGAGTTGGGGAATGTTACCTTACCTAGCTTTGTCCCTCTGTGCTCTATTCTCTCGGTTTGACTACTGGTATGCTATGTGGGATATTTGTTTGGATGGCTTGCCTGTGAGGCTTTGTTGGCTGTTGATGCCCTCTGGGCGTGGCTGCTCTGGCCCGGTGCTATCTGGTTCACTGCGGTGGATATTTGCATGGTGAGGGCTTTGACAGGTGGTTTCTCTGTTGTGGGTTTGGCTGGAATGATTTGTGCTCACCTGGTCTTTGCCTTGGTTGGATTCCTATGTTCAGAACTGGTTTGTATAAATATACTTTCTGACGGAATACCATTGTATTGCAAACTCTTAATTGTTGAGATGGTTATTTGGTTGAGATATGGAATTGTATATTTGTTGTAATACGGATTGTCGCTATTATGTAATGCAAATTGTAATATTTTTATTGGACTTGATATGAGTTCTCATTATCGATCAATGTATGTTATTGATTTTACCCTACACCATTGTAATTAACTACTGGTGTACTACGGACTGTTATATATATTTAAATTGACTTGAAAGTTTCTATTTGTCGAGTAATTGAATTTTTGTTCCTTATTTCAGTCTATACAGTTTGATATTCATCCTCGTTAATGAAATGGAAAAAAAAACAACGCATTACGTTATCGCTCATTGATTCCAATTTATACGATTACGTAGAAAATTTTAAATTCCCTCGTATTTTTATATTATCATTTAAGTAATTAATCCTACTTAATGTCCTAATTTGCTAATTAGGGTTAATTAACGACGTGGGTCGTTACACATAATCAAATCCTGGCTCCGCCACTAGATGCTGTTATTTAATATTAGGGTCCACTAAATCAAAGAATAGATATTTTTCTTTTTCATGAGAATTTCTAGCTATTTTGTTTAACAACTCTAAAATATTTACCATCTATTTTTAATATATAATAGATAAGTCGCAGTTAAAAAACCATGGTATACGGTAACCAAAGAGAGCGAGCGCACGCAGCTCCTCACCGGAACAGCATGACCATCCTCTCGAGAAAAGAACAACAGAACAGCGAGAGCGTGACCTGTAAAAAAAACACGGAACATCACGAGAGAGCAGTGTACTATTTATTGTCCCTTCCGTACGTCGAATAGTGAGTTGTTCGGGCTTCTCGTTCGCCAAGATACCTGCAGGCACGAGGACTCTGCCCTGCAAAACGTAATTTCTATACCAGACGTACATTGCACATCGGCACCGGCGCTAGAATACAAAGGCAGAGACGGGCTCTAGCATCGCGGTCACGGCCTCGCGCGTAGGCAGGTGGGGCATCACCCCCGATACACCACCATCATTCGTCAGGAGGCCATGCTCCCTTCCGTCCAGTACTCCTGCCACTCCGAGATGGCCTCGAAGCCCGGAGGGTTCCCGATACGCGGCAGTGAAAGTTACCCAACTTTTTTTTCACTCCGGAAGAGTGCAGTGGTACAGCAGTAGGCATTTCACTTCTAAGGGCGGGTACAATGGTCAAGTCACCTATAACTTCAACTTATTCGCGTGTCCAACTAAAGACAACCTCTGTAAATATGATATAGCATATTCTTAACGTACTTTTATATTTTTCTTTGTACTGTGTTCCACACGGCCTTCTTCTCTCTCCCTCTCTACCGACAACCTCTACAACCCATAAACACCTCCTACAGTCCTCTTCCCCTCCCCACCGACACTTCCATCCTACAGTCCTCACTGTCGCCGCCAGCTTCTCAAGCTCAAATCGGCGCTAGCATCTCCTCGAGCTTGCACTACCCTGCTAACTCCTCGAGCTCACGCCGTCGTGCCATCTCCTTCAAGCTCGCACCATCACCTACCATCTTCTCGCGCCTCGCTCCTCCATCCACCGTTAGCCTTCGACTCCTAGCCGGTCCCTCAGCCACGGGTCAACCAGATTCAGCTAGCTTGTCTCCAGATCCGGATAGATCTAGCGAGCTGACTCACTAGTGGCAGGAGGCAACCAGATCCGACCAATGCTACATTCTTTGTTGGGCCACAGTGGTTGCCGCTGCCATCACATTCGTTGCCCCGATGGTCGTTGTACCAGTCGCCCTCGCCTTTGCAAACATGACGGTTGCCCCCAACACCCAGGGCCATAAACCGTATGGGCAGTAGACAATATCCATACGGTGGCATCAAAAAGTTTGTTCGTGCCTTGGTTCGCGCACTGAAGCCGACTATTGTATTGTCGACAACTTCCCCTCTCCCCTCTAGGTATACATAAATCATAACTAGCATAGGCTACAGACGATCGACCTACGTAGAACCATTGTACATACTCTCGGTTTGGATTCTGAAGCTCCCACAAGTGTTAATTAATTTATGCAACAAGGGAACAAGATTCATCAGGCCTTACTCCAAACGGTTTCAGCTTCTAGCTTCTTAATGTCTTTTTTGGCCTTTTAGCTTTTTCTAGGATTTTTTTTACTTTTTTCTTTTATTCCTTTGTATTATTCGTGATGATATAGATATTTTTTAAAAAATAGTAATCTAGAAAAAAAATTAATAGTAGCTATAATATATTTTTAGTCGCTATAATGAAAAAAATAGAACTATAAGCTTATAGGTATAAATGTAAAAGCAGCAGAAAAGATGAGTGCGTCATGTAGGAATGATAGTGGAACCATGGAGCCACCGACTGACCGACATGCATGCATTTTACTAGACTCCAAGAACCCACCTTTGACCCCTCCTCTCATGTGATGCTGTCTATCGGGTGGGCCCTTGGCCTTTTGGGGGCACCTTGGGCCCCTTGTCAGGGTCTGGTCCCTGCAGGCTGCAGCAGTGCAGCTTTTGGATTAGATTAGTGTAAGCGCGCACATAGGACACGTCGCTCTCACGCGAGCGCGCGTGCAGGGGAGAATTAAAATGGCGGATTTCGCCACTAATATACGGTGGGTTCGGGGGTTCGGTCCCATTTATGATTTTTTTTGCTTTTTACTCATTATTATAGTAATTAGTTTTTAAATAGTAGTTTTTAAAGTATGATCTACAAATCAATTATAAGTAAATATTATACCGAGTTCGGCTATACAGATCAAAGTCACATGTAACTATTTTTTCGTATTGTCTTTCTCGAACAATCAGAATTCAAAAGACAAAAGCTAAAAGCTAAAGACACAAGCCAAAAGAACCCACACAACAATCTTATTGCAGTTAGGGATGGCAATCGGGCGCGGCGGGTACGGGTAGTGCTCGCCCATACCCGTACCCGCGACCCCGATTTACGCCCGCGGGCATACCCGCGAAGGACGACGGGTAAAAAACCTCGCCCATACCCGTCGCCCGCGGGTACCCGTCGCCCGCGGGCATACCCGTTTACCCGCGAACTGAGTGCATCACAAAATGTGGTTGGTTTCATATGTCCAGCCTCCAACTGCTCGTAAGTCATACCATTCGGATTTCTGAACTACATATTCAATTCCTGTGACTATCCAATTCCAGTTGCCCCTACAAGGCTTATCTGGTGATCACTAAATGTACACTCCTAAAGCAAAGTTCTGAATGTAGAAGTCATCACAACTTTTCTGATACAGCAAGTTACACATGCACAGAACGTATGGCATCGTGCATCAACTCGCAACATACATAAATTTTTCTGAATTCTACTGCAAACATCATCTATTTCTACCACCAGTTCAAGAAATGAACATAAACTGCAAACATAATCTATTTCTATCACCAGTACAAGACATGAACATAAACGCTGAAAAATAACGAAGCAAACGCACCATCTCTCAGCTGTGCTTGCTGCTCCATTGCTTGCAGCCTGATTTTCATCTCCTTGTTCTGAGTTGCATGCCCAGCATAGTCCAGCTGCAAACAGATACTACAACAGTAACTAAGATTGTCAAAACTTAAAGCCCAAATTAAAAATGCTCACCACCTTCAGAGAACACACCTAAACCATTGCCAATTGTGCAGACAATGTAGTAGCCTCCATCTGCAGCACCTGAACCTTACGCTCAAGCTCCGACATGTATCTTACCTTGCGCTCCTTTAACTTCACAGCAGAGCGCGCGAGCGGGGCGGATCTGGCCGAGTGGAGGGGCTGGGGGCGGACTGGCGAAGGCGGCGGATGAAGCAAGTGCGCGAGGGCGGCGCGGATCTGGCCGGGTGGGGGGCTGGGGGCGGACCGGCGGAGGCGGCGGATGAAGCGAGTGCGCGAGAGCGGCGCGGATCTGGCCGGGTGGGGGGCTGGGGGGGGACCGACGGAGGCGGCGGATGAAGCGAGTGCGCGAGAGCGGGGCGGATCTGGCCGGGTGGGGGGCTGGGGGCGGACCGGCGGAGGCGGCGGATGAAGCGAGTGCGCGAGACGGTGAGAACAGGGGCGGATCTGGCCGAGCGGACCGACGGGGGCGGAGGAAGTGAGTGCGCGAGAGCGGGGGAGAGGCGGCGGATGAAGCGTGCGTGACGCTGCGTGAGGGCCTGAGGGGGAGCCGGATCTGGGAGTAGGGTTTACTATTTTAGGATGGCCCACTTGTCAGTCTATTTCACGGGTAAACGGGCGAGACGGGTACGGGTAGAGCTAACCCATACCCGTACCCGTTTACCCGATGGGCAGAGATTTTCCCCCATTTTCTTACCCGTGGGTAAAGAATCCATCCTATACCCGACTCTATTAGGGTATTTACCCATGGGTACACGGGTAAACGGGCACAATTGCCATCCCTAATTGCAGTAGTACTCTACCCTGTAGGTACATTGAATCATGGGACCTAAAAAAACATCAGACTAGTTTTTTTAAAAAAAAATTGTTTTAGCTCATCAAAAGATCATACACTTTTCAACATTAGATTGACATTTCAATGTAATATTGTTATACTGATAATTCACAAAAGAAAAAAACTAAGATAATTGACTATATGCCACTACAATCGTGTTCGATCTGAAAAATGCCACACCAAACGTGTTTCTTTGAAAAATGCCACTTCAATCATGTTCCTTTGAAAAATGCCACTTCAATCATGAAATACTCCTAGAAATGCCCTTATGCTCAATACTAGCCGATTTTTATTGATATAAAATGGGTTTTTATTGATTATAATGGTATTTTTGTGAGTATGCAATGATTGGAGTGGTATTTATCTACACAAAAATACAAATTAGAATACAGAAGGTGTATTAATGTAAAATTAGCTTGTATTGGTCATAATAGCATCAATAAAAGCCCATTTTATATGAATACACCTATCTTATGTCGATATATATTTCGTCCATACAAAAATAATTGAAACACGGCGTCTCACCACGTATGCATTAATACATCTTCCATATTCCAATATATATTTTTGTGTAGATAAATACCACTCCAATCATCTCATACTCGTATAAATACCATTATAATCAATAAAACCCATTTTATATCAATAAAAACTGGCTAGTATTGAGCATAATGGTATTTCTAGAAGTATTTCATGATCGGAGTGGCATTTTTCAAAGGAAGACAATTGCATTGGTATTTTTCAAATAGAACACGATTGCAGTGGCATATAGTCAATTATCCATAATGCTAACGTGACCTCGTAATTTATAAGCGACTATATTGCACCAGTCTATGGTTTTCCTAGTTTGCAGCAGCAGGCCAACAGGCCAAGAAAAGGAAGAGAGCTAAAGTGATGGATATACAACAGGTCAGCTACTATTTCGACAACTTAGAGATTCCTAAATGCAAACGGTTCATAAATGTTGTACTGTTGTAATATTTTTTTTTCAATTTTGGTTCTCTAGCACTTATTTTTTTTTTACAAAAATGACCTTCTCCCCATGCTCAAAAGACGTGGCAGGTGACACGTGCCATCATAGCTCGATAGGAGAGGAGTTGCGCAACAAAGCGCTCCAGCGCGACGCAGCAAGCCAGGCACTGCTGAGCCAGCGCAGCTTGGCAAGCACCTGTTGAGCCACTCTTGCTCAGCAGGAGCTTGCCGAGCACCCCTGACTCGACAAGCAGGCGCACAGGAATCGGTCATTCCAACTAGAGGCCCCCATCATCACTACTCCTAGAGGAATCGATCATTCCAACTAGATCAAAATGCCCGAGTGCCTCTGCAAGCCCAGTGCTTCCAACCAGCAAACACGACGTCAATAGCTCGACACCACAATCTAAGAGTCAAGGTACTCTTAATGTAGTTGTGGATGACCATTATTTGCCAATGGCTCCTACATATTATGGGAGCAGACAATCAAATGAAGATGATGACTCTCAACATCCAATCAGCAATCCATCGAATTAGGTTGAGTCCACTGCAAAGCCCTCTAGAGGTGGTGGTTTCCAACTGTTCCCCATCATAGAAGCTACTTGCTGAAGTGGTGGAAGGTTCTTTCTTAGTTTTGATAGGAGTTCATCAGAAGATTCTTGCTGGAGGCATGAAGTTAACACAATCGGTGATACCGATTGAGATATCGTGCATAATTCTTTACGATAGAATCCCCCAAGACCCAGTGGTTGGGACAATGCAAACACTTCTACATCACCCTGAAGGGATGGAGATAACGAAGCTAGTGGACATCGATAGGCTAATCCATCTGCTTCTACCCCACCATGCTTGATAGGTAGAGTGGGACAAGTAGGAGGCTCGGAGGGAAACTCAGGTCATCGTACCCCTTCCACCAACAAGAATCATCCAAGGCCCTCGGAGACTGTTCAAAACTTGCAACGAGTCCATGATATCTTAAACAACCCGGATCCTGCTCTAGCAGAAACCCCCGAATATGCTCAGATTGCAGGTCAAGTGTAGAAAAACCTCTAGTAGACCATGTGGCACACAGAGATGTACAAGGAGCAAAGGAACTCGCAGAGTCATAATCTGACTTGATTCGAGCACTCCTCTCTTAGCTTAAGCCAATGTGGTCGTGCCGGTAATAACCCGATGGCTAGTGAAAGGCCCCTCAAAGATTTTGTTACATAAAATACCATTTAGTCTCAAAAACGCTAGTGCTATTTTTCAAAGGTTAATACAAAAACACCTTTAGTGCTTAGATTGGTCATAACTTAGAGGCCCATGTTGATGACTTGGTCATGAAAAATATCATATCTCCGATCTACAAGAAACTTTCACTAACTTAGAAGACATAACCTTAAGTTGAATACAGAGAAGTGTGTGTTCAGAGTTTTCTCTGGAAAGCTTCTTAGTTTCCTAGTTTCGACTAGAGGAATTGAAGCAAATCTAGATAAAATAGCGGCCATCGAGTAGATGCATCCTCTGACCGCAAAGAAGGAAATCTAGAAACTAACTAGCTACATGGTAGCACCATGTCGTTCCATTGCACGGTTGGGAGAAAAAGGATTGTCTTTATTTAAGCTTCTTCGAAAACATGGAAGTTTTGAATGAACTAAAGAAACAAATGACACCTTTGAAGAAGTTAAAAAAATACCTTATGAGTGCCCCAGTCTTAGTCTCTCCAAGACCAGTAGAATCCTCGCTCTTATATCTAGCAGCGACACCACAAGCAGTCAGTGCGTACTGGTCGTTGAACATGACAATATCCAATGACTAGTTTATTACGTAAGTGAAGTCTTACATGGACCAAAAGAGCGATATTCAAAGATACAAAAGTTGTATGCTCTACTTATAACTTTAAGGAAGCTAAGGCATTACTTCCAGGCCCACAAAAGTGGTCGCACCGACTGGATACCATATAGGTCAAATTCTCCAAAATAAGGAATTATCAGGACATATAATAAAATGGGCGGTTGAACTTGGGTAGTTCGATCTCCATTTCATTTCATAAACAACAATCAAGTTCCAGACTTTAGCAGAATTCATTGCCTAGTGGACAAACCCTGAACCCACCCGAGAGCCTGAGTACGAACTTCACCAAGAGTGGACTATGTACTTCGATGGTTCCTTGATGATAAAAGACTCGGAGGCTGGGGTAGTCATGGTTTCTCTATTGGGGAAACATAAAATATGCCTTCCAGTTAATCTTTTTTGCTACAAATAATGTAGCAGAATACAAAGGTTTACTGGTAGGGCTTCGAGCAGCCAAAGTGCTCGGGATTAGTAGATTACTAGTGAAAGACGGTTCTCAACTAGTAGCAAATAAAGTCGGGAAAGAGTATCAATGCTCAAGTACCGTCATGTCATCTTATTTATTGGAAATAAGGAAACTCGAAAGGCATTTCTTTGGTTTTGAGGTCTAACACATTCCTAGAAATGAAACTTTTTGGCAAACCAGTTGGTATGGATGGATTTCTCAAAATCACCTGTCCTACTTGGAGTTTTTCTCGAGCAACTTGACAAACCCTTGGTAGTGGAGCATTTTGAAGACACTCCACTGGAGGTTGCTTAGATCATCCCCAACAAGAATTGGATGATACGAATCTACGAATATCTTCAGCATGGCACACTTCCTGAAAATGATGTGAGGGTGATCGTACAGCTCGAAAAGCCAAGTTATACACCCTGATCGAATGCACCCTCAACAAACGAGAAACTCACATAGTGTTAATAAAATGAATATCTCAATAAGATGGTTTGAAATTACTGCCTAACATACTTGGAGGAGTCTGTGGATTGCATCATTCATACAGAACTCCAGTCGGTAAAGTCTTCTAACAAGGGTACTACTAGCCAACTGCCCTCTATGATGCGAAAGAACTTGTGACAAAGGGTGTATAATGTCAGTTTCATAGCCGACACGTACATTAACCTGCACAAGCTTTGTAGACAATACCACTTTTGTGGCCTTTCGCAACCTGATGTCTAGACATTCTGTGACCTTTCCCAAGAGTACCTGAGGGCTTTAAATTTCTTTTTATAATGGTTCATACATTCACAAAATGGATAGAAACGGAGTTAGCAATTAAAATACCAGTTGAAGCACCAAGAAGTTCATCACAAAAATGTGATTACATGATTTGGAGTTCCAAGTTTTCGAGCAGAGATTTCCAGGAATTCTACAAGAATCTAGATTTCAAGGTATGTTATGACTTATGACTTAGTGGCTCATCTATAGAGTAACGGGGCAGTAGAAAGAACCAACGGTATACTAATATAAGGGATCAAACGCCGAGTATTCAACCAATTAATACAATAGTCAGAAAATTAGGTTTAAGAACTTTTCTCTGTATTATGAGCTGTTAGGACCACGATTAGTCGTGCGACTAGTGAAACAACATTCTTTCTAGTTTATGGTGTAGAAGCTATGCTTCCTATAGAACTAAAGATTGGAGTTACTCAGATTGGTCGTTATAATAATAATGATAAAGCAGAACGATGGATTGATGACATCAATTTCCTTAAAGAACGATGGAACACAGCCTTAATACGATCGATGGTCTATCAATAAGCTATATTTTCGTCAATGTGTTTTCTCTATCCTTCTTATAAGAGAAGTTGTAGGCTTATAAGAAAACTCTTGGGATCATAATATAAGTCTACCTTTGAGGGGGTTTATTTATTATTATTTATAAGAAAACTCTTGGCACAATTTTATTTATTATTATTTTACGTATAATTTAGAAGTGAGCTACTTAGGTGAGCTAGAGCAAAATCCAAATTAACGAATATAATTGAAGTAATTTAGAATTGAGTCAACGAGTTTTTTTTGCACTTTTGCCCTACCTGCTACCCAAGCCACCTGCTGAGTTGACGCAGCTTGGCAGCACCTGCCGAGCAGGGGTGGCTCAACAGGCTACTGCCGAGCTACGCCATGGCACTATCGCCTGACCTATTGCACCTGGTCTTTGCCCTCCCGTGCCAGTTTGACTTGCCATACAACTCCACTGTTGCTAAGATACGACGGTGCAACAGGTGACAAGTGTCGTCTACCGTATTTTTCGGGCTTGAAAAAAGGCTATTTTTATAAAAATAGGCGTTGCGAGACCTAAAATTAAAAAAAAACCAGTTGCGACAATACCACGTGCTTGACTAAAAAAAATACTATTTAACTATGATCCTACTGCAGTAGTAACTTGGACACATCTCACAGTTAACATCCTAGGCTCACTAACCATGTAGACACGGCGTGATGCACGGATCAACCTGTCATCAACCCCCAAACGGTGGTAGCGCCACGGCGCCACCGGAACCAGCATGGATGGGTTACGGACTGAAACGGCTATATCTGGGTTTTTTCCCAGCCGCGGCCCGCGCAACCGCCTTTTCATCCCCCGGCTCACCACCGCAATTACTAGTTTACGGGTCCCCACGCCGCGCTAAAGCTGCTACAGCACGCACGCACGATACGGACAAAGCGAGCCAAAAACCGCAGGGTTCACGGGCCTCGTGCGCCCACTCCCTTCGGTGCCCGATGCTAGTCTGCTGCTACTAGCACTACACTACTACTGCCGTCACGGCCGCCTCCTCTGCCACGCTTCTCACACGCCTCGTGCGCCATGGCGGAAGTGGTGGCGCAGCACGCCGTCGCCGCCGCGGGGGTCGGCGACGCGCAGGCGAAGGCCGCGGCAACGCGGGGGCGCGGGGAGGTGGACACGTCGTCCCCGTTCGAGTCCGTGCGGCAGGCCGTCGACCTGTTCGGCGGCGGCGCCGTCTCCCCGTGGCGGCAGCCGCAGGCGCCGCCGCTCCAGCTCCGGCCGGAGGTCAGTCAACCGGAGCCTCTACCTACCCACTCACATCTCTTCTCTTCTAGTTTATGCAAAGCAATGGCCTTTGCTTTTGCTCACGCCATGGTGGCAGCGCTGGCCACCGCATTTTCTTTCTCAACTTTTCTCTCTCAAAGCGCTTTCGCATTTTCCTGAACTATTTCTTTCGAGATCTAATCTCGCTGGCCCTGCCTGCACGGATTATTAGGGATGAATTCCTAGTGTGGGGTATTCTGTGATTCCATCCAATTTGCAGTCTCCGATGTTTCTTTCCTTCAGCTGGCGTTCGCCATCGCAAAGATACTTGCTTCCTTTTGGGTGGAGTGGTTCGAGCAGTGGTTGGTGTGGGCGACTGTGACATGACATTGTGGGTACTTGGGATCCATCTCGAGCGGAAAGGAGCCGAATACATCATGGCATTTCGTACCAGTAGATAGCCTACTCGGCCCGACATTGCAAGGAATAAAGCTCCACTATTAGATCTTGATGTTGATAGTTTACGAGCATTTGGTACAAGAGCCTCTCAACTTTTCTGTCCAGAACCTGTTACAAATCCTGAAAAATGCCATGATGTACGAATTGAGGAGAGAAAGCTCATCATTGAGCAGCATTTCAATGCATGTTCCGAATCGATACTATTAGCATGTTATTGAATATTGATACCAGTGTGGAAGTACTTGAGAATTAAGTGCAGGATGTGCTGTGGGCAACAATTCAACATTAACTGAAGAGAAGTCTCAAAGGATAGCATTAGCAGCAAGGTGGGGGCACTGCTGCATTACTGAGTAGTACTGTGCTACTGTCCTTGGCAGTCCTTTGCTGTACGTATAGGCATTGATCTTCTCCCAAGGATACTACTATGTTCTAATGGATTGTATAGCGAGGACAATTTGGTATATGAAATTTTAGGCGACATGGTTGTATTTGGTAGTAACATGGTTTTCACTGCTAGCAAATTTCTTGCTACATTAACCAGAAGCACGAATATCGTTGCAAAGGCTCATCTTGCCGTCGTGCTGTTTGGTTGGTTGTTGACTTCCATATCCCTTCAAAAAGAAGATTTTTCATCTGCATCTTCACATCACATGCAGTTTTTTTTAAAAAGATTCTTTGAATACATATCCTCGGAGAAAGTGTTCTTATTCTCTTGTGCATTTCTTATTCTCTTGTGCATTGGTCGCTTTCCACTAATTAGTTCTGTTCCTGCTATACAGTTCTGTATCGTTAGAATATATAAATTCATTTTGTTTTCTGGGATGTCATTTCTTTCAGGAGGTGGAACTAATGAAAGTTGAGGAACAAACTGTGAAGCTCGAGATGGAACTTTTTGTCAAGGAAAAGGAAACATTTAAGGTTTTGAAAGAATTACATTCAACAAAGCAGGTTATTGATGACTTGAAGTTACAAATAGAGAAGGTAACTTCAGAGGGCACAAACGCTGCAAAAGGTTTTACTGATGCCATGAAGGTACATCCACTTCCTGATATTGAACAAAAATCCAGTGGCCATACGGAGCCACCGATCCAGAGCACAAAAGGCAAACAGTCCCCATTAACCGCATTGATCAAGCTGAATCAGGCAAAAGCATTCCTGAACATGGATACTGTCAAGATGTTTAAGAGCCAGATAGAGGAGGAGAAAGCATCACTCGAGAAAACCCGTGAAAGGTTACAGTTGAACATAGGGAAGGCTTCATCATTGGGAGCAGATTTGAGCAAAACTGTTGCACAGCTACAAGAAGCAAAAGCCCCAAAACCTAACCTTGAACCTTCTGATATATGGTTGCAGATGAAGCAGTTGAATTCTGAGAAAGAGAAACACCGAAAGATGGCTGAGGATTCGAAATACGAGATCGGTGAATTAACTGCCACGATTGAGCACACGAGGTCTAAGACAAAGACCCTGCAATTCAGGATTGTCATGGCTGAAAAATTGATGGAAGCCTCAAGGCGGGGAGAAGCTCTCGCTCTCGCAGAGACGAAGAACCTGAGCAACGGGCAGGACCTGGACACTGCCACAACCGATGTCACACTTTCTGACGAAGAACACTCTGTGCTTGTGCGCAAAGCACAAGAAGCAGACGATACCTCTAGGAAGAAAGTCGACACGGCGATGCAAGAGCTAGATAAAGCAAACCAGTGTAAGCTAGAACTTTTGGAAAGAGTAGAGGAAGCAATGGCAGCTGTTGAGACTAGCAGGAAGGCTCTGGAGGAGGCCGTAAAGAGGGAGGAGTCTGCAAACAAAGCAAAGGTTACAGCCGAAGAAACGCTTCGGAGACTGCGGTCCGAGCAGATAACCCAGAACTGGCGACCGATCAGTAATAATTCGGTAAAATTCAAGAACTCAGCAACGACACCCCGGAAGGCGGGCTCTGGGATATACGACGTGAACGGCCTGAGCTTGGCGACCGCTGTGCCGAAAAACACAAAGACAATGTCCATCGGACAGATCCTGACCATGAAGCTGGACAGCGAGTTCGAAGCCGGAAAGAGCACGAACGCGAAGAAGAAGGTCTCGCTTGGGCAGATCCTAACCCAGAAGTACGAAGCGTACTCCCCGCTGAGGATAGACCATGACGGCGCGTCCCGCAAGCAGTTCCATCCCAGGAGGCGAAAGCTGGGGTTCGTTGTGTACGCCTTGCTTCTTGCCAGGCAGAAGCATAGGAAGAGGCAGGCCGCCACCTCCTCCTGTACCCATGGCAACTCCAGCGCTAAGGTTGTGTAGTTATCTTTCCAGATCAGTAGGCGCAGAATAATCCGTACCTGTGTAATTAGTTAGCGCTATGAACAAAGTTGATATTACTCCCGGTTCCGGCCACAATTTTGGTGTGGGATGGTCTGTAAAAATTTCTGCCAGGACTTGGTTACGTACGTGTGGAGAAACTCACCTGAGGTGCTGTTTAGAATTGCAGATGCGCCGCCGTGCCGCTTGCTAACCCGTTCCAATCCGTCGATGGCGTTGTGGACTTGTGTGAATTGTGATCTTCCGTGGAGCTGGATGGATCCGGCCATCCAGGATCCTTGATCACTGCGGCTCACCGTTAATCCCTCGTCCCCACACCAACCGGTGGCGTCGCAATCGTCCTCGCCTCTCCGATGCATCTTTGGACTCGTACAGTACAACGCGCGCCGCCGCGACGGAGGCGGAGGCTCAACCGCGCTGGCGCGCGCAAGGGAGGGAACGCGCGACGCGGCGATCTCCGCGGCCGCGCGGCACCCCGACTTCTCCAGGCCGCGCTCCCTAGTGGGCCGAACGTTGCGAGCGGATGTCGCGTGGTTCAAGCCCATGGTCAGGACTACGGAGCGCGCGAAAACAACCCTCTTCCCGCCACAACCGCCCGCCGCCTCCCGCCAAAACGTGCCCCCTTCGTCCCAGGATTTTACCCCCAAATCTGCAGCAACCGCGACCCCCGCCGCCACGTTCCCCACGCGCACCACGCTCCTCTCCTCCGTCGTTCTCGCGTCCCGTCTCCGAAGCGGCAGCCATGGACGTTAACGAGGAGGCCATGGCGGCGCACAAGCGCGCCTTCCTCGACTTCCTCGACCAAGACGTAAGCCCACCCCCCATCGTACCTTGCCTCCAGCCGCCTCCTCGCCGGCTTCCTGGCTGACGTTCTTTCTTGCTTCCGCAGGTCGGGAAGGGGGTGTACATGCAGGCCGTGCGCGACATGGTCCAGAACAAGCGCCACCGGCTCACCATCGGCATGGACGACCTCCGGAACCACAACCTCGACCTCGCCCGCAGGTGGCCGCCGCCTTCCTTCCCCTCTTATGCGTTGCTGATCTTGCCTGGTTGATTCCTGGGTGACGCGACCTTTCAATTCCTTGCATCTGTAGGGTTATACGGAGCCCCGGGGAGTACATGCAGCCGGCGTCCGACGCGGTGACGGAGGTGGCGAGGAACCTGGATCCCAAATTCTTGAAAGAAGGGGAGCGCGTGCTTGTGGGATTCTCGGGGCCGTTCGGCTTCAACAGGGTCACGCCGAGGGACCTCATGTCGTCCTTCATCGGGACCATGGTCTGCGTCGAGGGCATCGTCACGAAATGTAATCGAACCCCTTCGTCATGATCATAATCTGTCTTTGTGCCGTAGTTTTATGTGAGTCAATTCGTTTATCTGGTATTAAAGTGTGGTCAAGAATTTCCATGAAGTTCCAGTTAAGTTCTAGCATTGTTCTTGCTGGTGGAGAAAAGAACTATCCTAGTTCAATCAGTAAGTCGTGGTAAAGGAAAGCAAAAAAACAAAGGGATAAAACATTGCCAGTATTAGCTCCGGGCCAGTACAAAAATGGAACTGGAAAATTAATGTTAAGCTGTCTCAGATACTTGATTAGGTAATTAAACATCTAGGTTTATACTTGTAGTATTAGTGCAGCTCAATTAATCGGAGCACATGGCATGCTAAGTTGATAGCTCACTAGGTCTATCGTGTCCTTACTCATAATTCATAAGCATTTGACGATAAGAAGATATAAAATACCTCTAGTGTAGTACCTTTACACCCCAGGGGCTAATGTTATTTTACTTTTCTCAAAATAACAGGTTCTCTGGTAAGGCCGAAGGTTGTTAAGAGTGTTCATTACTGCGCTGCTACTGGGAGTTTTCTCTCACGTGAATACAGGGACATCACATCTTTCGTAGGCTTGCCTACTGGTTCCGTTTATCCAACAAGGGTACATTCTTATGGTCTGCTTTCATTCAATTCCATCCAATGAATCCTCTTTGCTATTACATTTGTAATGCTGCTAAATCTGGAATGTTTAGGATGAAAATGGTAACTTGTTGGTGACCGAGTATGGGATGTGTGAATACAAGGATCACCAGACATTGTCTATGCAAGAAGTTCCTGAAAATTCTGCCCCTGGACAGCTCCCAAGAACTGTGGATGTTATTGTAGAAGATGATCTTGTAGATTCTTGCAAGCCAGGTGACCGTATCTCAATTGTTGGTGTATACAAGGCTCTTCCAGGGAAAAGCAAGGGCAGTGTTAGTGGTGTGTTCAGGTTAGTTCAGCTATGACCTTCACCTGAGCTGAATTAAAATTTTCATGTTTTTGAAATCTGATGTGGTTTAGTATTATTATTCTTATAGGACCGTTCTTATCGCAAATAATGTTTCACTTCTGAACAAAGAGGCAAATGCACCTGTTTATACCCGTGAAGATCTGAAGAGGATGAAAGAAATATCACGGAGAAATGACACATTTGACTTGCTGGGAAATTCACTTGCTCCATCTATATATGGCCATCTGTGGATAAAGAAGGCAGTGGTACTATTAATGCTTGGTGGTGTTGAGAAGAATCTGAAAAATGGAACTCACTTGAGAGGGTTAGTGCTACCTCTTCAGATCACTGCTGCTGATCTGCTGATTTCATTGATTGCAATGTGTTTGTGTGTGTGCTTCTTTGGTATGCAGAGATATAAACATGATGATGGTGGGAGATCCTTCAGTTGCCAAGTCCCAGCTCCTAAGAGCTGTCATGAACATAGCCCCCTTGGCTATCTCAACAACTGGAAGGGGTTCATCTGGTGTTGGTTTGACTGCTGCTGTCACTTCGGATCAAGAGACTGGTAAATTATTGAAAACTGTTTCATACACTTTTGTTCGGTTTCTGTAGAAGTTCTGATCGAATGCCTGTGGTCAGGGGAAAGAAGGCTTGAAGCTGGTGCCATGGTTCTTGCTGATCGTGGTGTTGTCTGCATTGACGAGTTTGATAAGATGAATGATCAAGACCGAGTTGCTATACACGAAGTTATGGAACAGCAAACTGTGACCATTGCCAAGGCAGGAATACATGCCTCGCTAAATGCGAGGTGTAGTGTAATTGCTGCAGCAAATCCAATATATGGAACCGTAAGCTCTTATAGTTTCTTTTATTTGCTGCTTAATGGCATTCTACTGGTGAAGTTGCTGTTTCTGATCATAATTTCTGGCTGCATGACAGTATGATCGTTCATTGACACCAACAAAGAACATCGGGCTTCCAGATTCATTGCTCTCACGTTTTGATTTGCTTTTTATTGTTCTTGATCAAATGGATCCTGAGATTGATCGTCAAATTTCAGAACATGTTTCACGGATGCATAGATATTGCACTGATGATGGAGGTAATTTTGTGTTTTGCAATACAGAGATTTATTTTCATGCATTTTCAGTCCTTTCCATGTGCTTTGCTAAAAAACAAATTTGTAAACTGCAGGAGCAAGGTCTCTTGATAAAGCAGGATACGCTGAAGAAGAAGATGGTGATGCTAATGCAGCCATTTTTGTTAAATATGACAGAATGCTCCATGGGCAGGATAGAAGGAGAGGCAAGAAGGCCAAACAGGACAGGTTGACTGTCAAATTCCTGAAGAAATATATTCATTATGCGAAAAACCTTATTCAGCCAAAGCTCACAGATGAGGTAACTCTCATAAGGATATTATTCTTCTGGTCTACCAGCTTCAATGGGACAATACTAATGTGTATAACTAGCCACTAATGAGTATCAAGTTCTGGTTACAACGTGTTGTAGCTGATATACTACTTTTTTTTCCTTCAAAACACTTTCTGTATTTTGGTGTTTTGTTGATAGCTTTCTCCATTATACATGAACAATTCTGTTGTGTGTTAAATGGTAGCAAGATCCCCCTTCAGATATAGCATTTAAACTTGTGTGCTTCTGCAGGCTTCTGATCACATCGCAACTTCATACGCTGAGCTTAGGGACGGCAGTGCAAATGCCAAGGTTTGCTCTAAGCAATAGCTCCTTGCTTTCTTGTGAAAGGTATATGTTTATAGTCATTTTCTCATCCTTCTGTTTTAGTCTGGTGGAGGTACACTTCCAATTACAGCGAGGACATTGGAAACAATAATTCGTCTATCCACTGCTCATGCCAAGATGAAATTGAGACACGAGGTACTTTGCTCCATACTACATATGTTTGTTTAATCCAATTGTCCAAGCAAGCTACCTGTAACAAGAACTCTCTAGAGTCTAGATGAATGAAGTACCTATTACTTTAGTCATTCTTTTTCCTGAAGCTTGACCAAGAAATAAGGCATTTCTAATGTTAGTGTTCTATTTTTTTAAAAACAGTATATATTCATTATTTTGAAGCATAGCAGATGCGGAAATCCCTCTGGAAAATATAATCACATTGCCCGTATATTCTGTTGCAGGTTATAAAATCTGATGTTGAGGCTGCATTGCAAGTTCTGAATTTTGCAATATACCATCAGGAGTTGACGGAAATGGAAGAGCGTGAACAGCGAGAGATGGAGATGAAACAACAAGCTGATCCAGATGCAGCTGCAAGTGGTGGCAATGTGGATGGGCATGGAAGGTGAGTTTACGGCTTGGAAATGCATAGTGTCTAAGTGCCTCCTGTATTTTCTCTAAGAACTCTCATCAATGGCAGTATCCAATACATGCATTTCTGTTCCCTTCTAATCTTTAACCGGTCATGCAATACAGTAAGAACATAGAATACCAACTCCACTTTATAAAGCTTTAGTATGCAACAAAGCAGCAATATACTGATTTGCTTCAAATTGAAAAGAGTGCAATTTTATACTACAATTCATTGTTTCCAGCTAGTTGTGTATTAAATAAAGTCTCACATGGCACGTTCTTGGAAAATAAGTCTCACATGTTTTCTATTTTCTACTCTTCCCAGTTCTGGAAACGACCCAATGGATGTGGATGTAGGCAATGCATCAAATGATCAGGATGTTCCTGCGGAGAGGTTACTACACGACCTTGAATTTGCAAAATTTGAAGCTTCAGCTTTGATTTCTTGTTTGCATCTGATTCTTTGCTTCCCTTGTGTATTCATAACATGTAGAATTGGAGCTTTTGAGGCGATTCTTGGTCAGCATGTGTTGGCAAACCATATTGATCAAATTTCAATTGATGAAATTGAGCAAACAGTTAATAGAGAGGCAGCTGAACCTTACACTAGACGCCAAGTAGAATTCATTTTGGAGGTATGACGAAAAACTGGTTTTATTTCAGGATTGTCAAAGAAAGTTTAACCGCGATACTTACTATTTATATCGGTTGTGTTAAATTACATTCCCTTGTGCTTTCAGAGGATGCAAGATGCAAACAGGATAATGATACGAGATGGCATTGTTCGAATCATCTAACTACCTCATGGTTTGAGATTGGACAAGCTGATTGTGCTGTGCGCATCGTGATCTATTCCTGTAAGAACTTATCCATTTTGTCCGAATCCGTGTCGATGTTCTGAGGTGCTTGTTGGTGTACCTGTGTATCTTAATTTTTATTAGCGAGGTTTGAGATGACCACCGGTTCCCTTGTACCTTTAATTCATGCAGTGTAGTACTGTAATGTACAATGTCTGACCTAGTGATATTTAGTCCGTGGTGTGGCTTTACTATTCGATTTCGTGCAGCTAACTTGCAGCAGGCATGTGATCTGACAAGGTTCATGCTGCGCTGACTGCTGAGTTTTATTGTGTTCTAAGATCTCCAATGCTGCAGCCTGCATCGAATGGCTTGGGTGGTCCAACTGAGATCAGAAAATGGCACCAGATCGGCAGATCCTCCAATCAGTCAGGCATGCTTCGGGTCGGAAATGTGGAGCGCGTTGTCACGCGCTCACATGCTGGTGGATGGATTTCTGAGAAATGTCGTGGCATGCACCAGGTCACTATCATGTACACTACTACCAACCAACGACAGTGGCGTCAAGCTAAAGCTGAGGTGTCTCTACTGGTACTACCAAACCAAGAAAAAAACGCGCTTGCTAGTTCACCAATAATTGGGGGCATAAACCAAGGTACTCCACAAGTTCACATCAACTACAGGTTTGGGACGAGGGGAGACGACCTCCGCCGTGGACATGCAAAGCGGTGATGGCTACTCCTAGTCCTAGCCACTGCGTACATAGAGGTGTTACACGGGACGCCGGCCTCTAGTAGCAAACCAGCGCTTCCTGCAAGAAAGAAACGAGCTACACGACGACGCCGGCCGGCAGATTCGCGCTGCCCTCCTTCACCTCTCCTCTTCGCGGTGAGTACGTCCAACTCTAAACTGGCTGGCATCTTGTTACCGCCATCATGTCGCGTGTGCCGCGCGCTTACCTTTCCTTCTCCCCCTCAACCGTCGTGCCGCGCGAACGCGGCCATTTAGGGTTCTGGTCAACTCGGCTTCGGCTTCTGACTTCTGGCTTATTTTTCACTATTCATAAGTTTCATCTTTTTCTGAACTTTTGGCTTTTTGTTGAGTTTTTTTGCCGGTTCTTTTTTTCCCGTATTTGTTTGTATTATACGTAATGGGCTAACATATTTTTTATTTTTAAATTTTTTTTAAATTTAATTATGCTAAATAAGTCTCTGTCAGCTACAGTTCTTTTTTTTCAGTCAGCTACAGTGTTTTAAGCCATAAGCCACGAGCTTTTCAGCCGAACCGATCACCAACCTAGCCTAGCCGGCCACGTACGCCGCGCGGCCGGCCTCCGGGCGCGTCGGCTGCGTCGTCGGTTGGCTTGTAGCGGCAGCTGCCCGCGCCTCGATCTTGCTCGACAGCCGCGCACGCCGCGAGCGGCAGATGGGCGCGGCAGATCGGCAGGTGAGGCTGGCTTGCATTCGGCCGGGGCTAGAATCAGTTAGGGTGTGTTTGGTTCGTGGATGGAGGTTATATCGTATATCCTGACTGAGTGGATGCAGGCTGAGTGGAATCGTATTTCAGAAAAAGAAGATGTTTGGTGAGGTTGCATGAGCGGATGCAAAAAAACTGAGATGCTGTTTGGTTGCCTGTATGAGCGGATACAGTCTACCAAACCTGAGAGGCTGACACGTGGGACCGTATAAGATACACTGCATCAACCCATCCAGGATGGCCAGTGAAACTCATTTTGAGTGTATCCACCCATCCAGGATGAGAGCGTATTTTTGCATCCGCTCATGCAGGCTGCATCCACTCATACAGGTAACCAAACAGGCTCTTTCTCAGATTATACGGATCCACCCAGCCAAGATAAAGGAGATTCAGGCAACTAAACACACCCTATGAGCATTCTCGGGGCATGCTTCCGTATACCTCTTTTAAAAAGTTTTCGAATATTAAATAAAAGTAATCAATATTAGATGATGGTAAATCTATATAAACATATAAAAATAAATCAAATTAGGGATTAAATATAATTATAGATTTGAATATTAGGTAGGGACAAATATTAGATTTGATTTATTTTTTGACTATACATATTTGCCCCCATCTAATATAGTAATATTAACTAGGTATATTTTATGATTCGTAATTTTTTAAAAAAGGAGATGTACTGAAGCATATCGGAAGGAATATAGAAGGATGCTTTTGGGAACAATGCATTGTCTGATCAGTTGAAGTGGGTCTGCTTCTAGCTTTGGCTAAACATGGAAGGATGTGAAATTGATGTGAATCATGCCGAGGGGTGATCCATGTAGCAATTTATGGACCAGTTTGTTCCATTGCCACATCAGTGTTTAGAGCCAACCGAAAAGCCCAAAAGATCTATCGATGCACATCCACCCCCATGTTTTCGCTTTTGTACAGGTTTTAGTTGTTTTGCTGAAAATTTCTCAGCTATAAATAAGTTCTAATTGACACAATAAATTTTTAAAAAAGAGATTCTGATTAAAACTAAAGGGAGTATGTGGACATCAATTAACATTTCCTTAGCTAAAATCAGTCACATTTTGGACCATCTGGATATTGCCTCGATATTCATGCAAAACATAACACTAGCCCCTCGTTAGCCAATCCACCATTAGTGCTGTTTTAAAAATACAAAAAAAATCATGAATGTAGTACACAAAAAGTTACGTAAGGTTGCAGGATTTTAATTTTAAATTTGTTCCCGGTATCAGTAGTTAGAGACGAATTTCGAGTTGAAATTTTGCATGTTCACGTAACTTTGTGTATAATTCTCTATGATGAATGAATTAATGCCTATATCAGATAATCCTGAATTCATATAGCCCAAACCATTATATGTGGTGTTTGAAGGTAAAGTGCCAGGAATATACATATCATTTGAAGAAATCATAGCTCAAAAAATAGACTCCAAATTAGCTGGAGGAATATCTTGGAAAAAATATGTAAATATAGAAGAAGCCTTAACGCAAGCACGAAAAATACTAGGAGTTAATTACTATATGGAACCAGCTGCAAAAGAATATATTCAAAAATTTAAAAAAGCAAAAAATAAGAAGGCTCCAGTAGCGTCATCCTCAACGAATATAAAGGAAGAAGAAGGAACTCAAAAGAAACCTACCTATAAAGAATGCTTAATAAAAGGAATAGACCCATTAGATGGGTCATACCTAGACTGGAAAAAATAGATGAAAAGTTCGAATCCATAACTCCTCAATGGAAAAATGATATAAAAGAAGAAATTTTAAAAGAATTAAGAATAGAAATAAATAACAAATTTGAAGCCATGAAAAAGGAATATGATGAAAATTTTGACATATCGTTATCCGACGATGACATAATGGATATTGCCAGTCATGGGCAAAATATAAAATAAAAAGGTATGATGAATCAGCATGTCTACAAAATAGAAAGAATCTTAAAAAGGTAAAGGAATATCTAGAGTTACCCCTATAAAGGATGCTAATATTGATAGAATACTATCAATTATTGAGGCGCAGAAGATAAAATATACTAAAGGACAGTTCAGATATGCGCGAATATCTCAGATAAGCTCGAATATGCAGAAAGGACAAAGCATGGGTTGCTAACACAGGAAAAGTTCTCCAATTATATGAGCCACTCAGAAGATGATGTGAAGCACTCTGAAGAATATTGCCAGAAGAGTTGAATAAAGAAGGAAAAGGTGCTCACAATGGTTTGCATGTGAGAAAGATCTACCCTAAGGCCCTAGGCCTAATTAATAAGACATATTGGGCACCAAGCAATTTCTGAAATAAAAAGGGCTAATTTTTCGGTGGAAACCAGCTATGTGATAAAATAGCACATCCCAAACAAAAGTTTTGTACATACAACAGATTGACAAAAGGTCAATTAACGTGTCTCGAAGTAGAAATGTACACAGATCTTCACAAGCAGAGGGCCAGCGATCACCAACGCGAGCCCGGGGAAGACGAGCGACACAGCCCCGACGGCCACCGCCCACCATCCCCTCGCCCTCGGGAGGTCGAACTCGAGCGGCCTCAGCATCTGCCTCAGGCTCGACACGATGGCGGCCAGCATCACGAGCATCGCCGCTCTCAGGTACACGTCGCACCTGTTGTGCCCTAGGTACACCGCGTACGTGCCCGCCATGAGCGTGAAGCTCATGGTCGCCACGGCCTTGAACCCCTTGACCATCCTCTCTCTCCCCGCCGCCTCGCGGTCGTCGACGTCTGCTCCACCAGGGCCTGGCGCGTCCATGCCGCCTTCGCGCCACGCGATGATGGCAACGTTCAGCGTGCCGACGATGACCTCCGGGAGGAGGGAGAGCATAAACCACCACTCCAAGAACTCGACGGCGAGGATCATGGCCATCGAGATCAGAGCGGCGAGCATAGCGCATCTGAGGTGGCCGACCACCGCGACGAGGCGCGCCCTGGCGGACGGAAACAGGGCGCGGACGGGCAGCGCGGTGATCGTCATGGCGAGCACGGACACCGTCGAGGCGAAGAACGACACGGCGAGGTCGACCTGCGAGTGGCTGCAGCCACCGAACGAGGGGTACTTGAGGTACCCTAAGATGACGACCCCTTCAATGGCGAAGGCCGTGGTGGCGCCGAAGGACGCGAGCTCGGCGTTGCTCTTCATCGCTGCTTCATAGGCCTCATCCTGCTCCGCAGCCGCCGACGTAACTTGGGCGGCATCAGCTGGCACGTCGTCGCCGGCAAGCATGCCGACCACGAGTACAAGAGGAAGTACCAGGACCACGAGCACCGTGTCGTCCTTGTTCATGAGTGCTACGAACATCGCGTTGGTTGCCATGAGCAGGACGCTGGTGAGCAAAACGAGGACCGCTGACGACAGATCAGTGCACCGGGTCTGCCATGCTCCCGGCGGCAGGTGCAGCTGAAAGTTCATCAGGATGACGGCCGATATGAACGTGAGCAGCAGGGAGAAGCCGCCGGCTTTGAACAGGAGGCTGACGCCCTTGGCGATGTCCTTGTACCCGGAGATGCCGGCCATGATGGCCGAGCCGGTGATGCCGATGGCCTCCTTGCCGAATGCACTCGCCCGCTCCCGCTCTTGGTTGGGTTCTTGAACCCCGCGGGGCCGGGGAGATTGCACCGGAGGGAGGAGATGGTCTTCGTTTTCCATTATTGTTCGTTGCCGTATTCGTCAAGACAGCCGCGTGTACATATATATAGGGGGAGCCGGAGCCGGCGTTGGCAATGGCGAGAAACTTCGAAGAAACAGCCGGTAATCATGAAGGAAAATGGCAGAGATGTCGGCTATCCCCATCTAGAATGCTGCCATTATCCAATCTCGCACCGGTGCTATTCAATTTAACCCAATTTCTACCTGTCTGTTTCCTCTTGCTTTGAAAAAGGATGCTAGGTTTCTAAGTTTTCCGATGAGCATTTAACAAATAAGTTAGCCTATAAAAGTGTGCACCTCGTTCTGATTTGAACGTGTAATTTAAGTACAAGTTTAGTTGAAGTCGAATCGAAAAAAGATGTACGAATACGTACCAGTTCTTACTGTATGTAGTGTACATCTTTCGGTGTTATTCAGCAGTTGTGGACCAGCTGACCAACAACCTGAAGCCACATTCTCTGGCACTCCCACTGTAATTTCCTAGCTCGTTCTGGGCTTCTTGCCAAGCCAAGCATGAGAGCATCTTCTGTTCATGAGCTCATGATTCATGACCAGGAAAATCTACTAGTGGAATAAGAACAGTATGATCAAGGATCAACTGCTCGGCTTAATAGAAGGCCAACAGGGTGCTATCAACCACTGACGTTGGTCACCTCTGCTGTGTTTCCACTAAGGTAGCGGTGATCTTCAGAACAACTTCCTAGTTGCTGCACTACAAGCCTGTACTGAGTAATGACCACAGTGACTACAGATGTTTATTAACACAAGTGAGGAGATTAAAATACAATTCTTGCATAGATCAGACCCCTAACCTTGAATCGTGCTGACCTTGATAACTGCAGTCCTTTTTAATGTCAACCATCAATTTTCGGAACAGTTTGGTGACGCATACCGATACTTTCTGAAGTAGAAACGAGTTCACATAACACTAGATGTACCCAGATACAGAAAAAAAAGGCACCCTAGCATAACAAGCCAATCAGGGAACCTTGCTGAAATTAACTGCATTGATCATTAATTCATTATGTTGAACTTACTAGACACATTTCACAGTAATCACAAGTGAACAAAGTAGATAATACTTCTCTACATACAGACTTTACACTTTCAGGGATAAAAACATGGTAAACAAAGAAACATAGGAAATAATAGGGCTTCCATGGTAGACATTTATGTGAGAACTACAGATAGATTTACTAATCTAAGAGCATGTTAACACGTCAAGACTCTGTTGTGAACTTGGCTGTGGCTGGTCTTATGTGTGCTGCTTTTAATTTGATCGTAATTCCAGCTTGGGTAATGGTGGCAATGGTAAAAAAAAAAGCTGCTAGTCCCGTGTTTACTGTGGTGGAAATGGTGACAGTGGCGGCAGCGGCCGCTCTGCATGCCCAAGTAGCTGCGACTGCTGGTGATCACCTTGCCATGCCCAAACAATATCCTTAAGTGATGGCCTAATGTCCTCTTTTATCAGCCTTTGATACTCCAACGTGTCACCGTTGGTCTTCTTCAACTCGACTAAGAGAAAAGAAGGAGCAACCTCAAAAATCTCCGCATCAAGCTCAAGAATACCCTTCTTTCCTTCCTTCAGTGTAGCCAATTTCAACACTCCGTTGTCTTTCTTTGTAACTTCGAGCTTCAACCGTTTGCCCAGTTCCTTCAGCTTCACAAATACAGTTGCTGCTGGCTGTCTGGAAGTAAATCGTGCCTCCCTTCGGCCATATCTTTCGTCAAACAAACCTGATAGATCAAATCCTGTAGAGAGAGAAATGATGTCAAATGCATTCAAGTTTGTCAGCCTCAATGATCCTTGATTTCTCTCAGAAGCAATGCAACCTGTCGAACCAGAGGTAGTAGCATCGCCTGCACAAGCCTTGTCACTTGTTTCAGTTTTCAGTGCTGTTATCTCAATGGGCTTCCTGTACCAAGCACTTCTCTTTATCCTTGAGATGGACATTCTAGTACAAGGATCTGGATCAAGGATTCCATAGAGGAGCTCCTTCAGCTCAGCAGAGAAATAACGAGGGCATCTGTACTCAGCTTTTGAAATCTTCCTATACATCTCGATGAGATTTCTATCGTGGAAAGGAAGGTAACTGGCCACAAGCACAAACAGAATTACTCCACAAGACCATACATCTGCCTTTGCACCACTGTAGCCTTTCCTGCTGAGCACTTCAGGAGCCACATAAGCTGGAGTTCCACACGCGGTGTGGAGCAGACCATCTTGCCTCTTTGACTCAGATAAGGCACTTAAACCAAAATCAGAGACCCTAAGGTTTTCATTCTCATCCAGCAGTAGGTTTTCAGGCTTCAAGTCACGATGATAAACATCTCGGCTATGGCAATAGTCCACAGCAGAGATCAGCTGTTGAAAATACTTTCTTGCAGCCTCCTCGCTAAGTTTCCCCTTAGCTATTTTGTTGAAAAGCTCACCGCCTTTAGCATACTCCAAAACAAAGTAAATCTTGCTCTTGGTAGCCATTACCTCAAAAAGCTGCAGAATGTTTGGATGCCTTACCAATCTCATTATCGAGATCTCCCTCTCTATCTTCTCCATAAGACCAACCCTCAAGACCTTCTCCTTGTCCATCATCTTTATGGCAACAGACTGACCAGTAGTAAGATTACGAGCATAATATACCTTTGCAAAGGTCCCTTGTCCTAATTGTCTCCCAATTTCATAACGTTCCATCAAAACACTCCTCTCTTCCATTATACAAGCAAAAAATCCAAATTTTTACGATGGTCTATGTACAAAGTGGTACTGACAGAGATAAACATTAGCCATCATCACCAAGGTCGTCGTCAAAGAAGACAGAGTCCTTCATTCTATCATGCTTTGGAACACAAAGAAGAGGAATGAAACCAGTATGAAGCCCACTCTCATCTGAACTCAACAAAATCAACCTGGACGGACCAGTGATCTTTTTCGCACTAGATAATTGACCCTTGAAATACAAGCACATGTCTCTGCATTCCCAGGTGAATCGCCTTCAGCCGTCACTAGCCAGAAGCTACCTGCAAAATTAATAAACCAGATTAGAACACATGTATAACGCAAATTAACTACATCAAAAATCTGCAAGAAATGGGGAAATGAAGGTAAAATTTTGAGACATCACATCCCTATATTGTGAATCGAACATCCAATTGGCACGTATCCAAAAGATGCAGCAAATATATCTATGAGGGCAAACTATGAAATCTGAAATGCTAAAAGTTGGGAGATCAAACAGCATTGCCAAACTCGCTCAGAACTAAACGTCCTCAACAAGATCAACCATACGGCCTGTCCTAATACCTCAGACGACAGATTGAACAAAGAATTCACATACAATTTCCAACATTGAACAAAGAATTCACATACTCAGTACGATCCGAGAAATTGCTATAATGGGACTCCAAACAACGTGTTTCGCTATAATGGGACTTCTAACGTTGACATCGCTAAAATGACACTGAAACATTGGCTTCTCGTAGTACGATCCAACAATCCATTCTTTCCGTTGGAAGGAAATTAACCAACAATTCCTGCCGTAAAAAAAAGCCCAATCCGCACCTACTGCAATCAAATCGAGCGAAACCAAGAACCAACGACAATCGGCGAATCGAACATCGCAATTCAGAAGCAAGGTTAACCTCACCTGATCAGCAGACGAACGAAGGGGTGGAAGAACGGATCCCCAAGACTGACCCCAGCCCCAAACGGATCGATTCGATTCGATTCGGCCGCGACGGAAACGGAGGGCGATTCTTGGCACCCTCGGGATGTTCTTGCTTCCTATACTGGCATTACACGGCGGCTCGCTGGCTCGCCCGCAGCAAGGAGGCTGGGCTTGCTTCGGCTCCTCGCCTCCTACCCACCTGTCGTCGGTTTTGGTCGAGCGGTCGACGCGCCGCGGCAGGGCGCGGCGATGTCGGGACGGACGTTGCAGGTGTTTTTCGAGATCGGCCCCTGAACGTCTGGGGATTTCTGTGGGGGGAAACCGGCGAACGGAGCGTGACTTGCTCACGTGGGATGTCCATGGGCTCCACTGGCCCAACGATGGCTTTAAGCTTTAGTAATTAGTCTTGTCTCCAAAAAAAAAGTGTCTTCCTAAAGCATTCTAAATGCTACTCGAACTGATTATCTTCCAAGGAAACAATTGTATTGCTTGCTGCAGCTCTTCAGTTGCTTTGTAAAGTACTACCGTCTAACAGGCGATATCTTATTCCGTTACGAGTAGCTACTTAGATTCGGAGAGATAGGTTGGTTATGTGGGTTCCATTCTTTGTAGCGTATATCTTATCTAAACTAATAAACCACCAGTTAAAATTATCCTATATCTACCCAACAATTACCTGCTCTACAGTCAGTGACGGACCCAGAGAATTTGACGAGCCTGGGCGAAAAACAGAGTCTAAATAACAAGCGCTCAGAAACATAGATCATAATACAAGCAAAATATAACAACCACATTAGTTTTAACTAGAATCATATCGTAGCATATGTTCACAAGCAAAATATTGCCACAGCGCTTCCCAGGGTCGCCCTACAGGCCGGGAAATCTTTTAGTCACCTAAAATTACACTCTCAATCAACTAAAGTTACAGCCCCCTCCAAAACAAACGCCTGTAACTTAAGGTGATTCATAGTATAATTTTAGGTGACTGAAAGATAAAAAAAATCAGTTGCTTGTGCAATAGTCACTCCAAAAAAAAACACCTAGCATCGACTATAATTTAGAAAATTTTACTAGCCATATCTCATTAAAAAAACACCTAGCATCGACCATTACATATGCCACGTCGAACAAGATATTTGTGCATGCATATTAGACATAAAATGCAATCAAATCGAAACAACACACTAGCAAGTGGCATGCATCCAGATGATTCTTTTTTGGACCAAGAGCAAATATCATTAATTAAGGCCTCATTTGGCACAGCTCCACCACCAGCTCCTGGAGCTGTTTGGAGCCGTTTTGTGCCAAACAGGGTAAAACAAAATAGCTCCACCCAAGGAGCCCCTTAAAACATGCTGAGACAAAAGATATGTACGAGATGGAGCTGAAAAAAGTAGCTCCACCTGGCTCCATCCGCAGGCCCGCATGCCACTGCCCTTGTACTTTCGTGAATTTACGCGATCTGCCACCGGCTCTTCTATTCTCCCGTTCCTCTGTTCGGTCTTCTCGTCTTCGACCGTGAAGGGAGCGCCGCCGCCATTAAATATTGGTTGCTAATACTTTGTGTTATTTTAAATTTTAATTTTTTTTGAATTCAAATTTACTCGGATGAAAAATCATGTAGAAACATACAGCTCTTGATGTTACTACAAGCCAAATAGACAGGGGTATATTGGATAATTGACATCTCTCAACCATGCATGATAAAACAGGTGGAGCTGTTTTGCCAAACAGTCTACCAAAACAGCTCCAGCTCCACCGGTGGAGCTGTTCGTGGAGCTGAAGCAAAAAAAACAGCTCCACTTGTGAAGTGGAGCCGTGCCAAACGGGGCCTAGGTAGGATCACAATCAAGCTCCAAACAATGAAGCAAGAAATCAGGAGCCTCATTCGGCCAACTGCACCAAGCAGTATTAGCAGTTGTTTGTTTGGAAGGTCAGTCAAATTAGCATTCCGTCTAAACTCTAAAGTACATCAAACAAACAGAAATAACACGCCTGAAAGATAACAAACAGAGATGAGCCCGGGCAGGGGCCCAGGGTCGCCGGGCCCTGGGTCCGCCCCTGTCTACAGTCATAACCTTAACTACGTCCACACCACAATATGCACCCAGAAATACACCATCATAAAAACGCGCGCACCAGATTAACTCTCCCCCATTCTCTCTCCTTACTCAACCATATCCGACGGTCATCCTTCAATAGATCTGCAGTACCCCCTCCACCCCTTCAACTAACTTGCTCGCCCCCGCTCGACCTGCGCTGCCCCCCTCCGCCTCCCCCGCGCCTCCTCCGCTCCCTCCGCCTCCCCCGCGCCTCCCCTCCCTTCGCCTCCCCCCATCCTCCCCCGCGCCTCCCCTCCCTTCGCCTCCCCCCATCCTCCACCGCGCCTCCCCCCATCCTCCACCGTGCCACCCCCCATCCTCCCCCCATCTCCGCCTCCCCCGCGCCTCCGCTCCCGCCGCTCCCCCGTTCTCCGCGCCGCCTCCTCCCCTCCCTCATCCGCCGCTCCGCCCTTCTCCCCGCGATTACCGCTCCTCCCCCCGTTCTCCGCGCGGCCTCGAGGCATAGGCGGCCACCGATCCGGAATCCCCGGCCATTGAAGCCGCCTCCGGCGTTGCGCGACCAAATCCGAGGCCTTGGTGAGCTGGAGGGGAGGGCAGGGGGAGGATGACTGGAGGGGGAGGGGCCGCGTCGCAGGCCTACGGGGAGGCGTGGTACTGGGACGAGCGCTACCGCAAGGAGGCCGGGCCCTTCGGCTGGTACCAGAAGTACCCCGCCCTCGCGCCGCTGCTCCGGCTCTACGTGCGCCCGCAACAACGCCTCCTCCTCGTCGGCTGCGGCAACTCTGGTGAGTACCCTGTTCCCGTAGGGGAGGGAGCTCTTGACTCCTTGGCTGGTGGGTTGTGGTGATCGTTCTGGTTCTTTTCGCGGTTCTTCGCTGTGGTAGCGTTTCGCCCAACCGTTGATAGAATTGGGCGTTGGCTCATGTGATTTCGAGATGGCCTGGGATTCTTGGGAGACTATTGCTTGGATCAACGTGGGATGCAATGTAGCCGTCCGTGCTCTATGGGTTCTTGAATTTTTGTAGAATGAATTGAATTGAATGCTACTATATAGAAAGGCTTTGATCACGCGGCGTTTGTTCCATGGTATGCCATATATATGAATAAATGCAATAGTATAATTAAAGCAATTAGCATTTCGGTACATCATAAGAAAAGCTGCTCCGTTCTTCATTGTGGAATTGGTTACGAGTGAGTGATCTGTCTGGTCAATTTAGTACAGTACCTGAAATAATCACATTGTCCGGCTAAAAAGCGTATGCAAAATGTGGTGCATTATGGGCTCCTGTCCCTTGTCACCAAAACTTTTTCGGCCTCATCTTCTTAGGCATGTAAAGGTTTGAGTTGCGCAAGGTGTTCAAGTTCTTTTTTTCTGCATACTTATTGTGTTGACAGTAGGGCGTAGGCTAATGAAAATAAAGAAGTTTTATCCTTACCTTTTTTGAAGTTGCAATGCATAAATATCTGTGCCTCTAATTTTGCCATGCTTACTGGTGGTATTGTTGATAGCTGGGAACTGAGATGTTTTCAGCCACTAATTTTCAATCAAGAATTCTATATATGGTTTCATACTATAGCATTAAGCACTTTCTGACTTTAGATGCCAATTGCTACATTGTTGTCAGTATGTTCATTGTTGGTTTAGTTGACATTACTTAATGTTTTTAATCTACCTTTGGATGTTGCACAGTTTTTGGTGAACACATGGTCAACGATGGTTATCAGGACGTTGTATATCGTCCGTGGTGATCGAACAAATGAAGAAGAAATACCATGATAAGCCTCAGCTGAAATGTATACTCTTTGTTCCCAATCTACTATTATTGAATCCCTTCGGAGTATATACCTCCTAATATGATATTATGGTCCTACTATTTACACAGATACGAAGATGGATGTAAGGGATACGTCAGATGTTGAGTCTGGTTCATTTGATGCTGTTATTGACAAAGGTACCATTACCAATGTAATAGTTGCCACTATTACCAATTGCTAACGTCTCTACACGCGTACGAAACATGGCACTGGGTTCTAACCCATTTTGTTGTTTGCAGGAACACTAGATTCTATTATGGTGAGTCAATTGTTGCCAGGATACTCTGATATTCTTCCTGCATGATACTCAGAATCGTGTTTCTTGTTTTGTAGTGCAGCCAAAATTCACAAGAGAATACAACTAAGATGCTAGAGGAGGTGAACAGGTAAAGAGTACACTGATATCTATTTGTGATATCTCTGTTTATTTTACTATAGCTTCTATTTCTTTCTTCTATCTGCAGAATTCTCAAGAATAAGGGGTCTACATTCTGGTAAATGATCTTGTATTTTATTTACTTATGGTAACTATGTGATTTAGCGGAAAATAAAAATGCTAAGGCTGCTGGGAGGCAAGCTGGAGTTGATTCCATTGAACAGATAATGAAAAGAGTTATAAGAATTGTCTCAATCTCTGATGACCTTGGAGGGTGTGCTCTACGCAAGTGAGTACTGTGTGTCTTAGTACTGTGTGCTCTACGCAACTGCGATATATTGCTGGTTGCAGTGCTCAACATTTTATTTTCTCTTTGAATAGTGGGTATGGGATGTTATTTGCTGTTGATAATGGATCAATACTCAGAAACTGTCCAGTTTGACCCATTTCATCTATCCCAATTTAGGCTTGTTTGATTCTTTTGTGGTGGTAACTGTCCATTGCCACCAATTCTGTAAACAATGTGTCCGTTCATGTAATCAAGTTAACGACAAATGATGGATTCACTGCAGATTAAATAAAGAAGTCCAGGAGCTTTTAAAGCTTACATAAGCAAGGCCGGAGCCAAGCTGACTGAGAATACCATTTTCAATCGGATCATAACAGACTCTAACGGCTCAGATCCATTTAATGGTAAAGTTTTCTCAGTTAAGTTGATGACCTGTTACATTTTTAGTCTGACAGGTATATTCCTGGTGTACATGTAGGTTTATATGTGGGAGCATTTAGTCCTTATGGACCAGAAGTTGTGCAACTCCGTCGAAAGTTCGGCCACTGGAACAGTACCGATGAAGTAGAGTTTTTCGAGTATGTTGAAGCAGTGAAGTTGACTGGTGATCTGAGTGTCCCTGCTGGACAGGTTTCCATTCTGTTTTTTTCATGTTCTTATAAACAAGCTCGCATTGTATTTCTACTGATAAAAGGTTGTCACAGATAACATTCCACGCTAAGATTGGGAAGGGCAAGCGTCTTGAGAATCGTGGTGCTTACCCGGAGGAATTTGGAGTGGTAATTTCTGCCTACAGTCCTGATTGTTTGATTAATGTTTCTCTTTGGATTTTAGTCTATATAACATGTATACTGTGATGCAGTTTGTTAGTCGATATAACATGTATTCTGCAATGATGCGTTTATATTTATATCGAAAAGGCCGTCGGCTGTGGTAAATCAAGTTGTTAATCAAGAAAATGAAAGCAATCAGAATGCTGGATCTGTTGCTGAAACAGGTAAAGGATATTTTGCATTTCCTTCAATAAAAAAGTAATTCCAGGTGCGTTGACATTTTCAACATTACCAGATCCTATTCCAGTTGAGGATCATCTGATCTCAGACCACGTTGCAGTGGAGAATAATGTCGCGGGTGCGGAAGCTATGAACCCCACTGTTAATGGAACAACTGTTGAAAAAATGTTACTGTTGAACCACTTGTGCAAGTGACCAAAGAGGAGCCCAAAAGGCCCCTGTTGCTGCTGCTCGGCTGCTCCCCCTCCTCCAGCTCAGAAGGATGTTACTAAGAAGTAAGAAGTCTTATGCATCCATTGTGAGTTCTCTATTTGTCTTGCCTTTGTAACTAGAATCTCTTATTGCATTGTTCTTAATGTATTTCTGAAGTGATTGGCTAATAGCAATTCTGAACTTCCAGTGAGGTTCTTGCTAATTACAGACCTTAATTATGGGTTGTACTACAGGTGAAGGTCATGAAGGAGGGCCCACCGACTCCATTTGTCAAACCTAAGACAGCTTCTAAAGCTGTGACCAAGGCTGTTGAAGGTCCAGAAAAATCTTCTGTAAAACCTTCCCACACTGCCGAAACCACTCCAACTGATAGGAATGTTGTCGAAAACAGCACTTCTCATGATGGTTGGCCTTGGCTTTGATTTAGTATACAATCTTTTTTACATTATTTGCAGTGATGACACTATTTTGCCCTACAGAACAAGCTTGTCCAGTTTTTGTCAAAAGTTTGCCATTCAATGCGACTGTCCAAATGGTCGAGGAAGAGTTTAAGAAATATGGTGCTATCAAGCCAGGTGGCATCCAAGTTAGGAACAAGAAGGTAAGTAACTGTTGATTTTGGCAGCAGCTATGATATTTTTTCTGATATTCTTACTCAATTGCTACAGATTGGCCAGTTTTTCTTTGGTTTTATTGAATTTGAGTCCCAGCTTTCAATGGCCCTGTACGTATTGGCTTCTGCTGACTAAAGCCAAAAGCTAATACGAACACCTGGTTTTTCGAAGTGGCTTCTCCACTACTCTTTTCCTTCTTGATACTCAATTTTGATTGTGGTATTTTAACCTTCAAAACCTTGTGTTCAAATGGTTATGATATGTTGCGTGGTATAAGGTGTAATATCTATCCCTATAAATCACCAGTTAAAATTATCCTACATCCACCCAACAATTACCTGCTCCACAGTCATGACCTTAACTACGTTCACACCACAATATGCACCCATAATTACACCATCCTAAAAACGTCCGCACCAGATTAACTCTCCTCCATTCTCTCTCCTTACTCAACCATATCCGACGGTCATTCTTCAATGGATCTGCAGTACCCCTCCCGCGTCCCTGACGCTCGCGACTTACATGCATGCAGGTCGATCGTCTCCTCGTTCCAGACCCGCGGATCGGATCGTCTCCTCGTCTCCTCCCCCGCCTCCCCCGAAGTCCGCCGCCTCCCCCGCCTCCCCGAAGGCCCCGCCTCCCCCGCCTCCCGGCCGCCGCCTCCCCCGCCTCCCCCGAAGGCCGCCGCCTCCGCCGACTCCCCCGAAGGCCGCCGCCTCCGTCGCCTCCCCCGAAGGCCGCCGCGGCGGATCGTCTCCTGGGTAGACCCGCGGATCGTCTCCTCGTCTCCTGGGTAGGCCGCCGCCTCCGCCGCCTCCCCCGAAGGCCGCCGCCTCCGCCGAATCAACTCCCGGCCGCCGCCTCCCCCGAAGGCCGCCGCCTCCGCCGAATCGACCGAAGGCCGCCGCCTCCCCCGAAGCTTGTAAACTGTAAGCAGTAACAACACCATGATGCACAATTTCATTATCTATATCATTATATTTTCTTACCGTACAGCTAAACCATCAACATAAACATCTGAATGAATTAAAGTTGCTGTCATAAACATCACAATTTTTAGTCCTACTTCATCTTTTCACAATAATTTGAGTTGTCCAAGTTTCATCAATCCTATCTAATATGTCCAACAATGCCTCTGAACAACCAACCACAGAAAAAAAACTTGCATCTGAGTGGTGCCTTTGATTTCCAAATATGCTTGCAGAAATCAAACCTGACTACTCCATGAAAGAATACCATTTCCAAATTATATGTTGTCTTGTATCCCTTCCTGCAGATGGACTTGTGTCAACCGATTCCAAATCATCAAGTACTCATTCAGAGCCGTTACTAACAAACGACCCTGAATATTGCTGATCCATGCTCCATCAGTTAAAGCCTCCTTCACCAGCCGTCGCTGCCTTGACTTCTTGCCCACCATTTGCTACAAGGTGGGCGCAATAGCCTTGATAGAATCACCACCCAACCATCTATCAGTCCATAACAGAGCTGACCTCCCATCTCTCAATTCAGTCTTTAAAGAAACATCAAACATTGCTTGGACTGCCTTCTCCTGATGTTCTACCCCCCTGAAGAAAGTAAAGATCTTTTCTATTTCGGCAACTTTAGCACCACCTTGTCGACAAATGTTTGGAGGTGAGCTTTTCTTAAACGCTTATAGTAGATAAAAGCAGCCCCAAATACGAACAAGGGAATTCCGTCAATTGACAATTGAAGTTTTCAGCTGCCACCTACAGATCTTCCTCTGTACAACAAATTGGTGTAGCTGAGCACTTTTCCAGGTTTAGTCGCTATTTACCAGATAGAGCTAACTTCGCTAGGTTATAATTGTGGACGAGTGTGGTGGTTTTAGATTTATTCAAGGATCACCTATTCTCACAAACTGTGTGTCCAGAGAGTGGAATAACATGTGCCACTTTCAGATATCCATTTTAAAATTATCTAAACATTAATTTGGCTATTAACAACTATTGTTGTCTTATGTTCCATACATGTAGATTGAATTGATTCAGTTTTAGTAACTGATTTTCCTTTACTTATTGAATGACAGTTCGAGGACTGCACATTTGAGTGGCTTTACTGGCGCCAAGCCCGTGAACCTTTCAGTGTTGAAACTCTCAGGTACATAAAGTCGCTTGATGCCGAAGAGGATATCAAGCTGCTCAAGTTCCATGGTTGGGAATTGCCATGTCAAAGAGTCTCTTGTGTTTTTATACTAAATAGTACAACATTAATATTTGTATGGATGTTTCGAGACTGGAGCTATGCCATAAGATGCTTAGATCCTGTCTTTTATCTGTATACTATCAACTTCATTGTGGGGGAACGGGGCTTGAATCCAAATATTCGAGAAAATTCCCTGGTATACTATCAACTTGAGTAATTGCCGTAGTATACTGGTATTTGATTTGTTTTTAAATACTCTGTCCCTAATCCTTTTGCTATGACGCACGTAAAGCACAGCCATGCTTGTGCATGCGAGTGTTTAGGTAATGATTTGCTTTTGTTCACCCCTTAGGAAACATCATGATGGAGTACCTATTGTGGCTGCACTTCTCACTTTACTGATTAGAAACTTTTGTCAAGAAACTACAAACCCTTAAAAAAATGGAGTTCTATAAAACATAAGCAAGTGTGCATGCACGATTCTTCATTGTTGTTACAGGGAGAATCATTTATTATTTGGCTAAACTGTAGGTTCAAGGAGTCAATCAAAAGAGTTGTGAACCTTATGGTATTACATACTTTAGAACACCCATTTACTTCCCATTACCAATCACATATTTTCGCCCATATGCCTAGCTTTCTCATTTTTTTCAGAATCTCAACATGAATCCTAAATGTGACCCTTTTACTATTATTTAGCCACCCACTGCCCTCATTTCTCCTATTCCATCTACCTCATCTGTCTATTCCATTCACAGCAAGATGCATATGACTGTGTTTCATATTTAAAAAATTGTCTTATGAGTTATGACTCTAAATCTCTGGTTAGTTTGAGTTATGGGTTTGGATCGGTGTTTTTTTTTGCATGTGTCTGCAGTTCTAATTATTTCTGAAATGTGTTGGGTCGCATGTAGGAACACGCAGCCGAGGTTCCAGTTCATCGTCATGAACAGGCGCAACACTGGTACGTGCATCTCTGATCTACCCAGATGAACTCATCTGCTCGGTGTTGGTTTAGATATTGCCCTGATAGAACTGAGCTGTGGTACACTGGGACCTTACGTTCTTCTGAAGCAAATAGGAATATAGGATATATATATCACAATGGAACATTCTTTTTGGGTCTTGCTAAATGTAGATAGTCCTAAATCTTAAGATTAATTTATGCTGATGTAGATTATATAAAGTAATGCAGCAGTTATAGGGGGGGAACACGAGGTTACGGTACATCGAGATCTTCAAACTTCCAACATATGTTTTTCAACATTTCATTTGATGTGATATAGAACTCCTAATTGGTTGTTTAACCAATCTTAACATCTGCGACTAACTCATGCAAAGAGGAACGGCAGTAAACTTTGAGGGATAACAGTGATCAATTTCCTATCTTACTGCTTGCATGCTTTCCGCTACCTGTTTATTGTGATTTGAGCAGCCAAGAACCAGGGAGGTGCTTCTATGCATCACTACTTTGAATGAATGTGTAGCCAACCATAGGTCTTTTGTAGTGTCATATCAGGGATCAGAGACAATCCTACAATGCTGATGATCTTGGGATAGCTTTATGCCTGCTTACAAGTCTGGCAGGGCATGGAGCAATAATTCTTAGTGGATTCATTGGAGAAAACAGTAAACTTTTAAATTGTGTTCATGTCTTCATAATCCAAATGTAACATTAAATGCTATGTAGTTGGGCTTGTGAACCCAAATATATGCTGTTTCCATAATTACATAGGGTGAAATTTTGCTTTGCATTCAGGATTCAAGTATAAGAAAAAACATAAATTGCTGTCTGAAATTGTGGCTTATGAACCCAGATGTATGCCGTTCCTGTACATAGGGCAAACTTTTTCATTATATACAGGTACAGGATCCATGTATAAGACCTGGCATAAATCGTTGTTTGGATGTGGGGCTTATGAATCTGCTGATATTTGTGTATGGAAGAATTACATATGCACTTGACTTTTTGCTTAAAAAATGCTTATTACAGCTCTTGTTGATTGCAGCCCCAGTTGCTTGCAGCAATCAAGTTTATAGCACACTTGGTTAATCAGGTGGTTGCGCATGAGCTTGTGGCACTGGAGCTTCTTACAGTACTTCTTGAGAATCCAACTGATGATAGTGTTGAGGTGTGCACAGCTTGGTTCTTATGTACTTTCCATATTGTGAAGAACTTATACATGTCATCTCTGAAGTATTTGCTTATGTTTCTTGTATGGCTGGTAGCAGTGATGTTTGTCAAAGAATGCGGGGCAATGCTGCAGGACTTCTCCACAAGGGCAAAACTGTTGCGATTTTAAACATTGGTGATTGCATCTTCCTCAGGTTGGTTTTGCATGTTGTTCGCTGGTTAAATAAAAAAATGACATGTCAAACCAGAAAGCAGAGCGCACTGCTTTAGGCGAGATAACAAACAACAACACAGGTATGAGCGCTTCCTCGGCTGTGACGGAATTGCTTTCTCACATGGGCAGCTCTATGTTGCGTTGTCGAGGGGTGTGTCCAGGCAAACAACAAGAATTTTGGCAAAACCAAAGAAGGAATTAGATCCAACAGGGAAGAGCACCAAAAATATTGTGTATAAAGACGTCCTCGACTGGTGAAAAGGTGGTAATAATGTCCTAAATGAATATTTTTTTTTCTTAATAAATCTGCAGCTAAATTTAAACTGAATCAAGTAGCAGCTACACAGGCCTTTAAGTTATAATGTGCTTCTGCCTATTCTTATAAATTTGGAAAGCAATTAAGTAAAATTTTAGGATGCATTTTCTTTTTGCAATGGTGGTTTCAACGTTCTAATAACTTCATCCATTCGGTTGCAGGATTAGGTCTCCATCCTGATTTGGAGCATTGGAGTGGATGAAGTCTTTTGTATCAAACCATCTTCCTTCTACTAATATGCTTCTGGCTGCACTGGGTTAGACTGCTGTTCTGAATGGATGCTGCCCTGAGTTGCATGTATTATGTGGAAGCACCATATCATACACATGTGGTCATCTATATTTCAGCGTTCATTGACTTGTAACTGGACTTTTGCCATTTGGATGTCTTCAATTATTTATAGTGACTGACCAAAATAATCTGATGTATATGTCTGGCTTTCATTCATGGATGGACTTTGTTGCCAGCAGCAACCCAATTATCCAAACAAAATATGTATGGCCATTCAAAAATTGGCTTTGACAGCAGGGAACAAAACATGTATGGCCATTCAAAAATTCGTTTTGTTGATTTCGTGTGCATCCCTAAAATGCCGCCGTGGCGTTAGCACGAGCACTATACTAGTAATTTATAGTTTTTTTGGAACAAATAAATAGGATAACTTCTTCGCTGATATTTTGAAGCTGCGTATCGAGACAGTATTTTTAAAGCAACTTATCAGTATTTGGTTTAGTTTACACAAACATTTATATTAGAAACAAAAGCCATCAATTATTAGCCATAAGTTGCAGCACCAAAGAGCGCACACCACGTATGGTTGGTTGGTGCGTGACGAAGATGTGCCATTTCTGGACGCAACCAAACGGTGCTTGAAGTGGTGGGGATGATCCTTCACTTTCCGTTCAGTTTTCCTTCTTGGCGCACGAAACATTCCAGCGATGCTTCTTCTGTGGGCTGTCAACTAGCCCACGCTGCAAAAGCGTTCGGGCTGTCGAGCCGTTCAGCGAAGTGTTTCGGCCCATTGAGTGACCCAGAATCTCGAATCCTGTTCATCGGGAACCCCATCGGTGCAGCATCGACGAACGAAGACAGGCTGTGTCCTCTCTTTCAAGAAAAAAGAAAATAAACGGAAGAGAGTCGGAAGCACTGTACAATCATACTGTTGGTAAATATCGCCTTCGCTATGTATGTATCAGACTATCAGTGTACTGTTGATGGATTGACGGATCAGCGGCCACTGGAGTGATCGGTTCATGAAGCAACTGGGATCGAGCGTGAGTTTGCCAGGTTTAACCGTTTCAGGCTAGAAACTTGGGCGCCTTTCACGCCTGGCTGGCTGCAGGTTAACCGTACGCGCGCACTAGCGGAGCGATTAGCGCAAATCATCCCGTATAAATTAAGGCTATGTTAAGTGCCATGCTTTTGGCTCGCATGATACTATTTTCTGTGACATTTGATTCAAAAGATAAAATAAATAGAAAATATATAAAAAAAACACCGCTATATCTCTAAAGACAATACAAAAGAAAAAGAAGAAGAAAAAATCATGTTAAGAAGCTAACACATTCCAAACAGAAACCATCGTTATTTAGAATAAGCCTAAGCTTTTCTGGCCCTTCTAGGCCTTTTGGCTTCTGTACTCTTTTCCTTCCTCCTATTTTAATATAACTAGCGGGGTGGTTGGCGTATTTTGCGTGGCTAAATTATTTCAAATTTTTATTATCAAATGATATAAATTAAATACTTAGAATATGTTTACGAATTTTGTAGGCTATTTAGGATTTTAATAGTAAACATTGGAAACAATAATAGAAGCTTGAAGTAAAAACAACTTGAGAAATGTAATTGAAGTATGGGTTTGATGGATCGAGGTTCTTAAAAACGTTAACACTCTTCATCATGCATGTATCATATAGCTATATGCCCTTATTATTACTCAATGTTACCATTTTCCAAAATGTATGCATGTGCATGTATCTCTATTTAATCTCAAAGTAATACGTTCATCATATGTGTGACAATCTTATTATTGTACATGGTATTAGAGTATATTGCTCATGCATACGCCGATGCGCCATGAACGACCTATCTTGAACTTATAATCTCTCACACGCCAGTTAACCCCACCGAACCGTGTGTTTTCTATTTCTTCTCGCTGTTATAACTTTTCTACTTCAACCTCCAACAGCATGCCCAATTCTTGATCAATCCCTCTTAGTTGTTATCTATTCCTATACAATCTCGTAGTTGCTACTCATTCTAATACAATACGCCACCACATAGTTATCTTCTACTTCTCTCATTATTGCTTAATGTTGACTATTGCAACATCAAATATACATACACATGCAACCAGTGTTGATCCCTACTAGGGACACCAGTCACGATCTCTCAGGTGGCCCTAAGCCTATTCCCTATGGCCGCGACATCTCTACTTTGAGCCCTTTGCTACTCTGCTTCTATACGTTTGTGCTTCTGTTTGCACATATGCATGCATATATACACATATGTATGATGTTATACATGCTTGATGTCCCTCTTCTGCCGTGTCAATTACTCCTGTTCTTTAAAATTGGTCACCTCAACGCTAAGGCTTCCTCACTAATTGCGGTGATCTCATATCTTTATTGATGTGGTATGTCTGCTTTAGTTGTTGTCTAACGATATGGAGAATCTTCTCACCATCGTAGGTGGCGTCATGTCCCTTACTAGCGATAGCACGCCCTTAGCTACCTGATGGTCCAATATCGTTATAGTTTATCTTTAATACAAAGCTTCATCTCCTCTCTGCCAAACCTTCATATTATCAAGCTTATTTGGATACTGACTTGTTCAACAATGCTGATGCTCACCACTCATCGTGGCCCTTATCTTCTTTGACTCTGGTCTTTCTCTGCAATAACTTCGGCCCTTATCTTCTTTGACTCTGGTCTCTCTCTGCAATAACTTCGGTGAGTACATAGCATTGTTCTTGTCGAATGGCTAAGGTGGGCGCACGATATTGTCCTATCTCCCTAGCCATCGCCTCAACTCTTTCCTTCCTAGTGGGTCAATATCTTTTTATTGGACAAATCAACACTATTGCACCCTTTCGTGGTCTCCTTCAGCACCATTCATGCTATCTTTACTATAATTTTTATTTTTGTTAAAAATTTCAGTTGCTTTTATTGTAGTTTGTATACAAATTAAATTGGTAATTTTATTTAATTTATATTGAATTTTAGTTATTTAGGGGGTTTTACTTTGCAATTATATGCAAATCAAAATTTTAAACTTTATTTCATTTTTACTTCCAATTTCAATTAATTTTTGTTGGAATTTGTGTACAAATCCAATATCTAGTTTTTGTTTAATTTTTATTTGGAATCATTGTTATTTAGGGATGTCACTTTGGAATTTGTATCAAAATCAAATTTCTATTATTATTATATTTTATTCCAAATTTCAATTATTTGTTTGGTTGGAATTCGTGTACAAATCGAATTGCTAATATTTTTTGAATATTATTTGAATTTATATTTATTTAGGGATTTTACTTAGGAATTCATTTGGAAACTAAATTGCTAAATTTATTTATTTTATTCTAAATTTTAGTTATTTAAGGATTTTACTTTGGAATTGTATGGAAATCAAATTACACATTTTCTTTTCTTTTGTATTTCGAATTTCAGTTTATTGGTTGTAATTCGTATGCAAATCCAATTGCTAGTTTTGCTTAATTCTTTATTGTGATCTATATTTTTTTAGAGATTTCACTTTGGAATTTGTATAGTAATCAAATTGCTAATTTTTATTTCATTTTTATTCAAAAGTTCATTTTTGTTGGAATTCATATACAAATCTAATTGTTATTTTTTGTTTGATTTTATTATGAGTTTTTTATTTAATTTTAGTTATGAATTTATTTGAAAATAAAATTGCTAATTTTATTTTATTTTTATTCCGAATTTAGTTATTTTTGGATTGTACTTGAGTGAACTCTTTTTTTAATCTAGACCATTGTAATTTGGACTTACTACTATCAACAGTGTGGATCTTTATCTTTTTTCTCCGATTAACATAAGAATTTTTACCCCTAAGAGCGAAGATGATAGTTTATTTTCCCTTTGTTTTAATAATATAATAGATAGGCATCTCTCCTACTGTTCATTAAAAAAAGGTATGGGCGCCACCTGGGCCTTCGCCGTTGTTACCTGCAGTAAATTTCACCAGCAACGCACCAAATGGCTGCTCTGCTATGTCATGCGTTGCAGCATATGTCGCAGTAAGACAATTTAGATTCTCCGTCGTCGTTTGCTTTGGCGGGCATATTCAAATACAACACAATATCATCCAGCACCTGATGAATATTTTGCGACCGAAGGTGAAAATGAGATGCTTCAACTGTCGCCCGGCGAAAAATTGCAAGGATGCAACAACAACAAAACCAAATAATTAATTAACAACCCAAACTACAATGGAGAAAACCATTACACAGAGTCCCGGCGCGCGGCCGCCGGGGGGGGGGGGGGGGGGGGCGGTGCGGTGGGACGTGCGGCCTCGCCATCAGCCCACCACCCATGTCTTGTCGCATGCGGGTGCGTGCGGACACTCCGCGCCAGTACGTAGGCTAGCTCGTCGTACTCCGGCCGGTGCGATAATGCAACGGCCGGGCCAGGCGCGCGGGGCCCCGGCTCTCGGGCGGCGGACGTAGCACCTACTCGCTGTCGACCACCGCGTGCCCTCGCACTGCATCGCGCGCGCGCGGTTCGGTTCACGCGGTCGTAGCGTAGCGTAGCGCCTGCGACGACGGATGCGTCACGGCGTGTAGAGGCGGTTGCGGCACTTGCAGCGCCACGCCTCCGGGTAGTACTCCGTGGTGATCAGCACGCGCCCCGGCGGCACGGACACGTTCACCGGGTAGCACGGGCTGCAGCTGCCGCACTTGGACGTGCATCGCGGCGGGTGCGACCCCGGCCCCCCTCTCAGCAGCCGCCGGCCGACGTAGTAACCCTCCTGCATACGAATGAAATCGTTCATTTACCCGTGAATATACACGTATAAATGTACATGAGGTGTGGTGTTACAGTGTATGGACAGCGACGTATGGTCGGTCGGCGATGGGCCACGGGGCCCCGCCGCCGTGGAAGGCCTGTCGGAAGGGACGCCGTCGTCGTGAGCTAGCTAGCTGGCAGTCGCTGTTCGCATTGGTGATGGACCAGCAATGCAACGACGCGCGGCTGGCCATTGTGCGGGTTACCATCTCCGCGTCAGTTTGGCTCGTCGAGACGAATGCGCGCGGATTCAAACGTGCGACTTGCAAACGTTTGATTTGACTTGTCAGCTGACGCCAAACAACGAGGCGGTGCACAGGAAGATGGCTAGCTAGCTTGTGACATGGTGGTTTCATACATTTTTACAGAGAAGTAGGAGTTCTTAGCAACATTTATAGCACGCACAATTAAGGAGATGCAGAACTCACCAGATCACCGGAATGGGCTTCTGCTCCTGCTCCTCCTGCCATTCCCCCGAGATCTGTTCAGTGAGAAGAAACCGAAACGAGTAAATTGATGCCTATATAGCATCATAATATAAGCTAAAAAACGGAGAGTGCAGCGATATACAAATCTTATATCGGTTCTTCTCATAGATCTGCAGACTGGACCTGTAGTACGTCGTCTAGCCAATTTTGGAAAGAATAAGACACAAGAACGCAGCATGTACTAGCTTCGACGAGCGTGCGAGAAGATGAGAAAATCTTTGCACACAAGAGTATACAGCTAGCTCTGCCAAGTGCTTACCCGAACGGAGCACGCCACTCCCCCTGCAGCCGCCGCTGCCACAGCACGAAGCAACGAAGCAACCGCGGCACAGGGAAGCGACGGCGGCCATTGCGAAGCACGCGGCGACGAGCAGCGTTAGCACGGATCTGCCGCTCCGCCTCGGCCGTCTCCCCATGGGCGGCATTACCAGAACCGCTCTTTAAACCCTTGAAATGGCGCGTGGAGAGAGTAACTGGGGAAGGAAGCAAGGAAGAAGCCAAAGCCAAAACTAGGAAACGGCCGGCCGGGGCAAGGAAGAAGAAGATGATACGGGGGACGTGGGCGATGTACGTGTGGGATGTGTGCCGCCTTGCCCGAGCACTACTCGCCAGCACTGTAGCTGCATCACCCCTCCGAGCCCAGCTGCCCTAAGCAACTGCTATATACTCGGGAATTGGTACGGATATCCGGACACATTGGGCGCCAACCCACTACAGTCTCCCCTTGGCCCACGTCCCATCAAAAAAAGCACTACACCTACGGCCACACAACCTTATTTATCTACACCTCCAACTGCGTCCTCCACACCCTCAACGTGAACCTTGTAGAATCGATTGCTACAATCAATGAAAGGTGAATGATTATTGCCACCGTTACGAAGTTTTCAGATGATTGATTATATTTTCGTCTACTCGGAAATCAATCGCTAGATCAAATGCGTAGCATACGACCACTTGATCAACCGATTTATTCGACCACTTCGCTCAATCGATTGATCTGTTCGGCCGCTTCATCCGATCGCTTTGCTTGTCGTCCACAATGAGTGCATTGATACTTGACTTGATGAGAAGTCGTATATGATGACTTCGAAACACTCACTTAATTTGGTAGAGACATCTTTTGCTATACCAACAGATTTAAAAATAATTTATCTTGGTTCTGATTCTACTTCAAACTTTTCAAGTTCGAGAAGTTTAACAACCTTAGGAGAATTATTCCTGGCATGCTCAACAAAGTTAAATCCTAGACCATGTTTCTTCACGCTTGTTTTTCATAGATCTAGGATTATATTCAAATTCTTTTTGCCAAAAGAAAACCTCTCTAAGGTATCTTTAATATACCCATTCTCTTTAGCTAGTGATGAACATGACAAGCACTTAACAACAAGACCCTTAGAAGCACTAGACTGAGCCAACTTCTCACTTTTAACAAAATCATTAAGTTGTCTAGTCAAAATTTTTATTATAGTGTTAAATTTAGGACAGATCGAGCAAGAGAGAGTCTTATGATAAAGCATCTGTTGAATTGATTTCTGAGAAGAGTTAAGTCTAGCTTAGGGTAGATCACATTTAGAGCATGCTTTAGATGAGTTAGACTTAACCTTCACAATTTCATCATTAACAAGTTTAAGTTTTCCATCACAAGAATCATGTAACATTCTTAGTTGATCAATTCTATCAGTTGCATCTCTAAGTTGAACTAGGCTTATTGCATTAATAGATCTAGCAGTTTTCAACTCAGAGTGTAAGAGTTGACAAGCTTCACAAGAATCATCTTTAGGAATAGATGCTCTAAGTCTATTAATCTCAGAATTCAAACTCTCAATAACAAAATTGTTTTCTTTCAATTTCTTTTTAGTTTTTTCAATTCAAGAGCAAGTTTAACTAGACCATCCTCAAGCTGATCGTACGATAGTCTTACCTCATCAGGATTGCTGTAGTTGTCTTCATTGTCATTGCTGCTTGCCATGAAATACATGCCCATGAAGTCGTCGGTACTCTTCTTCTTGCCTTTGGCATTATCCTCATCACCCAGATCAAGGCGCTTGATGGCTGCTAGAACCTTACGATGGAAGGATTCACCTTTGGTGTTACTTTTGAACGGTTGACGACGATAAGTCTTGTCTTCCTTGACCACTTTCCCTTTGAGCTTAGTGCAATCCATCTTGATATGGCCTATCTTGCCACACTCAAAGTATCTGATCAGGCCTAGAGTGCCACCATGCTTCCTCATTCTCATGTTGTTGAGTGCCTTGTATACCCATGAGAAGATCAACATCACCAGATCCTCTTGGGTAGTTGCTCGAATTGTTCTTCTGAAAAGGAAGTCAGAGCAAACAAGAAAATACAAGACATTATTCTCGATGAAGCAGCCTGTATGGGCTTAGACACAAGTGCTAAAGACAAAGATTTATTAGTCTTAGATAGCAAAGCTTCCATATCATAGGTTTTCAATCTAGAGTATAGATCGTCCATGGTCAGAGGATCTAGATCGACAGTTTGATTAATAGTCGTGACAACTATCAACCATTTGGAACCTAAAGACCTTAAGATTTTAGTTGCATTATCTCCATCCACAGGAACAACACCAGCTCCATGCAAATTACTCAAAATCTTTTCAAAACGAGTAAAAGGATCATCTATAGATTCACTAGGTTTTATAGCAAAATCCGAGTACCCATTTTGATAAAGATTCTTACGTACTTTCTTAATCTTAGTCATTCCCATATGATAATCACAAAGAGTTTTCCAAATTAAGTGAGCAGAAGCAATGTGAGCTACACGATCAAATTCTTCATGAGAAATTCCTTAAAAAAGCAAGTTATGAGCACGTGCATTCAAATCTACATATGTTTTATTTTTGACAGTAACATCAACAGGAACCATATAGATTTGAGAAATCTTTTCCAGATATTATTACCTTGAGCCTCAATGTAAGCTTGCATGTGACACTTCTAAAAAGCAAAATAAATAGCATCTAGCATCGGGGGATATTCACATACCTCTCTGATTCCATCGCAACCTTGCTCTGATACCACTTGTAGGATCAATTATTGCAATCAGAGGAGGTGAATGATTGTTTCCATCTTTTCAAAGTTTCTAGATGATTGATGATGTTTTCGAAGTTGCTAATCGCCTGATCAGATGCCTAGTGTACGATCACTTGATCAACCAATCTATTCGACCTCTTAACTCAATCGATTGATCTATTCGACCACTTCACCACATCGCTTTGCTCATCGTCGTATGATCCAAACCACCAACAATCACCAACGTACTTTACGCAATTCAAGAACCACATGAATTCAAGACTAACTTTATTCCTGGAATTTTGTGGATTTACAAAGTACTCTCACAAGCATCCCTAAAAACCTTCTTGACAAAAACCCTCTCAGAACAGCATTAGAACTATATCAAAAGTCACACATTAGCCCTTAGTCTCCTCTTCTTTTATAGGCTAATGTCCAAACCGTGTCCATTTCAAACATGAACACAAAATTCTATCTATTTCTCAAATCAAGGGACCCGAAACCTTTCCTAACATGGGTTTATTTAAATATCTATCTCTTCCACGTTATGGACTCTATCCGTAACTCTCAATCTTCTCAGTTATGGACTCTATCCACAACTCCTAACCCAACACGTGACGAAGCCTCCAGAACAACACCTTCTGTATCTTCATCACACATCATCATCGCTCGTGCCAAAGCCTCCTGGACTGCACTGCCCATTGCTTCATTACGAACCACCACTTTTGAACCCCACATGCTCCAGCGTGAGCCCGACCACCTCGCGTGACATTCGCGACTGCCTAGACCTCAGACTTCCCCATCCTAGTTCCGATCCTACTCGTCACCGACCATAATCGTCTCCATGCTCACCTACACATGCAAAGACCAAAGAATATTTTTCTGGCACAAGTTCTACACAACTTGACAAACATTAGCACACACAAACTCAAAGCACACCCTTGTCGATCCATAGACAAGAACCAAACCTTCCACGACCATCAACCAGGTCATCCACAATCATACATCCTATCGCTATCTAGTAATCAACCTTAGACCACACATTATGACCACTAGCTCAACAAGTACTTGAAAAACAACAAACACTCGAGAAAACATCTTCATCGCTACCAACCACAGAGCTACCGAGTACCAACTATTGAGTATCGATCGCTATCGCTAAAGCACCAGATCGCTAAGTCCACGACTACCAATCTCTAACCATTTGCTGCACTATCGATCACTGAGTACCGCACATACTACAGTACCAATGCACCAACCAAAATCTTTAACACCCAATCGCTGACCATGATCACAAAAACCACATCTATCAAGTACTGAGTCCTTCTGACTACTAAGTACTACGATCAATTGCCCCAACCAGTCATACCGCTAGCCAAACACGAGTACTCGAGGTACTCGAAGATAGCAAGAATTAAAGCACTCGTACTGACCATGAAATCTATGAGTACATACTGTGAAGCCTATGACAATCGAGCATAAAGTCTTTGAATTCCGACCATAAAGTCTACAACTACCGATCACAAAGTCCAAAACCACTGACCAGTAAGTCTATGACTACCGACCAGTAAAATCTACGACTATTGAGTATGACCAGTAAAGCCAACGACTATCTACCGGTTACTGTAGCTACGACCATAGACAAGGAACTATAGCTATGACCATGGAAAAGTGTTGTAGCTACGACCAGTTCGCTAGTAGAGATCGAAGCGTACCGATTACCTGGCGTGGTCGAAAAGGTCGTAGTCGAAGCTGGACATGGTCATAGTCAAACATGGTCAAAGTCATGGTCGAAGTCAATATGGTCAAAACTGGATGTGGACGAAGTCTGCTGATCAGACAAAGCTATTCGGACCACCTAGCACAAAGTCATTTGATCCTCCGATGCTACTCGGACACCGTCCGTATAATACTCCAATTCCACTCAAGCATAGTCCGATACTCCGTTGCTACTGTACAGCTGTCCGATGCCACTCGGACCATTCGGACTGGTTCGAAACTACTTGAAGCAGACCAAAACCACTCGGACTCGAAACCTTCAACTGCGATCAACCAAAACTTTCACAAACACAAATTTCAAAACAAATCAAATGTTAATTATTCATCATCACTAAATTCACGACCATCCACATGGTCTAACAAACCTACTGAGCTCCACCTCCACCAACGATGATCCCCTGCGCCACTCCACCTCCCTGAGCTCCGCCTCTACCGAATAGCCCCAACCTCCTCAAATCAGGATGGCAAGGTCATTAGTGGCCTATCCCCAACAACCCCTTCCTCTCAGTTAGGGCTGTAAGAATAGCTCGAGGCTCACGAGCTACTTGAGCTCGGCTCGGTGTAGGTTCGATTTGAGCTTAGCTCGAGCTCTAGACAAGTTGAGCTCGAGCCTGGTCTGAAGCTCATGAGCCTATTCAAACCGAGCTTGAATGGTTCAGTTGAACTTGTTCACGCACAGGCTAGCAGGGTTAGTCACGGCCCATGGGTTGCGGCCTCACGACCTTGTGTCATTGCACGTGCAGCGTGTGGAGACTGGAGACCCCAAGTCCCCGAATCCACACCTCTTCTCTCTCTCCTTATCTCTTCTTTTCTTCTTCCATTTCCTTTCCCTATTTTCCTTGCTTCTCTGCTTCACCAACCGAATCCCCACTTCTTGCTAGTGCCAGCCCCCTCGCCTCCTCGGCCCAGCCACTGGCCTTCCGGCATTGCCTGCTCTGCGCCCTCACACGACTCTACCTTGGCCGCTGCCCAACTCCTCTGACTGAAAATCCTCTACACCGCACCTAATATGTGCGTTGGCGCAGTCACCCCTACGCCGCTTCCAGCTCTAGCTCACCCGCTGCGCTTCCCAACCTTTGGCACACTACCTTGGTTCGGCCACGCTCGGCTTGGCCGTGATGCCCCTGGCTCAACCTCCCCTCTGGCTCCCCTTACCTGGATCCAGCTAGATCCATGGCTGGCCCGTCCCCTAGAGCTCGATCATAGCTCCTCCAACTATGGCTTCCCTGTGCCACCCTTCGGCCCGACCCTAGGCCGCCGCCCCTCTAGCCTGGCTTTGGTTTGCTCGCCTCCGTGGCTCGGCCTTCCAGTGCCGCCTCCTCCCGCTACTCGCCCGGTTAGAATGTTGCTATATTGCTCTCTCATTGGCTGATTGCCCTGGTTAGAATGTTGTTTTTGCTAATTCATACGTTACTAAGCCTACACGAGTTGAGCTCGAGCTTGCTCGGTTTTTGTTGATTCATACGCTACCCCTACATGAGTTGAGCTTGAGTGAGCTTGAGCCCAGCTTAAAGCTCGACGTCAATCTCAAGCTCACTTGAGCTTCTACCGAGCTCGAGCTTGCAAGGTCAAGCTTGCTCGAGCTCAGCTCATTTATAGCCTTACTCTCAGGTGCTCCTTTCCCCAACATTCCCATCCCTTTCGTGCTCCTCCTCGGGGTTAGATATGCTCCACTACTACGGCTGACTGTGGCCTTTGCTAGCAACTACACATCTGATGGTATAGAACACTAGCAACTAAAGTTCACCAACACCACTCCATCCAGTCTCCTTCCGTGACATCTTCTTCTTCCCCAATGTCCCAACCTCTCCCTCTACATCCTAACTCCTCGCTCCCCCTTCGGTGGCTCATGGACCAAAGTACCGCCCCTCTCCTTCCTCTCCTCCTCCCTCTCCAAGCATCACTACAATGAGCCCCGACCAAACCATTGCAAGAGTGTTCAATTCATGCTCGAGGGAAGCCTTCCATCATAGCCGAAGCTCATCGGAGATCTCCCATTTCCGAGGAGTGGCAGAGCTCATCGAATTTGCAGCTACCGCGATAGGAGCACACCGGATCTAAAGGAGAGACAATGGCATCAGGATCTGCAACCATCGGGCGTGGTAGGCTATGGCACCCAACCTAGGGCCACACAGCCTCTTCCTCCTCTGTGCTTGGTTCATCAATAGCGCTCAAATGCATGATCCCCATCCGCTGGTATGTTTGTTGCAAGTATTTTTTTTGGATTTGTTATAACAACTTTCTCAAATTGTTGCATGAGATGTTTCATGTTGTTACGATGCATCTTCACAAATGTTGTAGCAAAAGAGGATTTTGTTGCAGTTGAGCTGTGAATTCGTTGCACAAGCTTTTTTGCTACAGTAGGTTTGCTAGATTGGTGCATCGTATTTGTTGTAATATATTGTTGTAACTGTTGGAGAATTTTGTTTCATATTCATTGGATTGATGTTGCGTCTCACTATAAATTTGTTGTATATTCAATTGTTTGCATGATCTGCCCTGGTTTGCTGTAGATTTATATCGGTTATTGCATCTTTATAACAAAAAAATATTGCATCAATTATTATTGAATGTCGTTACTATTATTTTCAAATATTGCAATGATATAACATCAAATTTTGTTTCTTTGAGATATTTGAATTTATTTTAAAATGTAGCTAAGATCCATGCCAATAGTTTCATGCAATTTTGATGAGAAGATAATATTTTCTCCATGTTTTTTTTATCAGGCATTGTGTTGTTATTGATATATTTTGTTGTACATATGATTAAAATTATTGCACATATTATCATGGTTTTTTTACGTGGGAACTAGCAACGTCTTGTATATTTCTAGGTAGCGAGCGCTCAAAATTTAATATCTGCCCGCACAAAGTACGACATTCGCTTGCTGCGTTCACGTACACCTGTACAGCTTAATTACTTTGAATGATGATACTATATTCAAAACATGGCACACTGACGCCGTAATAGTCCTGTTTTGAGTACTACTAGACTATTAGTATAGTGAACGGTTTGGTTGGCATTGACACCTGATGGCTAGTGCGTGTTTTCTTTTCACAAGAGGGTATAATGGTAAAAAGCAGTGATCTTTTTAGCTCGTGGTAGTACTGCTTGCTGCTGATGAGCCCATGGGATTAACAAGGATATCATGAAGAGGATGCCCACCTTGTTGCATGTGCGCGCAGAAACACGGTGGTACTTCTCAGACTTGCGCCATGGTTACTTTAGTCAGTGGTCCAAAAATTTCAGAGACCATGGCAAGCTAAGGTCCGGTCTTTATTTCTGGGACCAAGTGTTCTGCAGCTCTTTGATTCGCCTAAGATTTCAGAGAAATTTATCCCTCTGCATGAGTGCATACATGCATTGATTCATCTGTTAATCACCAGGAATAAGGTGATTCAGACGTTTTGGGGGTCTCGGCGTGTTCTCCGGTTAATCATCTCACCATGTGTGAGAGGGAAGGAACTTCGCTAGGGACAGACTCCGATTCGTCTCCATAAGGACAGCCTCGGATGCGCTTTATGTACATGCATGAATCTCTGTAACACGAAGGCTATCTCCTACCCCTCCCCCAAATCCAAGCGCTCTCTCCGCAAAGGCCCTCTCCCCCTCCTTTTCTCACCCAAATGGCCAAATCCGAGTACAGCCTGTTCTTCTAAAGGCCTCCCTCCCCCTTTCCCCTTTCCCCCTGATGGCGCGCTCGCCATCGTCGGCACCTCCGCATCGCCTCCTCGAGAATCCCCGGTCGATGCAAAAGGATTCCCTCTGCCGCCGTCGGCACCTCCGTGTTGCCTCCCTGAGAATCCCCGCTGTCCTTGGCCCGAGAATCGGCACGGGCACCGGTCGGCTTCGTCCTTCCCCATCTCCCTCCTTAGCTCGGCCACCGCCTTGCACATGCTCCATATGGCCAAGGTGGCGATGAACCTCACGGCGTCGGCAGCGCAGCCATCCTCGCTGGCTTCTTCAAGAGGCAGTGACGGGAACTAGAAGAATCCTAGTAAGGAGTACTACTAATTCCCCAACTGATGGAATCATCCTCGTCAGCTTCCACCATCCTCCCCGAGAAGGTAGACAGTGATTGGAATTTGTATGAATGTAGTGAATTGAATTTGTGGTGAATGAAACTTGTATGAATGTTTTGTAAATGTTGTAAAGATGGTTTCCTGTCAGATTGTGTAATGAAGGTGAATGGTAAATGATGGAAATTGAATGAATGTTTTATGTTAAATTATTGAATGCTGGTTTCCCTGAGATTGTGTAATGGTAAACCATGGAAATTGAATGAAGGTTTCTTGTCAGCTTGTATAATGAAGGTGAATAGCAAACCATGGAAATTGAATGAATGTTTCATGAAACAGTATCAGGTTGCGTAGCATGCCGAAACCTCATTTGCACATGTTTGCCAAAACTTTATGTTGGAAACAGAACTTTAGAACACTAGTATACAGTCCCATGATTGCAAACAACAGGAGTATGAGTAAGTGCAGTCAAGCAGTAGGTCAAAGAAAGAATAAATAGAATATTGACAAGAAAATCTTAATTGTTCATATAACCAAAAGTAGTGCATATATGTACCAAAAGTAATGTTTTCATAGAACCATTGGCAAGAACATCTTAATTGTTCATAGAATCAAAAGTAGCGCATATATGGAACTATTTGTTAACTCCCACCATCTTTAAAATCTAATCTTTTGACAGAAGTATTTTTATAATAAGCTCCAAATAGTAGATTGGTAAATTCTCCATGGATGGTAGGAAGAGATGAATCATCAAAAGACAGTGTATCATCAAGCATCGCATTTGGGTTTGACAATTGTGTACAAGGTCTTACATATGAGAAGCTAAAATATTACCACCGAGTATTGTGAGAAACATAATACTATGACCAATTAAATTTACCTTTTTCTGCAGTTTTTTATACCTTTTCTTTCATTTTTCGAGAACGCCTCTTGCCCTCTTAGACTTTGGACCTTTTTTGTGTTTAGGAACTTTAAATGGCACAATTACTTCTCTGACATCTTTAGTGCACTGAATAGAATTATCATTGATGCTTACATAAAAGAATGAAGGATCATCTGCTTGTTTGTTCTTCAAGTACTCCAGTAGTGTTTGTGCATTATTTTTATCCATGTACTTTTTATGCACACATGTAACATAATTGTTGTAGTCCTTATGCAAGAAATGTACATTTTCAGCTCTACAATATAGTTGTTCATATAATTTGAATACTTCAATCGGTTTGATTCCTGCTGCTCTCATATTATCAACCATGCACTTGTCAACTTTTGACCTCAGTATATAAGCCTTACTTGGACTTGCTAGATAATGGTTGTGTTCAAGTGTCACATTCTGCACTGTCCAAAGCCTGTCCTGTGAAATGTTAAATTGGAGATGAGCCTTACAACCTATTCATGTGTTGTCCCGTTCCTTTTTGGTTTCATATCTAGTATGGTTGCTCCTTTCTCCTTTGTTGCTACGGACAAAAACTTTGGAACCCAATATGCCATTTACTCGCATCCTCGAGTGGCTCCTTCATATGATAAATCCAACTGTTCTAGCATATGAATTGTAGAAGTTATATGCATCATCTCCAGATTCAAACATCATGCCAACTTTTGGCACATTTTGAGAGAACGAATTTGGTCATCAACCTACAATGAAGCCATAACATTTTATATGAATATGATAACAACCACTCAGTTTTATTTGAACAAAAAGGAAAGTAACAGGGAAAAAATTTCCAAATTCGGAGTATTCGATTCACAGTTCATTGATCACAAAGATGGACTCTACACCCAAGTGTTCCAAATTCGGAGTATTGGATTGCATACCTTGAAAATCGTAGGATCATGTCCTTTTGATTCCTTCACGATGGGGAGAGCCCTACTAGCGCCTGGCAAGATCCGCGGTATGGGGAGCCCTCTCACGCCTAGGTCGCTAGCTAGTGAATGGAGCCCTCTCAGCGAGGCGGTGCATGCGAATCCTGATGGCGACCACCTAGGGAAGGGGCGGTGCCACCGGGGGTGGAATGTTGATGGCACGGTCTCCACGGGGATCCAACGCCTCCATGCAGACTGGGTTGGGCGGCGGGAAGAACATGAGTTGCACTCAGTTCTTTGGGGGAAGAACGGGAGATGGAACTTCCATGGGAGATGGCCTTCGCGTCATAAAGATTCGTGTGTGCATGTGAAACATATCCAAGGCTGTCCTTATGGAGACGAATTGGGGCCTATCCCAGTGAAGTTCCTTCCGAGTAAGAGGATGATCCACAGAGTATGTAGGAGGTTCTCTCTTTTGTGGCATGCTAATGTTAGTCAAAGTGACTTCTTCGCTCGCGGAATCTCCTCCTCAGGTGGGGCTTCTGTAATGCCCACGTTTTTGGGAATAGGAACGTCATTTCTTTCTGTAACAGCCCAGGAGTTCATACAGATAGAAGAAGTATCATGCTTGCTCACGAACATTTAAAAGGAGTTAATTTTATTAAAATAGGACTTAACAGTCAATTTTAATAATTTTAAAGGGTGTCAAAGCCCAAAACTTAACTTACAATCAGAAAGACAAAAGAAAACTCCACAGGAACGCTTGAGTGCGATCGTAACCCTAGCACGAAAACTTGTAATATCATATTCTCTTTTGCTCTCTATGTTGGAGAAAAATAAAGCAAGACTAAGTACAATTAACCGTACTTAACAAGTCACATGGAAAAATGCTATATAGCTACTTGCTAGGGTTTCCAAAGGATAGGAATATATGGGTTTAATTAAGTAGTCGTGGATGCAATTTTATTTGTAAACATTTGTAAACACAAAAGAACAATAACTCCTTTAGGAATTAGGGGTTTCAAACTTGATTGCCAGACTTCAACATTTCTAAATCATTTCCAAATCTACTTATGCTTCGCTATTGGAATCACCCATTAAACACATCGTCATTTACCGGAAGCACGGTGTATTCGAATACCATTAATTATGACTCTGCAAAGCTGTCCTGCTTTACCCACAAGATTTCTTAACTCCCATGACAGAATTAAGAAAACAAGGTTATTCACTACTCAATTCTTTATATAGCCTCCACCCAGTAGGTTTTTATCTCAATAAGCTCGGGTGACCCACAGGTCTCGCTTGACTTGTCGTAGCCTATCGTTGTGTGGTTAACCACCTCCCACACGGACTCACCCTCAGTCCTCCCCACTAGTTGTACAGGTTCAATCGAACTGGAGCAGTTACTAGACCAGGTTTGACGAGTCAACGCTTGTGGTTGGGCGGGTGCTATGTTCTTTACTCAGCATAAGAGTCTAGTCTTTATATTTTCACTGAGGCAACTTCCTCCCACAAACCCATATTCAACACCCGCGCCACTGCCACCAATCCACACCCAAGCCTCCACCCTAGGATAAGGTCATGGGATCCGGCCGCCTCGTGGTCTCCAGCAATCCTTTCTTATCCTAGATCCATTTTCCAAAATTCCACCAACAAATGCTAACTCTTTTAATAGCAGAAAAATTTGTTGAGTTTCTAAACTACCATGATTACATTATTAATATATTTAATATTACTATATCTTGTCAAGGTGAATATGACCATCAATTTGAACTGGGCTTTTTCGGGTGGTAGAACATAACTAATATCATGTCATTCTAAACAGTTATTGTACATGAAATAACAACTTGTAAATAACACAATGAAAGTATGATAAATAAATAATTAAAGGAATGCAGGTTCAATATGATAAAAAACATGTGACTTGCCTCTTTATCCATAGCCTATGGTTATCTTTACTGTAGTCTTCGGATTGGATACCAACTTCTTTAATTGCTCTTGTAGTCCTTCTGTTGACCAACTTGTGTGGTCCGAGTACTAGCGTGGAAGACGAATACAAATGAGTTCCTGCTTTGTAGAACGCAAGCTGGAAACAACATACAATTAAATAATCAAAAAGGCATAAAGAAGGTAGGTGGTGTGGTCAGGGTTTAGGTGGTGGGTGGTTTACCTCAACGGGATTGGAATTATGTTAAGTGGGTTTGAGATGGTCGAAAATGTATTTGGGCGTTGTCTGGATTTCGGTGAACGGCTGAAGGTGTGGATGGTATCGGATTTTAGGGTTGGAATATTTATCTGGATTGTTTAGAGCTTTACCAGAGTCTAAGGTGGTAGAGTGAGGTTGGAAAGATGTAGATGGGCTCAAGATGATAAAAAGGGCATATGTGTTTTTAGGGTTCTAGCGAACGATAAGAGTTCAAACCATATTAGGGTTTGGAAATGTGTTTTAGTGGTTTTGAGTATTATCGATGTTCGATATGGGAAAATGGAGCTGAGAAATGGGTAGATGGGCTCAAAATGATCAAAATGGTTGTATTTTGTATTTTTGGGTATGGATGAATAGTAACGAATATACATTGTTCATTGCGGGTCTAGTACTATTCACTAACGGGTTCTTACTGCTACTATACCAGGCCGAACATTGTTCACTAACGGGTCAAACGCTACAGTACTGGGCCGGTACTGTTCATCGTCTTCCTCCCGTGCGCGCTACAGTGCCGAGAAACAGGGGAAATTTGCAATGGCAATTCCCGACGCTACGGTCAATTCCAGTGAAAAACCGAGGGCATTGATGGACTCAGGGGATTGAGGAGAACCCATTTTTGGGGTTTGCAGTGGTCGGCGAGCAAAGAACGGCCAGTGGCAAGGTACGGAGTTCTCGGGGCTTTTGGATGGCACAGGAGCTATAGAAAGACTCACCCTCAAAATTGGCTACTTTTTAACCATCTGGGGTGGTCAAGGTGGCTTGGGTGGCTGCGGTTTGGGTCGCGAGGGCTTGTAGTGAGTTGTCCACGGTGAAGGGCTTCGATCGAGGAGTGGACATGGCTACTGGAGTAATAGGGGGCATGGGAGCTCATGACTTTGACTCGATCGAGTTCCTATGGGTATGAGGAAGCTACACACCGAAGGAATTGAATTGAAATTGACGACAAAACAAGAACCGAGATTTGGGCTTACTTGCGGGTCTTCGGCGATTGATGGGGATACGATGGTCATCGCGAAGAATTGGGGTGTGCTAGGGGCTATTGGTCGCCAACGGAATGCATTGGAGGGCTTGGGGCCTTTTATAGCGGGCTTAAGGTGGTAGGGAGAGGCGGTAGGGAAAAGATCCGAGACGACGGCGAAATTGACTTTGGCTTTGTCCAGCGTCGGCCAGGGATCTTCGAGAGATGCTATCAGACAAGTTGCAGAGGGTGGCAGTGGCGAGAAGGTGCGGGAAGGCATGAGAGCGAGCGAAAGAAATCAGGCGGCGGGATATTTTCGGTAATGAACAGTGATTGCGCAAAAGTATGCCGTTGAAGCGATGCAGTAGGGGAGTTAGGGCTTGGAAGGCGAGATTGAGTATGGGATTTGGCTAGAATCAAAGGAAATCAACTGTCAATGAAAATCAATATTGTTTTCAAGTTTTCGGTATGTTTCAGCTTCTTTGGTCAGATATTTAGATCTGATGCAAACAGCGATGGATTTGGACCATGTTGACGTAGCATTTGCCAGTGTGAAGAATTTTAGTTAGTTATTGACGTGCTTTTGGTTGTTGGCATCACAATTTCACTTATGATCGAGCATTCTCTTCTTCCAATCTGATTTACAATGCAGTAACTTCTGCAGTTTTGTTTGTATGGTTTTAACTGCCAGCCGGCTAATTCGACAGTCCCAACTTACAGGAGCCAGACATGATGTCTTCTTGTTTGGAGCGAAGCCTCCGGTTTTGCGAGTTTTCTTCGACGAACCACCTATTAATCAAGCACCTAGCGTAGCGCACACTGCACAGGCAAATACCAGCTCCCATCACATCGTCACCATGTGACCTGAAATTTCATCAAGTACTCGTGACTCGATTTTTGGAACCGAACCGAACCCACTATAAGGATCTGAGCCTGACCAACCGCATGTATGCGTGCATGGCATCTCGATGGCCAAATAATTGGCTAGCTCCTGGAGGAGGAAGACCTGAAAGTCCCGAACCCATCCTCAGCGCGCGACGTGAAATGGAAGAGAGCTGCACACGTTTGGGCAGGCGGTAGCTAGCCTGGACGCATGCAGTCCCATCAGCATCTTTCTCAGGCATCCCAAGGCCGTCTTGTCCCTTCACCGGCCGTGGCCCTGCACTGACGACCTTCTACTGCTCCATCTTTGAGCTCCCAGTGCAAACACAACGCTTGTACACAGCAGATACAACTTTGAGTGAGTCGATCAATATTATGTGACGTAGTAGTAGGCTAGTAACAGCAGAGTGTCGCATTGGTCGGTCCGAGCATCTCGCTGTCTGAAACTCTGAATAGCCTTGGACGTCATCTAGGCATGCGTGCACCGAGCCACCGAGCATTTTGACCCGTACGAGCGAACGTCCCGCCCTCCAGTCCGGCCGGTTGGATCGTCCCGTCTCGTGCAAACAGTGAAACTCTGGTGGGTAACAGTGAAAATTAAAGGCGAGCGAGGGACGGAGGGAGCCACTCCAAGTCACATCAGCTGCTGCTCGGTATCGTCTGTGTTCAGGGATGAGTCGGAAACTGGAAAGGCATCTGCCTGGCCGTCTATCCATCTCTTTCCAGCTGCTCTTTCGTGGCCGGGCTCAGTGGTCTGGTCATGTGCTTCAACAGTGGCACATGTGGCTGTTTCCTCTGCTTCCCCTGTCCATGGCCGGTGTGGTGGTGTGGTAGCGACGAAGAATCGGTGTACGGGGGGAAGGCATCTGTGGGAGAGGTCTCACCTGAAGCCCTCACTAGAAAATTTGCCTTCGGCAGCGACACACTGATACGTACTGTTCGTGCCAGTGCTGTTTGCTATTAGTACTAGTGCGCTACGGCGCGCGCTCTATTAGTACTAGTGCATTACTCTGGATTGAATAGCCTGACTACTACGGAATAACTACTCGTCCCACGCTCCGTATGAGACATCTGAATTGTACACGTTGAACTCTAGGTCCATTGCATTTCACTTAGCATGATAGTTATTCTTCATGTAGACTTCATCAGAATATGCTCTCGATAGGGTTCAGAGATTAGGCCACCAATATACTCTCGTAGCCTCTAGTCCAGGAGATATGCAATAATCACGTTTTAAACCCTACGTAGGTTGGTATCACTTTACCTATAGCTACTCTGACTTTAATTGCAATCGGTTTCTTCACATTTTCTTAGATGTAATGCCTAAATCAGAGTACAAAGCCGTTTTTCCTATTTTCATATACTATACCTCCACCCGGGTAGTATATCCCTAGTTGTTATGCCAGACTAGTCTCATTTTCACCTGATATTCCACCGTGCTACTTCTAGACACATGGATTTTACCATCTTCGGCCTTACCCAACCTCACAATCATATACTCCTTATCCATGTATAGTTATAGTAACTTGATAAGGTAATTGGGCTTTGCCTGTCTTCGACAAGATATGGTTGATACAATAAATATGGCTCGTTACACGAGTGAGAGTTGGTTTATCCTTATATCACATGCATATGTAGAGGGCCCCACACTTGCCACTATCTTTCCTTTCCTAGGCACCCTGCACCCACCTATTATTCATCTGTAGGACAATTGCTCCATTAACTGGCTACCCTTCAATACTCATCATTATTCACATCAATCACATAATTTATTCCAAAATTTATTTTATATAGACAATGATATTAATATAGTAAAAAAATAATTTTTATGTGAATTTACTCTAATCAAAATGATCAAAGGCATGCTTGTCTGAAATCTGGTAGTAGTTCCTTGGTTTAGATGCACTCAGGTGGAGTCATTCCTCTTAGCTCGGATAGTCGTTTGTATTTAACGCATGGCTATGATGTAATTTATGAAAGTATAAAATATACTATGTCGATGCTGTTAAATGGCAAACCTTACATCTATTTAACATCTACTGTTGTGTGTTGCACATTAAATTTTATTTTTATGTACTTATTGTCTATTGCTATTTTCGCTGATGTGAGAATTTGTTATGTTAACAATTTAGTATTATGGTTAATTAGCTGTTGTCAGTTAGCTACTACCTTGCGTATACATATACACATACGCGTGCGTGCGTGCGCGCACACACACATATATTTATATATGTGTGTATATACCGATATCTCCTTATATGTATATGTGTGGGTATATTTATATATGATGTATATAATCCATTTTCCCGACTGGCCCAATATGCCTCAGCCCGTCTAACCGCTCAGCTCTATCTCTATCTCTCCTACTCCCTCCACCCCACCAATAGCGTCACCACCTCCTCCGCTAGGATTTGGCCTTTCAGTCGTCAGCCTTCCTAGCGGCGCGCCCCTATCGCCTGTGCATTCCCCCTCTTTCGTGTCTCCTCCCTCTCAGCGGCCTCTGGCTGACTACACTACTACAGAAAAGGTCATCACAAATGGTTCAAAAATGTCATTACAGACAGTTTCATGAGACATTTGAGTTTATGGGTCAGTAATGACATGAGGTCATCACAGACGACTTTCGAACCATCTGTGATGTAAACTATCAAAGATGGTTCCAACAACAAAACCGTCTGTAATAATTGACTATCACAGACAGTTATGAGTTAATAACTATCTATGATATTCTTTTTTACTATAAATCTATTTCTATTTGTTGGCTAGCCTCACGAAATGCTAGCCATGCCCTCTGAAACAACCAAATCAACACAGTATATATCCAATTCACATTCATTAATTTCAGAAACAAGAACATCTATTTCACAAATCAATTAACTGAAATGAAATAAATTATCCATTTATCAATAAATACACATGTACAATTAAGCTCAATAATGTACCAATAAAATTCATTCTACATTGTGGAATTCTCCATCTTCTTTTATAACTTTAGACATCAAGAAGTACACACACTGTCCTCGAATTTGCCTAATGTCAGCCTGTTCCAACACAGTTGTATCGATGGACGCAACTTATTGGTAGGAAGATTAATGTTGTGCATACATATATAAATTGATAAGTATGAAATAATTATTGCAAGATTGACAAACCTGAGGATTATTGGTCTTCACGGAACCGAGGAGTAGTTGCAGGTTGTGGCAACATAGAATCCACAAGTGTTAATCAGTGGCTGCTAGTGGCATTGCAAAAATATAATTTGTTAGTTTGAGAGGCATTACTACGAAGTGTTACATATGATTAATGTGTACTAGCGAATACCGAGAAATCTAGATCGTGTCGTAGGGCATTGATCCCTCCTTTGGATTTCCGTACTTCTGAAACATATGTGGTGGACAAACTACGTGATTCCAAAAAGTTAGATTAGTCATTGGAAAGGAAGGAAATACTATAATAGAGTATCTATGGAGAAAATATATTTACTTGTCAATTAATTGTTGGACAACTGTGTAGTTGATTTTGTTCTTCTTTAGGGAATCAAAGTATGTTACCTTGTTCTATTTTAGTATAATTACAATTAGAATCCAGTGAAACCTGCACAGGTATGTCATCATAGTCATTAAACCAAAGTTCGTGTTGTTTATAAAGTACAAATCAACAAGTATGACCACTAGTGCAGCACTTACCCCTGGTTATAGGGCATAAGTATGAATTCCTTGCTACGGTAAGCCACCAATGCTGTCGTTATGTAATTCTCGATGAAGAATGCATCCTCCTTAATGATATCCATAGAGACTAAGCGTGGGTTGAGGAAACCAACCGGTGATTTCGTTAATTTGGCTTCAGTCACAATGTGTATATATATACACACAAATTAAAGCAATGAGTTATATATGATATTTATCGGTATCACATAAATGTATACCATGATTGTACACACTTACAGTATCCAGCATCGAATGAGTGAGGCGTCGAGGGTGTTGAGTGTGAAGAGAAAGAATAAGTCCTTAAGGTCACCGTGAAGATACAATCATGAATATCGTGCTAAAGTTGATGTGGCTTGAACTTGACAATGACACCCGAGCGCCGTTGTCCCTCCAGCTTGTTAGCATGTTTCATATACCATGCATGCAATCTCTGGCAAGACAATCCTAGGGTTAGGAGGCTCTCTATTGGGGCAACCAACGGCTCACCTAGCACAAATTTTTAGACCAATGGCAAGCAAAGATATCATCATCGGTCTTCTTCAGTTTACCCTTGTCGCCTCAGCTGTAGGTCGACTTCACGGTAGTCGACCTGGCATGAGATGCAGGTAACTCCGGTGCAGATAACCCCTATGGACTTGGCACCAGTGCAGATAGCTCTAGTGGACTTGGCATCGGTGCAGGAGCCTCCAGGCATATGCCCCTCTTGGACCACTGGATAAATGTTCCAATGGCTTGCCCTAGAGTTATGACCTCGTCGTTTGGGGGCATCTGTAGCGGAATGACCTTGAAATTGGCATGAACACTATCCATATTCACTTTTGTGAAACCTGATGCTAGAGTTACACCATGCACCAAGGCCTTGGGACCGGATGGATATGCCTGGCCCCAAACAGCGCACAGGGCAACGGAGGCATATCTCACTTGGTGCTTGCACTTCATAACCACCTACATAACGATACAAAATTAGCTACGCCAACAGGCCTATCAATGGATCGAGCATTCTAGAGATAATAATTATTACCGGGATGTTATTGACAGGAAATCTGTGGTCGCTTTCTAAGGTAGGGTTGGACGTGTAGCTACTCCGACGGTTGGGGGATGGCTAGCATAGGAGTGGTGGGGCTTCATGCTGATTTTTCCTATGCATTTGCATCTCATTTCTGATATATACAGTGATATCCCCTCTAAGGGATGGCTTAATCTCCTCTCAGAGCCATTCCTCGTGCTCAGCTTTGTCTCTCTTCCTACTCCGGTACGCTTCGGAGTCCTCTGAGAAATCATATTTCAAAGGAACATAAAGACCAAGGCCTCTTGTACGACCTGGGTGCTCCTTGTTTCCCAGGGCTGCAGAGAGTATATCTCTCTCCCGGACTGTCTGTAATGAGCCTTGGGAAGATTCTACACTCAGCGCTTCCTGCAAGTGCCTGACATGTCATTTCACTTTCAATAAAGTCATGGAGTAATTACAAACTAGGTAGTTCGATATTTTACCAAGCGGTGGGATACTTCCTTGTCTGTGGGGTTTCAAAAGGAGATGGCCCCCGACGATACGGTAGATGACCAACACATGATGGGTCTTCTCTTGACTTGATGATCAACTCTCTCCTCCTTGGGATCTTGTTTAACTTATAATCATCTCCTCTTCAAGATCTTGATGTGTAACAACACATAATGCATATTCTTCTTGATGACCTTCAACTCATGTAGCCATCTAAGGTCTTCATCATCATGGAACCTAACCTATTCATCTAACTCATGAAAAATATTAGTCCCATAAATTGATTGTCGTTAATTGCCAAAACTCACCATTAACTCATAATAGAGTGATTAGATTCTCAATCTTTTCCTTTTTGGTAACTGATAATAATATCAATAAATAATAAGATAATAAATTGAATATAAAATCGTTTAAACTTAAAGTGCGGAACTACCACCCTCACAGGGCCTGATACTACCGACATGTTGTAGTACTGTTTCCCAAGTGCGGTACTATCATTTTGCCGGGGAGCCAACATGCTCCAAAATGTACCTCTCTGTAAACAACATACCGCCAACTAATTTTGGTCATACTGGGGTACGGTACCACCACACATACCACCCAGTCACACCGCACTACGGTAGTACTGCCAAACACAAGCAGGTACTACCATTTTTCCTAACAATCTTATTTGCCTTTGGAGTTTTAATTCAAATGCAAGAATGACTTTTGTCTCGAGCCATGTTGATTTTCTTGTCAACCTTAGCATGCATCTCCAAGTCGTTAAGCAAAATCCGAGACTAAACCTTTCAATCACTGGACATAATGTTAGTCCTTTTTTAAAACACAAATAATTAAATATAAAGCAATATGAGTATATATGAACTACATAAGTTTTATATACTCAAAGGATATATTTCAACATAGAGATCCCTAATATATGTGTAAAAAGAAACATAGATTAATACTAATGAAACCACAAAATATAGAGTGAACTCCCCTAAATGTATGCATACAAGAATGTGTAATAAAAAATATATGCACATATTCAAGTTAGACATTTGATAGAGTTCAACCTATATTTTGGATCCGAGGAATGCAATAAGATATAAGAATATGGCATCGAATACATACCTTCACCTTTTTTAGCCAAATGAGGCTAAGTAATAAATTTGTTATTAGTGAGTTAGGCTCACATTTATATTTGTCATTAATCATCAAAATCAATTTAATGAAGTTTGAACTTACAATCTCCCCCTTTTTGGTGATTGATGACAAATCCATTATGAATGACAATATTTAGATATAAATCAACATATGATAAGAATTTAAACTATTGAACTATATCTATGCATGTCACTAAGCAATTTGAGTATTATGCATATGAGAATGACATGTTTGTACACTTGATGTATATAGTAGGCTATGTGTATAAAACATGCACCATATACGGTGAAATCATAAAACAATATATCAATCATCCAAATGTGGCATACAAAAATTCTCCCCCTTTTGGCATGAATCACTAAAAAATGCAAAAGAAAGTTAAGCCAAAAAGGAGTCTTTCCAAAATAAAGAGCTTGGCAATGAATTCATCTTGATTTGATCATAAAGAATATGAAATAGATACATATGACCAATTTGGGGGTTTGTATTATGGCCTAGAATCCCAGTGACGCACGCAGCAGGCGAGTGAACAGTACTGGGGCACTGTAGCAGTGTGTGAACAGTACCGCGAGAGGTACCGTTGCAACACGTAAATAGTACCGTGGGTACTGTAAAGCATATGAATCTCGCTAGTTTGATAGCATATCGAGGATAAGGAATATAATAATTAGTTTCCTTATTATTTTGGTATATTTTCTTTTAGATTTATTCCATGTATTATAGATAAGTTTTCTATAATTAGGATTATTTTTCTTAATATAGAATATGCTTTTTATGGGTCAAGTTTAGCCATTTGTCTAAAAGGGACAATATTATAAGCTTATCATCAAGTAAAGAAATAAATAAAATTTTCTAGTCTTCCTCCCTTCTTCAACAGGCCTTAGAGCCTTAACGGCAGTATGGCCAGTCGATCAAGAGCGAGTGCCCTACCCTCGGTCCTCGGACCTGTACCCAACCAACACTGATCACAACAGTTTGGTTTTAAGAAATTCTCAATAAAAGTTAAGGATTCCACAAACTCCCTCTTTATAGTCTAAAAGAGCGAAACAACTCGAAACGAGGCCATATTTGAGTTATGAAAAGAAAGTGATATTTGAAAAATATTCAAAGAAGCTTACTCTTGAAATATCCTCAAAATAATTTTTCAATTTGCAAAATAACTCAAAAATACAAAGCCAAAGCTCCTTAACACATTTGGAAAAGTGGAGAAATAAGCTCCGAAAAATCTTAGCTAAATCACGGAGCTAGTCCTTACAAATACACACAATTTTTATTTTAGGAGGCTCTCCCAAATGTCAACCATTTTGAATATATGAAAATAATAAAATTTCAGAAAAATGAAAGTTTCAGGTTTTTAGATTTTGACAATCCATTTGAGCTTTGAGATATGGCTGAAAAACTGATCAAATGATCTTAAAAAAAATCTGAGAAAATTTGGCACAGAATACCAATTATAGAGGATCAAAACTCATTATTGTGTCTTCCTCAAAATGTGAACCTATTTGAAGATACAAAAATCATAAATCTGCTCAAAGCCATGCAAAACTTTGAATTTTCAGCATTTGAGCAAAGTGAGCAAAAGTCAAAACTTTTTCAAATCAACTTGAAATGCTTTCAAATTTTATAGAAATAAATTTTGGACTCCTAAGAAAATTTTACAATAAGAATTTTTGAAAAAGGAGTCTGCATTCAAAAGTTATGCCAAAATGTGTTTTTTAATCTTCTCGCATAAAGAGACGAGAAATACAAAAACCTCTCAAAGGAGGTCCAAATATTTTACAAATTTTCTAGATTTTAACTTTTGATTAATACTAATGAAATCACGAAATATAGAGTATACTTCCCCTAAATATGTGCATACAAATATATGTAATAAAGATATATGCACATATTCAAGTTAGACTTTTGGTGGAATTCAACCTATATTTTGGATCTGATGAATGCAACAAGATATAATAATATAACATCGAATGCATACCTCCATAATTTTTACATTTTCATCCAAATGAGACAAAGCAATAACATACTCAACAAACGAGGTAGTCTCACATTTAAATTTGTCATTAATGAGTTAGGCTCACATTTAGATTTGTCATTGATCACCAAAATTAATTTTATGAAGCTTGAAGTTACAGCAGCCGCCCCACCATTGCATTGATTCTCTCCCACCAGCCGGATCCACTTTGACAATGGCGGTTCCAGATCCGGCCTTAGGGATTCTAATCCTCTTACTATCTCTTTCTCTATTTCCCCGATCTACATTCTTCACCTTCACTTTCTATGATTAATATTCTGATTTGATGATTTTTTTTCTTTGATTTGATCTTGATTATTGGGGTTGATTTGTACTCAAAGTGGGCATGCCATGACAGGGCTCGAGACCTCTACTGCGCTGGGGAGCATACTAGGGTTTGTCGGGTGTGTGTGGGTGGCCTATTGCAAGCACGGTTAGTACCACCAGTACCCTACTCTCCTTAGCCCTCTCTTCCACTTCTATATTCTCTACTTGTGGATGCTGCTGGCTCTAGTGTGGTGCATGTACTGTTGAGGTTGCATGTGCGTGTGGTCCTTCAAGGTGACAGCGACAATGTTGGGAATAAATGTGGGGTACCTCAGTTGATGTTGTCACGGTTCTTCCCCCTCCTAATGCATGCATCTGCTTCTGCTCCTTGGTTCTTCATGGCCTTGGCCTTGGCCTAGCCCCTTCTTCTCCTTCCCTACTCTGGCCACGGCGAGGCTCAGTGGTCCATCAACTTTGGTGGTGTTGATTTTGGGGTGATTATGTGGGGATGGAGATAGGGATAGAGATGGAGATGACTTGCTTGGTCTCCTCTCTGTGCTGGCTATGGATTGGAATGTTCTTTCTCTCTCTCGGTGCCTCGCAGGTCCTTATCTCTTATGCTCATGTGTCGTATGGGTAGGGCTGTGACTCACAACTGTCAGTGGATTGTTGTGTACTTTGGTAAACTGTTTTACTGAGATTGACTGGTGGTGAAAATATGCTTTGAATTGATTTAGGTTTGTTTTTACGCTGAATGATGATACCCGATCAGTGAGAGGTGCCAACCAGCGCTAGACAATCCTGGTATCTCAATGAGCGAACCCTACGGGATGATATAGACTAACGAGTTCTGACAGTAATTCTCTCTTCTTTCTTTTCTTGGTTTTTTTTTCTTTTTTCGATATGCAGGTGTTTTTCTTACAGAAAAGTGGATTTGAAACTAGGGCTTAACAAATATTGATGTAATTTTTTTTGTGATGCAATTATTTATATTCTAGAGATGATTGTTTTGATTGAGATTGAGAAATACGCATGGATGTGATCGAACTAGAATTGCTTAACTAATGTAATATGGACCATTATATTTTTATTTGATTTGAAGAAGAATTTTGATTATAGCTTGACTAATGTGATGATTTGCTTGATTAATTGTGTTTATTCTGGATCCAGCCATTAGTGCTAATTAAAAGATGCGGGTTGCCGCAATCTTCTCTATTTTCAATTATTGATTTTTCTTGCAGATGCTTGCTTTAGGTACTACTGGCTGTGCCAATGCTATTGGTTTCTACGGAGTTTGTCTTGTACTGGGTTGTATTTATTTATATGTATGGATATTTACGTGTAGCCTTTTGTATAAACTTGTGTATGGTGTCGTAGAATGTGAGTTGTAGTGTATTATTCCATATTCCATTGGGATGAGACTTGTAAATGTATCTTATTTATCACGGTTCTTATATTGTAATCTGGTCTTATAATTTTTTTAGTTATTTAATTAATTTTGTTTAGCTTCATAATTTATCGCTTAAAGTTAATTAAGAACGTGAAGCGTTACTCGGAACCGTATATTTCTGAACATTTCTTGCTTTCATGAGGGAAATTCAGACTTGGATCTAGTTGCATGCACAGTGCCCCGCCCGCACAACGCGCCTTATCAAGGAACTAGCAAGTGCTAAGAAGAAGATGCATATGGTGGCTTCATGTGAGATTGTGTCATCACATTGCGACGCTCTAGCAGACAGATTTTCCAAAATGGAGTAGGCCTGGGATCCCATGATCCCCATCCTCTCTATTTTCATCAGCTTTTCTGCGGTGTGTGAACTTGTGATTAGGCTACTCATCTCTCTCCTCACAAACACATCAGTGCAGGGCTAGCTGCAGGCAAACTATTGCAAGATTGGCCATTCTTGATTCTTCTAGATTTGTTATTCCCGGTAGTAGTACTGGTGTAGATCAAACAATGGTGATCTTCCTTTGCTGGTAATGGGAACTTGAGGAATATGGGTGAAATTAGCAGCTACAATATGTAATTAGTCACTATGCATGGGCTTGCCATCTAGTGCCCTTTACCCATACCATTTTTATGAGGAAGATATTCCGTACACATTTGAAGCTCGAGCTCACCATCGCCGTCCTGATCCACCGTACCGCTGCAGTCCCAGGCCACCAGACAGCCGCCCCAAGTCATGACGATGCTGCCACCGCGAGTCACCTTTCAGAGTTGAAATGACAGAAACAGATGGAATGTCAGGCAACATCAGGAATTTTTTTCAGATCAACCCACCTTTCAGACTACAGTAGTTACATGAGATGCCAAATAATCAGGATGGTCAACAGCAATGAATTACCGGTTCGTATGTGATAATCTTGAATACACAGATCATGGTGTACCAGTAGTGTTCATATATGTGTAAACATAGTATAGACTTGCAAAGTGCGAACAATGAAATGGGCTGAGATGCCACATATTTTCATCACCAGCAAGCCAGTTGATCTTCATTGGATCCCAATCAGTGATAGTAAGTTGTATTGTGAAATCAGTTATTTAGAAATTACTGGGAAATTAGTGTTGATTAACTCTGCTCAATTCCTTCCTAAATGAATTGTACATGTTGTAGAGACATGCAAATTAAACAGGTCCCCAAGTATCAGAAAAAGATGATGGTTAAGGATCATTGCATCAAATGCAATAACATTATGGCATGGAAATCAATTGAATTTCTTGATCCCGCAGGGGAAATGCTGCATATTGGCACTACACGATACTAGACGGGTCAAAACAAATTCGATCTGGGCTTACCAATGTCACAGAAAAAACCAGTCAATGCGTTCCAAAACATGACTAGTGGAATGTCGAATGCAGTAGTATCACATGACTCTTCAGATTTCAGAAGAGAGCAAAGATAACAGATCAAAACAATCAGAAAAGATAACAAAGAATGCTAGTTCAGTAGAAAGGGGAATGCAAGTGCTGGACAGATCTGTACTGCATGTTCAGGTCACTTTATCAGAGTGCCCTGTGGAACAATTCCATGTTGATCAGTTGTGTATGCTACAGAAGCCATCGACTTATCCAAAGAACTCTGGGTGAAAACCACATCAAACTAATGATCTGCGAATAATTTTAAAGACATGCTCACTACATCTACAATTTTGTGAACAAACTGCAGGTGTGTTCAACAAAATTTTCAATGATTCAGATTTAAAACACAATAATGGTGCAGCCACAGGCCCACATTAGTCTTACATCCAGCCTTATTTACAGCAACAGAAAAGCAAAAGAAAACAAAACAAAACAAAAACAATGAACTATCGACATCCATGTACTGCAGAAGATTTTAACATCTGCTTATGACAGCAGCACAACTGTTCTCCAATTGTTTTCACATCTTACCACATATTCAGCTGAAGTCTAAAAAAAGGTGAAATGCTGAAACACAACAATCTAATCCAAATGATGTCTGAATCTTTACAAAACTCTAAACTATGCATGAAACCTCGAAGCAACGATCAGGTTAACACTAGTATGCAACTGTTATCCTTCAAGCAATCAAACATTGCGAGTTAACAACCCAGATATGCTGTTTAACCCCCCTCTTTCACACTTGTTACCCAACAGGACAATTTCAAAATGTTACACAAATGAACCAAAATAAAACATGTTCTAGTACTCATCGAGTACTAGTTTTTCTGTTCTACAAACAGTCACACCAAAATTGTCTAGTTAATCATGGACTTATGGTGTGCCAAAGGTCACATTGAGTACAATCCAGATTATGGTAAAACAAAGTTTTAAGGGTTAAATCAAATAGTAGAACTTTGAATACAACAACAACAACTCTTTTGTCCCAAAAAAGTTGGGGTGGGCTAGGAAAGAAACCACCTCAAGGTCAAAGAAATTTGAATAATCAGAAAAAAACATACAGCCCATGAGGCCATGACAATTTTACATGTCAAACAGCTTGCCTTGTTTCTTTAACGTTTGTAAACAGCATACAGGGAATACCAGATGTTCCGAATCAATGTGGTGAAACATTTCTGTTATATCGTATTTATAGCAACATCAGAGCTACTACTTCATTGTGATTGCTCACAACCAGAGCAATGTCCATATACCATAATATGAATCTATGATGGTCAAAATTTGTAAGGACAAAATGAGCAGACCGTAAGTTATGCAAACATTAACGAAAACTATCTTCACATAAATGACAACTGAGTCTGAGCAATGAAAATTATGAAACACCTCGCTGCAATTTGCACCAGAAAGCAACACTTTCAACAGCTTTCCTCAGGAATCTCTGTGATTGGTGATGCACAAGTAGTAAAATTTTAAGACAACATTATGTAACAATCACAACATTCTCATATTTGCACAAATGTTTTCAGCAGAAGAGAGAATTATATAGAGTTCAACCTATAGCTTGTAAGATGATAATAAAGCTTCTTTAACCCTACATATACATCAGAAAAGAACATTAGATAGAGCACCACTATAAATGGATCAGAAAGCTCTTCTTTACCAGCCTATACCTTGTATGTTCAGCGACAACTATAGAGTGCAGTATTGACAGTATCTGCGGAGTTCATTGATGAAGTTTAATCTGCGGAGTTCATCGATGAAGTTTCATTTAATGGCTACTTCAACACAACTGGTGGCTTCTTATCTGGCACCAGTGTCAAGGGTGCAGTCCCATCAAGTATCCTGACTAGCATTCACATATCAGGCCGCTTCCAGCAGTCTGAATGCACACAACACAGACTCACAAGCAGCACCTGTCGCACCTCCTCCGCAACAAACCATCCCTGGAGCCGCTGGTCAGCTGCATCAATCAGCCTCCGATGACCCCAAAGACATGCCCAGTCAATAACCGTGGTTCCCTTCTCCATGGGCCTCTGGCCGGTGGCCACCGCCAGAGCAAGCACCCCAAAGCTGTACACATCAGACCGCTCTGTTGCCACACCTGAATGCACATACTCTAGTGCGAGGTATCCTAGTGTGCATGCTGGCTGTGTTGCCAGTGGTATCCCACCGTGGCTCACCACACGAGCAAGACCAAAATCGCCTATCTGTGCATTGTACTCTGCATCAAGCAGCACATTTGATGACTTCACATCACGATGCAGAATGCGGTTCTCACACTCATCATGCAGAAATGTAAGCACCGATGCAACTCCAAGCTCTGCCCCAAACCATGTCTCCCAGGGAAGCGTTGCCCTACCCGGTGTGTGCAGTGCACTGTCAAGATTGCCATTGGGCATGAACTCATAAACAAGCACAAGCCCACTCTCACTGCAGCACTACCCAGAAAGTGGCACGAGATTGGGGTGATGTGGGCACAATGGCACTAGAGCCAGTGAGCCACTAATGCCGATTACATTGCCATTTTGGAAGTCCTTCGTTGCTGCGCGTACCGCCTCCATGGATAGCGTCCCTTAAACTTCTTGTCCTGAATCATGAAATACTCTTAGAAATACCATTATGATCAATACTACCTGATTTTTATTGATATAAAATGGTTTTTTATTATAATGGTATCTATATGAGTATGAGATGATTGGAGTAGCATTTATCTACACAAAAATACAAAATCAAAATACGAGAGGTATAGTAATGTAAAATCGGCTTGTATTAATCATAATGGCATCAATAAAGGCCTATTTTGTATGAATACACCTCTCTTATGTTAATATGTATTTAGTCCATACAAAAATAATCAAAATATGAAAGATGTATTCATGTAAAATCGACTAGTATTGATCATAATGGTATTTCTAAGTGTATTTCACGATTGCAATAGCATTTTTCAAAGGAACACAATTGCAATGGCATTTCTCAAAACTAAGACAATTGCAATGGCATTTAGTCAATTATCCATTGCCAAAAATCCCATGATGTGAATCAAAGTTGTTCTCTTGAAAGTAAAAAAAACGTGTATAAACTAAAGAACATAGACCCTCTCCATAATTATTGAAACAAGAAGGCTTGAACTAGGAAAAAGGAGAGGATGGGTTGAACTCGGCCCAAGAAGGCTTGAAATTTTAAAAACTTTTGGAATTCAGTTGATATTTGAATTGAACTTTGAATTCAAATTCAAATTGAGCTTTCCTTCAAGCACAAATATAGGGCTTCCCAAAATGGGGTGTTATAGATCCTACCCCCTTTAAACATAATCTCGACCCTGCGATTTGAATTACTCATAGAACTGAAATGGGTATTCTAACTTCAACCAATCCTCGCGCTCCCAGGTGGCTTCTCTCTCTGAGTGGTTGCTCCATTGAACTTTGTAAAGACAGATGACCTATTGTCTTGTTTGCTTTTCCATGATGTTGAGGATCTTGATCGGACACTTAGGATAAGTCAGATCTTTCTGGAGCTTGATGGTCTCTACCAGGGTTTGACCTTTAGGTACTTTGAGACACTTCTTAAGTTGTGAGATATGGAACATATTGTGGGTTTCTACTAGGCCTGTGGGTAACTCTAATTGGTAAGCTACTTCTCCACGCTTGGCGGCGATTGGGAATGGGCATATATATCTCGGTGCGAGCTTGTCTTTAACTTTAAACCTCTAAATTCCTCAAAGAGGTGATACCTTGTGGTAAACATAGTCTCCAACTTCAAAGCTTAATTCCCTGCGATGATTGTTGGCATAACTCTTCTATCTAGACTAGGCAGCTTGTAGGTGGTCTCTAATTAATCAACTTTCTCTTCTACCTGCTTAAGTGTATCTGGCTCAAAGATATAACTTTCTCTTGCTTCTGACCAATGCAGAGGGGTTCTGCACTTTCTGCCATACAGGGCTTTGTTGGGACATCTTCAGAATATACTAATAACTGTTGTAGGAGAATTTCGCATAGAGTAAGCATTTCTCCTAATCTATTGTAAACTCCAGAGCATAAGCCCAAAGCATGTCTTCAAGGATTTGGTCCACCCTTTCTGTTTGTCCATCAGTCTGAGGGTTGTAAGCCATACTGAATGATAGGTGGGTTCCAAGTGCATCATGTAGACTAGCCCAAAAATATGAGGTAAACTGGGAACCTCGATTTGATACTATTCTCTTGGGTACTCTCTATAAACACACAATGTATCTCATATATAACTCAGCCAATCAGTCTCCCTTGTAGGTGCTCTTTACAGTATAAAATGGGTAACCTTTGTCAATCTGTCTACTATGACCCAGATAGAATCATATCTAGACTTGTTTCGGGGTAAACTAGTGATGAAGTCCATCTCAATTTCGTCCCACTTCCACTGAGGGATTTGTAGCGGTTGTAGTAGACCTATAGGTCTTTGGTGCTCAACTTTGATCTGTTGGCACATGTCACAACAAGCTACATACTCAGTGATGTCTCTCTTCATACGAGGCGACTAATATGAAGTCTTCATATCCTGATACATGCTGGTACAGTGGTACTCTATGGGTGCGGGGAATATGCTAAGTTATGGGCTTCCTTTGGTATCAAGTCCTTGAGTTCATTCTAGTGAGAAACAAAAAGACGTTTCCAATACCATAGAATTCCTTGTTGGTCTTCAGTTATCCAGTTATCTTAGGGGCTTTTCCCTTGGCCATGTGGTGCTTGAACCTCTAACACCAGGATGTCCTTCTTGAGTGGTTTTGACCTACTCTTCTAAGGTTTGGTGCACTTTCATAGCAGCTATGATACTTTGCTCTACTACCTCTAGATTGAATGTTTTCAACTCCTTGTAGAGCTCAGTTTGAAATTCTTGAACCATGACATTGATGCAGTAGGACTTGTGGCTTAATGCATTGACTACTATATTAGCCTTTCTAGGGTGATAATGGATGTCTAGATCATAGTTCTTGATTAGTTCTAGCCATCTTCTCTACTGTAGGTTGAGATGTTTTTGAGTGAAAATGTACTTGATGCTTTTATAGTTTGTGTATATATCACAGTGGTTTTCAATCAAGTAATGCTACCAAAATTTTAGAGCATACACTACTGATGCTAATTCCAAGTCATTAGTTGGGTAGTTGTCTTCATGGGGGACAGAGTTGTCTTGATGCATAAGCTACAATTTTTTCTCCTTACATGAGTACATAGCCAAGACCTTGGCACGAAGCATCATAATAAACTTCAAAGTCCTTGTGTATTTCTGGCAAGACTAACACAAGAGCATTGGTTAGCTTTTTCTTCAACTCTTAGAAACTCTTTGCACAAGTTTTTGTCCATTCATACTTTTTTCTTTCTTGAGTTGGTGGGTCAATGATCTAGAGAGCTTCAAAAATTCCTCTATGAATCATTTATGGTATCTAACTAATCCAAGAAAACTATGCACTTTAGTCACTCGGGTGGGTTGCTTCCATTCCAAAATAGCTTCTACTTTAACGGGGGCAACTGCTACTACTCTAATGGATACAATATGCCCTAGGAAACTGATTTCATAAAGCCAAATCTCATATTTGTTGTACTTGGCATATATTTGGTGCTCTTTAAACTTCGCAGCTGGCGGGTTGCAGCCTAGGCCTCCGGGCTCTGACAATCGGCGATAGCAAGTCTACGATCAAGCAAGAGGGTGGATTTTGCTTTCGTGCGAGGTGGGACAGAGGGTGAGATAGAATGAGACGCAGATGACTGAGGCAATGCGATGCGCATGTTGTGCGACCTTTGCCTGCTATCTTCCCTTTGTGAATTGACTTGGTTGGCCGAGCGGTTTGAGCCATGCTTGTGTCAGCTGGATCACATTTGCGTATTGTATGCCCTGAGTCTTGATTGGTGTCATCTTGGGCCCAATTACAGGAGTGCCAAGTGGAGTAGTTGGAGGCGGGAGGCTTAAAGCTTTAATCTTTGGGCTGATCAGGTGTCCTTCTATTTTATGTTGGGGTTCACACATCAATTTACATAGACTATATAATAGAAAAAATGAAATTGAATTCAGTGTTCTGTACACCCCAATAATTCTCCTTAAATCCGTTTATTACTGTAGCTAAAAACTATGAGCTGAAGAGAAAACACTATAGCTAAAATCTACTAGCTAAAGCCAAAAGAATAGGTCCGATATCACCGGTACAGCTCGGACGGGGCACGGCATTGATCGGCCGCGTCCGCACGCCGCCAGGGCGCTCTGAAATCCAGGAAAACGAGCGGATCGCGAGCGTCCGTGCCGTCCGACCGCACGGGAACCGAGAAATCTGCGTGCCCACCACGGCAGGCAGGTGGCCAGCCGGCACTGAATTTAAGGGCCGCAGTGCTGCACCCCATTTACTCCGAAATCTGATCACCCCTCGCAACTTGCTGTCATGCTGTTATTGCCGCGGCAGCCAGCCAGCTCCCAACTTGCTGCGAGGATACTGCCGCTGCAACTGGTGGTGAAGTAGACGTAGATTTACTGTTTCTTTGTTGTTTAATGAAAGCGGAGAGGAGTAAAAAAAAAAAAAAAGGGCATATGATGATACGAAGAAGCAGCGAGAGGCATTTGGATTTGGTATTTGTTTCTTGCCTGGTCAAGATACGAAGAAGCAGCGAAAACATTTGGATTTGGTATTTGTTTCTTGCCTGGTCAACTTTGCTCATATTTGTTTTTCCCGAAAATAGTCGTGGATTGATCGGGGTGGTGGTTGCACGCTAAGAATTGAGGTGGGCATGGTCATCTGTTCGCGATTCAAGGCTGTGCTGCCAATTCCAATACATGCATTTCGTCAGGGATCAAGATCAACCCCCCTTTTTGACCTGGAAATGATAAGGCACCATTTGTTTATTGCAACAGGCTCCAGATAGCTAGTTGTCTTAGGATTTGAGTTTGGCACCATCAAGCTTGATGCTGTGTTAATAATGGAATTATGGAGGTAGTGTATGTGTGCACCAGTTGGCAATGTGCGGTGTGTGATGAGCAAGGACTAAGTAAGGCTCGTGATGGATTAGGTCAAACATGCATGTGCCCAGATGTTTGGATGTTCTTTAATCAAAATGCTAGAGCAAACGTGAAGTATTGACAAAGTATATATCCAAGGCCTGATAAATTATGCATCCCTGTCAAATAACAATGGTAATAATAAAGTTTAATTTGATGAAGCCATACAAAGTATAGCTTGTAGTGGCACCTGGTAATAACTACTAATTTGTATAGAATGGCTAAAGTAAAAAATATATATCTGGCAAGTTCAAACTAGACTCCGGAAAGAAGCGAACCACCATCACTTATGAATGGGTCCATATAACATTCATAAAACAGAGAGAGAGGAGAGAGAACGGGTAAGCAAAAACACTGCCGTTGCGCAAGGATATCCAACACACGCTTCTATTTTACTGCTAATCTTGTACATACCACACATCATATGCGGCTACGCACATCAGCACACTTGACAAATTGCAATATTAATTCCATGGTGAAACCGTACACGAACCACGAACACGTCAGCCTCACGGTCGCTCAAATGGACCACATGGCCAGGGGTGTGGTGTCACAGTACGTAGCTGCTGATCGAGCAGCCACTAGCCAGCCTGCTTCGTGGGCCACTGGAATGGTCCAGGGATGCCACACTCGCAGGTGCCAAGCCCCTACCGCAACTCGGGTTTTTCGCATCATTACACGGCGGATGGGCCCTCATATGTCATGGTTTATAATTTTTGAATTCTGAATATTTACAAAAGAGATAGTTACTTATGATTTTAGTTAGTACAATTGAAATCGGTACAGTATTTACCACAATCAACTTATAAACTCTATTTTAGAAAAACATACTATTTAAAAACTAGTTATTATAGTATAAACAAAAAACCTTAAAAAAACAGCCAATAGTTACGGCGCGTACGCCCCCCACGTCCTGCCTCCCTCAACGCTCGCTCCACGCGCCGCGCGGGCTATACGCTTCTCTTCGCCACCACACGTACGTACGCGCGGCGAGGTCGCTCTCCTTCCGCGGTGACTGAACTCACGACGAGCCGTCGTCACTAGCTACGGAAAACCACATGATCGGCAGCCGCCCCCGCCTCATTTTCTCTACAAGCAAAAGCGCCCGCGTACGCGCGCGGCGTGACGGTGTTCTTCCTTCGGATGTCGGCAGATATCACGGCCACCAAGATCGCACGCACGCGGCCGTCGTTTTACCGCATCGCTGGAACGTCGTGCGGCGGGGAAGAAGGTTATGGACGGCGTGGTTTCCACGTCGGCTTTGACGTCGTGCCGAAGGCGCGCGCCTGCCGCGCTGGCTTTTGCCGGCCGTCCACGCGAACGTATCTCTCGCTGGATTAGCCGGAGGTTAGCACTCGCCACTAGTTTACCCGGCCGTTCAGATGGAGTAGACGTCCGGGGTCAAAAGTTGCCGCCGCCGCCGCCACATGGCCTCCTGTTCGCGAGCCTTGCGTCTGGATCGGATCAAGTCGAAGGCTGGATTTCTTAACTAGGACGGTGTTGCTCTTGGAGCTCAGATTAATTAAAATTAATTTCATGGCGCGTGTTGCATGACCGGTCCGTAACTTTGAAACTTTAGGAGGTCAAATGGTACTTTATCGCCGGCTCCGTGAATTTTTTTACTGCTACGTACTGTTCGTGATCCGGCGCGGCCGGTTGTTTATTTCCGCCGGAGGGCGCTGTCCGGCGTACGTGATGGAGTCATGGCTGTAGTACTGCGTGGAATTCGGCACGGGCAACTGTTAATTTTAGCCAGCGGCGCCTGACGTGCATGTACCGTTGCCACCATATGCTGCTCTCGGCCTGCCACTTTCTCGTATGGGGTAAGTACAGTGACTGTAAATTAGGTACTTGGTTTGGTTTGTTTCTGTCCTGACACTGGTTTGTTGGGCATTCCAGACTTTCGGACCAACTGGAAGACGCCGAGCATTTGGTTCAACGTGAACTTCATGAGCAAACTAAGGCAGTGTTTGGTTCGAGGACAGGGACTTTCGGGTCGTGTTTGCTTCTGGGACAAGTAGAGTTAAGGACATCCCACTAGGAATATTCCTTGTAGATCCGGGACCAGGCAATCCTCTTTTTTTCATGGGACAGAGTCATCCCACGTGGGATAGAGTCATCCCATCTCTTTATTTTTTTAAGTACTATTTTGTTTAATTTTTTTTAAAAAAAACTCAAAGGCTTATGTGTACAAACATATCAACAATAGCCTTCAATTTTTTTTAAAAAAAACTCAAAGGCCACACATGTCCCACCTTGATCCTTCCATCCAAACAAAGGATGGGACCATTCCATCCCACTTTATCCTTCCAACCAAACAAAAAACAGGGATGACTCTATCCCCTAACTAAACAAAAAATAGGATCATCTCATCCCAAAACCAGGGACAGGACCATCCCATCCCACCTTGTCTCTAAAACCAAACACAACCTAACTTGCTCTAGTAGATGCAAAATGTAATTAACCTGATCATGATCCAACTGGTTGCAAAAAGAAGATGGTTGATTTATCTATGCTCTTATAGATAAAACTGTGGCATTAGATAGAACTGCCTTGGCTAATATATATATAGAGAAAAAAAAAACGCATATACCAACTAGTGTTGCCTTGGCTAATCTACTGAAATGTTTGGCAAATCACATTAACTGATTAAACTGCAACGTCAACTAGTGTTGGCCTGTTCGATTCTTTGGTGAAGGGCTCCGGACATGGACTGTGTCACCGTGCAGCCTGCAAGCACAAGCTTAGAAGCTTTCTAACCCTCAACCCGGCCCTGCAGAAGCAGAGCATGGAAGCGATCCGATCAAACAAACCAACCCCCTCAACTGCCAGGCCCAAGCCGAGTCATCAAAACCCACCCATCCAATCCATCCCAGCCGCCCATGTACCACGATCCAACGGCCAATGGTTCGCGACATTTCCCTTCAAACCGTCTCACCTCAAAAACAAAAGAGAAGGAAAGCAATAAACAAAGCACGTGAAGGGTAACCATCACTCGTATATATACACACGCCTCCTCACCTTCCCCTTCGCATATCCATATCATTCATTCACTCGCTCGATCGTTGCCTTCGGAGTACAGCAATGGCTAGCGCAAGAAACGCGGCGGCAGCTGCGTCGCCTTCTTCGTCCTACTCCTCTTCGGCGTCCGACGGGGAGATTCTCCGGTCGCTGCACCGCCTGGCGCGGGACCTGTCCGCCGCCGAGACGCCGGCGCCTTTCTTGCGGGCGGTGTTCGCGTCCGTGTCCCGGCGGGCGAAGCTTCTCGTCGCGGTGTTCGACGACCTGATGCAGTGCGGGGGGTTGCCGCGGTCGGCGTCGCTGTGCCTGCGCGAGGTGCTCCTGGTGCTGCAGCGGTTCAAGGCCGTCGTGGCCGACTGCTCGGCGCGCAGCCACATGCGCCTGCTGCTGCAGTCGGACGAGGTGGCCGCGCGGGTGCGGGAGCTGCAGCACGACCTGGCGACGCTGCTCGATATCCTCCCAGTGCCCGAGCTCGGGCTCGCCGACGACGTGGCGGATCTCCTCGCGCTCGCGTCGCGCCAGTGCCGCCGCCGCTCGCCGGCGGCCGCCGCGGAGCGGGAGCTCAAGGCGAGCGTGCTGGCGCTGATCCAGGAAGTTGAGCGGGAGATCGTGCCGGAGCGGGACAGGCTGGAGGGCATCCTCGAGGAGGTGGGCATCAACGGCCCGGCGAGCTGCAGCGACGAGGTCGAGATCTTGGAGCGGGAGATCGGCGACCGCGTCGCGGAGAGGTGGACGTCGGCCATGATCGCCCTCGTTGGCCTCCTCCGATACGCCAAGTGCGTCCTCTTCAGCGCAGCCACGCCGAGGCCATCGGATTCCAAAGTGGATCTTGACGACGACGGCGCCGAGCCTCCGGCGCCGCCACCGGACTTCCGGTGTCCCATCTCTCTCGAGATAATGTGCGACCCGGTTGTGGTGGCTAGCGGGCAGACGTACGATCGCGAGTCCATTACCCTGTGGTTCGGCTCCGGCAAGTCGACGTGCCCCAAGACCGGTCAGGTACTGACCAATTTGGAGCTTGTGCCCAACAAGACGCTCAAGAACTTGATTTCGCGGTGGTGCCGGGAGAACGGCGTCTCCATGGAAGGATGCGAGCCTCGCAAGCCCGAGCCTGCGCCGGTTGTGACTGCGAACAAGGCCGCGCTGGAGGCGGCGCGCATGACCGCGTCGTTTCTTGTGAAGAAGCTCTCGGTCTCTTTCTCCCCTGACGCGGCCAACCGTGTGGTGCACGAGATCCGGCAGCTCGCCAAGTCCGGCTCCGACAACCGCGCGTTCATCGGGGAGGCCGGCGCCGTCCCGCTTCTCGTCCCGTGGCTCCACTCCGAGGACGCCGCGCTCCAGCTCAACGCCGTCACGGCGCTGCTCAACCTCTCCATTCTCGAGGCCAACAAGAAGCGCGTCATGCACGCCGAGGGAGCCGTGGAGGCGCTCTGCCACGTCATGGGCTCCGGCGCAACGCGGCGTGCGAAGGAGAACGCCGCAGCCACTGTGCTCAGCTTGGCGGCCGTCCATTCCTATCGCCGCCGGCTTGGCCGGAACCCACGTGTGGTCGAAAGCGTAGTGCTTCTCGTGCGCACCAGCCCCTCGAACACCAAGAAGGACGCGCTGTCCGCGCTGCTGTGTCTGTCCGGCGAGAGGGAGAACGTCGGCAAGCTCGTGGAAGCAGGAGCCGCGGAGGCGGCATTGTCGGCAATCAGCGAGGAGGAGACCGCCGCGGCGGTACTGGCGTCGCTGGCCAAGCGCGGAGGCGCGGAGGCGATCGTCAACATCGACGGCGCCGTGGCGCGGCTCGTGGCCGAAATGCGGCGCGGCACGGAGTGGTCAAGGGAGTGCGCGGCGGCCGCGCTTGTGCTGCTGTGTCGGCGCGTGGGCACCGCCGCGGTGACGCAGGTGATGGCGGTCTCCGGCGTGGAGTGGGCAGTCTGGGAGCTGATGGGCACCGGCACAGACCGCGCGCGGCGAAAGGCCGCGTCGCTTGGCAGGGCATGCCGACGGTGGGCGGCCGCCTCGGCCGCCAACGCGGAGCAAACCACGGAATGCCCCAACCCCGGCGTCGCGGCGCCGGCCATGATGGCATTGTGAAATCCACTACACTGATGATTGATTCATAGGAGCAGCTCAAAAATCAAATTCTTGTACAAAATTTGTTTCTTGCCTTATAGGCCGTCACGATTCTTTGGTCCTCGGGACAGTGGTCGATCAACTGTGCATATTAAGATTCATCGCTTCCTTTTACATCACCGAATTCCTCTTGTTACACGCTCTGTTGTCTCGAGAAATACAAAGGAAAGAAAAGATCAAACTGTGCAAATTACTTCATCTCCCCTGCTCCGTTCTCAATTCTTGCTTCTTCTTATCGAGCGCAAGTACGCAATAGCTGTATCAATTTGTGCTCCTGCTTCTTTCAAGATTCAAGGATGGAACTAGTCTTGCAATAACTGGGCAGTTGATGGGCGCAACTGGTAGAAGGCCGGGGTCGTCGTGGCTGCACCCCGCCGCGCCCGTGAGTGGTTGCGCTGCCGGGGACCAACAAATGCCAGTCTTTCCCGGCCATCCGTTGGGGAAAGGAGAAGAGGAAGGAGAGAGGCGGGGAGTGCACGGTACCCAACGACTATGAGAGGGGGGGGGGGGGGGGGGGGGGGGGGGGCTACGTACACAGCAAAGCCGAAACAGCTTGCATTCACCGGCTTTTGAGCAGAAAGGGCGTAGCTTTGCCTTCTGCCAGCCAGCAAGCGCGTATCCATCCTAACGAATGATATCTTGGATGTTTCGGCATTGACATTGCTTGATGCCATTCTTGTCTTTCCTTTCGAGAAAGTGAAAGATACTCTATGTACTAAGGTGTTACTGAATATCATTTGCTGAATTTGACTTGTGTAACTTGGTATATGTTGGTGTTCCAAGCTGGGTGGTATACGCTTAATGGGCAAGAAAGATGGTATGCCTTTCCTTAGAGGGAGGTACTACTAGTACTACTGGTGTAACATATCACATATGGCGTTCCTTGTCATACTCATACAGCACCATTGACAAACAAGTTAGAACATGCTTGATGCTTCAGTAGCTTTCCAAACCGTGTGGCTCTCGCTGCCACGCTTTTTTATCCTCTTCTAATCTGTTGAAGTATAAGTAAATTGCCTTTTTTTTCTCATCAGCTTAAACTTTTGGGTGAATTGGTTGGTGCATAAAACTCAATATGGTATCAGAGTCAAGAGGTCCCGAGTTCAAGACCTGACTGATGCAATTTAAAAAAGTAATTACAGTCCACTTCTATTCTACGTATTAGGTCTAAGCGAGCCTACACGTGAGGGGGAGTATTGAAGTATAAGCGAATTAACTTTCCCCATTAGTTTAAGCTTTTGGGTGAATTGGTTGGTGTATGAAACTCAATATAATCAAGTAGTAATCAGTCTCACGACGTTGCTTCGTCTTTGAATTGACGAAGTATACATTTGTAACCAGATGCTCATAGTTTCAAGAAGCCGGCCATCGAACTACTTCACGTCGCGTCTTTTACACTACATACTTTTTTTCCCGTAGCCCAGGACTGCTTCTTCTTGCATAAAATGTGCTAGCACTATGGAACGGAGTTCCTGGGAAGTCAAGGCTGCACTGCCAGTACCATATGCAGCTATTGATGCTCGTCACTTGGGAATACGTTTCCTGATTAGTCTGCAAGGTTGGCCGGCTTCGTGCTTTACAGTGTTTTTTCTGCTCGGAGAGCAGGTGTTGCAATGTTTAACACGCGTTCGTAGCACCTGCATCTTGTTGACAAGGGCATGGGGACAACCAGGGTGCAGGGGCGGATCTACAGTGGGTTAAGGGTGTTCAGCTGAACACCCAAAATTTTTGACAAAAAATCTAGTATATGTAGGGTATATTATATGTATATATATATATAACTGGGTATGTTTATGAGTTTATACTGCCCAGCCCGACCGGCGAGGCGGCGACCGCCTGAGGGAGTCCGTTCCGCGCGCGCGCGTCCGAGGCCCGAGGGAAAGCCAGCCCATCCCGAGCGAATCCACGCGCCTGTGGCCTGCTCCCCCGACCCCATTCGGCGTTTCCCCAATTCCCCCGGCCCCCGAACCCCCGGTCCCCAACCCCATTTCCCGAAGGCCGAACCCTAATCGGCTCCAGCCCTCCGCGCCGCCGCTCGCCCGCTCCGCCCCTCCAGTCTCCGGCGCTCCGCCGCTCCGGCTCTCCGCTCCGCCGGGCGCCGGATTCCAGATCTAGCCGTCCGGCCTTCAGCTCCGCCGGCACCTCGACGACGGGCCCGACCGCGACACCGCACGTCCGCACCGCGTCATCACCCGGCTCTCCGGCGTCTCCGCTCCGCCGCTCTAGCCGACCAGCCTCCTCTCCGCGCGACCGCGCCTCGCCGCCTCCGCCAGTGAGTACTTGAGCTCATGAGCTGTTGAGTGTTGAGATGATGTATTGCAGATTGGCAGTAATCAGTATTGATTGACTAATTGTTGAGTTAGGGTTCCTGAAAATTGAATTGCAGTATTGTCTATTGATGCCTCGGCCAGTGAGTACTTGAGCTGTTGAGCATGATGTATTGCTATTGCAGTATTGATGTTGATGTTGAACTGCTATTGCAGTAATCAGTATGGACTATGGATGTTGATTGTTGAATTGAAATGTTGAATTGTTGAGCAATGAGCATGATGATGACTGAATCGGTTGAGAAAATGGCAGTTTAGACTGGTGATTGGTGAATGGTGAATTGGTGATGTCTCAATGTCTCATTGTATCAAGATTACATTTTTAGATGATGACATAATATCACGCTTCCAAGCCATGAAGCATCGCCGAGTTAATTTGTGAACTTTTGTAATTGTTTTGTAATTTTTCTATATTATTTGACATGTTATCCTTAGTATGAACAATTGTATGTTAATTATTACTACTGTAGATCTTTATGTTTTGTACTGTAAAATATTTTTACAACTTCGAACACCCATTCCAAAATTCCTGCGTCCGCCACTGCCAGGGTGTCGCACTTTACAATCCTCTTTTATGATAGTTTGGTAGCAGCCGCTAATGGCATCACTACCGGAAAGCTGCTATATGCCGAGTGTCAGGAATTTTGCCGAGTGCAATCTATCGGGCACTCGGTAAACAACATCAGTCGGGGTGGCCAACTTGGTGAATGATACTTGTGGTGATTACTTCTGGACTATATGTGATATGTGATATTGTGACTTGTGGTGATATATGTGATATATTATGACTTGTGGTGATATATGTGATATATTGTGGACTATATTGATTACTTGTGGTGATTACTTGTTGATATATCTGTGATATTGTGACTTGTTTGAGTGGGGTACAATAAACAATTAAAACAGGCAGTTTTTGGCCACTTTGCCGTGTGTTACACTCGGCAAAGGGAGGCTTTGCCGAGTGTCATGGTAAAAACACTCGGCAAAGTACCATTTCTGTGCATTCTGGGAACATATTTTGCCGAGTGTTTTAAATTTGCCGAGAGTCATGGTAATGACACTCGGTAACTTTGTAGTATTTGCCGAGTGTCTTTACCATGACACTCGGCAAAACTTAAGCTTTTGCCGAGTGTCATCATGATGACACTCGGCAAACTGGAAGGATTTGCCGAGTGCCATTCCGTCCTGGCACTCGGCAAAAGACGCCGTCACCGTGTTCTCATCGTCCACTGACCTTTTTTTGCCGAGGGTCGTTTCGGCACTCGGCAAATCATTTGTCGAGTGCTCAATGAAAAGCTCTCTGCAAAGAGCTTTTTGCCGTCAGAAACTATGCCATGTGAGCTATGCCGTGGGTGGCACTCGGCAAAGCCTTTGCCGAGTGTTTCTCGTGCTTTGCCGAGTGCCACCGGCACTCGGCAAAGCTGCTGAGCCCAGTAGTGCATGAGCCAGAGAGCACATAACACCAGTGTTTATTTTGGAACATGACAATCGACAGCTGATGTTGCGTTTGCCTAAAATGATTTGCTGCATACTGACCCACTGAGGAAGGAGGCCAGGATATTTTGCAAGGTAAGCGGTCAATTAATGGGTTCTCTTACAAAAACAAACGGACGTTTTCACTTTGCTCAAAGCTGTTCTGCGAGGAAGGCAGCACAGGCACATCATAGAGGGATCTATTGCAAGAAAGAGATTACTAAACAACAGAGATCCTAGGCACTAGGCAGAGACCAAGAAAAGAGATTGGGAATCTATTGCAGTTGCCTAACCTAACAGCTACAACTGTTATAAACAAGAATTGGAAATGGGCCACCCTCTCATGAAGAGCTGGATTCCAAGATCGACAGAGAAACGTCGTCTCATCCGGCCGTCCATCCGGCCCATTCTCCGGCATCGGGAGCCCACCGGTTTTTATATGTGAGCTTTGCCCGTGTACAGGCCATGAAAGCATATAGTCATGTCAGGTCAGAGTGGACTATTCCATCTTATGAATCAGCCTATCAGGCTGGAAGAACGGTCGTCTCATTGACTGTTGCAATATGGCTAGAACGTTTAATTCTTTTGGATGAATTGATCGGTGGAACTATAGGCTATTCGTTCAAAGCTTAACATGGCTAAATACGCGCTTAGCTACTCGAGAGCGCTACTTATAGTGCACTGTTAATATGGATGACATGTCAAGGTGGATGTATGGAACCAACGTTCTATTTTAGGGCTTTAGGCTCAACAATACTCGTCGTTGCTCTCCATCGAATCGGTTGGATGCGAATCGCAGCAGGCACCCGATCGAACGGAAATCGTAGGGGACCAACAAGGAAGCGTGCTACTAATGTGCAGCTCACTTCGACGTACTCTTTAAGGTCTCTTCTGTTTCCGCTTGCATCCAACATGCTTCAATTATTGGTGGATTCGGACATGCTAATCTCGTGACAGCACGAACGAGCTCGTTAAGTCGTGATTTATGAACACGCAGTACGTACTGTACCTGGCGTTCTGACGGAGTGAGAGCGGTTCAGAACTTCAGACGGAACGCAACGGGGCGCGTGTCCAATAGATAAGAAAAGGAGAGTCGAAATGGAATGATTACTCGATGTATCTTTACTATTATATAAAGAGGAGTTGGTAGTCGTCGATACGTTCTCCTCTCCTCCTCTCTAGAGCCATCCGATTTGTTCTGGACCATTCGTCTCTCTTCTCTCTTTCAGGATACAACCGCCCACCTTCTCCACTTTTCCCATCTCCTCGCGCATTCTGGCCACCATTCTCTCTCTGTTGCTTGCTCTTCAATGTTTGATGTGTGAAGTTGGTCAGATAGTAGTTCTGTCTCACCATTTTTATGACTCCGTTGCAACGCACAGATCTCTAACTAGTTACCAGAAATATGTAAGCCCATCTCGTCCAAACAAACCCTAATCGCTATCACGAGAACATCCATACAGCTGCTTATACAAGTCTGTGTATGTTGGTCAGAGAAAACAATGTGCGTGACAGTTATGTTTCTGCGTAACAAGTGGCTGGTACTCCTTCAAAAAAAAAAAACAAGTGGCTGGTACTGATGATTCAGGACAGTACGTGGAATTTCTGGACATGGCTTCCATATTTTTGCAGGCTAGAGTTTTCTTTCTTTGGTATGAACTGACGAAGTGGTTGGTTGGTTGGCCAGTGAGGTTCGTAAGAATCACATTTACCCCACTCAATTCGTCATCTTCATCCTCATCCTCATCCTACCTTGTAGATAAATAAATACGTGTACACCACGTGTGACATCACAAGCACCAGAATTCCTTTTCCACTGCACACTACATATCAGAGATAACAAAAATGTTTCTGGAAACATACATGGTATACTCCTGCTGCTGACTGACTGACTCGATCTGCGCCAGAAAAAGAAACCTGATAAAAGAAAAGATAAAAATCCAAAATTTATAACCCAGAAGTCAGCTAAAAGTAAGAAGGTGAAGCTGTCTGGAGGAATTTTTTGTACGGATAATCCCTTTTTTATTCGAAAATACATAAATATACCCGCGAGAAAATTTTTTACAAAAATAATCCTCAGTCGCCGCCCCATTGGGCGACTTCTGCCTTTCGCCCAACCGGGAAGCGACATTTAGGAAATGTGTGAACCGTTGGGCGACTTATGCAGTCGCTCTACGGTTGAGCGACTATAATTTCAGTCGTTGTACGGTTGAGCGACTGAAACTGCAGTCGCTCAACGGTAGGGCGACAGGAGTGGATGCCACTTATTCCACCGCCTGCCGCCCACTAGCAACCACTTTTCCCTCATTTCCCCATTCTGCGCAGAGAAGAAGAGAGGAGGAAGAGGAAGGGGAGAAAAGAGGGAGGAGGGGAAGAAAAGGAGGAGAGGGGAGAAGAGAAGGAGAGGAGGACGGGGTTGAAGGAGGAGGTGAGGGAGGAAGAAGGAGTCCAAGCTATTCCATCGATTTGGATCCAGGTATTTTTGTTAATTAGGTTGTATTTACACTATTGTTTAGATGAAATATTGGTGTTAGTAAAAATTGTAGATGTAGTATACATTTTGTAGTATGGAAATTTGACTACCCTTTTTAGTATGGAAAGTTTAGTTTAGTGTTAACGATGTTATTTGACATGTCGTAAATTTCAATCATACATGTAGGTCTACATCATTAATGGTCAGTACTACATTGAGAGTGTATTATGGTGCTGGAATGATTCGTGAAGGTCCGAATGGTGTGGATTTAAGCGATTTTCCGCAAGTCACTCTCGTACTTCCCGATGACGAGAATGCTGGAATGACAGATGTGCAGCATTGGCTGACCGAGAGTTTTTCATTGGACCCCGAGGTGTGCAGCGTCGTTGTGCAAGGGCTTTGGAGCCGGTCTCCCACTGACATCAGACGGGAGTTGAAGACATTGGTGCGCTCAGCTTCGTGGAAGGGATTTGTGCAAGGGTGCCGGCGCCGTGGATACGAGTGTGTCCTGCTTATGCAACCGTGCTCACTACAAGCAGCTGCGCAAGCTCGTGCGTCCGCCTATGCTTCGGGAGGTGCTAGCAGCTCGGGCGGGCCGCATGTTGGTGGAGCTGATGAAGTTGCTCGTGATGAAGGCAATGCGGTACATGGAGGAGAGTTACGACCGTCAAGCTATAGAGAGGGAACTGGGCAAGCTGATGCGACACATGGAGGAGAGTTACAGCTGTCAAGCTATAGAGACGGAACTGGGCAAGCAGATGAAGGAGAGCATAATGAGTATATCGTGCATCAGATGGAATCTGATGACCAGAGGGCATGTGATGAAGAGCAAGCTGTAGAGGACGACGAGGAGGATAGTTCGGATGATGAAGAAGTTTCTATCCCCCAGGAATGGAACCGGTTTAATGCGGAGGGTGTTTTCGCCCATGATGAGCATGAATCACCATGGGAGTATCATGAGACAGAGGTTCGGGTGCATGCTACGTTTGCTGACAAGGAAGCGCTGCAGGATGCCATCAAGCTTTGGGCCCTCTCAATGCAACAGACATTTCGCGTCGTCAAATCAAGCCAGGAGCAGTACACTGTGAAGTGCGAGCAGGCTGGTTGTCCTTGGAGGGTGCACGCACGTAGACCGAAGTATGACACTCACTGGATTGTGTCCAAGGTGGAGCCGCACTCCTGCATTCTGAACACTGTCTTGGCGAGGCATCGTAACCTGACGTCCGGATTTATAGCCAATTTGATGTATGGAGAGATAGTGGAGAAGAGAGATATTGCGGCAACGCATATTGTGACAAAACGGGGCAGCTTTGCTCAGAACGCTTTACTCGGTGAGATGACAACACATGCCAGCTTTACGCAGTGATATGACAAAACGGGGCAGCTTTGCTCAGTCAGATTACAACACATGTCAGCTAAACTGCCTACATAAATGCTACGATCTGAAAAGCCTTCATAGGGACATTTATTGCTACCCTGGAATCCTGAGGATAATCCAGGCCTATCGCTACAGAAACCAATAAAATAGGGGCGTAGGCTGTAGCCTTTACAGTGAGTGTTCACGTCATAGGCATGTATCCTTTCCAGTGAGTTTTCATGTCACCTTTGCTTGTTGGTTCAGAAATACAGGCTACATGCTCTGAAAAGCCTACATAGGGACATTAATTGCTACACTGGAATCCTAAAAAAGCGAAAAGATTGGTACGACCTCCTCTCCATGGACTATGCCCACTGCACCAGATAACCTGCCTACATAAAGGCCTGCTATGTCTTCCATACCACATCTCCTCCTCAAGACATCACAATACTACCACACAACAATGTCTTCCTGGAAGTCCGACCCATTTGGAGTGCCGGAGTGGCATGAGCGCCCGAAGTGCCATTGCGGCTTTAGGACGATGTTGTGCGTCTGGACGGATCCAGTACCACGAGCCAACTACGGCCGTAGGTTCTTCAATTGTCCAGACCTGGATGACGACTTCGTGGTAACGACGACAATTAAATCCCTTGTTTCTCGTTATCGTTTTTCAACTTGATCCATGACATCTACCACGCCACACATAGGCTTGCATGTTCATCGAATGGGTGGATCGGGTGCCGCCGGCATGGCCAGGGAACCGGCCAAAGGAGGTGGAAAACAAAGGACAATACTTTGTCAAGATGACTCACGCTCGCGAGGTGGAACGACAGATGTGGCTTGAGCAAGAGCGCCGCGTGAGGGTGGACCAAATCCGTCTAAAGGGCAAGGAGGATGAGATGTAAAGGAGGCAGGAGCAGCTAAGTCTGCGTGAAGCAGCCATCAAGCGTCAGGAGGAAGAGCTTGAAGCTCGTGAGGCAGCTCTCAAGTCCAAGAATGACAGGAAAAAGGATGCAGCGGAGCCATCTTCAAGGCGCGATAAAAAGGGGAAACAACCACGCTACACCCAGTAGACAAAATGTTACGAGCAGTTGGGTGGGTTAGTCGCATATCATGCTATATGTTATGCATGTAATAAAATTGTACGCGGCATGTTATGAAGTTTATTTCTATTCACATAAGGTTATTATCTCGTGTGTTCGCATTCAATGATTCAGATAGCAAGTCATTTAACAATATTAACATACTCTTGGTACACTAATTTTAGTAACATAAATATATCACTTAGCAATGTATATATCAAACGTTCTACAGTCAATTGTTCTTAAAAAATATTTCTCAAAATTTTTAATGCACCTACAATATACAATAAACATAACCTTTTATTACAACTATACCATATGTTTTTCCAGTTTAAAACTACAAAATTGACAAAACTCTAAAAATTCACGGGGCAATCTAAAGTCGCCCATCCATTGGGCGACTGCGCTTATAAGTCGCCCATCCATTGGGCGACTACTATAAAGTCGCTTAACAGGAAAGCGACTACTTGCAGTCGCTCAATCATCGAGCGATAAATATTTTGTCGCTTCCCGGTTGGGCGAAAGGCAGAAGTCGCCCAATGGGGCGGCGACTGGGGATTATTTTTGTAAAAAAATTTCTCGCGGGTATATTTATGTATTTTCGAATAAAAAAGGGATTATGCGTACAAAAAATTCTGTCTGGAGTAGGGCCGGCAAGTGTGACGGCTTGTGCACGAAGGGAAGCTAGGGCCGGGAATCTTCGAAGAATCAGCGAGGCGATTGCGCCTGCTGATGCTGAGAGCAACACCCGACAAGAGAGGTTGAATAAAATTTGGGCACCATGTACTCTCTGTCTGTTGTTGCATTTCACTTACATGCGTGTTCTTCATTTTTCCTACGTACTAGTATCTTTTGTTTTTCTTTTCATGGAATGTAAGCAACACAAAATTGGACTAGTTGGCGAAGCCGCACTGTGGGATTTTTACAAAGACTGAGGTAACATGGAGTAATTTCAAAGGTACAAAGCCTCAGAAGACCCAGCATAAGTGCCTACCAAGATCGTAGCAAGCGAAGCAGGTGGAGTCCTCATCAGGGACATCGCTGAAGCAACGGAGCTATCAAAGCGAGCGAAGTCCTCATCGGGGACGTCACCAAAGCAGTGGACTCCCTAGTGGGACACACGTTGAAGCGCCATATGCGCATTGTACCAAAGCGCTACCTCTAGGCAGTGAGCTAAGCTGTGTAGGAGCCATTGGTGTTAGCGCATGCTTTAAACCCACCGAGGCCAAAGCCAACGAATCAGGTGGAATTCTCATTGGGGACATTGCTAAAGTGGTGGAACCGTCAAACAAGGTGAAGTCCTCACTGGGGATGTCACTGAAGTGGCGAACTACCTTGTGGGACATGCACCGAAGCGCCATATGCTCACATGCCAAAGTGCTACCTCTAGGCAGTGTGGGGGCCATGTGGGGGCCACTGGCGTTGACGCACACTTTGTGCCTACCGAGGCTCTTTGTACTTCGTGGAGTACACCAAAGGCTTGAGCCCCTCACGGTTTATTTATACCCTCGCAAGAATTACACTGCAGCTCTAGGGTCTTTGACGATCTTTTATGCCACAATGTGTGCTTATAAATGCCACTGGTGTGAGCTTATTTTATACTCTGTGGAGTACGCAAGGGCTCTAGGGCCACCGTACGGTTTGTTTATACTCCCACAGAAGTTACGCCGACGCACTAGGCCTCCGATGGTCCTTTATGCCACGGTGATGGGTTTATAAATATCACTAGTGTAGACTTATTTTATACTCCGTGGAGTACACCGGGGCTCTAGGGCCTCCGTACGGTTTGTTTATACTCTCGCAAGAGTTAAGCTATAGCTTTGGGCCTCTGGTAGTCTTTTATGCCACGGTGGTGGGCTTATCAATGCCATTGATGTAGGCTTATTTTATACTCAGTGGAGTACGCCGAGGCTCTGGGGCCTCCACGTGATTTTGTTTATACTCCTGCAGGAGTTATGTCGAGGCTCTGGGGCCTCCAATGGTCTTTTATGTTATGGTGGTAGGCTTATAAATGCCACTAGTGTGGGCTTATTTTATACTCCACGGAGTACGCTGGGGCTCTGGGGCCTTCGCGTGGTTTGTTTATGCCTGTGGCAAAGGTGCTGGTCGATGCTAACATTTGTGCCAAGTTTGAGGCCTTTTGGATCTATGGTTTGCTTGGTGTGAGCTGAACTATGAAGGGGACAGATCGCAGTCACTCTATTTTAGCTGAAAGTGCTAGTTCTTGTCTGTTCTTGCTTTTTGTATCAAGGTTATAGCTACCTTGTTGATGTTGTTGCTACTCTGATGTACCTTTAGATGTTCTAGAGAAGACTCTTTGTACCTATTATCTTTTATAGTGGAAGATTTAGAGTGGACCGTGTCAATCCCTACTTTTTTACTCCTCTCGATTAGAGGAGATTTTCCATGTAAATCATTGTATCAATTGTGCATGTTGTGATTATCATTCCGTTGCTAACTTGTTGGTTGAAGCTATCCTCAAAGTTCACTACAAGATGAGGGGTTGAATTATGCATAGTTACAGTGCTAGTGAATTTGTGCATTGCTTTGTTGCTGTCCAACCCTGACAAAGTGATATCAGAGCGTGTGTTGAACTTGATTACATGCTAATTTTCTCGGGGTGAATGCCAGTAGGATGATCTCATTGAATGGTACAAATTATCATGTTTAGAAGGGTAAGATAGAGGATCTGCTTTATGTGAAAGAATACTACAAACATGTGTTTAGTACTGAAAAGCTGGAAGAGTATTCCGAGGATGATTGGAAGGTACTTTATCGGTTCATTCGACAGTGGGTCAATGATAATCTATTAAACCATATCAGTGAGGAGGAAAATGCATGTACCTTATAGCAGAAATTGGAGGAGTTGTATCCCCAAAAGGAAGGTACAAACATGGTATTGTTAATCAAACAATTGATGCATTTAAGACACAAAGTAGGCACTCCTATTGCAGACCATGTGAATGTATTCCAAGGCATTATAAATCAGCTCTCTTCCATAGGCATCACTTTTGAAGATGAGATTAGGGCTTTGCTACTACTTGGCTCATTACCAGACATTTGGGAGACCTTAGTATGCAATTCAACCCCTAATAGTGTTGTTACTTGGAACCTTGTCAAGACTAAGATGCTAAATGAAGAGACTAGAAAGATGGTTGAAATGGATAGCTCTTCCTCACATTTAGAGGTGTTGACCACTAAGTCACGGAGGAGAAGCAAGAGTCGAGGTCCGAAGAAAGGTAAAGCCGAAAGTGGAAGCAAGTCAAGAGGCAAATATGCTAATTATGAGTGCCATCACTATCATAAGAATGGCCACATCAAGTGGCAATGCCGCAAGTGAAAGCGTTAAAACAAAAGGCGGAAGAAGCAAGCTCAAAAACATGACAGTGATAGTGACAGTGATGTTGGCTAGGTTACTTCTACAGTTGAGGAAGTAATGCTTATCATGGATGAAGACAATGGAAGTAATGAGGGTATGTCCAGTTTTACTGTTGAGAAGATTACTATTTTATGATGGAACAATCAACCTTGTGAGTGGTGACGAGATGATTTGGATACCAGACGGTGGTGCTATCATACATGCTCTATCTCACAGAGAACTCTTCACAAACTACATAGCAAGTGATTTTCGTGTGTTGAAGATGGGCAACAATGATAGAGTAGCCATTATTGGGGGAGGAGATGTGCATTTAGAGACCGCAAAATGGTATAAGGTTAGTCCTCAAGTATGTGAGGCATGTTGAAGCGCTTTGGCTCAACATAATTTCAACTAAATTGCTTGATGAATACAAGTACTTGAGCAAATTTAGAGATGGCCAATACAATCTCACCAAATGCAACATGGTCGTTGCAAGAGGTAATAAGGTTTCACTCTTGTATCATGTTAATGCCAAGCTCTCTACTATTTGTGTAAACGCGTTAAAGAAAAAAAGATCTTTGTTCTACAACACAAGAGACTTGGGCACATGAGTGAAAAGAGAATGACTGTGCTAGTGAAGAATAATCTCTTGAAAGGGGTAAAAGGTGTTCACTTGAAGAAGTGTTCAGTTTGTCTAGCTGGGAAGCAACATAGGGTTGCTTTCAAGAGTCTACCTCCTCATAAGAAGCCAAAGTTGATAGACTTGGTGTACTCCGATGTGTGCAAAATATCGGTAAGATCAATTGGTGATGCTAGGTACTTTATCACTTTCATTGATGATTTCTTCAGGAGTAAATATATGTGTACGTTTTGTCTTGTTTGTGCAGGAAAAACAAAAGAGATAAGGGGGGTGATTCTATGCTCTCACAAATAGTGAATTCTCTCAAAACAATATGAGTGTGCGTCTTTGTCTTGCCTGTGAAGGAAAAACAAAAGAGATAAGGGAGGTTATTCTATGCTCTCACAAATAGTGAATTGCACAAATACTAAAGCATCAGTCAAGGGTGAATTGAACCACACCCCCCTTTGATTAGTGCTTTAAGATTTATGTATATCTGTGGAAGTGAAGAGCATTAAAGCACTCCTGGAGAGATAAACGGAGTAGCCAGCTAGCTCCCAAACAAGGTGCTTTCTATTCTACAAAGCAAAGCATCGAGGACAAAACCACATTCAAGACGAATCAACAGTCATCCATCCGCTCACTTCTTATGTGCGGCCGTTCGGCCCCATCCATCTCCCCACCAGCATCATTTCCACCATGTTTGCATGCTCAACTCGGATGTTAAGCCTGCAACCACCGTGTTGACTACTCATTCTCTAGGCCTCTGCTCTATCCTCTTCTCCTTATGATTGCAGAATTAGCGGCAAAGTTTTGAGCGACCAGATGCCAATTTCCCCAAACTTACAAATCTCAGCTTCTCGCACGTCGAGGATTACAGTTGTGTCATTAGTCATGACCAACAAAAAAAGTACGCAGGTTTGATAAAAATTCGTAAACCACAACATATCGCTTTTGAGTTCCAAGGGGCGCTCCAAAGAGCTTAAACTTATGCTTTTCAGCTATGGTTGTTAGCTTTTAGCTAAAATTGCACTGTAGCGGCTGTTAGCTTTTTCTAAGCCATTCAATTAAAAAATAAAAAAATGAAAACCACAAACAATACAAAGGGGAAAGAAAAGGAAAAAAACCAAAATTAGAAGCCAACGTATGGGCTGTTTTTTTTACTTCAGCTCATGGCTTTTGGGTTATTCGTGAGAGATAGTATAGAGTAACAGAAATTCGCGTGTGATTTTAGCTAATATAAATAAAATCACTACAATGCGTATTATAGTTAACTTATAGACACTGTTTTAAAAATACACTTCGTTTGAAAGTTTGTTACTGTAGAAAAACCGAAAACAAACTTTTAAAAGTTGAAAAAGAATAGACCTACATTCTAAGTGATTTTTAGTTTAAGCAGAAAGACACAAACGAAAGCTGTGTGGCGTGACCGCGTGAGGACTGAAGTTGTAGTTTTCATTTGTTTTGTGCAAAAATCCACTGGAGTGCCAGGTGTCCAGTGAACTGGCTGGGCTCATGTAGCAGGGCGGGGCCCACCCTTCATAGAGAGGAGAAGGGACAAAAAGAGCACCTCACGCGGTCACGCCCAACGCTCGGCTCCGCCTCGATGCCGCTATTTATCCCTCTCCGCCCTCGAGCGAGCGACCTTGGTCCTTGCTCTGCTCGCCAGCCATTCCCCCTGCTCCACTTCTCCTCCTCGTACAGAGCGAACAGGGCGGATCCCTCGCCGGCGGCGAGGACATGGGCCGCCGCAAGTTCCGGCTGTTCGACATGCTGCCCAACGGCTGGTTCTACAAGCTCCGCGACATGCGCGCGCGGGGACGCGGCCGCGGGAGCGGCGGTGCAATGCATCAGCCGTCATCGTCATCGCCGTCGTCGCAGTTGAAGAACAGGGCGCTCCAGCAGACAGCCACGCCGAGGAACGTGTCCTCCGCTCTCCCGCACAGGGCGTCGTACTACTACGCCACCAGAGACAGGGAGCTCCCGCTGCCTCCGCCTCCTCCGGCCACGGACTCTCAGCTTTTTCCCCTGCCGCAGTCGCCGACGAGGAACTACAGGAGGCGGCACAGGGTGGGGCCCGTCAGGCTGGAGCACGCGCCTGCAGGCGGCGGGCTCGTGCCGGCGCCGGTATCAGCAGGCGGGCTGGAGGCCGTGGCCGAGGCGCCCGGCCCCTCCCAGCGCCGTCGTGACATGTGCATCGGGTATGACGGTGGGGAGTTCCGGACGTCAACGGTGACCGTCTCGGTGGGTGACGGCCTCCACGGCAAAGTGATCGCGTCGGAGACAGACATCATCATCGACCTCCGAGCCGAGTCCACGCCCGAGAGGGTGCTCCGGCCCATCGTGACCAGGCCAGCGACGAGGGAGCTCGACCAGTACGAGCAGGAGGACAGGCGCGTCGACCTCGCCGACATGACCCCGAGAGCGAGCTCTGCCTCGGAGCAGACCGGCGTGGTCAAGCCGAGGCGGTCGTCGGTGTCTTCGGGGCTCCGCCTCAAGACGCGCGCCAACAGCCCTCGCATGGCCGCCAGGAAGGGGAAGCCTGTGGCCCCGGCGGCGGCGCGGAAGACGACGCGGCTGCGGTCGCCCCCGCTCGCGGATAGCTTTGCGGTGGTGAAGTCGTCGGATGACCCGAGGAGCGACTTCCTCGAGTCCATGGAGGAGATGATCGCCGAGAAGGGCATCCGCGATGCCGCCGACCTCGAGGACCTCCTCGCCTGCTACCTCTCCCTCAATTCCGTCGAGTACCATGACCTCATCGTCGAGGTGTTCGAGCAGATTTGGACGAGCCTCGCCAGCGTCAAGCCCCGAAGAAGGCCGTGAGGTCATCCATCACTCGCACCAAGCTCCTTGCTGCATGGTGAATCCAGCCATTGCAGCCGCATTGATTACTTTAGCTCTTAATCTTAGACTTCTTGTTAATGGTGTAGCAATAAGAAATCTCAATAAAAGCGAACAAAATAAATCTCAGCTCTATGAAAGGTTTGGTCCTTTTCTTGCTCGGTGATTGTTCTTTTTGGATGCTTGGTTCGCGTAATATGATGCTGCTTTCTTGAGCGTTACACTAGTCAACTACTCAACTGTAGTAGGCTGCACTACAACACCCTACTACTAGTTGTAGAGGAAAACACACTACTAGTTACAGACCTACAGTTTCTGGCATGAATGTATGTGGTAGTAAATTAAATCCAGATGAATCCGATGGATCATAGGACTATAGGAGTATGATCCAGTAAGGTTGCTAGTAATACTTCTAGTACATGTATTTCAGTTGAAAAGGTGACATCTCCGATCTGTTAGGTGCTTCGTCCAGGGTTTTTGTAGACAGTGAGATCTAGGAGATCGTAGTGATACAGTGAAGCATACGGATTTCATGTAGTGTTGTAACTAAACCTGTTTTTAATTTTAGCCTATAGAAAACTATTTTTTTTACGTATGAACAACCGGCTCTAAGGCGTTTCTCAGCTTATAAGGCCCTGTTTGGAATGCGGGAATTTTTCCCGATTCCTGCGGGAATTGAACTGTTTCCTGCAAAATTCCTGTGAAATTCCTCTGTTCCAAACAGGCCCTAGGTGTTGCAAATCCACTGGCCCAAGCGTTTATGTAGAGATTAGGATTGCAAACTTCAGATGATTCACTGCAAAAAAAAAGTTACATCGATGAGGTTCCAGATTTACCGTGGTAATAAGCGTTCCGGCGCCGATTGGAACAAGAAATCAATGTCTCAACGCTTCGTAGCTGATCTGGACCGTAGGCCAAAGCAACTGTATGCAGGGTACAGGGTGCAATAGAAAGACAAGTATATCCACCGTAATACAGTCCAGCCCAATCTGTGTGTGATAAATACATTTTCTGCATCTTCCAGTTTTACTCGTGTTCTTGTACTTTTCACATGCTATACATCCATGTGATTTACACTATACGGCACAACGTAATGAGCTCGGAGATGGTAACTGAGATCCATCTTTTTCCCTGTAGTTGGATGCTCGGCACACACCGGGATCTTCTTGATCCTTACAGGTCAAGACAATTGAATAGTTGATATAACTGGTGGCTAGCTAGGAGATATCACGGCAGGAATGCAGAAGCTCCTGGCAAAAAGGCTAGCAGGAGAACCGAGCAATCCAACTTCAGATGCGCTTCAACTCGTCGAGGGAGGGTAGGAACAAGAATGGCTACAGGGGGTAAATAGGAGTCTATACAAATATAATTTCTTTCAAAATTCTTTTTTCAAGGAGAGTTCAAGACTCTTCATTTCAATAGTGATTAAAAACTATATCAAGAATTGAATATCAGAGCCTACAAATCTTTAAAAAATCTCAGAAAAATCAAGCCAAATTTTTTTTTATGTATTAGGACGGTCTGGCATCCAACTAAGGGGTGGCGTAACCTCTTGTTAGGAAGGTCTGACTTCTTCCTCAGCACAGAACTGAAACTCAACACAATTCAAATCCAAAAATTGACATAACTTTTAATCCGTAGCTCCAACTATTTGAAACTCTACACACACCTAGCCTATGATATTGTGAACCTAACCTAACAAGAAATTTAAGAAAAGCTTTCCAAAGTTTTCATATTTTTAATCCAAAGGCAAACTGCACCAAATCTGGGCCAAATACGAAAACGATGATTGAAAGGAGCTCTTAGGAGGAATCAAGCTAAGATGGCTAAGGATGGTTTTTCACATGTCCTAGCAATCTCAAATCATAGCAAGAACAAATGTAAATACTCTCAAGATCAAAATCCCAAAAATCACCCTTTCTTAAATCAAAACTGGACAAATACCAAAACTTACAAAGGAAGGTGGCTAGATGGATAAGATTTGATTTTTAAAAGATATATCCATCACTTACATATCTTTAGCACAAACCAAGATCAAGAGGGCAAAATGAAGCACAAAAAACCAATCCAAATTAAACTTTCAACACTTGAGTAAAAAGGAGAAAAACTTGCTCGAATTTTGGATATATATCGATACTTGGAGATGAATGTTTATAGCAACTCCCTAGCCACTTACCCAGCATAAGGATGACAAGAAGCTCAAGCACAAGAGCCACAATCCATCTCTCAAAAGTTCTTTTCAAAAGCCTTAATTCACCTAACCATTTTAGCTCACCCTGACCTAACTCACTTCTTTGTGTCTTTTCACGTCGCGGTTTTGTCCAAGGCTCAACCCGATAGTTTTGGTAAACTCCTAAAATATCCCTGACGAAGTTTCATCTCCACATCAAAGTATCTCCACATGTTTTGACACATAGCCTGTGGCACCCAATGACTTGCCGTCAAGTCTTAACACATCCGTTCTCCTTCGAATCATATCTACTTGTACCGACCAAAGTCACTTAGTATACTACATATACCAACTCGTTTCTTCACGATCCTTATCTTTTATGTGCTTCCCGCTTGAACCACATAATCTCACCTGGACTTACCCGATCACATGGATCTCAGCTCTCCCGCCTAGTCCTAGTCACTTGCCGTTGACCACTAACGTTCTCCAAACCACATGCATATCTAAAGACCAAACAACCATCTTAAGCATAAGTTCCATACACTTGACTCATATTAGTTAAAACAATACATCATGCAACACAACACAGCCAACCAATAGCTCCCATGTCATGCATACTCTCAAACCACTCAAGTCACCTCTCACTGTTCTCTGGCCGCAGCAACCGGTCTGACCACACTCCCCATGGTGGTCAAACTACCAATCATTGATCGGTCTGACCGGACCAAAATAACTAAACCTTCCCCGATAACAGGACACCGGTGTGACCATATCTTCAATGCCAGTATGACTTAAACCTTCCCTGGTAACAGGACACTGGAGTGACCGTATTTTCAATGCTAATCACACTGTCCAACTCAACTCCGGTCCGACCACCAACCAACGGCCGGTCTAACCGCATGTGCCCAACTCTAAAACACGCTCTTTGCTAAAAAGCAACCGGCTACCACAGCCTGGTCACACCGCAATCACCAGTCTAACCACACCCTATGTGCCGGTCAAACTGCTCACATCTGAGCCAACAACTCTGGTTCGATCGCCAACCAATGCTTGGTCAGACTGTAACTCTCAAGGCGATCTGATGATTGCCTCCCAAAGTGCGCCAAAAAGGTCCATCTAAATATCACAACGATTGAACCGTATAAGCCCAACGGTCTGACTAGTCCCGCATACCGGTTAGGCCGGTTATACTGACAGCAACTAGAAACTTGCAACCCTCAGCAAACAACAAATCCAAATCTCAACAATAACTGCACTAAAGTCAAATACTTATTACGCACTATAGAATGACCTCTACATAATCTCACAGCAAGTAACATGTGTAGTAGTAGCGATTCCATTCCCTGGTAATGAGAAACATATGTGTGCAAAACGGTTTAATCATGGGAAAGTGAATAGATAATTCAATTAAAGTTCACTTGAAAAGATCAGAGTTATGGCTAGGTTCTTTTCCACTTATAGTTTGTGGCTTATGCTACAATAACTAGTTTTTAAACAGTGTGTTTTTTCAAGGCGAGGTCAACAGGAAGATTGTAGTAAAAAGTGTACTAAGTTTAGTTGTACCGATCAAAATCACATACGACTATTTTTCTTTACGTACTGCCTTTCGCGAACAACCATAATTCAAAATTTTAAATCATAAACTATAAGCCAGAGCCAAAAAAACCACCAACTTCACCTCACTGTCCATATGAAGTTGTAAAGTGCCCTTTCATAGGCCAAAACATAGGGACCCGATGACACAGGAGCACAAGGAAAACTTCTCTTTTGTGTCGTCAAAAACATGGAATGATGTCCCTCAAATGGCAGAAAGATCACCACCTTGTTGTCACACTGAAGTAAGCCAAATGAGGCCAGTTTTGGAAGCCAAGCAGCTGCTGATCCCCTGGCAAATGTAGCAGCATATAAGAACAGAAACACATGATTGGAGCAGAACAACTGCATGTAAGAACAGTAACACATGATTGGAGCAGAGCAACTGCATATAAGAACAGAGCAACTGCATGTCCCTCCTGATTAGTAGGGCAGCGCCTGAAGATACGAGGCGTAACTCAGGGAGAGAAAAAAAAAAGGCAGCAAATTCTCCTACTGAATCCAAAGGAGATCGAACAATTTCTGTTTTCTTCCATGCGTCATCGTGCTTCAAAATGAATTCAGGAATCCCACTGAACCTATCCACCAATTACAATACTTGTTCATGTCCATTCACGAATATGTGCAAGTTGCATTCATCTTCCCCGCGTGGCTCTTGCCAAATCATCTCATCACATGCTCGCACGCACTGCTCTAGTTTTGTCCCATGTGTTTCGATGGGCTCCCAAGTCAACACACATGTACGTGCACAGAGCGTTGAGCAGGAGAAGCTAGCGGCCTGTGATCTTTCAGATTGTGGGGAGTACGTCTCGCTAGAGAGCACGACGCCGAAGCTTCTACGGAGAGGTCACAGGAGACAGAACCGCGAGTCAATCAGCAGTGACAGGCGCACAGCGATCTGTCTCCCGGATTGCAGCTTCGGACCAAAACGAGCAACAGACATGCGGAAAATATCTATGATCTGGCCAGTGCAGCGTAGACAGTCAAAACCCCTCTGTTCCACTTCCTCTTGGTTTCATGGATAAGGATGGTTGTTTTTTTTCAGGTGGTCGTCACATGTGAGTAATGCGTCAGGTCAATCATTCCATGCATTGTCAATTGGTAGCGTTCCTGAAGCTGCAGGGAATCGGCTCCTTGTGTATGCAACTCGTGCCTATATTACATCACGAATTTACTGTGCTTTCTGGACGTCTTTTTGCGGTGCAGTGATAAGTCGGCTGACGACGACCTCAACCTAACTTTGAGACATCACGTCAAGGAGCAGAAACGGAGGATGGAAAGCAGATGCGAAGAAAAGTACAGAAACATGAGATTTTACTGCAGATGGTAATAGCGAAGGAGCTGATGACATGAGAAACAAACACTTAAGGGCCACTCCGCCACTGTCAGACAAAAGAGAGATGAGAGAGAAAAAGAACTACACAGTGCCACAAAAAACATTGCTCCTTTGCTTCCTTGACAAACACAAGCTCTTGCCTACATCAATTCTGCTAGATCTATCGGATGAGTAGGAGATTCGTTCATATATTACACAGCTCAAAGGATAATATATATAGTACAAGACTAAAGAACACAAGGGACATAAGGCTAAACCTAAGAACTAGTAAATACTATAAATACTCTTATATCCTTAACACCCCTCAAATGCAAAGCATATGTAATAGCATTGCATTTGAAAGAGTTGGCACTAAAATAGGAAAATCCAAAGTCCAAGTTTTGAAGATGCCGTTGTAGCACAAAGCTCTTAAAAAGTATGTCAAGACTGGAAGATCTCCATCCGGAGTCATGTAGCAGCCCATAAAGCATGGTGACACAGATCAAAGTGCAAGACAACGGTGGCGTAGAAGGAAAACACGACGACCTTAAAAACTCAGGGCGGCGGCTCAGAGAAAAACAGCGACCTTAAAATTTCTACGATCTGCAGCGGCTCAAAGAGAAGAGCGGCGACTACGGCCATACAAAAAAGGAGAAGACCACACTTGATCCAAGAGGATGGACCATTGCTAGCAAAGCAATCGGCTGGTTGGTACAGAAATTTATGACAAACTGAAAAAGATCTGAATTTAGATGGACGCAACGAAAAACTCAAAGAAAAAGACTTAAAAGCAGTGGATGCTAGTGTTAGGATTAGTTCTTTAGTGCTCTTTAGGATCTCCTAGGTTAGATCTAGCGGGGTTCTTTTAGGGTTCGTGTTCTTGAGGTAAAACCGAGAGGGAGAGAGGGGTACCGACCTTCGAATGTAGAGGAGGAGGAGTTGGCCATCGCGGGTTCGCTCGGTGGAGTCTGCGCACGGGCAGCGACGGTCGGGGAAGAGGTGCGGGGCTCCTCGGCGGCGACGTGTCCCGGGCGGCGGCGACCTCCCTGGCGGCGGCGCAGATCCGGTGAAGGAGACGGCGGTGGTGCTTCCCGTCGCTAGAGCGCCACCCTCTCAGATCGGGTTAGGGTTTTGTCGGTGGGGTGGCGGCGGCACGGTCAACCTTGGGATGCGTGCCGCCCGGCCCCCACCTCTGTTTATATGGCGCTGGCGACAGGGGCCCACCAGCCTATTGGGCTGGGCGCCCCCGATCAGGGCGCGGTCAAGGGGTTGGCATTTGGCCGTTGGGCCAAATGCCTGAGATCATCCTAACATTCTCCCCCTTGATCTCAATCTATACTTTATCTTTAATTACTTTTGCCTTTACACATTCCATCACAGATCAGTGCATAGAACATGTCTCATCGTCACGGTCAATCGCCGATAGATTCAACAGCTACAATACACTTTTCTTGTTCTGAAATAGTTACTTTAATCTTTTTGGGCCATCTTTTAGTTCAGGAATCATAGGCTTTCCCTTAAACCCATGCCGGCTACATGTTCTCTGAACACGTTGGGTGGTAAGCCTTTAGTAAGCGGATCCGCTAACATCTTTGCGGTACTTATGTGCTCAAGACTTATAATTTGATCCCGAACTTTATCTTTCACAACATAGTACTTTATGTCAATGTGTTTGGCAGCACCACTTGACTTATTGTTGTGGGCATATGTTACTGCGGGTTCATTATCGCAGTACAACTTAAGTGGTCTATTGATGTCGTCAACCACTTTTAAACCGGGTATGAACTTCTTTAGCCAGTTCACCTGCCCCGTAGCCTCATAACATGCTACAAACTCGGCATACATTGTGGACGATGTAGTGACGGTTTGCTTTGAGCTTTTCCATGATATAGCTCCTCCTGCGAGAGTGAATACATATCCGGATGTAGACTTTCTATCATCTCCCGCAAAATCAGAATCTGTATACCCCACTATATGAAGTAAATCTGATCTTCTGTATGTCATCATGAGGCCTTTTGTTCCTTGCAAATAACGCAAGACTTTCTTTATCAATTTCCAATGTTCTATTCCAGGATTGCTCTGGAATCTGCCAAGTAACCCGGTAACAAATGCTAAGTCAGGGCGTGTGCATACTTGAGCATACTGTAAGCTTCCGACAGCTGAAGCATATGGAACCGCTTTCATTTGATCGATCTCATACTGGTTCCTGGGGTATTGAAAATCCCCATATCTGTCGCCCTTGACTATAGGTGCAGGTGAAGGACTACTTTTATGCATACCAAATTTCTTTAAGACTTTCTCTATGTATGCCTTTTGTGACAGTCCCAATATCCCCTTGTTTCTATCCCGGTGAATTTCGATCCCTAGAACGAACGAAGCTTCACCAAGATCTTTCATATCAAAATTTGAGGACAAAAACTTCTTTGTCTCCAGTAGCAGACTGACATCACTACTAGCTAGTAGGATATCATCCACATACAGGATTAGGAAGATAAACTTCCCATCTTTAAACTTTGCATAAACACAGTTGTCCTCTACATTCTCTTTAAACCCAAATTTTCTTATTGTACTGTCAAACTTTAAGTACCACTGTCTTGAAGCTTGCTTTAACCCATAAATCGATTTCATTAGGCGGCATCCCATTCTTTCATTTCCTTCCACGACAAAACCTTTCGGTTGTGCCATGTAAACATTTTCCTCCAAATCCCCATTAAGAAATGCCGTCTTTACATCCATCTGATGTAACTCTAAATCATAATGTGCTACTAATGCCATTATGATTCTGAAGGAATCTTTACATGAGACTGGAGAAAAGGTCTCATTGTAATCAATCCCTTCTCTTTGCGTAAAGCCTTTTGCCACAAGTCGCGCTTTGTATCTTTCTATATTCCCTTGAGAGTCATGCTTTGTCTTGTAGACCCATTTACAGCCTACTGTTTTGGCTCCTTTAGGAATAATTTCCAAGTCCCAGACTTTATTAGTCTTCATGGACCTCATTTCCTCTTCCATGGCCTCAAGCCATTTTGAGGAATTTTCGCTTCTCATGGCTTCTTCAAATGAGGTGGGATCCTCCTCCATTTGAAATTCCTCTGTATGATAAATCTGATAATCATCAGAAATAGCTGATCTTCTTACTCTTTGAGACCTCCTCGGGGCCTCCTCATTTGGTACATCTTCTGTTTGAGGCTGCTGTTGCTCCCCCTCATCTGTGGCAATAGGTTCTATAGGATCCTGAAGAACAGGTTCCTCATTATCATTCATTGTTGCCACAGGAGGAACAATAACAGGTGCTGGCACCACAGTGTCTTGCACCGTCGGTGCAGCGACAGCAGGTAGTGTGAAGAATGGCTCTTGAATCATCGGAGTGGGTGCATACACCCGCTTCTCTTCAAGGTCAATCTCACGAGCTACCATGCTCCCCCTCATCATTTCATTCTCTAAGAAGACAGCGTGTCTCGTTTATACAAACTTTGTATATCTATCTGGACAGTAGAAACGAAACCCTTTTGACTTTTCAGGGTAGCCAATGAAATGGCAACTTACTGTTCTGGGATCAAGCTTCCCAAGGTTTGGGTTAAATACTTTAGCCTCAGCAGGACTCCCCCATACACGTAAGTGGTTTAGTGAGGGAACTCTTCCTGTCCACATCTCGTACGGTGTTTTGGGCACCGACTTACTAGGCACTCTGTTGAGAATATGAATGGCGGTTTTCAACGCCTCCATCCATAAACTCAATGGCAGTGTGGAATAGCTCATCATGCTTCGCACCATATCCATCAGGGTACGGTTGCGTCTTTCAGCTACTCCATTTTGCTGAGGTTCGCCCGGTGTAGAATACTGGGCCACTATGCCATTTTCCTGTAAAAACCTCGCAAAAGGTCCAGGAACTTGTCCATATGGGGTATGTCGACCGTAGTACTCCCCCCCACGATCAGATCGGACTATCTTAATCTTTAAATCGTGTTGGTTTTCAACTTCAGCCTTAAATATCTTGAATTTATACAAGGCTTCATTTCTTTCTTTGATTGGATAAAAATATCCATAACGGGAGTAATCATCCGTGAATGTTATGAACGAGTCATAACCATCCACACTTTTCACAGGAAAAGGACCACAAATGTCTGTGTGAACAATTTGTAGAACTCCTGTGCTTCTTTTAGCGTCTTTTTTAATTTTCTTTACATATTTTCCTTTAATGCATTCTCTGCGTTGTTCTAAGTCTGAGAACTCTAATAGAGGAAGAATTTCATTCTTAACAAGTCTTTCTATTCTCCCCCTTGAAATATGACCTAAACGACAGTGCCATAATTTCGACGATTCATTATGAGTTCTCTTTCGTTTTCTGTTCGCATTCACAGGCGAGGATATACGCTTATTCACATCACATACGGAATTCACATTTTCACGAAGTGACAACAAATAAAGCTCATTCTGTAAGATGGCAAGACCAACACATTCTTTATTAAACATTATTTCACACTTGCCATTTCCAAAATTACAATCATAACCATCTTTGTCCAAATTTGAAACACTAATCAAATTCCTCTGTAAAGAGGGAACAAAAAGGACATCTCTAAGTAAAAGATTGGAGCCATTAGCTAACTCTAATGAAAGATCGCCAACGGCTTCAACTTCAGCTTGGACTCCATTTGCAACTTTAATGCATCTTTCGTTTCTTTGCGTAGTCCTCGTCGAACGGAATCTCTGTAAAGAATTAGCAACATGAACAGTTGCTCCTGAGTCAATCCACCAAGTGGATTTCGAATATTGCACATACAGGGATTCATTTATGAAGGTAATAATGTTCTCACCTTTCTTTGCCATTATCATCTTTAAATAATCAGGACAGTTCTTCTTGTAGTGTCCCGTCTTCTTGCAGTGAAGACACTGATCTTTGTCTACAGCAAATTTGTTCTGTTGAGGTTGATGGACAGAGGCTTTTCCCTTGTTCTTTGAGAAGGATGTACTGTTGAAGTTCTTTTTCTTGTTATCCTTCACATAGTTGATAGATCCACCATGTGAGGATTTAATTCTTTCCTCCTCTTGCACACACATAGCTTTGCATTTCTCCAAGTCCCATTTCTCGGGCTGCATATTGTAGTTGACAACAAATGTGTCAAACTCTTTGGGCAAGGAAGCAAAAACCAAATGAATAAGGAATTCATCCTTGAGAGCCAAATCCATTGGTTTAAGCTTTGATGCCAAGTTGCTCAACCTCGGTATGTGCTCTCTTATGCCACTGCCACCACCAGAGTACCTCTCTGTCACAAGCTGTTTAATCAGCTGTGTAGCATAAGTCTTTGAAGAGCCAGTAAACTGACTCTTTATTCTCTCAAGGTACTCTGTGACAGTGTCACACTCTGCGATTGAGCCCACAATAGTAGGCTCAATCGTGTTCTTTATCACAGCCATATATTTCTTGTTGGCTGTGGTCCATTTCTTATACTCAAGGTCATAAGACATCTGTAAGGGAGCATGATCCCTCTGTCTTTTCTGCCAAACAATATCATCCTCATTTTGATCCCTCACTGGTGTCATAGGCTCAGTGGAACGTGCTATAGTGAGGACCCAGTCCACCTCAGCCAAGATAAACGCTAAGTCTATCTTTTTCTTCCACTCTCCATAATTATCTCCTTTTAGAGTGGGGATCTCTCTGATACAACCCATCAAGTTGTATCCGCCTGAAATTTTAGTTCAATAAAGTGAGAACATAACAGGAAAAATTATATGCCTTATTTCCAACGTTGGTCAAAATTACGACATACAATTTAAATCAATTTTATCTATACATTAAATCTACATCACTGTTGGGCAGAAATAGAAATAATGCATAAAACTCATCAATTAAAAAATTATAACATTGTTATCATCAACGTTGGTCAGAAAATAACAATATCATAATTATCTGGGATTTATATCTATTTTTCCAAAATTAAATTCTCCCGTTGGTTCGAATCTAATAATGAAAAATCAATCAACATTATCTTTTGCAGCGGAAACTGTAATTATTCTAAAATAATTCAATATTCAGAAGCATTATACTGTACACATTTAATCTCTGGAAAAATAACACGTTGGTGCAAAAATTTACAGAGATTTTGAATCAAATTTCAATCAAATTCATCAAAAAATACTTCTGAAAATCATTAAATCCAAAAATCGGATTTTACTGTTCAAACCGGCCATTTGGCCCGGCCTGGCCCAGCCTGCGCTGGCGCGGCCCACGGCGGCCTCACAGCCCACACCGAGCGCGCGCGCAGCCGCAGCCCAGTCGGTCCGCTCGGCCAGCTCCCACGCGCGCAGACGCGCTCGACGCGGTCGACCCGCGAACCCCAGCGCCGCTCGCGCGCGTCGCGCCCCCCGCGCCCCGGCCGCACTCGCGCGCGTCGCGCCTCGGCCGCAACCTGGGCCTGGGCCAGGATTTCCCTCGCCCGCCTAGGCCGAAAGTCGCCCGCGAGCGCTCGGCGCGATCTCAGCCGTCCGATCGCATCCGACGGCTGAGCGGCGTTCTCGGCGGAACAAAAACCGCCCGCGGCGGACGCCCCCTCAAACCCTAGATCCATTCGGCCTCTCCCCTCTCTCTCTCTCTGCACCCGAGCGAGCGAAGCGACGGCGGCGGCGACTTCGTCCACGCCACCGGAGAAGGAGAAGCCGGCGCCGCCGCGGGCCCTCTCGCCGGCGTGCGCGCTCCCCTGAGAGGGAACGCGCCGCCGTCGAGCGGCTCCGTGTCGGCGCCCCTTTGCACGCGTCCGGGCGCGCTCGGATCTGGTCCCGCGCAGACGGCGGCGGCCCGCACGTGGAGCGCCGGTGAGCTCATGGCTCTTCCGGTCTCCCGTACGCCAACGACGACTGCCCGGCGACGACCGCCAGGTAAGTCCCGGCCTTTTCTTTTCTAGGGTTAGGGTTAGTGTTTTGATCCGTTCTTTTCTTTTTGATCCGTTCTTTTCTTTCTTTTTCCCCCATCTAAGATCTACGCGCTAGGGTGCTCTGATACCATTGTTAGGATTAGTTCTTTAGTGCTCTTTACGATCTCCTAGGTTAGATCTAGCGGGGTTCTTTTAGGGTTCGTGTTCTTGAGGTAAAACCGAGAGGGAGAGAGGGGTACCGACCTTCGGATGTAGAGGAGGAGTTGGCCATCGCGGGTTCGCTCGGTGGAGTCTGCGCACGGGCAGCGACGGTCGGGGAAGAGGTGCGGGGCTCCTCGGCGGCGACGTGTCCCGGGCGGCGGCGACCTCCCTGGCGGCGGCGCAGATCCGGTGAAGGAGACGGCGGTGGTGCTTCCCGTCGCTAGAGCACCACCCTCTTAGATCGGGTTAGGGTTTTGTCGGTGGGGTGGCGGCGGCACGGTCAACCTTGGGATGCGTGCCGCCCGGCCCCCACCTCTGTTTATATGGCGCTTGCGACAGGGGCCCGCCAGCCTATTGGGCTGGACGCCCCCGATCAGGGCGCGGTCAAGGGAGGCGAACTGCAACACCAACACAAAGAGAGCCCGAGGAGGCGAACTGTATCTTGAGGCTACTATCCACCTGGCCGCCACCACAATAGGTAACAAAAACAAAAAAAAGACCTTGCTACCATATTTCCTCCCAGCAAAAGCTACCACCATGTATCCACTAGAAGATGCCGACTCCTTTGCACCATTAAAGCAGCAGCGCGGGCTACACAACATGGCAATAAAGAGCAGAGAGAGTAGAGAGCAGCGTCTCCTCTCCTCTTCCCCCCAACGCCGATGGCACAAAGAAGCAGAGGGGAGGTACTCTCACCAGCGCCAAAGAAGATGCGGTGAAGGCGGGATGGGGCTCGGGAGAGGCGAGTGACGGCGACGAGGAGGTCAGCAAGGGCGATCTAGCGCCTGTTCACAGAGGTTGTCGCCCAAGGAACCTCCGGATCCGTGCAGATATGGAAGAGACAGTGACGATTCGAGGCGACGGTGGCCTGGGAAGAGCAGCGGTGACCCAAAGGCAGGAGCGAGTTGGAAGAGCGACGGTGGCCCAGGAAAGGTGACAACGATGGCTCCAAGTAGCGGAGCCTCCAGGCGGCGGCGAGTTGGATCCATCACGGGGGAGGCCGGATCTGGATGGGGCGAGGAGAATTCGGGCAAGAGGCAGCGTGTCGGTGGTTAGCATCGTCGGATCCAGGAGAGGCGGCGGGTGTGTCGAGGCCAGCAGCAGCAAGGATCCGATCAGGATGGAGATGGCATCTAACGACGGCGTGTGCAACGAGCATGAGCCAGCGACGACAATTATAAGCTAGCGGTGGCCCAAAGAGCGCAAGGCGGTGTCGTGATCGCTCCTGGGAGTGGAGATTGATTCTCCCGGGGGGTAGCGGCAGTGGAAGAGGATCGAATGTTAGGATTTGAACCTTTGCTTGGTACCATATTAGAGCATCTCCAAGAGATGCTCTTTCTCACCCCCTATCTTAAAATATTGGGTATGAAGCTAAAAATAAGCCTCCGACAGATACTCTAAAACACACCCAATAATTTTGGTGCTCTAAAATTGAGGTGGATCACCATCAAATATACAGTGCCTATATGGTAATTTTAGGGATCCAAGTTTAGAGGAGCTGCTGAAGGAGGGGAAAGATTTAGAGGACAATTTTTTTAGGAAGGCTCCCAATATGAGATTTTAGAGGACAAAATATTGAGTCTCTCTTGGAGATGCTCTTAGATCTATTCGATAAATAGAAGAACCGTTTATATATCACGCAACCTAAAGAGCAATATATATATAGTACAAGATTCAAAGGGCATAAAGCTAAATCCTAAAAATTAGAAAATACCATAAATATCCTTATATCCTTGCCTGGACACGGGAAAAGAAACCAAAAAAAAAGTGAGTGAAAAAACAAGGACCACATGAAACAAAGATGATGCCAATGATTCGCAGTTACACACGAGCGGTGGAGATACGAAGAGCGATTGGCCGTGTGATACTGGCATCAGATCCTCCAAGGCTCGAAGGCTGCTTGGCTGGCCGAGGGCGAGGGGTCCTGGCCGGGTCCGCTCCAAGGTCCCGACAGATCGCTAAAGTCTTCAAGAGACGCCGCGCTTACCGCGCAACGATGCCCCACGACACACGCGCGGCGCGGGACGCGCCAAAGGTAAAAGGGGAGGAAGCTTGGTCGCGAGCGCACGCGCCGTCGGCCACCCTTCCAAGCAGCCGGCCGAGCACTCGCCGGGAAGCTGTTCACGCTGGTACCGTTTACCGGCGTGCGGTGTCCCGTTTTGTCGTTGCTGCCACAGTGCAAGGCGGCGCAACACTACAAGCAGCGGCTGCTGATGGCTACGCGCCTGCAGTTCGAGAGACGGCGACAATGCTGCAGCGCGCAGGTGGGCGTTGTATTTACTCCGGCCGGCTCCCGTTTCTGTCTAGTCTCTAGAGTCCATGTCACTAGTATTATGGCAACGCAGCTTCCCTGTTCCTTTCTCTCTATTTCCCTCGTGTTTCCATCGATATGATAAAGATCCAAAGCATTCTTCCTGTCTATCTTATATTCCTCTGATGTTCTGGATCTCTGACACGTCGATGACTCTGATGCTCTGGATCTCCGATACGTTGATGGAAACACAAGAAGACCAAGGAGAAGGGAACAGAGAAGCTGCGTTCGTATTATGACTTATGAGACACGTACAGGACCTACGATTGAAAGAGATAACCGGCACCGACCGACCTGACATACCTGGTTTGGTGCGACGGAATCGACCGGTGCCACTCTCGCTGGATGCATTGCTTACGTTCTGCACAGGTTGCACCCGTCCATGGGCCAATTTCATGGGCTGCGAAGGGTAGGGTAGGCCACAGACTGCGAAGGGTACACACAGCCATGGATGGTAACTGGGACACATTGGCTGTGCTCCAATAAAAAGCAGCATTTCACGAGGTATGAAGAACCCTGTATATCACGTAACCAGTTTAAAATAGCAAAAACTCGCCTAAAATTCAGATTTTCTAAAATCAACTGCCAATCGCCAGGATGAGACAACAGGCTGCTACTAAGAAAGTAGATGGTCCTCTTAACAATCTAACACGACAACGGATGGATCCGAGAGATGATTCCGGTGGGTTCGAATCAGCTTATAGCTTTTGTATTTTGCTATAGTTGATTGTAATATATATTATACCAACTTTAGATATACCGGCTAAAATTGCATAAGACTATCTTTTTTTCGTAATCTCTCTAGCAAACCGCCATAATTCAAAAGACATAAAAAAAGGCATAAGCGACAACACAAAATAACCCACCCGATATCCATGGAATTATCAACAGGCCAGATCTTACAAGGAGTAGCGACTACGGGCTTAGGGCATCTGTAGTGTATGAAAAGAGGAGGTCTTAAGCCACCTTAAGGTCAACCTTATACATTGCAGGGGTGACCTTAAGCAGACCCTAAGCAAAAAAAGCTTAAAGCTGGTCCTCAAGCTAAAGACCTGGCCATAAGCATTAAAATACAATTTTTCTTTATCTGCCAAGTGGGACCGTCTTAAGGCCACTTAGGTTATATACACTATGGAGTTGATCTTAAGGTTTAGATAAGACCCACCTTAAGACCCTTTGGGTTATATACACTACAAATGCCCTTATTAGGGCATCTGTAGTGTATGAAAAGAGGAGGTCTTAAGCCACCTTAAGGTCAACCTTATACACTACAGGGGTGACCTTAAGCAGACCCTAAGCAAAAAAAGCTTGAGGCTGGTCCTCAAGCTAAAGACCTGGCCATAAGCATTAAAATACAATTTTTCTTTATCTGCCAAGTGGGACCATCTTAAGGTCCCTTGGGTTATATACACTATAGAGTTGGTCTTAAGGTTTAGATGGGACCCACCTTAAGACCCTTTGGGTTATATTAACTACAGATGCCCTTAGAATTGCAAGGCGCGTGTAGGGCCGAGCAACTTTTGGAGCAGCACCACCACGTGGTGCCAGCAGCACCCGGGCGAGGTCCTAGCCGGCCAGGCCTTTCCTCCTACAAAAAGGGGAGATCAAAGATCAGCCACAAATCAACAACTTCAGTACCTAAACGTTGATGTACAAAGTTTGCTGGGCAGTTTGCATGGTGCATACAAATTGCAGCAAGAAAAAAAATATACCATAGCAGTCTAGCAGGACGAGCCCCACTCAATGGCACAGAACTGAGAAAATTTTGAGCAAAACTCCAAATACCACTGCATATGGGCTCATGTATTTGACAGTGGTAAAGATAAAAAGCATTTTGCATATACTTGTAAGTATAATAATTGTATCTGCTCCTGAACTATGTGAAAACAAAAGATACGTACAGCTTACATATTAACATTTCCCATTCCTTAATGATCAGCTAAAAATGTATGGTTCTTAGCTGACAAAGTGAACGAAATGGAAGTAAATATCGGGACCTGTTCATCCCACAGGCACTACAATTGCCATCGGGGCAACGTAAAAGTCCCAAACAAAGGGTAAGTCTTAAATTATGTGAAAAGCCTAAAAGCACACGATGGAAATAGATGTGGCGAGTGCAAATAAATTGAATGTTTCACCTAAAGTCAAGACCCAAAATAGCATAACTATAGCAGATCATAGATCAGCACAAATCTATATGAAGCTTATACATTTTACCATTTTTAATGACCAGCTAAGAATATGATTATCAGCTGGCAAAGTGAATGAAATGGTGGTAAATGTTAGGGACCTGTTCATCCCACAGGCACTTTGTATTTGCCATCGGGGCAACGTAATGTCCCAAACATACAGTAGTCTTAAAATTACGTGGAAAGCCAACAACACATTTTGGAGATAAACGTGGTGGATGCAAATAAACGCAATACTCAAGCTGAAGTCAGACCCAGCATAGGATAACTATAGCAGATCATCGATCAGCACAAATCAATATGAAGCTTATACATTTTACCATTTTTAATGACCAGCTAAGAATATGATTATCAGCTGGCAAAGTGAATGAAATGGTGGTAAATGTTAGGGACCTGTTCATCCCACAGGCACTTTGTATTCGCCATCGGGGCAACGTAAAGTCCCAAGCAAAAAATCAACACACTGGCTAATGCTCACCCCTTTATTACCTAAAACTGGGAGATGCAAAATCAACACACTGGCTAATGCTCACCCCTTTATTACCTAAAACTGGAGATGCAGTTGTCGATGCAACCAATCCAAAAATTGCATTACAGCCATGGGCAGACAGTAGATCAGCCCAGCTCAGCACATGATAAGTCTATTCATTGCAATTTGCCCTCCGTAACTACCAGCTAACAAATAGGAGTATAATTATTATCAGCTGACGAACGGAATGAAATGAGGTGGTAGTAAATTAAGCAAGGGTCCAAACAATGCACCCCCAAGGCTCATACCCTGCGCCTGAAGCGCTCCGGCGGCCTGCGGTCCCTCCGGACCTCGCGTGAGCGGACACGGACGATGTGGCCGTGGATGGCGCACGAGGCGCAGTGATGCGCCTTTGGCATGCAACTTCGGGAGCACATACCCTGAAACAAAGAAATAGTTTTTCCACTCGTAAAGCGAACAAAAGAAGACATCTTTCAAGCAGTAATGGACTCTAGATTAACACTCTTTGTCTGTTGATGAAACAGAAGGGCATAACACGATTGGTTACCATCATGCACGCACGCCTCCTGGACGTTCCTGACGGCCGCCTGCTCCACGATGTTCCTCACCACCTTGTCCTGAGACGGCACCGACCAAGAAAGAATCGCCAAATCAGCACACATGCTCGCGTATTCTCGTTAAGCGCGGCAGAAAGAAACTACCGATGTTTCCTATCTACCCACGCACCTTGGGGCAGCGCTTGGCGCAGTTGGAGCAGCGGATGTACTTGGCGTGGCGGCGGCCGTGCTTGTTGCGGCTGCCGTTCCTGCGCTTTGAAGGTCTGGGCCAAAAGAGCAAATCAAGACTAGATTAGGTGGGAGCTGGACGGGGGAGACGAACAAACACCTCGTGGTCGCCTTTGCTTACCATGGCTGCGGATCGGAGGTGGCGGCGCAATAGTTGGGAGCTCTCAAGCCACCAGGTGCTCCTCTAGGGTTTATCGTGGTCAGCGAGAGAGAATTTATAGGCAACGAGCCTGGGCCTTTTTGTCCTTTAGGCCCTAGGCCCAAGTCATTTGCACTCCAGTTGCTATCGATGAGATACTACCATCTGGGCCGTATGAATACAGTTGCAAGGAACGTACTGTACTAACCGAGCCCAACCAAAGCCATGTTTGCATTAGTTTGTGAAAGATACTTTTCTGTAGTAAATAAATTTTGGATTTTGTTAAACGTTATTTGGAAGTTTTTTTTTCTAACTATCATCTAAATTTAGGATTATTGGATTAGAGATCCAATGGCCATGAATTCTCCTCCTCCCCTTGAATTCTATCCCCTACTCCTTGAAAAAAATCCCCCCTTTAAAAACAAGGGTCTCTTGATCTCTAATCCAAAGGTCACAAATTTGAATGATAATTAGAAAAAAACCATCCGGGTGATGTCTATACACTCCTATTTTCTTGCAAGTCTCGCATATGCCTACAGGCTATAGGGACCTCGCTCCCAACAAGTGTCACAACGATGGCACACTGCACGCAAAGATGTCTCAAGAAATTAGTATCGAATGAAGTTAATTAGAAATCAGTATTGAATGAAGTTAGTAGGATCGTTTGTCTATATATACAGGATCCACTTTCCGAGAGAAACAGTAACTATCTAGGTATTCGGGTACATGGGGGTTAGCCAACGGTTAAGTAGCTATCAACGTGGCTCATGTCTCTCAAGTGACAACATTGACTAGTCTGGACTCTGGACCAAAGTTGCAGCCAAATATGCAAATTACCCCAGCCGACGCCGGCGACGAGCGGACGAGGCGTTGCCAGCCTATTCTTGGCCGACATACGACGCCTCGATCGAGTCGTCTTCGCCAGCTTCCGCTGCGCGAGCGGTTGTTGCTCGGCGTCTCCGACTTCACTCCTCGTCTCGGCCTCGTGCTGTCCTCCCGGCTCGTCGCGTCGCCGTCGCACGATATCGCCCACGGTGAACCTGACAAGGACTGACAGCAACAGCGGAGAAACGCTGCACGGCGCCAAGACCGTCCACCGTTGCCGTTAGACAACGGTTCAGTTCAGACGATCCTAGCTTGAAAGTGGTTTGCCCGCTCAGAAATGGTTTGCCAAAGCGCACCGAACACGTGTCCAAGGCAAGTACACGAGACTACGGGTGCCTTTGGTTGGACTTTTGGAAGCTGCTTTTACTTTCAAAAAGCCAAAAGCCAATCAAAAGGGTGGAAATCAGAAACTGCTTTTTCAGAAGCAGCTACTTTTGGGTAGTACAGTTTTGAAAGCACCTTGGACCCTGCTTTTGGCTTTTGACTTTCTGCTTTTTGAAATGGTGAAAATAGAGAGCTGTTTCACAGTTGTTTCAAGGAAAATAGAGATAGGAGGTATGTTTTATACTTGTTTGAACCAAACAGCTTACAGCTTTTCCATAGCCCACAACCTACAGCAGCTTTTCCACAGCCCACAGCTCACAGCAGCTTTTTCAGAAGCCACAGCTCAACCAAACACACCCTACGGCTCTGCTCCAAAGTCTCGTGGTTTTTTATTTTTGCTTTTTTTTTGTTTTCCAGTTGATTTTTGGCTTTAGTTTCTATCAACCAGTATTATTTATAAACGTTATAAGATGCAGCCTAAAAAAACAGAACATTTGGTTTTTGAATTTTGACTAAAATAATATTATAGTGGTTATTAGCTTTTCTGAGATATTTAATTAAAAAATAAAAAATACTATTATATCTTTATAGATAATATAATAAAGAAAAAATCACATTAATTAGAAAGTAACGTGTTCCAAATAATTTTTTCCTTTTCGCTGTTTGGAAAGGACCCACGTACAGCTGAATTTGAATGGTTCCCATGGGACCAATGCAATAAAAAAAGAACCACCGATCAAGCGTGTCGAGGAGGCACAGATAATCAAATCCATCACAAGCTTATCATAGTATCATACACACGAACACAGCGACCGACGTTGCTCGTGGCTCCAGAAAGGCACGACATGCACGCCCCACAAACATCACCCGCCCATGTGACGAGAAGACACTGGGGGTGTACAGCCCAGGCCCAGCAAACAGCAAAAGTCACAAACTCCTCTCTCCCCTATAGAAGCTATGGCTAGCTAGAACATCGGCCGATCCTTAAATTTGGCCTTGCAATTTCGATTTCATCACAATGCCAGCCGGCCACCATCCAGTACAAGTGGAGTACTGCAAGTGTGCAACGCTCCAAAGTAACAATTAATCAATACAATTATTTTCTTCTTCAAGTACTAGTACTCGAACGATAATACGATCCATCCAGTCTTCTCCAGAGAAGGAAACGTCTAAGCGGGTGCTAATTAGCAGCCTCAGCATAGCCCAGAACCTCTTTCTTCACTATAACGAAGAGGCTTCTTTCTCTTGCGCAAAATATACTCTGTTTCGTTTCGTTTCTCCAATGGTAGCTTGCGGAGGAGGAGGAGGAGGAGAAGAGGCGGCGGCTGGGTGGCTAGAACTGGCCGCCCTCGAAGATCTGGCCGAACTGCCAGCCGGCGGGGACGGCGTTGTTGCTGGTGACGGTGCGGCCGTCGCTAGAGGTGACCCGGAAGGAAAGGCTCTGGCCGTCCAGGTACGAGTTGCTCTGCCAGTTCTGGCCCCAGTTGCGTGACATGGGCTGCCACCCGGTGCGCGAGCCCTTGATCGACACCGACTGGACGTCGCCGGCGCCGGCCACGTTGGTCACCAGCACCAGGTTGAAGTAGGAGTGGCCGTTGATGGTGAACCGGATGCCCCCCTTCTTCACGCACGGCACCCTGCGCACGGTCACATGCCACGTTCAGCATGTCAGAAGCTTTAATTTTCCATGAACAATGGAATCGAAATCGATCGACGTCGATGAAAAGTGAGACCGTGAGAGTGAGGTGGTCGCAATGAAAGGCACAGCACATGCATGTACCCAGTGGCCTATCACCGTGCACCGCATCAAATCTGCAGGGCGTGGCCCACCTAAACTAATGGACCGAACCGATTGTGGGTCCCGCGTATCTTGAAACAAACCGACGTCGGATCGAGCCTCACCTTCTGTAGGCGACGGGCACGATGCCGGCGCGGTACTGGGCGATGTGGAGGAAGGCCGGCTCGGCCATGTCGAAGTGGGGGCGCGGCGGGTTACACCAGCCGCCGTCGTCGCTGGGGAGGCCGTAGTTAGGCGGGCAGAAGTTGGTGGCCGTGACCGTGATCGAGCCGGGGAGGCACGACTGCCCGCCGTTGTCGCACCGCAGCTCGTAGCAGGAGCCGCACGCCGCGCCGTCGTTGAACAGCGCCGTGCTCAGCGCCGCCGTGTTCGTGCCGTAGCCCTGGCTGTACAGGTTACCGTACCCGCAAGCCCCGCCTGCAAAGCGAACCGTAAGCATTCGTCAGGTCATTTAGTTGCTGCAAGCGGTTGGGGAGCGCGCGCTAGTACGTAGTAGTATCCTGGTACTCGCTCGAAAATAATTTTGTTGTTAGTAGGTTTAGTTACTGCGGTTGCTGAACAGTAACCACTATATATGGTAGGGGAAGATTCTTTTGTTATTGTTGCGAAACATCTTTCTTTTCATGAAAAACTCACTAATATGTTTTTGCTTCTCCCAACATCGATCGAAGATCCATCTTTTATGAAGAAAATAAGGTATTGGAGAACGAGTTATTCCACACGAACAAACTTGACCAAACAGGCGTTAAGCCAGAGGCATTACATGCACCGGGGACTCACCCATTGTGCCGGAAGCATCGCCGCCGCCGTAGAACGTGGCATGAGCGCTCTGCCATCCGCCGTACCCGCCGGCCGCGGCTTGCCGAGCGAGGAAGCAGGAGGAGGAGAAGAGGAGGAAGAGAGCACCGGCAATGGCCATCGCTAAAGAGCTACTACCAGCTAGCCACCGGGGGAGGGTATCTAAAGCTAGCTAGGCACGAAACGTCTGGTTGGCAGTGAGGAGCTCAGCCCTCCCAGCCAAGGTATTTATAGCCTAACTAAAAGCCCAATGCTGGTCGCGGTCGGAGGCTCGGCGCCGCGTAGTAGTAGCAGTAGTAGTAACATCTTTTTCTTCTCCCTGATTTGGTGTGAGAAAAAGGCGGAAACAAAAAAAAAGAGAAGGAAATGGAGGCCGGCCGGGCTCTGACGTGCCACGGAGGCCACCGGCGGTTAATACATACAAATCAGGCGCACATGCGAGTGTCCGCGGGGGCGGGCGCTCGCGTACGTAACAGGCACCCACTGCTGGTGCGCGTGTGCGGTGTGGTGCGTGGACGTGGGCGGCCGTGGGGGGTCCGCCGCGCCCAACTCCCCACATGCCTCTCAGCCTCTCGCTAGCTGCGTAGCTAGGACTCCCAATAGAACTTGACTTCTGAGCCGAGCAGAGAGAGATCAGAATTCAGAGCGAGCATGCATGCAGTGCACTGGGTGCAGCAGCGTGTCTTAACTCTGTGGACCTGATGGGCGCGCGGCCGGCTGGCTCGGCGAAGAGATGTGCATCGCGGTTGTCTGGACTCTGGACCGAGGGGGATCCGATCATGTTCGGTGTCGTCGTGCTCGGCCGCGCGGTGCGGCCGCGTCATGGGCTGTCTGGTCTGTCGGGTGCGTCATTAGGTAGTTTCTTTTGGTCTGATGACTTAGGTCCTGTTTGTTTCCACTTAAGATTATTATAATCTAGCTTATAGGTGGGGATTATATAAGCTAGCTTATAATAAGCTGGTGGGAAATAAGCTGTCAGGTGTTTGGCAGCCTGGATTATCAGAGTTATGGATTGTTGTATTCGAATGTTTAAAGACTACAATGCCCTGGGAGAGAGAGGCACGGGAGTTGGGGGTTGGATGAATGGCAAAGGTGGGTAATATCCCTAAAGTTTTATGGTCATTAAGATAAAAGTTGGATCTATAAGCTGAAATAAGCTCCTTTTTTGAGCTTATTAGATTACAATAATCTGGGATATTAGATTATAATAAGTTACCTTATAATCTGGGCTGTTTGTTTCCACTTATGATTTATAAGCTAGATTATAATAATTTTAAGTGGAAACAAACAGGGCCTTATATTTTATAGCTTAAATATTTAAATACTAACTGTTCGTGGGAGATAATACGTATAAAAAAAATAGTCGCATATGATTTTGACCGATACAGCTGACCTCAATACACTTTTCACTACAATATTCCTATTGATCCGGTCTTAAAAATATACACTGTTTAAAAGCTAATTACTGTAGATAGTACAAACATAAACCAACTTTAAGTCATTCCAAACCCAGCCATTATCTGATATATATGATCAGTATCCATGGCATGCACGTGCTTGTCGATTCTGCCCAACTTGATTTGGGGATAAATGTGACGAGCTGTGTTATTACTAAGGGGTAATAACACTAGTCAATGAATTATTATTCGTTTAGAGGGTAGAACACCGCTCCAACGAATAATAAGCTTATTAGAGTGTTGCATCAGAACAAAAAATAAAGATAGTATAACTTTATTATACTACAACAGGGCAATAGTCTGAAATAGCGCTTAACATTTTCTGTCCAAATATTACAATACTTACAAAGGAACTAATTCTAACTACTAATTATATAAGATAGAGATGAGTGATAGTTACACACTAATATACTCAAGTTCACATAACGACTCCTAGCCGCCTTCTACTCATCCCAACTTCTATGCAGGGCACCCGTCTCATTTCATACTCCAGACCGATTTCGCTTCCTTCGATATAGCAGCCCTCCGAGTAGACCTCGGCTTAACTATGTATCTCATCATCTTGACTCACCTTTATTAAGGAGGATTAATAGTAAGGGTGAGTATAAAAGTACCCCGCAAACTTATTTAACAAAATACATTGTATGCTTATAAGCTAACATTTTCTGGAACATCATTCTCATATCATTTTTTTTCTCATTCTCTTCCCGTTCTTATGACTATCAAACTACCAAAATACCCTTCTTTGACCTAACCATCTCCTTTCATTGTAAGCAATCGTTATACTTGCCACATGTAGGTACACCACTGGCTTGCCACGCATCGTTAAGTCTCTCCCGTTCTGATTCCACCGGCCCACACCCCATTTGGACCGACCAAGCCACATGGTGCAACCCCGTTGTTCGACCTTGCCTTCAATATTTTTCGTCTTTCTTGTGCTTTGCTTGAGTTCACCGTCTCACCCGCCATCCTCGATCGTTCTGAGCCTCGGCTTCTCCATGTACATAGCTCCGATCATCACCATTAAACACAGTTGACTCCAAACAACCATGCATATCCAAATATAAAGATATCGATTCTGGGTACAAACTTTTTATAACTTTACCCATATTAACTGTAACATAGTTAATGCAATATATATACCCTAATCTTAGTTACCAAATGCCTTTCCGTGACTCAAAAACTCAAGAAGAGAAAAAATTTACAGTCGAACCGATCTAACCGCTTGGTTTCAAACGGTTAGACTGCTGAGACCACGTGGTTGGACCGCTACGCCCGAGCGGTTGAGCCGCTGAGCAACCACTCGTCGCAGTAAACATTTCTCCTGATTCTCTGCTAACTCAATACTCTTCAAGGTCACCAAACACAACAATGTGACGAGAGAACAGCATGGCAATAAGTGCTTTGACTAACACCCACGTGGGAACATAACATAAACAGTAGGCATGCATGTTAAACAGAAACCAAAATTTTTAACTAATCATGCATTCATCTGTGTATGGCAAACAAAAATCACACATGCATGATTTAACTATTCATGTAACCGACGACAAAATGCCAAAGATGGCATTTTTAAATTTCTACTCTCCAAATAGGCACAATGATTCATCACAATAATGTTTAGAAACTTCTCACATGGTGCTTTAGGCTGGTTGATGGATTTGGGTTTGGGTTGGATATGGAGGTTGAAGGAAATGGCAATGTGGTGCTGGTCAGTGGTTGGTTGTTTTGGTCTTCGCTAGAATGCTCTCTCCCCCCCTCTTCTGCTTGCCTAGCCCGGCTTTATCTTTCTCCTTCTGCTCTCTGTGCTCTCCCTATGCTCTCTAGTGTTAGTACTGTGCACAGTGCGGTGAATATGGATATTTAGCTGGTTTGGCAGGGACATGAAATTTTGTAATGGAATCAAGTTAGTTTTTAATGCTGGATAATAAAATCCTACAATCGCGAGAGGTGTCAACTGGCCTCGGACAGTCTGGTATCTCGATGAGCGAAATGTCCATTTTGATAACTAAATTAGGGTCCTGACAACAACTAGACTTTCCTTTATTTATTTTGTTCGGACTTTTTGCTCTTCTGTTATTAGTTTTCTTTGCAATTAAAATAATGTTGGTTATGATAATTTAGTAGATATTTATGCAATTGAAATTGTAGTGTAATTATTTTTATTTTGGAGATGATGGACTTGGTCGAGATTGAGATTTGTAAATTTATATATAAATTGAAATTGATGTAATTTGAATGATACTTGATGGAGATAAACGATGGTAGATGGATGTAATTTGAATTTTAGAAAGGTGTAATTTGGACTGTTGTATTGCCGTAATATTGACTGTTAATATTTTTATTTGATTCAAGGGACGATTGTAATTATTGCTTGATTGATTGAATTTATTTATTGTAACTAAATAGTAATTATTTTTATGACTGACGTGTTATTTGGAATCATGCTGAGATGATTTTGCATTCGAAAATTTGAAATTTGAGATGGCTTGTAAATTTTTAATTGGACTAGTCTTATGGAAAAATTTTATTTATTTGGTCTGTTCTTATATTAAAAAACTCCATGTACAATTGCTTAATCACATGCTTAATTAATTTTCATGAGTCTTAATTAGCTGGTTACGATGGATTAAAAATGCGGGTTCTCATAATAAATTAACTAATTACATCATCCAAAAATCTTGCTACGTGTACATTTGGATGGTTACAGTGGGAAGCAGTGAGTATACGTGGGTGATCCTTTACCATTTTCACTTCCAATAGAGTGAAGCAAGTGGAGAACTGACAGTTGGAAGCTTGCAACCCCTGGACAATCTGATCGCTCTATCCAGGCTCAACACTTAATAAGCTCACCTTACTTAGTCTTGCTTTAAGAGGTTTTGGGCTTCTGATTTTTTTTCTGGTTTTTATTTTTTAAGCCAAGAGCTATTAAAAACACATCAGCTTTTAATATTAGTTTTTTTACTTTTTTTTGGCTTTTTTACATTTTTTCTTTGCATTGTCCGTAGAGATATAACATTGTTCTTATTTTTTATTTTTAATTAAATGACTAAAAAAATAATAGTTGTTATAGTACAATTTCAATCAATAACCGAGAACCACAGCTATAAACTGTTTGGGGCAGCCCAATTTAGGCCTACAAAAGAGTACATTGAACCATCGAAAACAGAGAGTACTAAAGCGTAGATTTGTCTGGGCACACCGCGCATCAGCACAGCACATGAAGCTAAGCTACCCCCATTACCACCCACTCGGAGGGAATCATCAAGCAGACGTGAACAAGTAAACAAGCTAACACGATTAACCGGGCTTCAATGATCAGTGCAGGTTTATAAGGTGTGAATAGGCAAAACCTGCCTGTGGGCACCTGCTCAGCTCAATCCTGCAGCGGAAGGACTCAACTCACATGGTCGCGTACTGACATGCATCGAACGTGGCATAACTGTGTAGGTGAGACCGAAACTGTATATAAATCCAGCAACTTTCAAACAAAGCTGCGCTCGATCGAGCATATGCATGCATGTCCGAGTCCAACTAGTCCAGGTTCTCTCTTTCGTTTAACTCAAGAACTCCATCTTTCACATGAGTCAGCCATTCTTTTTTCTTTATGCCAGCCGTTTGATTTTCGCTTACAAATTTAAAGTCCAAGCTTGTTTTCAAGGATAACATGCATGCCACCGTCGCGGCGTCGAGCAAGCTACCAGCTGCCTACCTTCAGTTTCAGGAAAGCAACAGTTTCCCAGCTGCTGCTGGCCCCATGCCATGTTAGCTGCACATGGCCGCCCGGCCATCACGGCTGTTCTCCTGTCACTTGCCCGATCGCCTCCCACTTGGACCCGTCATACTCCGAACAGTTGCTCCATGTTGAATTGTGGTGCCCCTGCACCAACCCCCCCAAGATGTAGTCGAGTATCACACCGCTACAGAAATGCAGGTCCATCAGAAACCAGTATCTTATCCTAATTTCTTAACACGGGTACACTGCTAGTTTACACTCAAAACTTGTAGCCACCTGAATTTGTCAATGTGATTCTTCTTTTATATTCTGAGCTAGTTATTGGATTGCTAGTTAGTTTATACAATATAACAATAATAAATATCACATCAATACATACGCATAAATAAAAAACTATAGTAGTAATAAGCATGAATGGGCTAGATGACTAAGGTCTTACATTATAGGCCAGGTAGACTAAATACGGATGAAATATTGTAGTGGAAAAGATACATAACAGTGGAGTCCTTTAGGATATGCCCACATGTAATCAACTGGGGTACACAACCTAATACTCAGCGTCATCTTTAACCTTCGATAGATGGTGACAATTGTTCACCGGTAGATCATTTCTTGAGCACTGAATTTATATAGTTGAGCAACAATGAGCACAAAAATACTCAACAAGCCCTTATATCAGAATGCAAGTGAATATGTATATATCTGCACGCAAGGCTTAACCAAGCGAAGTTCTTATGTTTCTTTTAGCGTAAAACTAGGTGTCAAATATCATAGTATAGCTAGTTTTTAAACCTATGACCTAGTCATTTTTTTTACTAAAACCAAATATCTAGTTTCAATCAAGTTTATCATGAGAGCGAAATTATTTTACTTCTGCAATCTATTTCCATACCAAGGTACCAAATTTCTATACCAAGATATCATGCCTATTTTTATGATCACAAATGAATTCCACTTTCATACCAGAATACCATATCTATAACCACCATTATCCAGTAACAATTTTGTGAAAACTATGCAAGTATGGCATTTCTACACAATGCCCATGTCTGAGGGCATGACTATTCGAATAGATTTTTAACACTCTGCACAGGTTATATAACTTTACGCATAAGATGTGATTACCTCATAATGTCGGCTACTACACATTTCTGTGGGCGTGCGACTGAGAAAATCATAACAAGGCCTTTACAATGCTTTGTTTCGATGCTTCCCCCACTTCAGAGTTGTAACGTCTTAGTGTTGAGAGTCTAACATTGTTAGGGAGTCGCTCGCCCTTCACGTTAAAGAAAACTACAAGGGGTAGTGACCATTATGGGCCACTCCCAGAATAATCACAACAGAAATTCACATACCAAACCACTACGCAGGAGTCCACATAGAAACTAAGAAAATTAGTTGGCCAGATCAATCCCATTCTTGACTTGTAGTTGCACAAATAGGTGAAGAAATGAGCGACACAAGATTTGGTCCTTAATCGACTCAGACGAGACCAACCAATAAACCCATACTTGTGCAATTCCTGCATAGTTATTCCAAAATAACACGTGTAATCCCCACACAGCCAATCCAAAATGATACATGCAATTCTTGCATGCCCAATCCATTCAATATGAGCAATCCCTGCACTGATCTTATACTAATCACTCGCCCGAGTCTCCACTATTTTATAAAATATTTCCTGTTTTCAGTGGTAACCCACGTTCCATTCCCAATATCATGTCTCAAGTTTCACTTGGCAATGCTTGTGCTGTATTCCATTTTTCACTAATGCATTTATAAGCATAACCATTATCTATTAAAGTTTTACCAAGGGTGGAGCATTTATAATAAGTATTCTAGGGTGACATGGTAATAGTAATATCAATAATCAAGTAAGGTGATAATACATACCAACTGCATGGTATAACCAAGCATTAATATTTAACATAACATTTTAATTGAATAATAATAAAAATATAAAAATGTAAGCATGCACTTTGCAGTTTAAAAGCAAAATAATTGCATTCAAAAATTAGGTTCAATATGATCAATTATAAGGACTTGCCTTGCTTAGTGGATAGTGTTGATTCTTGATCGGTAACAACAAGGGTGTCCGAAGCGTTAAATTCTATGAACACACAAACATCTATATTCAATAAAAATATAAATAAATTCCAAATAAAATTAAAATAAAATTTAAAAATTATGATTTTTAGTGTTGTTGGAAAGGTCTTGAATTTGGACAAATTTAGAAATAAAAACTAAGTCATTTGGATTTAAAATGAGTGAGAACAAGCTCTTTGAATTTTGACCCGAGAGAAAATTCCAAAAATAAGAAAATCATGATAGGTGGGATCTACCGAGATTTTCTTTTCTTTTTCAATTATTTTTCTTAAGAAAAAGCTTAGCGGTTGACAGGTGGGGTCCAGACAGGTTTTAATTTCTTTTCTTTAAGGAAAACACTAGAGAATGGCAGGTGGGGCCATGGTCCATATGGACTCAGTATACGAGAAATGGAACCCACGTGTCAGAGACAGTGGTCCACGGATTAGGCCTACATGATTGTTTTTAAGGGATAGGGCCCACATGTTAGTGACACCAAACTTAAACAAAGGTTTAATTATATTTCTAATTACTCAGGCCCACATGTCACACTACATTATCTAACTAATTAATTACTGACTACCAGATTAAACTAACTAAGTACTAACTTGATCTAATTAGCTTACATGCGGAACCCACTGGTCAGTGAGAGGACACAGAGGGACATGACTGTGGCCATGGCTGAGCGCCTTAGCGAGCTTATCAGTGGCGAGGGAGGGGCAAAGGGGCTTGGAGAACCTGCAAAATGGAACAGCGGGGTCTTTGTGAAGCTGACGAAGGTAGTGGAGTTCAAAATGGGGCACGGAGGCAGCAGTGTGATGGTGATGAGTGGCAGAGAAGCTTCATCTGTGGGCGACAGTGCTCCTCGGTCTTGGGCATCTGAATTGGAGGTGCGCTTCAGTATCAAGGAAGCACAGAGATGGTGAAACTAAGGTCGAAGAGGATGGGGGCTCACCGGAGTGGCAGCTGCACCGTGGGCGACGATGGCGGCTGGACTGGGGAAAGATGATGGCGTCTGCATATCCCTAAGAAGGGAAGCCAAAATTGGTTGAGGGGATATGATTATAGAGGTGTGGAACACTGAGTGACACGAGTGGTTTGGGGGAAAACTCACCAAGTTGGTTGAAATGCGGGGTAGAGGTTGCAACTAGCACGATTGCAGCGAGCTTTCGAGCTCGGTTTGAGCTTGGGGAGGAAGAAGGTGGCTCGAGTGTGCTGCAAAAGGCCAGAGGTGGCAAGGGGAAGCCTCAGACGCAACTTAAATAAAGGAGAGGAGGAGGGAGGAGATGGGGACAAGAGGGTGTGAGTTCGGCGTGAGATTTTGTGAGCAGTGGATGAACTTGGCACTCTAGCATTTGGCTCGACGCAATGACGGGACTAGGTCACAACGATGTGACTACCTCACGCGCCTGCTACAAAGCTCGAGGTGGAGGTTGACGTAGCACACATACTCGAGAAGCAACAGGCGAGCGAGAGAGTGTGTAAGGAAGAAAAATAGTGTCGCTACTCTCTCTCTCTCATTCAACCTAGCAGGTGGGACCAGGGGAACCCAATTGTTAGCGAGTGCACACGAGAGAGGGGGGAACTAGGCTATGGGCATGAGCAAGCGCATGAGCAGCGAGTCGGCTGGTTGGGCCATGAGAGAAGCGAGGAAAAAAGGGCGGCACGGGCCGGCTGGACCGCTGGAAGGGGAAGAGAAAGGGAGGAGAGCGGGCTAGCGGGGAGAATTCGACCTAAGGTGAGAGAGTTTTAAACTTTTATATGGGATTTCAAATTGTTTTGAATTTGAAATTTGAATTTCAAGGGGTATTTGCACACAAAAAATTTAGAGAAAAAATCCCTAGCACCCAATTAACTTTTGAAAAATTTTCAAATCCAAATTTGATCGAAATTTAAATTTTGGGAAAAGGGGTTGCCACACGAAAAGGATTTAAATATTTTTGGTGAACACACAATTAATTTTAATATTTTGCAACTTTGATTTCTGAGCCAAGGAATTTATTCAAAACCCTAAATACAAGGCAAAGGTTTTTCGAAATTTTCGAAATGCACCCAATTTTTTTTGAAATTTATGAAATTTCTGAAAATTTTAAATTTGACCCAAATTTGGGCTGTTACAAAACTCAAATGTAATAACAAATTGAAACTTTTTATAGCCACTGCGCTACTCTAGTAACTCGTTCAGTTGTTTGGTAGTATTAGTAGTACACTGTACAGAGAAGATATTCAGAAAGATTGCAGTTTTCAGAGCATGCAGAGCCACAAGCTGATTATCATTTGATAATCTGCCATTGCGAGTAGGAACAGAATAGTGTGGTGCTGTTCGTGCACACCGCAATCCATGAGGATATGATAAGGACACTCCTGGGGGAGGAAGGCAGGAGCCATGTGGGGAGACACACCGAAACAGATCGCAGGATCTTGCCCTGATGGGACTTGTAAGCTCGGCGAACCCTCAGCTCAGGTCCCTCCAAAACGGATTGAGATGAGTTCTCTGTAAAATCCTCGAGGAATGAAATCAACGTCCTCCCTGTTGGATAGGGAATCTTGTGCTCATCTGCCTCCGTATATATCTTGTTTGCCAACACGCCAGACACAATCATGCGTTGATTCGTTACACAACACAGGTATATATACTGCTGGTTAGATTTCCAGAGCTGCACGCATGCCTGGTGATGGTTCATGATTGCCAAGAATATTCTTTGCTTGGACATGGAAAAATGGGTATTCCGATCCAACATACACTCGTTTATCGACATACCGGAGATACGAAGCAACATTATCCCAAAAACTTTGGTGAATTGAATCAACTGATGCTACCAGTGCGCAATGTTATAGCTGAAATTCATGAGATTTCTGAATTGTGCATCTGAAAATTTCATTGGTCGATCACATACGACTTCAGCGTATGTTTGACTGGCCGAACGGATCGATCGTGCAACACTGTCTTCATTTCTTTATGGCAAGCTGGATGGCACATAGCGTATACAGGGAAATGGGATGCCATGTCATGCATGGTCCTGAGCAATCGTACGTGCACCGGGTAATGGGTCACTGGTCTGCATGAATTGCTGACCTGTGACTGATGCAGATGGCGGACTGTAACAAAACATTGCCGCATCGATCACCCCAAAAGATGTGGAATAATCGGAAGCTTTTCTGCGCTCTCCACCTCAGATCTTTTCGCATCATGATGAAAGGCACGCTCATGTGAGACCTTTCGATTGTGCTTAATTTGATTTTTTTTTGTTTGTTAGCTTTTGCTTTCAGCATCACTGCATTATCTGGTAACATGGGTTTGTTAAGGTGTCCAACTAACTGAAGACCCTCGACAGAATAGATTAGAATATGGGTCCCTTAGAATACTATATTAGAGTAGATTTTGCTTGCACAAATATATTGAACCTACAAGAAACTTTGTAGACAGTAATATTTCAGAAATGCACTCCTTTATAAAGGTATAAAGGACTTGATGCGTTTGCAAACTTAGAGGTGCAACTCAAGATTACCTATGCCAGAACAGGGGGAAATTTCACAATATTCAGTTATGCTTTTATCATAAGCCTAGATAATGAACAACAACTAACTGTGACTAGTTCGTCGCTTATCTCATAGAAAATACAGAATGGCCACTAGCCTGATTAGCAACAGTCCAGCACTCCAGCGGTCCAGCCGAACTGCTAAACGTATTCTCGAAAAAAAAAAAGAACTGCGCCACTTAGATCATTCAGCCCATAAGGCCCCCAATGACAGCCCATTTCATCTCTTCTTCTGAGAGAGAGGGGGGTCAATGGGTTATGTACAGTACTGATGTTGATCTTAGCAAATAGGCACCATACAGTGCCACAGACATGCATATCAGCGGTCCTGTTCTTTTCAGCTTCTAAAAGTTGTTTTTCGATTTTTCTATAGTAATTAACTTTTAAACAGAATATTTTTTCAAGATAGAGTCTACTAGTTAATTGTAGTACATACTTTACTGACTTTATTTATATCGGCGAAAACCGCACGTGAGTTTCTATTACTCTGTAATCTCTCGTACAAACAGTCCAAAAACCACAAATCGCAGCCAAAAACCACAAGCCGTAGCCAAAAAGAATAGGCCCTACGTATACGCAAAATTAGTGGCTGTTTCCATCTTTCATATTGGTCCACTGAAGAAAGAGTCTTCACTGTTCAATGTCGAGTTTACTAGTCGAGTGCTCCTATCGGCCAGGTTCGACTAAACAAAACTCTTGCAAAAATATCTGACCGACACCGATGCATCAGTCCAGAAAAGGACTGCTTTGGCAGCGACCCAAGCCGAAACCATTCAGGATCGCTAGAGATAACATCACCCATCCCACCCACGCACCGTGCTACTCGTAGACTCGTAGTCCACGCACCATACATGCTTCCCTTCCCCGGGTTCCACGGCAAAACATTCCGTTGTTCCAAGTAGTGTCCAGACTTTCCAATGCATGTCTGATGCGTTCATAGTCCATATCATGGATACACGCTGCACTACAAGTCCAACCACATAGAAAGAAGAGAGAAAATTAGTATCTTATCATTGCGTTCACGGTCGAGTGTTGTTGACAACAACGTCCTGCACCTTCTCACTAGTAAGTCTACGCGGTGCATGCTTCCCTTCCCCGTCTTCCACGGCACAAGCAAACGCATTTACAACCACCGTTCACACTTTGCAATGCACGTGTACCACTACCAGAAATCGCACCTTTCGCGAGGGGAAAAACCCACAGGAATATTTTTTGTGACGGTGAACCATCAGACATGAACCCACAGGATAATTCGCACGGGGAAATTGCATTTGCCTGGGTGTCAACCGACAGAAAAAATATTCGCGTCGGCTATCAACGACGGTTACCGACAGAAAATTTTTGGGCACGTCAGGTTTTTAGGTCTTATTTCGCGTGTTTACCCCGTCAGAAAAATCCGCGAGAAAATTTATTCGCGACGTTCACCGACAGAAAAAAGTGCATCGTGCATGGTCCAAATCTTCATATTCCTGTAACTAGTACCATCACAAATCCCCATCAGGAAAATTCATAGTGTAGGTGACCGACAGAAAAAATGCAGCCATTCTAAATATGCCTAGAACCCCTTTCTCTGTAGTTGGCCCGTCACAAAATAATCACAGTGAATCGATAGCAAAACTGCAGTAAAAAATCTAATTTCAGGCACAAATTATACATCCAGAATTCATAACAAAACCATACATATACATTGCAATTTATATCACATCCAGAATAATCCATATCAACAAATGGACAGCACATCCAGAATCATACTTGTGACACATCCACAAAGGGGCAGAACTTCCAGAAATCAGCCATACATCATAAAGGCATTAAACCATTGTCTACTTGTCACAACCAGCGTGGAATAACTCTTCCATGCTCAAGTGAAATAATTACTTGGACGAGTTGGGGACCAGCCAATTTCAGGAACGTTGCATTGGTTTGAGCAGCACATGCACGAGCCATCAATGTCTTCCCAGTTCCTGGCGGTCCATATAAAAGAACTCCTTTTGGGGGGACGAATACCCAACTTTTGGAACTGATCTTTGTGCGTCATAGGCAACACAATTGCCTCCACAAGCTCCTGAATCTATATCAATAACATAAGATTCAACGGATAAGAGATAATAGAAAAGCAAATGAGCATAGAATCATTACATTCTAGCTGTATGAAGTGATGCAAATTACTAACATTCCTTGAAGAACAACAATTTGGTTGTAAACTTGCCATTTACCAGATAAGAAACTCAAAACCTTCCAACATTTATTCAGCAAAATACCTGCTTTTCAAGACCTCCAATATCATTATAATCTTCAGTGGGTTTTTCATCCACCTCCATTGCCTTTACTCGTGAATCATACTCTAAAGGCAGTGTATCTAGTATAAGGTAGCTATCTTTGTTGACTCCAACCAAATCACCAGGCTTGAGCATGTCAGGGTCAACTAGCCCAACCACAGGAAGGAATATAGTCTGCAATCAAGATATAAATAACGTAAATTTTTTGCGCAATGAGTTTGATTTCTTATTTTCTTGAACTAAAAATCACGCTTGAGATTTAAAAATGCAGTTCATAAATCTGTTCGTTGCTTTTAATTATGAATCTAAAACATGATTCATGCAGATTTGTGGAAGTTAGCAGTTGAGTCAGTAAGAGATTCACAATCCCACACATGCAAAGCAGACACTATTGCACTAAAGCAAAGAAATTGATTGAGAGCACACTCTTCTTGCTGGATAATCATACAATTGTTGCATATAACTATTTATTTTTGTAAAACTTCAACCAATTAAACTTGCTTGAACAAATTGTGCTTTGCAATTATATTCCTTTGACACCATCTTTGCACCCAAACTACTCCATTCCAACATAAAGCTGACTTCAACTGCCAACATGGCAATACCTAATATGTCAGATGCTTTTCATTATGTAATCAAACTTAACTATTTGGCGAACAAAAGAAGCAGTTGATTCATATGATGTAAAAGCTAGGAATCAAACGAACAGACAAATAAGTTTCTTACTTGTCTCGTGGAGGTCTTCAGAACAAAACATTTTCCTTTTCTTTGCGAGTCCAAATCAATGTTGGCACCATCCTCCTTAGCTTCATCCTCAGGGTTCATTTCCAAAATATAAAAGAGTTGACAAATGTAGAAACCACATGAGTAGACCATGTGCAAATTATTCCGAAATAAAAGGCTACATGAATATCCTGATCAAATGCTAAAGCACAGGCAAACGACAATTTCTAGAAATAACATTTAGCAGTCACATCGTCTAAGCAAGGAGTGCAGTAGAAGTATATTTGAATACTTCAACTACTAGAAATCTAGAATGCACCATAGCGTATTCTAAGTCAAATAGGAGTGCATTATTTTTTAATATTTGAGATACTTGAATGCACTGTAGATCATATTCTCTACAAAACTACCAGAGGTTAACTAGCTTAAGACAAACTCAGTTTGGACCTTGGAAGTCTTCAAAGTTAAAGAGGCGCTGAAGTAGAGTTCCAGCATTATTAAATGTGAGTAGTCCTAACCAGATTAGTTGTTACTGATTAAAGTCATAATAACTAAAGCATTACTACTGCAAAGACGAACTACCTCCTAGCTAATGCAAGGAATCAACCAGAAATAATAGAAGCATAGTTATAAGAGAGAAAAAGGAACAAGTTATTTCTTACAAAGAATTGCGGCCTTTCTGCGCACAAGGAGCAAAGATTATTTAGAATCAGAATAGAAGATATCAGAAGCAGTTCTACTAGTATGCTGAAGCTTATAGAAGCAGTTCTACTAGTATGCTGAAGCTTAATACTTGTACCAAACAGTGCCATACTAGCACTAGTAACGCACATAAATTTTTTTCACCTTTTTACTTATTCACTTCCCATGATATCGGATTAACATAAGAGAAGGCTAAACACACCAAAAGTGATGCGATCTTACAATATAGGGATGAAAATAAAAGGAGAAGAAATCGCGGACGCTACAAGTGGATATATTTCTACCTCAACGATGTTGCCGACGAGATAGGGAAGCTACTTGTTGAGCTTAATCTTCTCCTGGTTCTCCTTAATCTTATCCTTGAACAACTCCAGCTCCAGGTTCGTCCGCTGCAGCTCGTCCTGCGCGTCGCCAAAAAAAACTGCCACCAATCAGACTCAGACCCAACCAGAAACCCTAACGCCAACCAAAAAATTGAAATCCCGCGAGATCCCTCGCTCCCGTGGAGGTAGACATCGAGGGGGATCTAGGGTTAGGAGGAGAGGAGGGGCGGAGGCGGCCGACGCCTGGGGGGGATGAGGAGGGGCGACGAGCGGCGGATCTGGCGGAGGCGACCGGCGGGTGGGAGGAGAGGAGGGGCGGAGGCCGGCGTCGAGGGGGGAGACGAGGAGGGGCCGCGAGCGGCGGATCTGGGCGGAGGCGACCGGCGGGTGGGAGGAGAGGAGGGGCGGAGGTGGCCGGCGTCGGGGGGGGGGGGGGGGATGAGGAGGGTCGGCCGCGAGCGGCTGATCTGGGCGGAGGCGGAGGCGGGGTGGGGGGAACCGGGGAGCGGCCGAGCGGGGAAGGACTTAGGGTTAGGGATTGCGGTGCGGAGTACTGCGGAGTGCAGACTGGGAGGGCGGGCTGTGTGACAATTTAGGGTTTTACAATATTTTCCAACATAAACGGCACACGTGGCAAAAAATATTCCCGTGTCTTCGAAATTGCCACGGGAGACCAAAAGTTAGGCGCGGGTGACTATTTTTTCTGTAGGTTTTCCTAAAACCGTCACCGTAATTCGCATTTTTCTGAAGGTTTGCCTCAAACCGTCACAAAAATTAGAATTTTTCTGTAGGTTTAAGTGATCCCGACACTCAAATATATTTTTATGTGGATTCCTTGTGGGCCCGTCACAAAAATACGAAACCCTCACTAAAGGTCTGTAGTCTGGTAGTGTGTCCAAACTACCATACTGCACCACTAACACATGGAATGGAAAGAGCAAACAAAATCAGTATCATACAGCCGTATTGTTTACATACATGGCACTGTAGTTTTTTTTAAAATTTAGCCTCTGGACATCTGTTTTTACAAATCTAGCTCATCCCCGAGCTGGCAGGCGCAACAGGCGACACGTGCCTTCTGTCGCACCACTGGAGCTCGGTAGGATCGGACAAGCGCGACAGGCGAGTGGAAGCCGGCAGGGCCCACTGGCCTACAGAGCTCCCCTGACTCAGCAGGGCATGCCGAGCATCCCTGGCTTGGCAGCGCCTACCGCAGGCTAGGTGTCCCATAACTAGCTGAATACTCGTGTTGTGCTCCATCGCCCTCCGGCAAAGGAGGTCCAACGTTGGGCTACCTCTATGAGGAAGACGGAAGTAGAGTAGTGTCAGCGCAAATGACCTGCACGAAGGCAACATGTATGAAAAACAACAAAATTATGGTATCATGTTGATTGCAGAAAAAATTGAAATTGGCAAACCCGAATAGTTCGCTGTGTGAATGAGGAACGCTCGAGGCTAGGACAATACGTCGAAGAGCTAGGATATACGGGCGAAGTTGTGGATGGACGATAGTGCGGCTCATCGCCCGCCCCCCGGATAAATACATCGCTAGGACAACTGCAACTGATGGCCCCCCAGTGTGTATTTAGCGTCCTCGTACATATTGCGGACGGACGCTAGGAGGCATTCCATGGTGCTTGAACATCCGCGGTGCAGTGCGACACCACCCTTGGATATGATACCACTACTACAGAAAGCCTCATAGTAGACGCCTCATCACAGACGGTTTTGTGAAACCGTCTCTGATGAACACTATTACAGACGGTTGTAATTAGGAGGCCGTCTGTGGTATTTGTGGCGGGAAAATGGATTATCACAGGCGGTTATTACCGAAGTATCACAGACGGTCTGTATTAAAAACCGTCTGTGATAATCCCATATTATCACAGACGGTTTTTAATATAAAACCGTCTGTGATAAGCTAATTATCACAGACGGTTTTTAATAAAAAACCGTCTGTGATAATTCACAGACGGTTTTTAGTTAAAAACCGTCTGTGATAATGGCTAAGGCATTTATTGCGCTGCTCAGACCGCATCTGTCTTCATTTCGATCCAGATCTATCCACTGCTGCGCACTTTTTCACTCGGGAGGAAGCTAGGCGATTTCAGGCCAGTTAATTTGGTGGGAAGAGGCAGAGATTGAGCTTTGAATATTCGGTCTTTCCTGGTTGCTCTAGATATGGTTAGTAATGTAATTTATTTTTTCTTTAATTGCATTACAATTTAGGTCTAAGTAATCCATTAGTGGTTATTGAAGATGGTTAATTTGTAAAATTGTTGGTTATATAATAGCTGTTGTGTTTGTAATATGAATTGAGCTAGCAAATTAAGTCTCAATATAATAAATGTGGCCCGTATATATGTAGTTATAATTAGTTAATCTAGATTTTAATACTAAGTTGTTATATATGTACGTAACGTAGGACCGAAGCTGGATGTATGCCGCGAGCCGTGTGAGTGAAGAGTACATTAATGGCGTTTCTGCTTTTATAAGAGCCGCCGAGGAGGATATGTTGAATAAGGCGGTGGAATATATGTGCTGTCCATGCACTGACTGCGAGAATTTGAAGATGTTTAAGAACCGAGGGCAAATTGTAGCGCACTTGATTCGGAGGGGTTTCAAAAAAGATTATACGTGTTGGACCAGTCATGGCGAAGTGAATGATCATATGCCGCCGGATGACATCGTCGGTGAAGTGAATGATATGCCCCCGGATGACATCGCCGGCGAAGTGAATGATATGCCCCCGGATGACATCGCCGGTGAAGTGAATGACATGCCGCCGGTTGATGTCGATTGTGGCTCGGATTCGGATAGGTTGCACGATGATAATCTGAATCAGATGCTTCGCGATGTAGAAGAGAACTATGATGAGAGAGAGTATGTTAAATTCCGTGGCTTGATGGAGGACTCAGAGAAACCTTTGTACACGAGCTGCAAGTACACGAGGTTGTCGGCCGTGCTTGAACTGTTGAAATTGAAGGCAAGCAATGGTTGGTCCGACAAGAGTTTCACGGCGCTGCTAGGTCTTTTAGCGGACATGCTTCCGGAGGGAAATGAGTTGCCTAAAACCACGTATAAAGCCAAGAAGGTTCTTTGTCCGTTGGGAATGGAAGTAGAAAGAATACATGCATGCCCGAACGACTGTATCCTCTACCGTAAAGAGTATGCAAACATGCATGTATGTCCGGTGTGCAACGCATCCCGATACAAACGTAACAATCAATCAGATGATGGCGAGGGAACAGAGGCGAAGAAAGGACCTCCTGCTAAGGTGGCATGGTATTTTCCTATAATTCCCCGTTTGAAAAGGTTTTTTGCAAATCCAAAGGAGGCAAAACTGCTGCGTTGGCACTCGGAGGAGCGCAAGAAGGATGGAATGATAAGACACCTTGCTGATTCCGCGCAGTGGAGAAACATCGATAGGAGTTTTGCAGAGTTCGGTGCAGAACCAAGGAATATAAGGTTTGGACTGAGTACAGATGGAATGAATCCTTTCAGTAGCATGAGCAGCCGACACAACACATGGCCCGTGACTCTCTGCATCTATAACTTTTCTCCTTGGTTGTGTATGAAGCGAAAGTACATTTTGCTGTCGATACTTATTCAAGGGCCAAAACAACCTGGGAATGATATCGATGTGTTCCTAGCACCGTTGGTGGAAGATCTAAAAGTACTGTGGAACGAAGGGGTACAGGTATGGGATGCATACAAACGAGAGAACTTCACTCTGCGCTCCTTATTGTTCTGCACCATAAATGATTATCCTGCCCTTGGTAACCTATCAGGCCATAGTACAAAAGGTGCCAAAGCTTGTACTCACTGTTTAGATGGTACCGAGAGTGTGTGGCTGAGACACTCACGCAAAACTGTCTACATGCGTCACCGCCGGTTCCTTCGGAGGGCTCACCCATACCGCAAGATGAAGCAACAATTTGACGGAGAGAAGGAAGACGGTTCAGCTCCAAGGCATTTAAGGGGACACGAGGTTTATGATATGGTTAAGGATTTAGATGTTGTCCTCGGAAAGGGACGTAAATTGAGGGCTCATGAGAAGAACACCTAGAAGAAGAGATCAATATTTTGGGACTTACCTTATTGGGAGTACCTAGATGTTCGGCACTGCATCGACGTCATGCACGTAGAAAAGAATGTGTGTGACAGCTTGATTGGTCTCTTACTGAACATCCGTGATAAAACAAAGGACGGCGTCAACGCACGGCTTGACTTGGCTGACATGGACATCAGGCCTGAGTTAGCACCGACACACACTGATAATGGACGAACGTACCTTCCCCCCTGCGTGTTACACTCTGTCCAAGGCTGAGAAAACAGAACTGTGCCAGTGCTTGCATGGTGTCAAAGTTCCGTCTGGTTACTCCGGCAACGTGAAGAAACTTGTTTCGATGCAAGATTTGAAGTTAAATGGCATGAAGTCTCATGATTGTCATGTGCTGATGACACAGATGCTCCCTATTGCAATTAGAAATATTTTGCCGATCAAAGTCCGAGAGACAATCATGAGGCTATGTTATTTCTTTAACACAATTGCTCAGAAGGTCATCGATCCCGAAGGACTAGATGCTCTGCAGGACGAGGTGGTGATGACTCTATGTCACCTTGAAATGTATTTCCCTCCTTCGTTTTTCGATATCATGGTCCATCTCATTGTTCACGTTGTGTGGGAGATAAAAATGTGCTAGCATGTACCCATTTGAGAGGTTCATGGGAATTCTCAAGTCCTACGTACGGAATCGTTCTCGGCCGGAGGGCAGCATCGTCGAAGGTTATGCAAGCGAAGAGGTCATTGAGTTTTGTGTCGATTATATGGATCAGATTCAACCGATAGGTGTCCCTCAATCTCGTCATGAGGGGAGGCTGAAGGGTCTCGGAACTATCGGAAGGAAAGCAATCACTCCAGATATGGACACGTATACTCAAGCCCATTTCACGGTGTTGCAACACATGACTGAAGTGACCCCTTATGTGGACCAGCACAAGGATGTGCTTCGGCAACAAAATCCGGAGCGGCCGGATGTTTGGATCATGAGGCAACACAACCGTTGGTTCAACCAATGGTTGAAGGAGCAAATCGCTAGGAGCTCGCCGAGTGAGACGCTGACATGGTTGGCAAAAGGGCCGACATTTACAGTTGTGACATGGCAAGGATATGACATAAATGGGTACACATTCTATACGCAGTCTCAGGATGTCAAGAGCACTAACCAGAACAGCGGTGTCCGCATAGATGCATTCAGTACCGATGGGTCGAGAAACTCGTACTATGGCTTCATAGAAGAGATTTGGGAGCTCGACTATGTGGTTTTCAAAATCCCCTTATTTCGCTGCCGTTGGGTGCATCTCCCACAGGTGAAGGTTGACAAGTACGGTGTCACGACCGTGGACCTCCAACGTGTCGGGTACAAAGACGAACCATTCGTACTCGCCAATCAAGTTTTTCAAGTTTTCTATATAACCGACCCGGCAAATAAGAAACGCCATGTAGTTCTTCATGGAAAAAGGAGAATTGTTGGAGTGGAGAATGTAGTGGACGAGGAGGAATACAATCAATTTGACGAGTTACCTCCTTTTGGAAATGGCATAAGGGTCGACGATCAACAACGTGACGAAACTAGTTACGTACGCATTGATCATGATGAAGGGCTAATTTTTAAAGGAAATATGTGAAAATTTTGAGATGTATATGTGAAAATGTGTGATGTAGTCAATTTTGAGATGTATATGTGAAAATGTGTGATGTAGTCAATTTTGAGATGTATATGTGAAAATGTGTGATGTAGTCAATTTTGAGATGTATATGTGAAAATGTGTGATGTAGTCAATTTTGAGATGTATATGTGAAAATGTGTGATGTAGTCAATTTTCAGATGTATATGTGAAAATGTGTGATGTAGTCAATTTTGAGATGTATATGTGAAAATGTGTGATGTAGTCAATTTTCAGATGTGTATGTGAAAATGTGTGACAAAAATGAATGCAGACTGATAAAATGTGTAAATGAATGCAGCTGGTAGGCAGTTGATCATGAATGCAGATGGTTGGCTGTTGATCATGAATGACTACAGTTGGGCACAGTCTTATCACAGACGGTTCTAAACTTAGAACCGTCTGGGATATGAATATCACAGACGGTTCGAAGTTTAGAACCGTCTGTGATAAGCCTACTATCTCAGACGGTTCTAAACGTAGAACCATCTGAGATAGTATGCTTATTACAGACGGTTCTAAGTTTAGAACCGTCTGTGATATTCATATCCCAGACGGTTCTAAGTTTAGAACCGTCTGTAATAATCTGCTATATATACCCGTGTCTAAGGTTTTCCGTGTATTATGCAGTTATTCTAATATCTAAATCTCGGTCTGCCTCCCCCGAGCCCTCGCCGCCGCCTCCCTCGAGCCCTCGCCGGCCGCCTCACTCGAGCCCTCCCCGGCCGCCTCACTCGAGCCCGTCGTCGCCGCCGCCTCCTCCTCCTCCTCCGTCGTCGTCGCCTCCTCCTCCTCCGTCGTCGCCGCCTCCTCCTCCGTCACCAAAACCCTAAGGTCATCAAATCCCTCCCCGAGCTTCATGCTTACTGTTAGGGTTGATACTTCATACTGATGCCTGTGGGATTTACAGTTGCTCGATGATGATAAATTCATATACTG